>BLBF01000002.1:51278536-51380382 GCA_015471245.1 Laticauda colubrina
AGACTCAACCGCACAGAGTAAAATGCTCAACAAGCCCAACATCACCGTTACCGAAGCCATTGCGGAAGCCACAGCCGCTGAAGCTACGAAAAAATCCGCAGTAACATTTAAGAAAATGAACACGCACGGCGATGAAACATCAACCAAAGAGAAAAAGCATCCTGCCACAACGACCCATTATGAAGAGTCGGGCGAAACAAACGAATCAAGCGAGGAGGACGACGAGGTCCACCGTTTGCTCACAAACAAGAAAGAGCGCGAAAGGAAAAAGTGGCGGGAATGCGCTGGCTGCGGAGGAAACCACCCACGAACCGAATGCAGATTCCTCGATGCCATCTGCCGACATTGCAGAAAAAGAGGGCACATCGAGAAGGTCTGCAGAAATAAAAAATCTTACAGCCCGACGAGACGCAGAAATTCCCCAACACGAGCCGAGCCCAATCGAGCCGAAAGAAAATGGCAACAAGAAAAGCGAGCCAATACACACCAAACTGTCATTATCCAAAGCTCCCAGACGGAAAGTGGAAGAAAAATTAAAATCGTCGTAGAAATCGAGGGAAAACACTGCAAAATGGAAGTGGACTCGGGGTCCTTCCTCTCCATGGTATCTTGGGACACAATTAAACAGTTAGTCCCAGGTATCAAGACCAAAGACTTGATGAAGCAGCACCTAACCCTCAAAGACTATCAGGGAAACCAAATCCCTGTGATGGGCAAAGGACATTTTCAAGTTGCCTACAAAAACCACATCAAAGTGCTTCCGCTGACCATAGTCAACCAAGACAGACCAAGCCTCCTGGGCATCGAGTGGTTCGCGCCATTGGGCATCGGGATGACCGGGGTCGATCGAGTGACCACAGCCGGCTGGGAAGACGACCTCGTCAGAGAATTCCACGACGTGTTTGACGGATCACTGGGCAAGTACCGGGGAAACCCTATTTCTTTCAATTTAAACCCCCAAATAGCCCCACGAAGAATAAAAGCCAGGCGAGTTCCTTTTGCACTAAAGGCAAAAATAGAGGAACAGCTGGAAAAATTAGTAGCCCAAGGGGTGTTAGAACCTGTGGACCATGCCAAGTGGGAAACGCCTATCGTCACACCCATTAAACCAGACAGGTCCATCAGAATCTGTGGTGACTATAAGGCTACCCTGAACCACGCATTACAACCAAGCGCATACCCGGTGCCCGTAGTCCAGCATTTGCTCCATTCCCTGGGAAATGGCAAAGTTTTCGCCAAACTCGACTTGGCACAAGCCTATCAACAACTCCCAGTAGACCCAGAAACAGCAGAAGCGCAGACTATTGTCACCCATAAAGGCGCATTCAAATGCCACCGACTCCAATTTGGAGTAAGCGTAGCCCCTGGCGTCTTCCAGAGTCTAATGGAACGCCTTCTAAATGGCATACAAGGAGTCGTTCCCTATTTCGACGACGTCCTAATCTCGGCCAGAGATGAAACACAATTAAGGAACAGACTAAAAAAGGTTCTGACTAAGTTTAGAGAAGCTGGCCTCAAGGTTAAAAGAGAGAAGTGCTGTCTAGTTAAAAACAACGTCGAATTCCTGGGCTACTCAATAGACGGAGAGGGCATCCACCCCACAGATAAAAAGATTAAGGCGATAAATGACGCGCCTGAACCTAAAAATAAAACGGAACTCCAAGCATTTTTAGGATTAATTAATTTCTATAATGTATTCCTGCCAAACAAAGCCACTATAGCAGAACCGCTACACCGCCTGCTAGACAAAAAGGCTACTTGGACTTGGGGTTACAAAGAAAAAAAAGCCTTCCAAAATATTAAAAGACTGCTAACATCAACAAACGTTCTCATCCAATTTAGCGACACTCTGCCATTAACAGTGACCTGCGACGCCTCACCATATGGAGTAGGTGCCGTCCTGAGCCACCAACTACCGGATGGCAGAGAAGCACCCGTCGCATATTATTCTAGGACTCTATCAAAAACCGAGCGGAATTATAGCCAATTGGACAGGGAAGCTCTAGCAATTGTCGCTGGAGTAAAACGTTTCCACGAATATGTATATGGGAGGACTTTTCGAATTATAACGGATCACAAGCCGTTAATGGGGATTTTGGCGGGAAACAAGCCAACACCTAACATACTTTCACCCAGAATGACGAGATGGTCAGAGTTCCTGGCGGCTTATTCCTACACTCTGACACACCGACCAGGGAAACAAATTTCCCATGCGGACGCTTTGAGCAGAGCGCCTTTGCCAACAACCGACACAGACCCGGCACCAACGATGACAGCGCTACAAATCGAGACATGCCCCGATCTACCCATATCAGCGTATGATGTCGCAAGAGCCACCGCGAAAGACTCATTGACTGCCCGCGTTCTTAGCTGGGTAGGTAAAGCCTGGCCGGAGAATCTAAAAACTGAAAATTCCAAACCTTTCCGGTCCAGACAGACTGAACTTTCCATCCAAAAGGGTGTTTGTTGTGGGGTGATCGGGTAGTAATCCCTGCTAAACTGCAGCCCAGGGTTCTTAGGCTTTTACATGAAGGGCACCCCGGAATGGTAAAGATGAAAAGCCTCGCCAGGAGTTACGTGTGGTGGCCGGGTATTGATAAGGACATAGAGTATTGGGTAAGCTCATGCCACAAATGCCAGACAATTAGACCATCCCCACCAAAAGCACCCGTTAAGGACTGGGAAACCCCTCGAGGACCGTGGTCAAGAATACACATTGACTTCGCGGGGCCTACCAAGGGGCATACTTTTCTGATTGTCGTTGATGCATATTCCAATTGGCTTGAAGTAAAAATCATGCCATCAACGACAACAGAAGCCGTAATTAAGCAACTAGACAGCCTGTTTGCCACCCATGGCATACCAGACATTCTCGTTTCAGATAATGGACCACAGCTAACCAGTATACCATTTGAGCAATACCTAGCCTCCCTAGGTATAAGACATGCACTAACCGCGCCGGCTCACCCGGCTGCGAACGGCAGGGCAGAGAGAATGGTCCGGTTTACAAAAGAAGGGTTAGAACGAATGGACGCTGGAGATACACAACAAAAAGTAAACCGGCTGCTCACACTGCAGCACATAACACCTAGTACTATCACAAATAAATCACCAGCAGAACTACTCATGGGGCGAAAATTAAGATCTCACCTGGATAGGTTACACCCAAATTTCACCCCAGAAAACCCCCCTGACTCCTCAACACGGTTCAGACAATTCGAGACAGACGATTTAGTTTACGCTAAAAATTTCTCCGGGGACCCGGTATGGCTACCCGGGCAAATTATCCAACTTACAGGCCCCAAATCCTACCGGGTAAAATTAGACGATGGGAGGGAATGGAAGCGGCATATAGACCAGCTTCGATCTCGAATTATGGAAAGAACCGCGGACTTAAAAACATTCACAAATGAACACGGCGAAATGCAAACCGAGGTGGGGGGGGAAAGGCGAGAAACGAATAAAGAACTTTTTAAAAATAAAACTAACATTCAAAATGACCAAAAAGAGCCAACAAAAGACTCACCGTTTGAAGAGACCCACGAAAAGAGATCTTCGGAAGGGGCCAGCCAAGCCAGCTCGACCTGCCCCGAGGAAACGGGAGGGAGCGGCAGAACCGCCGGCCTAAGAAACTTAGGCGGCGGTAAAATGGCCGACTCACCCTTCCAGACGGTTCCAGAGAGGAGGACGGACGACACAGCAGCCCCATCCGAACCGGTCGAAGTCCTCACTGGAAATGAACCGCGCAGGTCAGGTCGAGCCCGGAAAAGCCCCACCTACCTGCGAGACTACGTCACTACGTAGGACTAAACTAAGGAGGGAGGGGTGTTCTGTATGTAAAGTGGATGACTCCAAACCTACCATTCTGATTGGCTAAGGAAAAGAACAGTGGATTGGTTCACTAGGAACCAATCCAAAGTGATACCAAAAAAGGCGGCAAATCTAAATAGCTGCCATTGGCTGCAAGCAGGCAAGCCAGCCTGTATAAAAGGGCTGGCCCCGGCTTCAGCCGGCGTTCCGTTACTAACTGTTAATAATAAAAGTATTTGTTGTTGGAACCCGGTCTACCTCGTGTGTTTTCCGAACAAAACACACACACACACACAAATTTCTGCTGGGCTGTTCTGGACTATAACTTCCTTTAGCAATGGTCTCTTTATGCTGCATTGTCTATTGATTACATGTAGTAAGTGGCATACATCCTTGAAAACCTTCATTTGTTTCATTAATACACATATAGAAATAACAGTGTTAATCTTTGGCATTTACCTGTACAGGTAAATTAATGCTGTTCCCAATTTTATTTCCAAATGACAAATATTATCATGAGGTAATCTGATATTTCAAGCAAAATGTACCGTAACATCAGAAATTTGTTTAACTTCACACATCTTTCTTGAAAGTAATATCAAGTTCCTGCAATGCTCCAAAAAATTTGAAATGACTTTTCTTCGCATGAAAGCACATGAAGTGAATGAGGCATGGTGATTCAACTTGCTTGCCTTTTCAGTAATATGTTCTGCAGTTGATTCTTAAATTCCTAATTAAATATGCCAGGGTTCTTCTAAATTAAAGAACAGAGGAAAGAAGATAACCTTATGACATGGGTTTTAAATAATTATTCTACATTAATTCCCCTATTTATCTCTGTAGTTTGCCAACACTGGGCTCTTTTTATTATCTTTCTTTACAACCAGACTTTCTAATATACTCCATTTGCTATAAAAAAAAACACTCTACCTTTAATATTCTGCAATAATCTTTCACCACCTAAGCACCCACCTGTGGACTATACTTCAACACCCAGAATTCCCAGCTAAAATTGCTATTCTTGTGAGAACTGGGAGTGGCAATCCATAGATCTCGAGGCTGCTCAGGTTGGACAAGGCTTCAGTACAGTTTATTTCCTCATTTTTTCAATAGTTTCTATTCTATTCTTCGAAACTATTCAAACTTTTTTTCTTTCAACCTCAAATTCATTCTGCAGAAATAACTTGTTTTGCTTTTCTTAGTCATTTGGGCAGTCTCTTCTATTTACATATTAAAGTTTTTAATGACAATTTTTTCACATTTAATTTGAATATAAAATATTTTGTGTCTGGTATCATTACTGTTTATGCAGGAATCACTGCTTAAACAGACAGAAAAGGATCTGCACACATTTGTGCATTGCTCATAAGGTTTATGATCCTTTCAGGTTCTTATCCTCACCTTCAAACTGGACAATCCTTCCCAATTATTTAGTTTGACCTTTTCTATTGATTTATGGTTCCCAGAAAAAAAATAGAAAACTAATTCCAAAATCATACAAAGAGTATAGCAACAATTCTATGAAAATCTGTTAGCAGGCATGCTTCATGCTACCTGCCAAGCAGCCTTGGGTAGCCTGCTGGCTTTTTTAAAAGCTCAATAAACTCACTGCCACCCTGAAATAAATGCTGCTGAGCACCTTCAGGCCTCCCTGCCATTGCTAGTTCTGATGCTACTGCCTTTCTATCATGTTTCTCATAAAATAAGACCAGGTCTTATTTTTTGAGCCCCGAAAAAATGGCTAGGACATCTTTTCAGGGGTGACTTAATTTCCTCTCTCCCACACACCCCAACCTAGAGTGCCCCATGCGCAGTCACCTCTCCACGAGGCCACTTCTATCAGCTGATGGAAGCGGCCTCGTGAAGAGTTGAGTGTGCATGGGCCACTCTAGGTGGGGATGCGTGTGGGGGAGGAAATCTATCGGACGATAGAAGCAGCCTCGGGGCGAACGCCCACATGCACTCCCCTCGCCACGAAGCCATTTCTATTGGCCAATGGAAGCTCCCCAAAGGCAGTGTCACTAGCTGCTTCTATCGGCTGGTAGAAGTGGGTTCGTGGCAAAGGGAGTATGCGTGGGGCACTCACCCTGAGGCTGCTTCGCCTGGCCGATAGAAGCTTCTGGTGTCTCTGCCTTCAGGAAGCTTCCATCGGCCAACAGAAATGGCTTTGTGGCGAGGAGAGTGCACATGGGTGTTCACCCCGAGATCCTTCTACCGGCTGATAGAAGCAGCTGGTGACTCTGCCTTTGGGGAGCTTCCATCGGCTGATAGAAATGGCTTTGTGGTGAGGGGAGTGTATGTGGGCACTCACCCCAAGGCCACTTCTACCGGCCAATAGAAGTGGCTGGTGACTCTGCCTTTGGGGAGCTTCTATCGGCCAATGTTCTATCGGTAGTAGATTGGTGTATTCTTCATGCAGGGTGCTCCTAAAGGCAAGTTTTCAACCAGGCACTTGGATTAGACAAGTAGATGAGCGCTGTGACTCTTGGTGAGTGGGGTCATTATTTATCCGTAGGCTCTGCAGTATTATGTCTGGTGAGTTTGCATTTTAATCCTATAAATTTACTTGCTTGAGATAGGTGGCTGTATAAATTAATTAAATTAAATCAAATTAAAGAACACATTGGCTGGATAACATCAAATCTGATGCAAAACTGAACATGCAACAATTGAAAAAAACTGTGTTTGGCAGGGTAATATGGAGAGCACTTGCCTATAAAGACATCAGCATGAATAAACAAACAGATTTGATAATTTCACTAAACCATGTATCGCTGATATGAACAATTATTGCATAAGTTAATAGTTGCAAGAATTCTATATGCTTTTTACTAAAGAAAAAATCCTCTGATTCCTTACGAATGACTAACAAATTTTTGGGAATATGTTTCAAAACCTCTTTCTCTGTTCATGTTTCCTACAAAAAGAGAAGCAACCCTTTCTTCTTATGGTGAGCAAAACCTTAATATATATATGCTTGGAGATGACTCTTATTGGCAGCAAACAAAGCCAAAAAAAAAAATGGTGTATTTTTCACAGACCTGCCAGCCAAACCATGATATCTTGGGATCTCTCAGATAGGTGGAACAAAATAAGAGGAATTGAACATGCCTGGGAAAATCTTATAGTATGCAACATAAGGAGAATTGAGACCACACCCAACTTCTCATTTTTAACTATATGTACAGTTATAGATAATAGCTATTTTCTTAAAAAGAATAAAACCATGTAAAAGCAACAGTCAAAATGTTAATGATAAAATCCAGGCATGGGTAGATTTCACCATGATAAACAACTAAATATAAAACTGATAAAGCACTAATTTCTCATTTTTCCCAGAGTGGGAAATTCAAAGTAAAATTCATTAACCCTCTTAAGCAATTTTGACTTTTTATACTGTATATACAGTGCTGTCATTCATCCTACACAGAAATTTCTTTCTTAGATTACATGTCAGATGTTTTTTCTCACATTCAGAATCATCAAAATAAGGATTATGTTAAGTACAGAAATATCTCTTTCCATTAAATTTAACAGTGGAATATTTATTATAAACTCAGCTCTTCCTGAAAAAGTAGAAAGCTGTCTCAGATCAGTCCAATATTTTATATCTAATGCAATCAATACACAGATAACATCAACATTAGAGCTATCTGCTGTATGTGAGCTACTAAATTATTTTAAAGGGCAACAAACAGTTAAAGTGGCCACAAAAATATTATACAGTAATTATTCATGATTACAGTTGATCATAAAAACTGTGACTGGATAATAGAAAACTGTCTTTCCCAACATAATGTTTTCACTAACTTTATTTAAATATTATACAGGCTGACTTCAACCTGTGCAACAGATTGCCCATCATCTTCCATCAGCACAACACAAATTTACTCTGGAGATATCCTCAACCTTCAGCAAAAGCTTTGGCACCATTAGTATGACTAATGGTGGGAAATTAGAATCCTGTATTTTTTTTTATATAGAATATTACTCTAGCTCAGAGGTCTCCAAACTTGGCAACTTCTCCAGCTGGATGGAGAATTCTGGGAGTTGAAGTCCACAAGTCTTAAAGTTGCCAAGTTTGGAGACCCGTGCTCTAGCTGATGAATTTTGCTGCACACCAGCACATATATTCAGATAACAGATAACAGATAATCAGAGTTGGAAGGGACCTTGTAAGTCATCTAGTCCAACCCCCCGCCCAATCAGGAAACCCTACACCATTTCTGACAAATGGCAGTCCAATCTCTTCTTGAAAATCTCAAGTAATGGCTCTCCCACAACTTCCAAGGGTAAGCTGTTCCATTGGTTGATTGTTCTCACTGTTAGAAAGTTTCTCCTTATTTCCAGGTTAAATTAAATCTCTCCATGTTCAGTTTCCATCCATGATTCCTTGTCTGGCCTACAGGGGCTTCAGAAAATAGATTGACCCCTTCCTCCCTGTAGCAGCCCCTCAAATATTGGAAGACTGCTATCATGTCTCCCCTGGACCTTCTCTTCACCAGACTAGCCAAGACCAGTTCCTGCAACTGCTCATTGTATGTTTTAACCTCCAGTTCCGTAATCATCTTGATTGCTCTTTTCTGTACTTTTTCTAGAGTCTCAACATCTTTTTTATAGTGTGGTGAACAAAACTGGATACAGTACTCTAGGTGTAGTCTTACTAAGGCTTTATAAAGTGGTATTGGTACTTCCCATGATCTTGATTGTATCCCTCTGTTAATACAACTTAGGATTACATTAGCTTTTTGGGCGGCGGCTGCACACTGCTGGCTCTTATTTAGCTGGTTGTCCACTAAGACTCCAAGATCCCTCTCACAGTTCCTGCTATTGAGCCTGGTTTCACTCAGTCTATGTGTGTACTTTTGGTTTTTCTTGCCTAAGTGTAGGACTTTACTTTTCTCTATATTGAATTTCATTTTGTTAGATGCAGCCCAGTGTTCTAGTCTGTCAAGATCCATCTGGATCTTGAGCCTATCTTTTGGGGGGTTAACTATTCCTGCCAGCTTAGTATCATCTGCAAATTTGGTAAGTTCCCCTTCTATTCCCTCATCTAAGTCGTGAATGAAGATATTGAAGAGTACTGGGCCTAAGACGGAACCTTGAGGCACCCCACTGCTTACTTCCCTCCATGTAGACTTAGACCCATTAAGGACTACTCGTTGAGTACGGTTTGTCAACCAGTTGTGAGTCCATCTGGTGGTGGTGCTATCTATTCCACTTTTTTCTAGCTTACTAAGAAGTAGGTTGTGGTCTACTTTGTCGAATGCCTTGCTGAAATCTAAATATATAATGTCCACAGTATTTTACTGGTCTACTAATTTAGTCACTGTGTTGAAGAATGAAATAAGATTGGTTTGGCATGATCTGTTCTTAACAAACCTATGCTGATTGCTAATTATTAGTTTACTTGTTTCTAGATGTTGGCACATCTGTTTTTTTATTATCTTTTCCAGTATCTTCCCAGGTATTAATGTTAGGCTGATTTGTCTTTAGTTTAATGGGTCTGGGTTTTTTTTTTTCTTTTTTGAAGATGGAAAACCACATCTGCTCTTTTCCAGTCCTCTGGTAGTTCTCCAGTGCTCCAGGATTTTTGAAAAATACAATGCAGTGGTTCTGAGATGACCTCTGCCAGCTCCTTTAAAACTCTGTTATGTAATCCATCAGGCCCCAGTGATTTGTTTTCATTAAGATCAGTTGAGATTCAGGATTACCGCTTCAGTTATATTATGTATCTCATGTTATGTTTGATATCAGGTAATGAACTTCATTATAATTCACCCACGCCATCAGTTAACTCTGCTTTACTTAAAGTCAGGTCCATTGCACTGCTACTAGAGAATGTTTACTCTCATAAACTGCACCTTTAAATTTGTAGTTAGCCAAACTCAATTGCAGTAAGCTTCAGTGTTCCATTTTATCAGTTATGAACAAAATGTTTTTGTTCATTCCATGTTACTATGTATTAATTCTATAGCATAGATAGTAGAGAAAATTAATCTTAATGCAGTAGCACATAAATCAGATTAAAGATCATCAGATTAAATTTGTATTTAAGACACCACCCCATTTCTTCCAAACTGTGTTTACTGATCTTTGAGATGTGGTTAGAATGTTAATGATATAATGCATTATCACAAAAAGAGTATCTTAATGCCTTACCACATGAGGACAAGTTAATTATCTCTATATGAATGCAGCCACTATTATAATTTCCTTAAATGTTTTTAGTTTTAAGTCAGTGGTTTTGCTAAGAGTATGTGTTGATGAGATTTCACTAAAACACTATTTTGAATAGAAATCAGTACAAATGTTTGGGAATAAAAACAAAAGAAAATATAAAACATTTTTTCTTGAAGTAATGAAAACTGTAAAGAAATTTATTTTTCCATTTTCCAGTATATTTTTCAGAATAAAAGTACCAAAATCACCTACTTGAACACAACCATGTAATACAGAATGAAGTCCTCTGTTTATCATTTTACAATAAATTTGTATAAAATATTTTCAAATTCTTATCAAATTTATGCCAGGAAAATCTCTTAAAGTAAATTAAGCACACAGAATGTAGGCTAGATTTCTGAATTATAAGAAAATTCCAGTACACTAACCAACTATTAGCAACAATTTGATTTTTGATCTTTCAAATGTCCAAAATAATTCATATACATTATTATAAGCTTATTAATAATGCTTTAAATATGTTTTAAATTTGAACTCCATACTGCGGATTGCATTGTTTTGGGAGCTTGCCTGGACCAAACTGGGGAAGTAGCAAAATTCTGATGTGCAAATCAGTATTTAAGCTACTATACTCCTCCAGCTCTTACCTACTAGCTGAGTGGAATGTCTTAGAAACCCAAGTACTGTAGATGTTCTCCAAGAGTAGAGGGAATGACAATTTTACTGTGTTTCTCCAACAATACGCCCCCCCAATAGGAAGACCCAGCATGTTTTCTAGGCATAAAATGAAATTAAGCCCATCCCCCCAAATTTAGGCCTAGTTTAAAACATGCAAAATTGGGGAGGGGAAGGTGGGGGGGAACTTGCCATTAGGAGTGCCCTGCAGGCAGCTACACCTCATCATCAGCCGCTCCTAACACCATGGTGAAGCACGGAGGGCTCCCTTACCCCTCCCTTACCCGGGTCAGCAGGTGGGCGGTGTCGGCGTGGATGTCCGGCAGCATTTCAGCCGCTTCTCAGGCCTCCATAGCTTCCACAGTTCCCACCAGTGCAGGCACCTCTCTCGCCAGCACCGTCTCCAACAACAGCGTCTAAGTCACTCCCGCTTTCCCCCCGTCCCTGTATGTTGAGTGGTCCTACAATGAATAGGGCATTAATAAATAACTTTGTTTATTTTGAAATGTGTTGATCAATGAATAAATTGTTATTGATAATAAAGGTCCATATGTGTGGCAGCTGGGATGGTGGACCATATAGTCCCACTATGCTTGCACTGGAGGTTTATCTATCCCACAAGCATGCAAAGGCTTAACCATTTTTTCAAAGTTTTCACCAACACTTCAGTAAGGTAAAAAAAATGAACCAAGTGTCTTAACCAAGGATAACCTTTATTAACTTTCTTAGGTAACCTTTATGACTTTATTAAATAAGCAAAATGAACTAAATAAACTGAATTAAGTGTGTTAAGCAAAGATAACCTTTATTAACTTTCTTAAGTAAACTGTATGACTTTATTAAATAAGCAAAATGAACCAAGTAAAGTGTCTTAAGCAAAGATAAACTGAACAAGTAAACAACTCAGTCTCTGGCACTATTCTCAGTCACTCTGAGTCATGTCCATGGCCTCAGCTGTTAAGCGGGCAGGGACTGTGGAGTTGGCTGTGGCTTGAGTGCTGGTCTGAGGCACCATTGGGGTGCTTGGCCCCGAGAGTACAACAGGGGATGGTGTGTTCAGAAAGCTCTCCGAGAGCTGACTCAGTCCCGTGAGGTTGAGAGGCCCTTCATCAAGTACCTGAGATGTGAGGCACAAGACTGATGACAGATTGTCCGTTGCCAGGCTTGGCTGTGGGGTAGAGGAAGGACGAGTGTAGTGGGGCTGTCTGGTCTGCAGCTGGGTGTGGTGTGGCGTCTGTGGCATGCGATGAACCTGGGCCTGGACTGGGAAAGGCTGCCTCTGCTGTGGGAAGTCCTGGTAGTCATAGCCTTGGTAGGTGAGGGGCTGTTGGAAACTGTGGAAGGGCTGTGACATTGCCTGGGGTGGAGGAGCAGACCTGGACTGGGTAGGAGCAGTTTCAGCTGGGCCTTGAGGGTTGTGCAGAAGTGCTGTGATCTTTTCCTTCATCACCTGGTACTGGGCCTCGGGCAGGTCCCTGAGGGTATGGTTCACGTAGGTGATGAAGGTGTGGCGGCCCGAGGATCCTCTGTCCAAGTGGATCAACTGAGAGAGAAGTTCTGTGCTTGTCTTCATTGTGTCCCTGATCTCCAACAGGACACTGTGGTTCTGGCCCTCCAGTCTGCCTCTCTGTCTGCATCCTGTGGAGATGGGGGTGGGGGTGGGTTGGTCTCTGGTGGCTGCTGCTTCTTCCTCCATTTGTGACAGGGGATCCTCCAAGTCCGCCGGCATGGGGAGTGCAGCTGTCGGGGGGGGTTCTGCCATGGGGCCCTCTGAAGACACCTGCCTGGACAGGCTCGCTGGCTGAAAGAGGACTGGCTGTCTGTGGGCTGTCTGAGGGAGAGGGGTGTGAGGGGCTGCTCCTCGGTGGCGGATTTCACCCTCCAGGAAACTGCACTTGGCCACGATGTACATCTCCCGGTCAGTGAGCTTGACAGCGGCCTGCCCGGATTTCTTGAGGTGTAGCTTGCCATACCAGGTGTGCATGTGCTTCCACCATCCCAGGAGTACTTCTGCAGTGTAGCCCAGGCTCTCTGCCTTGTCTCTCCAAGCTGCCTGCTTCTTCTTGGTGTCCCGATAGTCTGTGGCCCTTTCTCCAGAGGTACTCATTCTCTCTCAGCCATTCCAGCACCTCATCCTCATGGTCCTCAGAAACGGTGTACTGTTTCCTCTCTCCCTTCTCCTTCCCTTACCTCTTCCTCCCTCTGGCAGGGCCTTCAGCAGCAGGGCCTTCAGGGGCTTGAGCAGCAGGGCCTTCAGGGCCTTGGGGCTGATCCACCACAGCAGCAGCAGCAGCAGGTTCAAAGTCAGTGACAGGGGGTGGGATGCTGGTTCTGTCCTTCTTGCCAGGGCTGGAACGAGTCGGCACGGGCTTCCTCTTCTTGCCTAACTGACGAACCATGGTGTTCCTTGAAGATGTATGTGGCAGCACGTCTTTCCTCTGAATGCTGACTGCATGCATGCTGCATCCTTCTATATCCGTGGAGCTGACGCAATTCATACTCCCCGCATGCACAGTGAACGCTTTGCATCCGATATACTTCCGCGCAGCATCCGCTTTGCTTCCTATAGGCGTCCATGATACATCTGCGTCATCCGCTACGGATCCGTCCCTTCCGCTATGCGTCCGCTTCGCAATTCTCCCCCAAAAGCCCTTCGGAGGTATCATCCGCTTCCATCTGCTTCCATCCGCTGTCATCCGCTAGGCTTCCTATGAACATCCGTTTAACATCCCGGCTACGTACTACCCCCGTCCGTTCTTTTCCGTTCTGTTTATGCAAATTTTCACCACTTTTTGGAGCGGATGACAACAGATGGAGCCACCCCTGAAATTTTGCTCATCCGCTGTGTCCTTTATGCATACGTTTTGCGTCTGTCGGCCAGTGGGACCTAGCCTTTAATCAGCCCAATTGTAAATTGTTCTAGCCTGCCTCTGCTAAAACAAGTTTTTTAATACTCAGATAAAAAATAAAGGCTTTATTTGAACAAAAGGGTTGGACCCTTTAGTCTAAAGCAGGGGTCTTCAACCTTGGCAACTTTAAGACTTGTGGACTTCAACTCTCAGAATTCCTCAGCCAGTTAAGTCCACAAGTCTTAAAGTTGCCAAGGTTGGAGACCCCTGGTCTAAAGTGTCTCCTATTATATTTGTCTTCATTACGTAAGAATATATAATCTTAATCCTTTTACCATACAAAAATGAAATAAGGTAAACATTAAATATCTTCAAATAATTTAATAATTTTAGAAGTGGCAGCATGACAGCTAGACTTCCCCTAGAAGCAACTAGCCAACTCCGAATGAATAAAATACTCTTTAAAATTTCACTGCTATTATTTATCTGTAAAAGGTTGAAACAGCAGAAGTCTTACCACCAACTTAAACAAGAGGCCAGATTCCCAACATGTATATAATAATAAATTAGTTTAAGTACTACCTATAAAATGCATGGCCTTCTCCCTAAAATGTCTACAAACTATGTGTTGGAATCCAAAGTTGACAAAGTTGTCCTTGAGTTATACACATAATTGAGTCCAAAATTTCTGTTGCTAAGTGAGACATTAGTTAAGTGAGTTTTACTCCATTTTACAGCCTTTTTTGCTTACTGTTGTTAAGTGAACCATTGCCATTGTTAAGGTTGTCAAGTGAATTTGACTTTTCAATTGACTTTGCTTATCAGACGGTCACAAAAGATAATCACATGACCCTAGGACCAGGGGTGGGATTCAAATTTTTGAACAACCGGTTCTGTGGGCATGGCTTAGTTGGTGGGCATGGCTTGGTGGTCATGTTATTGGCTGGGCGTGGCCAACTCAATATCACTCATATCGAGGCACGCAACTCCTCGCCTGGCCTTTCATGACTGTGAGGATGCTGCAATAGTTGTATGTGTGAAAAATGGTCATAAGTCACTTTTTTCAGTGCCATTGTAACTTTGAATGGTCACTCCACACAAGCAAAGTACCTGCAAAGGAGGGAAAAAAAAACTCCAGAGAAGTTCCAGAGACAGGAAGTCTAGTCCTGCCAAGAATGTAATAAGGGTTAACAGAGAGGCAATTTCTGTAAGCAACACCAGAATGTTTCCTTCCTGCCTTCCTTACAGGATTAGGCCAGTATTTTCTTCTAACAACTGGTTCTCCGAACTGCTTAGAATGTTAACAACTGGTTCTAGCGAATTAGGTGCGAACTGGTAGAATCCTACCTCTGCCTAGGACACTGCAACTGTCATACATGTGAACCAGTTGCCAAGCATCTGAATTTTGATAATCACCATGGGCATGCTGCAACGGTTGTAAGTATGAAAAATGGTCATGTCACTTTTTTTCAGTGCCATTGTAACTTCAAACCGTAACTAAATAAATGGTTGTAAGTCAAGGGCTTCTTTTATTAGTCATTTTGTTGTGAAGAAATCATCCAATATAAGCTTTTGTATCTGTTAGAAACTGAAATATGATAAAGCAGTTGTCCATTTGACCAAGACAAAAAAACAATTAAGATTTCTATAAGTTTAATGAATTTATGAAAGATTTCCAGAAATTGCTTAACAAGAATAATTTTACAGGAACAATTTTAAAGTTAAATTTTGTATTGAGTCAGCTAAATGTTAGGAATTTGACTTTGTACTTCTGTATTTTGCACTTCAAAGTTCAACCTGACCTTTGTGCATTTAAACATTTTGCAAAGTTCTTATTGCAATTCTAGCAATAATTCTTATTGTTTTATGGTGGCCTGTCTAGATTCCATAATAAGTGTCTCAGAGAACCTTCTGATCAAATAATGGATGTTGAAAAATATAAGTTATGTAGGCTTTGATCATTACTATGAAATAATATGTTTTCATGTGCTTCCCTAAACCAGGACCATCCACTCAATAACATGAAAATATTAATCCAAGAATGGGCCATGGTTGTGCAAAAGAACCCCATTTTTATAAGCTAAAATGCTGCTGCGTGTGCAAATCTCACAGCTGAAGGTTCATACATGCATCAATGTATGTTGGGTTAGCGTTACATGTGCAATACATAAGATGTGAAAGTGAACTTAGATTCTCCAGCCAAAAGATTATCAAAACTTCTGTGTCTGTGCAGCTACAGCCAGCTGTATATCTTTAGATTTTGAAATGAATGAGGTGTATTTGAGAGAAATTTCTTAAAGCACCTATGGCTTTTTGCAGGATTGTGTAATTTACCCTCTGTAGCTGCAACTCAAACAAAGATAATCCAGATTTGGTTTTAGGACAGTTTATATTTCCACCACTATGCATTCTGAAGCACTTTTTTGCCTTTGAATACAAACACTGCTCAGCAATCATAACCAGCTATACCAATATTTTATGAAGTCATTTCAATCTACAGCATATATTACTAAAACTCTTGCATCTGTAATCTGTGTGAAATGGTGCACCATAGGGGAAAACATTTGAACCAAGGTATCTTAAATGGGCTAGCTTACAGAAAGTGACCCATGACTCCTTTGAAACTGAAAGTTGGCAAATTTTATGAAACATTTTATGATATAAAATTATTACAAAACACTTTATAGCCTAATGCTCCTGATCTTTGTGCTATATTCTGACTAAACGTGCTACATGTTGTATGAACTGTGCTATACAACAGGGGTTCCCAATCCCCAGGCCATGGAAGTGGTGGGGGAGTTTGCCTGTTGTTTGTGCAAATGGAGTTGCACATCATCCCCTCTCCCTGCCCTGCTGAGCCAAAAGCCGGAAAGGTTGGGGAAAGCTGCTGTACAATACAATATGGGCAACTTTCAAGGCAGATAGGTCTCTGAATATCTCCTGAATTTTTAAGAACTCTTCAAGTACATTAGAAATTCTGCCATTGTTGAACACATTGAGGAATCTGGAAAGGCAATATCTCTGAAACAATGACCCAAGGGTCACAGGTTATCTAGTACTTTTTGTGATCCAGAGAGGACTGCGATGAAGTTACATTTCTGAATTCTTTTGTCCAATTTGCTTCACATTCTAGGAACTGTACAACTCCACTTCTAACACTAGTATAATAAACAAGGCCAGAAAATGCCATGATAGAGGATTGCACCCTACAGAGTTTCAGAATGGAATTAAGGTTAACTTTTATATATGTACATGTAAACGCTTTGAATACAATGTTTATTTCATTTCAATCAATAGCCTATGAATAGCTTGTTCAATTTGATCTGCAACATTTTGCTAAACCAGGTCCATAATATATCAAGCTCTGGCATTCCACAGATATCACTGCTAATTATGTAACTTATTTCCTTGAGATGGCCCAATTCTTGGTTTAGGTGCTTTATGGACAGATGTGGCTCACCACACTATATTTGTTCTAGGATGTTTTTTTCACTAGCCCCCAGCTCAGGGATTTCCCAGTGGTCTCCTAATTAAATATTAACTGATGCAATCCAGCTAAGCTTTTTGTGATCATTCCGGCATTGCTAACAAGTTCTGTCTTTGTTTCCAATTAAATAGAAGTGACTGTTTTACCATTAAATAATGTTAACAGGGTTAAAGTTTTGAACTTGAAAATTATTGTAAATATTAAGTATGGTTTTCTATCAATAAGATCTTAGGATATTTCTTTTTCCTTCCTCTCTTCCAAATCTTTGCAAAGATGAAAAATTCCTCTATTGTGAGGTATCTCTGCACATATATTATGTTTTAAAAGTGCTTAGGTATATTTGAATTACCATATATACTAGGACATGACAACTTGATCTACTTCTCATTATTCAGGATGCAAAGCAAAGTCATTTCCTTTTGAAGTTCCACAATTCAGCAAATTATGACTTTCAAGTGAGTGCAAGCGCTCTGCTGGACTGCAGGACAAATCTCTTAACTCTTAATGAGGGTCATTTTCTAGGAAGCCCTAAAGCTGACCAAAAAAGCAACTTGTGTTTTCCCAGCATTTAATCTATATTCCTTCCTTCTTACCTAAAGATACCATTTTAAAAAGACTGTTAAAAATCCATGTTCAAATAAGAAACTGTTCCTGCAAAGGATATTGCAAATTCATCCCAAAAAGGGAAGTTGCAGAACAGAATTAAATGTTCCAAAACAACTTAGATGTCATAATATGTGGGTCACACAAAATAATGAAGTGAATTTATCAATGTGAGCTGAACACTCTATTATTTAACCAATTTGCTCTTTTTATTGCAGTATTTTTCTATGCTAAGGTAATATACAATAAAATAAGAAATAGAAATAGTACATGATACAAAAATAAATCATAAAAACATGTTTAAAATAAGAGCAACCATTCTAAACATAATTTTAAAACTAAAGTTAAAAAGACGTGACTTAATACCTTGGAATAAATTCCACTATTTGAAAGTACCACAGCAAAAACCTATTTTCCATAAGCCCAACAAGCAAACTCATTATATGAATGGGTATGCCCTCAAAAATAATTCTCCTATAGAAAACTGATTGAAAGCCAAACAATTGCTTGGATACATGTTGTTTATGACTTGTAGCTCAAAACAAGTATCTTGAACTGAGCCCAGAAAACAACTGGCAACCATGCATTTCTTTCAACATTATTGAAAGCTTAAAACTTTTTCAGATGAAGTATCAGTTTAATAGACTGTATCAGGAGATGTATGTGATTAAGACAAGAGGAAAGCAGATGCAATCAAAACAGAAATAAGAATCACGATTTCCTTAAACTGACTTGTTTTTCTTAAACAGATTCTCTCACCAATCCATCTTCTCTCACCTTATCCAGTCTTACAATTACTAAATTCATCTTACTAACATAAATCAGCAGAGACTGAGGTGGGGAGTAGAGTTCTCACAAAACCCTCAGGAGTGCAGATTGTACACCCACAAAACCCATCAGTTAACAATCTAATTTGCCATTTTACACTTCTCAAAGCTTCCTGGCATTCTTAAAAATAACTCTAGTTTGGAGGATGTTGCAATGTTCTCAACATAAATAGGTCATGGATAATTGCTACTAAATCAGAACAGCTCCTGAAACAAAGGTATACAAATCCATTCTTTGTTCCTGTTACAACCTTAAAAAAACAAAGATTGGATATAATCAAAATTACTAAACTATAGATTTGGCCTTTTAGGAAAAGTGCAATCTTTCCAAAATAAGTTGTTTCCTAATCCCCAAATGGAAATTTCCAGTGTTGAAAATATTCTTAATTTTCTATAAACCAATAGGATCAAATATCCTAAATTAGCAAGAATAAAATGACTTCTCATATTACAAATTTCCTAGAGACATTATTTATTATTTTAGAATTGTGAAATCATACTTAAGGTGACTTCTACTCCAATAGGCCAAATTAATGTCTTTCCAACCTCTGTACAAAATCAGCAAAAATAATCCACTAATCCTAATTCACTTTCGTTTTCTGTTTTTATTTATGTACCTACACTGGTCTCTGAATTTTTATGCTCCTTACAAACCAGAATCAGAGGCTATTACTGTGATACATAATCTAGAATAGAATCCTTTTTCCTGTCAATCTTTGCTTTATTTCAAATTAAAACAGAGGAAAAAAGATAGATAAAAAAAGATAAAGCACAGTATTAACTAAAAAAAAAATCCTGATTCATACCTAGAATCTACTTTTAACTATGTCCAATGATGAAAAGGAGAACCACTTGTAGAAATCAAAAGACAAAGTAAGAGTTTAATGCAGCCAGATATAGATACAATGATACCGATCTCAAGCCATAAAAGAAAAAACTTTAAATATAATCCTATTCATACAAATTGCAAAACTAACATCATTTTGTGTTTGTATGTTAATTTTGGAAGCAAAAAAAAGGGCAATTTAGTGCAAACCTATTTATTATAGGTTTTCTTCATATTGATTCCTACAGAATAAAATAGAAATCCAATGGTGTAATTTATTATTGTACATGTATTACAAGCTCACAATAATTAAATTATCTTGATCACACAGCACAGTAATCCACTGCTAAGGCTGCAAGCCAGAAATGCAGCCAAAGTTGATCTGGATGTTCAAAAGTCACTCATAGTTCCCAGACTGTAAAAAAGGACTCTGATCAAATTATCTTCTCAGAAATCCTTTCAAACAAAAAGAAACATTGAAGTGCATGCAGAAATCTCATGGTTCATTGAGTGTCATGTAGATGTCTTCATGCATTAAGAGATAGCACAATGTCCTCTGTTCTGCAGCAGCCTAACACAGTTTTTCTCTTCCATCAATGGATGGGAATTCAGAAAAGATAGCATAACTTTCAGCATAATTTTTGAAAACCATGATCAGATATACTCTTATTTAAGAATAATACTTAAGAATTATACTTATTTAAGAATAATTCTAATAATATTTTTTAAAAGGAAACATCCGGTTGGGAGAAAAATAATATCTAGCTGTATTGTATATATGGCCTTCTGCAAGTAATTCTATGAACATGTTATAGGCTTAAAATTTAGCAGAGAATGGAGCAATGCAGATTCACACCCCACATCTCACTTCATCCAACTTCCAAAGAATGGCATATATTGGTCGGCTTGAATCCAAGCACATCTGTCTGTATGATCCAAAATGCTCAAGCCAATGAAATGTCCTGGGAGAAAACATGGAGGTGGAGTAGAGAAAAAAAGCAAGGGTAATGTGTATTCACTGTCTGAAGCACTCCATCCATTCACTGCCTAGATCTATACTAGTTTATTCCTTAGTGGATTTATATTTTCTCATCTTAAAACCTATACATTAATTCTGAGTTTTGGTCTTAGAAATTTTCCATTAAACCTGAGAAATAATGAGGGAAAAAAACCTTCCAAACCTGCTTTTTGCCTGTTGCTCTTGATTTGCCCGCCAGTGAGCATTTTTATTCTATCATATTCTCCCTCCCTCTCTCTCTCTCCCTCCCTCCTTTCTTCCCTCCCTCTTTTATTGTGTGTGAGAACCTTTCTCCATTTGTAACAGGAAATAAACATTAAAAAAGATAATTGAATGAACAACTATATATAGTTGTTGATATAGCTTAAATATAAAACAGTTGTTTTTATTTAAAGGTTCATATGATTATAAAGAGCCACTTCGTAATTTCCATCAATTAAAAAGCAGGAACTCTGTCCCTCATATATATTAACACATACATACAGATTAACATGACAATAACTTAAAAGGAAAGGACATTTTATCACAAACCTTTCTACACAAGTGAGAAACTTTTTATTTTCCTCCAAAATTTAGGAACCATTTTTATCTTATTTTTTTACATACTTATATCTGGCCTATTTTAATATCATTTTGTACTGGCATGTTTTTAAATAAATTGATTGTTGGGGGTCAAAATAGAATAATTGGTAATTTTTAAAATGAACTTTAATAAAACCATTTAAATCACTGAAGATCAGTAATCAACATGGATTGTTCTAATATTGCATATTTATGTCTCAGAAATACTATAAAAATGGCACTTTTTCCAGCAGATTGTTTTCTTTCACTGTTAGGCTAGGAAAAAGTAAAACTCTGCACAAGTAAAATGTTTACTGGTAGATTTAAATCAGCAAATGTAGTTCTATTAAACCCCAACTAGTTTTCCAAATAAAAAATTATTATCTTTTATTTTCATTAAAAATTTGGATTAAATGCAACCTTTGCTTGTGCTCTTTTTAAATCTTTAATAGTGAACATGGAATTTCAGCTATCTATTCAGTGAGTATTCAGTGAGAAGATGCATCTCATTATTGCTAGTCAACGACTTGATTGCAAGTACTGTATCACAGAAGTATTAAATAATAAAATAAATACCTACACTTGTTCTCTCTTTATCAGAATGAAATGTTTTATTCAGGACAAAAGCTGCAATCATAAAATAACTCCAACCTTTTACAATTTGTAAGGTGAAGAAAATTTATTTGCTTCAGAAAATAGTCTTGTTAATAAAGTAAACTGGTGATAAATTCAAAATTCCATACTTGACAAGTAAAGCACTTCCTAAGGAATAAAACAATAACAGAAAAATAAATAAAACTGAAATGAACACAAATACCACATTCCACAACATTTACTGGATAACTATAATTACAAGCAACATCACACCCACATTTGTGCATTCTGTTTGTGTAAAATTTTAAGTTGCCTAGGTCTTTGGGTACAGTATATGCTTTTCCTTTTTCTTAGCAAATTATCTTCAAAGCCATTCTACCTACTTCTCCTAATTAATGCCCTCCATTAATTAGGTGAATGTCATGCTCAGGGACCAATATATCGTTTAGCTGTATTTATACTCAGAAGTTTCCCTTTTCACTTAATTTTTAATTGTTTTTTATTAATTCTGAGGCTGCCATGCTTCAAAATAAAATGCCAGTTTTCAAATCAATGTCTTTTTTCTATGTCTACAAGATTTCCTTGACCCCATTAAGCAGTCTTTGGAAAGAGATGAAATTGGTAATTTCATTTTGAAACATGCTAAATAAGGAAAGAAATAACACGCTACAGGTCTAGAAGTGGCAGAAATTAAAATGACTGGGTTTTAAAGCTGGATTCCAACTTGGACATACAACTTGGAGTAAATTATTTTTCTTTTTGCATTGTCATCTGAGAATTAGCTGTTTTATGACTGGACTTACCCATAATACCATATGTCCAGTTAACCTTTTGGTAATTCATATATACTTCACATTTATGAACATTATCTTTGAAAACCTTAAACGTTTTTTAATGTTAAATTTGGGGACAGTAGAAGAGTAGTAAAGGTAGTTCTTGAGTTACAACAGTTCATTTAGTCACTGTTCAAAGTTACAATGCAATGGAAAAAAGTGACATGACCGTTTTTCACAGTTACAATCTTTGAAGCACACCTGTGATCATATGATCAAAATTCAGGCGCTTGGTAACTGGTTCACACTGATGACCTTTGCTGTGTCCCAGGGAGATGAGATCATCTTTTGTGACCTTCTGACAAGCAAAGTCAATGGAGAGGCCGGATTCCCTTAACAACCAGTTTACTAACTAATCAACTGTAGTGATTCACGAACAACTGTGGCAAGACAGGTCGTAAAATGGGGGAAACTTACTTAATGTCTCACTTAACAGAAATTTTGAGCTCAATTGTGGTCATAAGTTAAGGACTATCTGTATTTTATGGGTCATGTCACTGGTTAGCTAATGAAAATCATACACTACTTCTTAAAAGAATCTTTAGAAAGTGCAGGCAGAAGACCTCTTGTAGATATAGACAATTGGATTCAGTTTTTAAACTGGATTATTTTGAGTGAGATTCACAGTACAAGATTGCTTGCTCCTCATTTGCTAATTTCATGTGAAACATTATTCTGAAAATTTTTATCCACAGTCTGAAATGGTATAATATAAGCAGATTGCAAAGTCATCTGCTGTTGGTGAGTACTAAATCTATATAGCAAACTAAAATCATGTACAAGGATGTATTTAATATTTCCTAATCAAACAGACATGTTAAGAAGTAGGAAATGACAAACATGAAGACTAATAAATAAATACCAAAGTAACAGCTGCTATTGGCAAGAAAAGACAAAAACAACAAAAAGTATCTCTTTTTCTTCAACATACAAAAGTATAAATCAAAGGAGGAAAACAAGGAAAGTCACTGCAATCATGACCTCTAGTGATGAGTACCAGGTTGATCAGATCTTGCTCTCCCACACAATTAAGATAAGGAAGCAAGCTCTGACAAGTAGATGTTCCATAGTGGGTGTTCAACCATGGGAACCTGGTACACCTTTGTTTCTCTTCCTTAAAAAATGAACACCTGGTGAGCCAAGACCCAAACCTGACACATAACCCCAAAACAAGTGGATAATTAAAACAAAATGAAACAGAATTCTGCAGTCTATTGTCTGTTTAATTCTCTTCTTCAGCATCCCTAAACCAATCCCTTCTCTCCCTCCTTCCAAATATTTCATTAAGACATAATTAAAGGAGGTCTGTGTGACATAGGTAAAATGATATTGGTGGTAAATGTTTCCCAGTTAGACTTTAAATACTAGCAGTTGTTTTGCAGAGATTTTAATAGCAGTCTGACTATTACTATGATGTGGTGACTAGTTGTTTCATAAATTTGCCTATTACATTTTGCCAGCAATTCCCAGCTGTTGCTAACTATGCTGTTACTAGAAGTGAGGAAGAGAAGGGGGGGGGGGATGCAATGTGATTTGTGGCAGAATTTCAGGAAGGAAAAGCTATATAAAACAGAAATAACGACAATTCATTAAAAGGGAAGCTGGAAGAAGGCAGTAAAGTTAAAGTTGCCATGATTACACAGTGCACCCTTGAGGAAGGATTCATCCAACAGGCTGTGGCTAATCTCTATAAAATTAAAAACCTTATATATGAAATACACATGTGTTTATGTACTTCAAGTACACATTCCAAGAAAACTCCTGGACTTCTGGCAGTAATTAAAAAAATGTTAACAAACATCTAAGACTGGGGCCAAATCTTTCTTTATTCCAAGCAAGAACACTGAAATAGCTGCAGAACATTCAATGCCAAGGAAAAGAAGCATGCAGATAGCTTGTCTTTAAAAAAAAAATTTTTCCCCCTTATTCAGTTTACTTTCTGCATAATTTCTCTCAATTTTCTTTTATTTTAAATTTGCCAATTATAGGGTGCTACATCTCTCCTGAATTTTCCATAGCAGAGGCAGCTATCATGCAAAGACACGAATGACATTCCTCACCCAGCCAGAGCCTACGCTGAAACTTATTTGAATGAACTTGACCCTCCTTGGCCACAAGCCAGCATGCAACGTCACTCAATGACTTAACAGAACAGAGTGTTCTTGGCACAAGCACAAAAATGTGCTGAAAGCCATGCTGGAGCAAATCTAAGTACAACATTTCACATTAATAAAAAGAACAAGTAATAAAGAGATAGTAAATACAAAGCCAGAAGTAGTAATCTGAATATTTGCTTTCTGAGGGAAGGGTTTTTAAAACTGCACTCTGTGCTTCTCTGCTTTCTCCTTACTCCCAACCAATCCCCAATAAAGTAAATTTATGGGCTTGATCTCTGAATTGAGCCTGTTTCTACTCCACCCTCAATCTGCTTCAAATCAAGGCCCACACACATTCTTTATCCTGCTTTCCCGCAGCGCTTTACCTGGAAAATTCCGATTCACCTTTCAACATGCTAGAAAAGGGAGTGACACTCTCTTAACTACCAACAGTTCATGACTCACATCCCTTTCTGAACTTCAAGCAGATGATACCCAACAAACATTTCACACAATTTTCGTGCACAGAGTCACCTATTATAAAGTTATGTCATTCATAAATGGATTATGGTAACTCTGTCATTAAAAGCATCCAAAGGGAAAGACCAAAAAATCAATACAATTTTATTATGAACTCAGTGTACTTCCTCGATTTAAATAAACTGCTATTATCTCCTCTTCTATTTCCTTATTGGGGATTTCCCCATTTTTTTTCCCGATGGTGAAAGCTTGATATTTTTCTATTTTATCTCAGATGGCCTATTTTTCTTTATTGTATCCCTTTTTTTTTTTTGAAGGTTTGGTTTTGAACACTGTAAATATGTAAAAATAAACATGCTATCACATGTAGATATGTGAATTTGTATGTTTGGGATAAACATGAAATAGAGGTTTCTCCATTCAGCTGAACCTATTTCTGAATAATAGTTGGAATAGTAATTGGAATAGTAATTGGCAGGGCAAATAGTATATATCTATATAAATTGTATAAATATGTACAATATTTAAATTGCCTCTTTTAATACAGACCATTAGTTCCCATATAGCAAATAAGTTGCAAATAACATTTGACTTTAAATCCATTGAGTAATTGGGACCATAGCAATGAAAAGGAAAACAAAGAATCCATTTCCATTGTAACTTGAGAAGTATTACCGTGTCATGATAAGAGTTGTCCTGAATTTGCAGATATTGGCTGAATCCAGAAATGAAGACTTCTGCAGGTTTATATCAAGTTGCTGGCTATGACCTTTCCTGAATTAGTTGAATTCTGGTGCCAGTTAGTCAGATTTACTGTGAATTACTGCATCACCTTCCACATGATTCTATCCTAGCTGCAAAATGTGGCAAAATCTGAAAATCTGCACTATTAATTGCTTAACAAGCATAATTTAAAGTATTGGTATTTGTTTATTCAAATAATTTCTAAACACATGCCATGTAAAAAAATCTCAGATAATTTTAAGGCTATGTTATTAACTTTAAATCCTAAAAAAATTATACCATGAGCCACCCACTTTATAAATCAGTCAGACTGACTATTAAAATTCTCCGGATAAATCCTTTGAAATTCACCCTATTCTTAGAAGCCAACTTTTTGGAAAGCTGGAAAAAGTCTTATTTTGTATTGTACCTGAACTATATGTTTGACTCCAACATTACTGGCACTTACAAAATCTGGAAAGCTGGATCTCTCTCACCAGGACAATAATTTTAGCATTAACTTGCTGTTATTTTTAATTTAACTAGTTTTTAAAATTATTTCAGCACCTCCTCTGCATACATGTTGGAATAGATATCTATTATAAATTAAAGAAAAATAAAATTGCAGTTTGTACCCAACCTGCAGATTCTTTTTGCTTAATTTACTACTAATGTACTTGATATATACCTAAACAGTGTAGAATAGTAAGAGCAAGAGTACTGAAGACTTACATACTGCTCCATAATGCTTTACAGCCCTTTCGAAGTGGTTTACAGGATCAGCATATTGTCCACAATAATCTAGGGCCTCATTTTACCGATCTTGGAAAGATAGAAAGTTGAGTCAATCTTGAGCTGGTCAAGATCGAACTCCTGGGTGTAGGCAAAGTTAACCTCCAAAACTGGATTCTAACCACTGCCCCACCACAGCTCATATTGCAGTTAAATTATTTATTATTCTCTCAATGTTTCACAACAGGTTATCCTTGATTTATAATTGAGCTCAAAATTTCTGCTATTAAATGACACAAATATTAACTAAATTTTGGTCATTTTCTGATAACAGGTAATCAGACTTGGAAGGGACCTTGTAAGTCATCTAGTCCAACCCCCACCCAAGCGGGAGACCCTACACCATTTCTGACAGATGGCAGTCCAAACTCTTCTTGAAAGTCACAAGTGATGGCGCTCCCACAACTTCTGAGGGCAAGCTGTTCCATTGGTTGATTGTTCTCACTGTCAGAAAGTTTTTCCTTGTTTCCAGGTTAAATTAAATCTCTCCTTGTTCAGTTTCCATCCATTATTCCTTGTCTGGCCTACAGGCACTTTAGAAAATAGATTGGCCCCTTCCTCTCTGTGGCAGCCCCTCAAATATTGGAAGACTGCTATCATATCTCCCCTGGTTATTCTCTTGACTAGACTAGCCAAGCCCAGTTCCCATAACCGTTCTTCATATGTTTTAGTCTCCAGTCCCCGAGTCATCTTGGTTGCTCTTTTCTGTACTCTTTCTAGAGTCTCAACATCTTTTTTATAATGGGGTGAACAGAACTGGATGCAGTACTCTAGATGTGGTCTTACTAAGGCTTTATAGAGTGGTATTAGTACCTCCCTTGATCTTAATTGTATCCCTCTGTTTATACAATTTAGGATTGCATTAGCTTTTTTGGCTGCTGCTGCACACTGCTGGCTCATATCTAGCTGGTTGTCCGCTAAGACTCCAAGATCCCTCTCTCAGTTCCTGCTATTGAGCCTGGTTTCACTCAGTCTGTATGTGTAGTTTTGATTTTTCTTGCCTAAGTGTAGGACTTTACTTTTCTCTATATTGAATTTCATTTTATTAGATAAGGCCCAGTGTTCTAGTCTGTTAAGAACCATCTGGATCTTGAGCTTATCTTATTGGGTATTAGCTATTCCTGCCAACTTAGTATCATCTGCAAATTTGGTAAGTTCCCCTTCTATTCCCTCATCTAAGACATTAATGAAGATATTGAAGAGTACTGGGCCTAAGACAGAACCTTGTGGCACCCCACTGCTTACTTCCCTCCATGTAGACTTTAACCCATTAAGGACTACTCACTGAGTACGGTTTGTCAGCCGTTTGTAAGTCCATCCAGTGTTGGTGCAATCTATTCCACCTTTTTCTTGCTTACCAAGAAGTAGATTGTGATCTACTTTGTTGAATGCCTTGCTGAAATCTAAATATATTATGTTCACAGTATTTTGCTGGTGTACTAATTTAGTCGCTATGTTGAAGAATGAAATAAGATTGGTTTGGCATGATCTGTTCTTAACAAATCTGTGCTAACTGCTAGTTATTACTTTACTTGTTTCTAGATGTTGGCAGATCTGTTTTTTTATTATCTTTTCCAGTATCTTCCCAGGTATTGATGTTAGGCTGATTTGTCTATAGTTTCCTGGGTCTGTTTTTTTTTTTTTTTCCTTTTTTGAAGATGGGAAATCACATCAGCTCCTTTCCAGTCCTCTGGTAGTTCTCCAGTACTCCAGGATTTTTGAAAGATATAGTGCAGTGGTTCTGAGATGACCTCTGCCAGCTTCTTTAAAACTCTGGGATGTAATCCATCAGGCCCTGGTGATTTGTGTTCATCAAGATCAGACAGGTATTCTCTTACTATTTTTTGCTTATTTTAACTTTTATTTATGGTCTGTCTTTTACAGTTATGTTTTTGGTGGGTTGAGCTACAGTTTCTTTTTTCGTGAAGACCTATGCAAAGAATGAGTTAAGCAGTTCTGCTTTGTCTCAGTTGCCTGTTATTTCCTTGCCTTCTTCTATCTTTAGTGGACTGACTGTTTCCTTGATTTTTTTCTTGTTATTTATATGTTGGAAGAAACTTTATTTTATTATCTTTGACTTTTGTTGCAAGTCTTTATTCCTTCTGTGCCTTTGCTATCCTGACTTCGTCTTTGCAGATTTGGGCTTTCTGCTGATATTCTGCCTTAGTTGTATGTCCTTCTTTCCATGTTTTGTACTTGTCCTTTTTTTCTTTCAATTTGTCAGAGATATCTTTGTGCAACCATGCTGGTTTCATCTTGGATTTCTTGTTTTTCTTTCTCAGTGGTATTGTGCTGGTCTGGGCTTCTATGATCATACTTTTCAGAGTATCCCAAGATTCTTCAGTTGTTTTTCCCTTTCAGATTTTCATCCATGGAATCTTTCCCAAGTTTTCTGAGTTTATTAAAATCAGCTCTTTTAAAATCCAGGACTCTGGTGTCATTATGTTCTATTGCTTGTGTTTGTGTTATGTTGAATTCTAGTATGACATGATCACTCTCACCCAAGGTTCCTGCAGTTTCAACTCCCTCTATCGCTTGTTCTCTATTTGCAAGAATTAAGTCCAGTGATTTTTCGTGCCACAGTTAATTGAATTACTGCAGCTGTTAAGTAACATGATTGTAAAGTGAATCTGGCTGCCTCATTGACTTTGTTTGTCAGAGGGTCACAAGAGATTATAATGTGACCCTGGAATATTGCCACTGTCATAAATATGACAGTGCGAAGCATCTGAATTCTGATCAAGTGACGATGAGGATGCTGCAATGGTTGTAACTGTGAAAAATGATAAGAATTCACTAAACTGTCCAAGGACTGCTGATACAGTTTACAGAGGAATTATTGAGTCTATCATCTGCATCTCTAAAACTGTCTGGTTTGGTTCTGCAATCCAACAGGACAGACACAGACTTCAGAGGATAATTAGGACTGCAGAAAAAACAATTACTACCAACCTACCTTCAATTGAGGACCTGTACATTGCACAAATCAAAAAGAGGGCTTGAAAATATTTACAGACCCCTCACATCCCAGACAAAAACTGTTTCAACTCCTACCCTCAAAACAACGCTATAGAGCACACCAGAACAACTAGACACAAGAACAGTTTTTCCCTGAAAGCCATCACTCTGCTAAACAAATAATTCCCTCAACATTGTTCAACTATTACAAAGTCTGCACTACTACTACTATTAATCTCATCACTCCTTATCCCCTCCCACTTGTGACTGTAACTTTGTCGCTTGTATTCTTACGATTTATATTGACTGTTTCCTAGTATGATTTGATTGCTTATTGTACCCTATGACTATCATTAAGTGTTCTACTTTATGATTCTTGACCAATGTACTGAGAGTATTTGCACCAAGATAAATTCCTTGTGTGTCCACACTTGATCAATAAAGAATTCTATTCTATTCTTTTTTTCAGTGCCATTATAATTTTGAATGGTCACTTCATGAAAAGTTGTAAATTGAGGATTCCCTATACTACTTTTTTCTTCCCTTTCTGCTTCAAAGTAACCAACTTTCCTTGTGGCATCTACTAAAGTGCTAGCAACTGGTTTTACTTATGTAGCTAAAATACCTGCAAGCTTATTAATATAGAACTTTTGGCTTTGTAAATGAAGGGTTGGAAGAGAAAGAGGCAGCAGTGGCAGTAAAATCTAAACTATAAAATTTATATTGCCTAACATACTATTGTAAGCTCACAAAGGTCCAATGATTTCTACCCAATATTACATTACTAGAACCGTTGTGGTACCTCTGAATGTATAAACACTTCATCGTAGAGGTTTTCTGTTTCATATAATATACAGCAGCAATGAAATACCTGTAGTGAAGGTTTTGCTATGTACAAGGATCCAATCCTTGAAAACTCTAATTTATAAAAAGATCAGACAAAGTGATGTGAAAGGTTTTTATATATTATTAGATTTGTATGCTGCCTTTCCTTTAGGAGCAGAAAGCAGCTCAAACTAATTCCAGCAATACCACTGGCATTCATGAATAGGTAGACAACTAAAGGCCCTGCCACACTGCCCAACGGATGCAAAACGTTAGTAAAAAGGACACAACGGCCAAGAAAAATGTTCCATCCGTTGTTATCCGCTCTCAGAAGGGACAAAAATTTGCATAACCGGAGCGGATAACACGGAAAGGAACGGACGCAGAGAGGATGAAGGGCGGATGGAAAGCGGATGCAGAACGGAAGCCCAGCGGATGGAAGTGGATGGGAGCAGATGGCACATCCATTAGGCTTCCGGGGGACCTCAGCAAAGCGGACACGGAACAGATACAGCGGATGCAGAACAGACGCCGAGCGGATGAAGCGGATGAAGCGGATGCTCAGCGGAACCCTAGCGGATGCACAGCAGAAGCCTAACTGATGCCTAGCGTTAATTGCGCATGCGGGGAGGATGCATTGCGTAAGCCCCGCGGATATAAGGGAAGCAGCTCGGAAGCAGGTCACCATTCAGAGGAAAGACCTGCTGCCAGACGGATTGACAGCCTTGCCTTCCCTACCTGCATGCCTGCCTGCAAGCCTTGCTGCCAGCCTCCCTGCCAGCCTTGCTGCCAGCCTTCCTGCCAGCCTTGGTTCCTGCCAGCCTCCCTGCCAGCCAGCAACCCCACAACCATGCGGAAGCACAGCAAGCCTCAGCCATCTGCTGCCAGCCCTTGCAAGAGGGACAGGGCTACCATCCCGCCCCCTGGCCCTCACTCTGGTTCTGCTGGGGCTTCTGCAGCACGGGCTCGCTCTTCTGGGGCTGGGGCTTCTGCTGCTTCTGCTTCTGGAGGAGCTGATGACAAGCACTCCAGCACCAGCCACCTCCACAGCACCTGCACCCTTCACCCCGAGACTGAGCGACCAAGAGGAGTGCCAGAGACTCATTTTTGTTTTATAGCTTCTTGTTAATAAAGTCTATTTTTGATTCACACACTTGCTTCATTTCTTTTTTTTTATAAAGTCTTGCTGGAAACTTTTAGAAATGGTTTAAGCCTTTGCATGCTTGTGGGATGGGTTAAGATAGCAGTGGGATGGGTTGAGATAGCAGTGGGATGGGCAGGGATACCTTTGGGATGGGTAATAGCTGTGGGATAGGTGCCACACCTATGGCCCTTTATTATCAATAACAATGTAATCAATCATCCACACATTTCAACATAAACACAACTCTTTATTAAATGCCCTGTTCATTGTAGGCCCACCCAACATACATGGCCCAATCTCATCCGTGTGATGAGACAGGCTGAAGGAAGCATCCATTAATCATCTATCATCCTGTCTTGCCACTCCACTGCTCCAGCTGGGGAGTTGCACCAGTGTTTCAGGAGGTTGCGCTGCTTCTTCCCTTCACGTGAGGCTCTGTTGGGGCCTTGCACATCCTCAGTGTCGATCAGGTTTCGCCCTTGCCTCCATTCCCCAGGCTTCATGTCCCCATTGCCTTGTTGGAGGTCCACGAGCCTGTTCTGCAAGACTGGGTAGCGGGTGCGCATGAGATTGTGCAGGATGCAGCAAGCTTCCATGATCCTCCTCATGGTCTCCGGGCGATGCTGCATGGTGGTGAGAAGTACCTGGAACCTGTTGACCAGGATGCCAAAGGCGTTCTCCACCACCCGCCTTGCCCTGGACAGCCTGTAGTTGAAGATCCTCTCTTCATGGGTGAGGTATTTAGAGGTGTAGGGCTTCATGAGGTAGGTTGTGAGGGAGAAGGCGTCATCCCCCACGATGAAGTAGGGTACATCTTGCGTGTCGTTGGGCAGGGGTTCTGGATCTGGGAAGCCCACAATGAGGTTGCATTTCAGCCCACCCTTGAGGTCACTTGCGTTGTATACCTGGGCATCTGAAGATGAGCCGTTGCCTGAAGCATCGATGTACATGAACTTGTAGTCAGCATCGACCATGGCGAAGAGGATGATGCTGAAGAAGCCCTTGTAGTTGTGATAAGAGGACCATGAGTTGGCTGGCGCTTTGCAGGCCACGTGCTTGCCATCGATGGCTCCAATGGTGTGGGTGAAGTTCCACTTCTGATACCACTGCTCTGCAACTTTCTTCCATCCTTCTTCAGTGGAGGGACACTGGAGGAGCTCCTCCTTGTATTCTTCGATGATGGCCTGCACCACTTCTCTGACCACAATGCTGATGGTGTTGTGTGGCACCCTCCAGCCGTACTGCATGCTCCTGTAGGAGGTCCCTGAGGTCAGGTGGCGCAGAGTGAGTGCCACCTTGAGCTCAGGTTCCAGGCTGGGCCGGAAATTGGTGTTTGCCTTGGTCAACCTGGGTGTCAGCCGCTGCACAACTTCATCAAACATGGCTGGAGGCATCCTCATGAAGTTCTGGAATGCCCGAGTGTCTTCGTTCCTGAGCTCCACCATCAGTTTGTTGTACAGTCCGTCCTCTGCTCTTCTGGCGAACCATCTTCGTACCCAGACGCTTCTTGGCCGCCTCTTTTTCTTCCTGTAGTAGAGTTCACAGAGCCTGTAGATGGCTTCGCACTGTTTGCAGAAGGATGGTGGCTGCCAAAAGGACTTTGTTACGATCCACGGTGGACATGACTGGATGCTGTGGAAGAGGAAGAGTCAGATGAAGGCTGCAGAGGTCTGCACCGCAGGGCTGCTGTTCTGAAAGTGAGATGTAGGTGAGTTGCTCCCCCTTTTTATAGGCAGTATAGGTGTCCCTTTGCATCCTCTAGGCATCCTCTAAGCATCCTCTAGACATCCTTAATATCTGAGATAGGTCCCCTCTGCGAAGGTTTTTTCCGTTTTAAATGCTTTGTTTCCGTGCTGCATCCGCTAGGCATCCGTTCTGCATCCGTTCCGCATCCATTCCGCTTCCTCCCTGCGTCCGAGCGGATGCGAATTGCGCGGATGCGGAACGGGTGCCTAGCGGATATAGCGGATGCAGAACGGACGAATTGGATACATTTTCCGCACAAAAGTTTTGAGCAGCTCAAAACTTTCTGAGCAGATGAAACGTCCATAAACGGATGCTGGACGGATAGAGAGGAAGCAAAACGGAGGCAGTGAGTACAGAACAGATACATCGCGTTAACCAACGGATGGCAACCTTTTTTGTCCGTTTTACATCCTCTTTGCATCCGTTGGTGCAGTGTGACAGGGGCTTAATCTGATATTACAGTTTCCTATGTAAATGGGATTAAGTTCTATCTAAAGGTTAAAATAAATATGCTGAATATGGTTTGTAGTTTTTTTGCAAAAATGCAGCTGTTTTATTAGTGGTTTTTTTAGTACTGTATTGTCTGACCTAAAAATGCATATTTTTTTTAAATGGAATGAAGACAATATCAGAAAAATATTTTTACTAGTTTTGTGTAATTGACAAAAGAATGGAAATGCTGATTACTTTTACATTATGTTCTGAAGTACTGCTCTGATACTAGTCACATCATAGCACTTTCAGCCAAGTTCAATAAAGTCTGGAAGCTTGATTAACAATCAGATTAACAGTTTTGTGAGGTTTCTAAAGCCACTCCTTTTTGGTTAGTGAAAAATCATAGACGCTTGCCATCATCCTTTAGGAGGGCAGAGTTGAAAGGGGAAGGATATGATACATTTACCACAGCTAAGCAACCAGCTGGCCTTTGTAATTAAGCACAAAATTAATGTGCAGTGGCTTAAAATGAAACTCATAGAGCAGACAGGATTACATTTGGAGTGCAAAACAAGAGTGTAAAATTGCACTCAAGAGTTTTGTAATATTTTTGAGATTCATTATCTGGGCTAAAAAGACACAAGATTATATGGATATCTTCTCTATTAATCCCTATAATAAAACTAAAGTAAACCTAAAGAGAGTAATTGGTCAATATTATCCAATAACTTCCATTATCAAGTATGGATTGTTCATCTATGTTCAACACCTTAATCGCAGCAGGGACATATGTGGAAACTAATTGAAGATTTCCATAGATGGAAATTTTTGCAAAACACTTAACTGGTAAGGATTAATCAAGGGAAGAGATTCCGAAGTCATGATCAATGGAATTATCAATCCAGTATGCAATTACTATTTTAAAAAAAGACACATTCAGAGAATTGACAAAATAATTATCAATATAACAGGGCTTGGAGTATTGCATTTAATTCTAATCTCTATACTTTCAGAAGGATGTATGAAAGCTAGAAAATATGTTTTTAAAAGCTACTGAAATTGTTAGAGAGTTGGAATTAACTCCCCCATGAGAAAAGAATATAGCAATAGGGGCTCTTCAGTTTAAAAGATTGGTATATTAAAATCATGCCTGACATAATTTTCATATTTTGCCTATTTCAATAGTGAAATTTGCTGCCAGCAGTTTTCGTAATGGAAGCCAACTTATAGAGTTAAAAAATAACTGAATAGGTTTGTAGAGGATCATAAATCAATAGCTACTAATATTGATTGCCATTTATTATTTTCTAAAGCACAAGAAATGGGCGTTGGTAGAAGTTACTGTGAAACGCCCTTTCTATCTATGCTGCGAGAGAGCCCAGGATGGGTTGACTCCTTCCTATGATATCATAGTTGAGTCTGTCCTAAGATATGAAAGCCAGCCCCCGGGAGAGATCCCAGCTTTGGCGAAGATACTTGACAGACTGAAAGATGTCTCTGAAAGCTCAAAATAAATACAGAAATATGTCTTACCCTCTCCGGACGAATCAAGGGAGGGGCTGGGCTCTCCCACAGCAAAGACAGAAAGGGCATTCACGGTAACTTCTACCAACGCCCATTCTCTTCCATGCTGCATCAAGAGCCCAAGATGGGACATACCAAAGCTTGCATGTCCACAGGTGGGTCCTCGTCTGGCTCATCACACCGACTGTGGAATCACTCATTGAAGCACCCATCTGCCAAAGGCTGCAGTCGCCAAGGCAAAGCACCCAGACAATAGTGTCTGATGAAAGGAGACGGGGATGTCCATGTGGCCACACGACAAATCTCCTCCAAGGATGCTTGGGTCACCCAGGCAGCAGAAGTGGCCACGCTTCTGGTAGAGTGCGCCATCAGACATTGCGGAATCGGAAGGGCCACAGCTTTGTAGGCCTGCTCAATGCAAGACCTGACCCACCTACTAATAGTAGGAGAAGAGGCCTTGTGTCCCAAGTGAGAAGGGAAAAAGGAAACAAACATGGCTTACAACTTCCTGAAGGAGGAAGTGTGCTTAATGTATATTCTAAGAGTCCTTCTTACATCTAGCGGATGCCACTGCCGCTCTAAGTCATGGTGCAGGAAAGGAAAGAAGTCAGACAAAACAATGTCCCGGGAACTGTGAAACCAGGTGTTAACCTTTGGAATAAATGAGGGTCCAAACGAAGAACAACCCTATCATTGTGAAAGGAACAAAGGTCCTGTCTGATGGAAAGAGCAGCAAGTTTGGAAACCCTCCTGGCAGAAGTGATGGCAACAAGGAACACTACCTTTAGAATCAGGAAACAGAGAGACACTGTTCTAAGGGGTTCAAAGGGGGGCTTCATAAGGGCATTAAGGACCAAATGAAGGTCCCAAGAAGGATACCTGTGAACCACCGGAGGATGCAGGTTGGAAGCCCCTTTCAACCTCCTGACTGAAGTGTGATGGGATAAGGAAGGAAGCAAACCCCATGAAAGGACTGAGGAGAGGGCCACAACCTGCCTGCGTAAGGTGTTCAGGGCCAAACCTTTCTCCGGCCCATGCTGAAGGAAGCGAAGAACTTCTGCCAAATGGGCTGAAGCAGGAGAAAGACCCTCCCTGAGGCACCATTGGGAAAAAGCCTTCCAAGTGGCATCATAGATGTGCCTTGTAGAAAGTTTGCGAGAAGCCAGGATAGTGAGGATGACTCTTTCTGGAAGATCAGCCTCCCCTAGCCGCTGCCGCTCAAGTGCCACATGGTCAGCTTGAACCACTTGGGCTCTGGGTGGAGTAGGGCCCCCTGGTGAAGGGAGATTAGATGGGTAGGGATCCTCCAAGGAGAAGCCACCGACAGATTGACCAGGTCCGCAAACCAGGGCCTCCTTGGCCAATAGGGTGCCAGGAGGAGGAGCTCCGCATGTTCCTCCAACATCTTCCGAATTACTGCCGGAATGATGGGAAGCAGGGGAAAGGCGTAGAGGAGACCCTTGGGCCATCTGCATCGAAAAGCATTGGTCCCCTCAGCTCCCTGGCAAGGAAACCTGGTGAAGAATCTGGTGACTTGGGCGTTTTGAGGAGTGGAGAAAAGATCCACCTCCGGTGTTCCAAATCTGAGGGAAAGATCCCTGAATAGAGACGGAGGAATGGACCATTCTGCCTGGTCGACTAGGCTTCTGCTGAGCCAGTCAGCCTGGGAGTTGTCAACCCCAAAGATGTGGTCTGCCAAGATCGATAACAGGTGTTTCTCTGCCCATAACCCCAGCCATAGAGCCCCTCTCATGAGGGCTTTGGACCTCGTCCCCCCTTGCCGGTTGACATGAGAGACTTTGTGGCCATGTTGTCCGGAAGGACTAGAACATGAGAGCCAGTCATTGCCTGAAATGCTTGAGAGCCAGAAAAATAGCTCTGAGCTCTAGCCAATTTATGGGAAAGGTCTATTCCGATCTGGACCAAACGCCCTGAGCTATCTGGCCCTGCATATGGGAACCCCAACCCAGAAGGCTGGCATCAGTGGTTCTCACTAGCCTGTCTGGGTCCCTGAACAGGACTGCCCTCAAGATAGATGGGGAATGCCACCAATTGAGAGATCTCTGGATTTGTAGCAGGAGTGGGACCTTGATGGATGAGTGGCTGGTTCCTGCTCGTTGGTAGGAAAGCAGGAACCATTGGAGGGCTTGAGAGTGGAGCCGAGCCCACAGGACAATGCCAATACAGGAAATCATCTTCCCCAGAAGCTTGGACAGCAGCGACAGGAGAACAATTTGATGTTGCTGGATCTGGCTGATGATCTCTGCAAGGCTCTTTCCACGAGCTGCGGACAGGAAAACGTGGCACAACATGGTATCGATGACTGCTCCCAAGTGTTGCAATTTAGGAGAGAGCTGGCTCTTTTTGGTGTTGATGGAAAATCTGTGGCTCTGGAGACATGACAGGGTATTTTGCAGATCCCGATGGGCCGCAAGGATGGAAGAGGAAAGAATCAAAATGTCATCCAAGTAGCATTGGATCCTCACTGGAATAGAATGCAGAGATGCCACCAATGCTGCCAGAACCTTTGTGAAGACCCTTGGAGCTGATGAGAGGCCGAAGGGAAGTGCTTGATACTGGTGGGTATAACAGAAACAGAGAAACTGGCGATGATGAGGTCAAATTGGGATGTGGAGGTAAGCCTCAGTGAGATTAATGGAAGAGAGGTCGCCCTCCCGAACACTCTCTAAAATAGAATGCAGAGTCTGCATTTTAAATTGCCTGTATTTTACAAACTGGTTGAGAAATGTTAGATCAAGGATGGCTCGCCACCCCCCTGAGGCTTTGGGAACAATGAAAAGGCAAGAGTAAAGCCCATGTCCCTGTTGAGACGGGGAACAGCCCTGATCGGTTGAATAGCCCTGATTTCAAGAAGGTACTGAATGGCCTGATTCATAAGGGCTTGCCTGGAAATGTCCCGAGACACAGGACAGATCAAAAATTTTTTTGGGGGGTGGGGTTAGGAAGTCCAATTGTAACCCTGACCTAATAGTGCTGAGCACCTAGGCATCCGTCGTTGACTCCTCCCATTTGGAGGCAAAGAAGGCGAGGCAACCTCCAATGGGTGGGGAGAACGAGGGATTACTTAGAGTGATGAAAGGAATGACCCCCTCCCCCCGAAAGGGCCGTTTTAAGATGTTTCTGCCCGTTGGTCTTGGCATTGGAAATATGGCCTGTGAGAGCGGGGGCAGCGAGATGAGGTCTCCACTCAGAAGGCAGGAGGGCAATAACGAGCAGGGCGATAGTCGGCTTTCTTCCCAGAGGAAGAGAGAATTTTACGTTTATCTCCGGTTTCGATGAGATAAGGTTCCAGAACATTGTCAAAAAGCATATCGCCTGCGAAAGGAACTGAAGCCAGCTTCCATTTTTGGTGTGAATCCGCCTACCAATTTCAGAGCCATAAAAGTCTTCTTGCTGCTACAGAAGATGCCATGGCCTTGGATGCAAATCTGGCGGAATTGAGAGTGGCATCCGCAGTGAATTCCACCGCTGCAATAATCTTATTAAGGTCTTGGTGAGACTGAAGGTTAGAAGCAGGCAATCTATTCTGGAGTTGGCGCATCCACCATATGGATGCCCTGGTGAAGAAGGATGCTGCTATTGAAGCCCGAACAGCCCAAGCAGCAGCCTGGTGATTGCGCTTGAGGGTCTGTTTGGAACGTTTATCATCCTGGTTTCAGGATATCTTCTGGCTCCATGGGAGTGCCAGAAGATGAGAACGAGGCCAGAACCGGAATGTCAACAGAAGGCACTGCCAGGCCATTGTCCAGAGCTGCACTGACATTGCAGAAATGCTTATCCAGAAAAGATGGGCGAGGACCTGCTGAAGGAGAAGCGCACTGTTCCTTGACCATGTCCAGGAACAAAATGGGAGAAGGCAAAACCTCTGCATGCACTACAGGCTTGGAGAAGAGCGAATTCCCTTGGCTAGAGGAATTTCCTTATGGCTCGGGAGCCACTTCCTCTGGCAACAACTTGGCAGTGACCAAGGTCTTGCTGAGTAATGGTCTGAAGAGAGTAGGTTTGAAGACCAATGCAGAGGATGTCTGCTCTGGGCGAGAATCCTCTTCCTCTGAAAGATTTTGGACAAAAATATCACCCTCTTTACACTCTGAATGAGAGGAATAACTGTTTTTAGATGGTGAAGACCTTCCTTCCTCATCAACCTCCTCCCATTCTGGTAGAGAAGAATGGACTCTGAGGTCCTGAGGCCTGTGAAAATCAGGATGATGAGGCAAGGAACTTATAGATTGAGAAGGGAGAAGGGCTTGGATTGAGAAGGGAGAAGGGCCTGAACCCTTTCCAGAGGTTGAAGAATTTGCTTGAAGCCTTCAGCCAATCCCTGCCTAATGGCTGATGAAACTACATCTTGGATATGCCGAGGTCTATGCTCAAAGGTAGAGGCAGAAGGCAGAAGGCCTGCTACTGTGGGAGTGAAGGTGGCTTCAGGCCTAGATTGAGGAAAGGTTCGAGGCCTGGAGAGAGGGGGAGGAGCATAGGGCACAGAAGCCTGTTGGAAATAAGGCCCAGATCTGCTTAAATCCTGAGGATCTGACTGTACAGCAAGAGCCTCAGGAGACCAGGATGGAGGATGGAGAGGCTCATAGATAACTTCTCCTCCCCTGGGAGGGCTTGGTTGGGGCCCATGAGTATCACCTGAAACATGCTGTAGTTGCACTTCCTTCTGTTGAATAGTTCTGTTGAACTGCCTCTCTGGAGCTGCATGTCTGTGCTTCTCTGCCCTCAATTCAGCCTGAGTTGCCTTCTTAGGGGCTAGAGCCTCAGCTTTGATTTTAGCAGCCACCTCCCTCTGGACTGATTGGGTGTGTTGCCTATGTCTTTTTCTCCTATTGGGCTTAAGAGACTGTTCCACTGGGGGGGAAAGCTCTACCAGAGCCTTATCTTGCTCCATTTGTAAAATAAAGGCTCTTGCGTTGGAAAAAAGCTGTTTAGAAATTTTACTATTAAGTCTCTTAGGGTATAAATGGCCCCCGGGCTTACAAAATGGCCACTCACCTCATGGTGGAAGGCTTGAATCCAAGATGGCCGCTGACTACAGGAAAACAGGCTCCAATTGCTCCTTAGGCTACACAGAGCCCCAAGCGAAATCAGTAAGGGAAAAACACAGCAACCAGCTACACGATCAGCAGGCTTGAGCTCTTATAGTTTGCCGATCATGTTTATGATCCCTCCAAACTGCAGTCGTGGGGGAGGTCTGCAGACGCTGCCCAGCTTGCCTGCACAGAGCTCTGTAAAGCTGCTCCCAACCTTGCAGGAGATAGAGAGAGAGAGAGCCCTGCTCTCCTGGAAGAGCAGCTGCCCAGATCCCTGGGAGCTGCTCGAAGAGAGGAAAAAGTACTAAAGATCGCTGGTGATTGCCATCTAACAGAACACTTTCAGAGACACAGCTACTGACTGAAAGCAGCTGAGTCAAAAGCTGGGGTCTCTCCCGGGGGCTGGCTTCATAGGAAGGAGTCAACCCATCCTGGGCTCTCCATGCAGCATGAAGAAGAATATCATTTCAATATGGTTATTGGAAAACAACATTGAAAAATGATTATTGTTATTAGTCCAGGTTTATGAGCTTTTCAAATCCATCTAGTTGGCCATTCTTTGACAAGAGAATTCTATGACCTGATTCATCAAGGAAAACTGGCAGAGAAAAATGTAAAAAATGTAAGGTCTATCTTGTTCCACAATGAAACATTACTGATTACAGCAAACATGTTAAAAATTAACAGAGCAAAGCTTTTACAATGGATATGTCTGGGGACAACAGATTAACAGCAAAAATTTTACATACACGTATCTGAAAGTAAGATCACTTATATCTTCAATGTAACATTATTACCCTGACACAAAGTCGCACTTTAGCTACCATTTCCTTTTTTATACATAAATTTATACATTTAATACATTTAATATGTATAAAAATATACATATTTTATACATTGAATACCTTCTATGATCCCACCACCAATTTTGGAATTGTCTATAACATAATCTGAACTAGAAAGCATATTTTCGTTTCTTCAGATGATGCCAGATAGCATGTATTTTTCCTCAATTTAAATGCAATAGAGATTATTTTCTGAACCGAAATTGCCAAATAAATAGGCATTCAGATTTCTCAAGGCACAGACAGAGAATGTTCAATACAACTGTGGCTACTTACATTTTATACTCATTATCTGCTTTAGAGTCTCTTTTTCAGAGATAAATAAATAACAGTAAAATCCTTTTAGATTATTCAAATTGTGCATCAACTCTGTATCCCTCAGTTTTGCTTTTAAACATGGTCTAATAATTGCTTCCATTCTGTTTCCAAGTATTATCATAGAACACTTTCCTGTTCATGTTTGACTTCCAACTTACAAAATGCAGTCTCACAGGTCCTAAAAATTATTTAAAACTCAAATCTTTGCATATGCTTAATAGTCTGTCCAATGCTCACATTTACAGTTTCTTTGGTTGCTTTATTTATATCATAATACACATAATATACATAAATTAATTTATAAGTACAATTATTTTCTAGCATATATAAAGTTAAATTGGTCCCAGAGAGAACCAACTTAAGAAAGTTAGAAAAGAAAATCTATTTGTTTATGACAGATAAAAAGAACATATGCTTGTGTGTAAGGAAAACAATCATGCTGGTAAAGACTGCACATCTTTTTCTACTCTCCAGCTAAACAGTGAACTTCATGACTAGTATGACTTAAGCCCCTGTCACACAGCACCAACGGATGGAAAGAGGATGTAAAACGGAGAGAAACACTTGCCATCCATTGGTTAACGCGATGCATCCGTTCTGTACTCACTGCGTCCGTTTTTCATACTCTCTATCCGTCCAGCATCCGTCTACTGACATTTCATCCGCTCAAAAAGTTTTGAGCTGCACAAAACTTTTTGAGCAGAAAATGTATCCAACGTGTCCGTTCTATATCCGCTACGTATACGGGGAACATCTGTTATACGTCCGTTGTCATCCGTTACGCGTCCGCTACAACCACTAGGCATTCGCTGTGCATCCGCGCAACTCACATACGCTCCAGCGGAAAACGTACACAGGGAGGAAGCGAAACAGACGCGGAACGGACACGCAGCATTAGTAGCACGGATGTAGAAAGGATGAAAGCGGATGCAGCTCGCATACAAAGCATTAAAATGGAAAAAACGTTCTTATTGGGGACGTATCTCAGATATTTAGGATGTCTGCAGGATGTCTAGAGGATGCAAAAGGACACCTAGCGGAAAACCTATATTTCCTATAAAAAGGGGGAGAAATCACCTGGATCTCACTTTCAGTCCGGCAGCCCTGCGGTGCAGACCTCTTCAGCCTTCATCTGGCTCTTGCTCTCCCACAGCATCCAGTCATCTCCACCATGGATCATTGCACACTCCTTTTAGTAGCCGCCATGGTTCTACAACAGTGCGAAGCCATCTACAGGCTCTTTCACCTGTTCTATGGGAAGAAAAGGAGGCGTCAAAGAAGTGTCTGGGTCCGAAGATGGATCGCGAGAAGAGCCGAGTACGGACTGTATAACAAGCTGATGGTGGAGCTGAGAAACGAAGACTCTCGTGCATTCCAGAACTTATTGAGGATGCCGCCAGCCATGTTTGATGAAGTTGTGGAGCGGCTGAGACCCAGGTTGACTAAGCTGGAACTCCTGGTAGCCGTAGCCTTGGTAGGTGAGGGCCTGTGGAAAGCCTTGGAAGGGTTGTGACATCACCTGGGGTGGAGGAGCAGACCTGGACTGGGTCGGAGCAGGTTCAGCTGGGCCTGGAGGGTTGTGCAGAAGACCGGTGATCCTTTCCTTTATCACCTGGTACTGTGATTCGGACATGTCCATGAGGGTCTGGTTGACGTAGGTGAGGAAGGGCTTGCGGTTTGAGGATGGTATGTCGGTGTGTACCAGCTAAGAGAGGAGATCTACGCTGCTTTTGATGGTGTCCCTGATCTCCAGCAGGACAGTGTGGCTCTGCCCCTCCGGTCTGCCTCTCTGCCTGCTTTCTGTGGAGGTGGAGCTGGGGGTGGGGGTGGGTTGGTCTCTGGTGTCAGTGCCCTCTCCTTGCTCCCACTGTGTCAGAGGGTCCTCCACGCGCTCCGCCACGGGGAGTGCAGCTGTCGGGGGGGTCTCCATCGTGGGACGCTCCATAGATACCTGCCTGGACACAGGAGCTGACTCTTGGTCAGAAGAGGACTGGCTCTCTGTGGGCTGCCTGAGAGAGAGGGTAGAGAGAGGGGCTGCTCCTCGGTGGCGGATCTCACCCTCCAAGAAGCTGCACTTGGCCATCACGTAGGTCTCCCGGGCGGTGAGCTTGACCGCAGCCTGGCCAGACTTCTTCAGGTGCAGCTTCCCGTACCAGGTGTGCATGTGCTTCCACCACCCGAGGAGGACCTCCGAAGTGTAGCCCAGGCTCTCCGCCTTCTCTCTCCAAGCCGCCTGCTTCCTCTTGGTGTCTCGATAGAGCCTGTGTCCCTTCCGCCATAGGTACTCGTTCTCCCTCAGCCATTCAAGCACCTCATCCTCATGTTCCTCTTCAATTGAGTATTGCCTCCTCTCCCTACCTCGTGTATGCCTCTTCCTCCCTCTGGCAGGGCCTTCTGGGCCCTCATCAGAGGGGCTTCGAGGTTCTAGGGGCTGCTCCACCACACCACCAGCAGCAGCAGCAGCAACAACAGTAGCAGCAAAAGCAGCATCAGCAGGACCAGCAGCACCAGGATCAGCAGCAGCAGAGTAAGCACCAGCAGCACCAGCAGGACTAGCAGGACCAGCAGCACCAGGATCAGCAGCAGCAGCACCAGCAGAGTAAGCCCCAGCAGAAGCCCCAGCACCAGGAGCAGCGACAGCAGAGTAAGCCCCAGCAGAAGCACCAGCACCAGGAGCAGCACCAGCAGAGTCAGCACCAGCAGAAGCACCAGCACCAGGAGCAGCGCCAGCAGAGTAAGCACCAGCAGAAGCACCAGCACCAGGAGCAGCACCAGCAGAAGTCCCAGCACCAGCAGAGTCAGGCGGAGCAGCAGAAGCCCCAGCAGAAGCAGAGTCAGGGCCAGGGGATGGGATGGTGACTCTGTCCTTCTTGCCAGGGCTGGCAGAAGATAACACAGGCTTCCTCTTCTTCCCCATGGTTGTTGGCTGGAGATGTGTCTGGCAGAGGTCTTTTCTCTGAATGGTGACCTGCTTGCGATCTGCATCCTTTTCTATCCGCGGGGCTGATGCAATGCATCCTCCCCGCATGCGCAGTGAATGCTTTGCATCCGCTAGGCATCCGCTGGGCGTCCATGATGCATCCGCGTCATCCGCTAGACATCCGCTCCGTATCCGTTCCTTCCGCTGCGTGTCCGCTTCGCTGTGCTCCCCCGGGAGCCCTGTGGATGTGCCATCCGCTTCCATCCACTAGGCTTCCGTGGAGCATCCACTTAACATCCTGGCTACGTCCTCCCCCCGTCCGTTCCTTTCTGTTGTTGTCCGCTCTGTTTCTGCAAATTTGGGGCACTTTTGAGAGCGGATAACAACGGATGGAAAATTTTCTCGTCCGCTGTGTCCTTTTTACATACGTTTTGCATCCGTCGGCCTATGTGACAGGCCCTTTACTTTTCTAATCCATAAAAGTTAAAAAAAAACAACAACCCAGCGTCGTGAACTCTACAGTCCTGCCAGCATTAATCAGCCACTGACTAGTCTGTTAATATGTTGATTAGTAGCACAGCATATTAGCTGACAACGTCCTTCCACTTTGCGTGACATTTCCTTTACTTGAAGTAAATTCAGCCATGAAAGGCAACTGCGTGACTTCTGTAATTCTAATACAATTTATACTATTAAGTTGACTTGACAGGAAAAAATACGTTTTATACAGTTAGTTATTGAACAATTACTTTTTCCAATATATTAGTATGATAATTGTTGTTTGTTTCTCTTCAGCTATCTATAGAGGCAAGCACTGTTAAGATTAATTTCTCGGTCCAACGTTCAAAAATATTTTCAGTATAGCCAATGTTAAAATATTTTGCTTCATTATGTCTTAGTACATCAAATTTAAGTGTTATTTATTCCTTACAATTTCCTCTAGTGTCCATCCTTCAAAATCTTAGTCGATCATTTTTTAAAGGGAATTCAAAACAAGAGCTATTTTCCACAAGAAACATTCATATAATTAATTCCAAAATTTTATTTCAAATCCATCTAGACTCGAGAATCAAAGTTTTAGTCACTCTTCTGTGGTTTATTCTAAATCAGAAAAGATCTTCTTAAACTTGTATTTAAAAACTTCTTTTGCTAAGGACTGAAGGAAAATCAACAGGTCATGTCAGTCCAAAAATTTCCAATAGTGGAACTGTGGAAGCTCACTGATTTGGATCGATCACTATTTCTTGGCCCAACTGTAAAGGAATGTAGAGATAATCTTGATGATAGAATTGAAAAGCCAGTAAAGGAAGAAAAATTCTGCCTCCCTGAAAAAGTAGAAAGCAAGAAAAAGAAATTCAAAATAACCACACTTCCCAAACCTGGTGCCTCAGGTCACTAAAACAAACTCACAGGTGCTGCAAGATATTTTCCTACTACTTTATCCTTTGTAAAACAATCTCAACCATCCTTAATTCATAATCTCAGTGGTTTCATTAATTACTTAATGAAATTTTACATGATACCTTTCTCTAAAAATCTATTTAATTTATTTTTAAATTTAAATATATATCAACAAATAAAAACATACCTATTACTTAAATAGAAGAAAATGAAGCAACTGTTCCAAAGAAAAATGTTACATTCACAACAGTAGTAACACAGAAAAAAGATATTATGACCCTGATAGACATACAACAGTTATTTGAAAATTTTAATAACGGTCATAATAGATACAGTGGTTTAGGGAACAGAAAATACATGGTTCTAAATCAGGACATATTGAAGTGACAAGCTTGAATAATTATGTTAGCATGTAACTGAATGCAAAGTTCTTTGAATATCAAGTAAGAAAGTTTGAGAGTTATTGGATTAATTAGAGATAAATAATGTATCGTTCTTAATACACAAATTACTGTACTTTTTGCTCCATAAGATGCACCTGACCATAAGACGTACCTAGGTTTTGAGGAAGAAAAGACAGGGGAAAAATGAACATGGAGCAACATTTCACTGTGAATATGGAGCGCCGAATATGGAGCAGCAGTGTAGTGAAGGCAGGAGGTAGAGCCTGAGAGGACCACAGATAGGTGTCCTCTCATGTGCCAGCTCTGCCAATTGATTCCTGCACTGAGGAAAACAGACAAAAGAGGCAGGGTTCAGCACTGTAAAAAGACCCCACCACAGCAGCCTGACAGATATTCACCATATTCGCTCCATAAGACTCACAGTCATTTCCACCCACTTTTGGAGGGAGGGATTGTATCTTATGGAGCGAAAAATATGGGAAGCTTATTCAGATTTCCTTTCCATATGAAAGTTAAACAAAACTTTAATTAATGTATGGTCAATGTAACGTATTATCCTGTGAATACATAATGGATAGGTTGAAAAGTAGATGCTGAACTAAGAACTACTGTGCATAGAACTCATTAGCCCCCCCCCCCCCCAAAAAAAGAACCAATATAGGCAAAACAGGTAGTTTGTTCCACTATAGTTTATGTACCAGTTCTGTAAGCCCCAAGTATATAAGATTTTTTTAAAAGGAAAAAAAAAACCAAGTCTATACAAGCTTACTTAGAAACCTCTCATTATTCACAAAAACTATTTGCTTGGAATGTTCTGATAAGTAAAGAATTGTAAATATGACCGACAAGTTATGGATGAAGAAGGTATTTGCTTTATGACCTTCCTATATCTGTTTAGAGATAACGCAAAGAACATGGTTCTCAACCTATGTCCTTCTCAGGAAAAGATTGATCGTTTTTAGCTGAGATTAAAAAGCCATACTCAATATTTAAGCTGGTGATTATTTGTTTCAAAATTACAGTGATTTCAATTAGGTTTCATTGGCCAGTTGTTTAAAACATCAGGATATCATGGAATTCCTATTTTGCTTTTCCATTAAACCCAGTTTTTGACACTTCCCAGGAAATCAAGATCATACTCACATTAAGCAGTGATTTTTTTTTCAAACTCAAATGAAAGCCAGGTGAACAGCGAAGATATGCTGTAAGTACGTGATCCAAAACATTTCTGGATCATTTTCAAAGTATATAATCTTAGTTGCTTAATGTTAATGTGCCTTGGTTAAAATCTTGAACCATCTCCCCACAGTATAACATGAACAATTACGTGAAAAAGTGACAGAAGGCATGTATGTAAAATGTGTATATAATGCTAATTCACAATTTTATTAACCATGGTTTGTTGAATAACTCACCACTGGCTGGGTTAATACAAATTGATCTAAACCATAATCCATGGTTTGTAAAATACAAAGTTGAGTCTGGACATTTTACTAAAGCAAAACCAAACAAACAATATTATTTATTTATTTAACTATATTTTTTTATTTTATTTTATTCAATTTCTATAGCCACCCAACTACAGCCAAGTGACTCTGGGCAGCTTACAATTCTGAAATTCTAAAACAATTTAAAATCCATTAAAATTATAGCATAGCATAGCAAGTAAATGCAGTCGCACCTTGCAACTATGAAAAAAAATTGGATTCACAAAATAACACAGTTAAGCAAAGTACCTCGGAAATGAATGAATCAATATGTCATTCCACAATATGTCATTCCATATCTGGCTTGGCACAGATATGTTTGCTACTCTTCATTTTCACAATATTATAACTGGGCAAAATTTTGTAGCTGTTATGCTTGGGATGAATTCAAACTTTTTTTTCACATTAGAGGGATTCATCATAACAAGTGAGTGCTCCCAATACAGCACAGATATCAGTGGAATGCAAACAACTGTTTGTCTTTTTCTCCTTGCTCCAGCTTGTTTCTCCCTTCATACTAACCAGTTTAACACACTGGGCCCTGTTTATCATATGCTGCTTGGCAATATTCCCTCTATTCAAAGGCCAGCGGCAGCATGAACAAAAGCACAAGTATGCAGCAGGCTTTTCCCTTTTGAAATAAAGCAGGCGTAAAATTATACAGATATACATCTAAGAAAAGAACATTATCTATCTTAAAAAATGGAAAGAAAACAGATACACAGGCCTGAAGTGACCAGATTGCTGGAATCTCAGTCTCTTTAAAAATGCCAAGAGCTAGCAAATACTACAGAAGTCTTCTTATTTGATTAAGAAGAATCTAATGAAAAAGAAAAAAATAAGGCCATCATATATATGGAAAAGCAGCAGGAGCAATCTCCTTCATGGCAAACATGGGTCAACACACTGCCATCAATTGCCAAAACATGCGCTGTTTTGATGCACACATATTTGATGCTTATTAAATAATGTATCCATCAACCCCCAAAAGGGTTTCTTCGCAGCTTACAAAGTTAATCAGATGGTACACCTGAATTTGGTAGATATTGGAATTCTAATAAAAATCAGATTACAGTAACAATAATATCAAGGACATTTTATTTATTTACTTATATATATAAAAGCGAAATACCACTCATGCATCATCACAAAATCTCCAGGACCGTGAAGCCTACAAACTTGAAATGTGACACTTATGTTCCTCTTGGCTTCTAGGCGCTCACTAAGAAAGGATTTTTCAAAATGACCATCAGAGCACTAGTATTTCCTATATTATTATTAACACACTCTGATGCTAAGGAGTTCTACTCCCCCTCCCCACCTGAAAAGAAAGCTCTTCCAAATGCAAAACACAAGCAGAGGAGTTTCTGTTTTAGTTTCATAGCACCAAGCAGCTTTAGTACAGAACAGTTGAGCTAAGCCACACCCAGGCTCCTTGCTGTCTCTTTCTCACTCACACAGCAAATACTGTTTCAGTTTCCAAACTTCCTTCAACTCTTTCACACACTGACAGGACGCTAGCCAGATGAATACTGATGGATGCTGATAGACAGAGGCAGAATTTTTTTTCCCCCTTATTTTCCTCGCCAAAAACGAAGCTCAACCACATAATTTCATAGCGAAGCACGGGTATCGAGCAAGTTAATTTATAATTTCAGATTTTATGGCCGCACAGTGGTACATCCCATTTATGGCCCCACAGTGGTACATACACTCGTTTTAGTAGCAAACATTTGAAATATAAGAAATTCTTATTATGAAATACTTTCTAAATGAATATAGATTTGTTTGTTTCTTATATTTATTTGATTTATTTGCTGCTGATCTTGTTTCAAAGTAATTCTAGGAAGCTTATAGCATTAAAAGCATTAAAACCAATAGATAAATATTTCTAAAATGATAAAAATGGAGCTACAATCAAAGATGAGAATCAATTTAAATACATGTACTCTTCAAACAATACTAATTTTGCAAACTATAAGATGACTGGAAACCAGTGGAAAATGCAGCAATTTTTTTTGTTTATAATTTAAGTACTTTTAATTGTTATTCACTAGAATATTTCTGCTGACATTATTTTCAGGTAACTATATGAGTTCTTGGCTTCATATAACAGGCATTAAAAATAATAATAAATAATAATTAATCAGAAAAATAATACTATAAATTATCTGCCTTACCAGATAAATCACAAGACAGGAAACACAACCAGGTGAGCTTATTCTAATTTATTGTAAGACCACTTTATTGTAAGACTAAATAACAAAAACTAAATACGGCTAAATTCGACATCATATTTGTCTGTGAAACATGGTTCAATGCATCTCTCCCTGACTCCATTACCTCAGTAAGAGACTGTCATGTTTACCGATCTGATTGTGAAATCCGTAGAGGAGGTGGTATTGCTATCTTCTATAAAAAGTCCTCACATCTAAAAAAACATCCAAGTTACCCAAGGGCTTGCTCTTCCTGAGACCATTATCTGTGAACTGACCTTAAATATCACATTTCGGTTCTTACTATGTTACAGAGCCCCTGATTATGACATTGAACATGTAAACAAGATAAATACACTACTAACATGGACAGCATCCTGCCCACACACTTTTATCCTTCTTGGTGACTTCAATCTACCTCATATTGACTAGACCCTAAACGAATGTAAAACTGAACCCATACATGCCATCTTCTACAATGCTGTAACAAATCTGGGACTGGAACAACTAGTAACCAACAATACTCGGCTTAAAAACTGCCTCGATCTCATCTTCTGCAATAGTTTGAATTCAATTTACAGAATACAAATTAAAGAACCCTTTTCCAATAGTGACCACAACATGATTGACTTTTGTCTAAACATACGTCCACATAAAAATCATCACAACAACAAAATCCCCAATTATAACTTCAAAAAAGGCAACTATGATCTTATAATCAACAATCCCTCTTCCCTTGATTGGCAATTTCTATTCACTGGATGCAATACTTTTGGATGCAACACTGGATGCAATACTGGATGCAATACTGACCATTACAACATAATCTTACGAGAAATCAAAAGAGCCATCTAACTATACGTACCAATAACAACTCCCCAAACCAGGAAAACAGATTACCCATAACAATAAGGGAGCTTCAATCCAAAAAGAGATCACTCTGGCAAAAAAACAAATCTGGTCACGTTGCCAACTTCAAAAGCTGATTCAAAAATCTATGCCACCAGATAAAAACTGAATGCACTCATTATCACATTAAACAAGAGGAAAACCTTCTACACACAAATTCCACCCATGCTTTCTACAATTTTGTAAGCAACAAACTAAAAGACTCAAGGTCCATCCCATCCCTGAAAGGACCAAATGGTAAAGACTGCAACGATGACACCATCAAAGCAAACCTCTTCAACACATTATTTGGCTCAGTATTTGTAAACAGCAATGGATCAAGCCCAGTACTTCCTAGTCGAACCACAGATAACTACAATGATCTAATACATATCGATTTTACAGAAGACATTGTTGAAAAATCACTACGCAATCTAAAACCATCCCTATCTATTGGACCGGATGGAATATGTGCCTACTTTTTAAAAAGTTATCCACTGCCATAGCTGAACCTCTAAGCATAACCTTTGAAAAATCTTTCAGGACCAGCTTCTTGCCAAAACTATGGTCACAATCACCTGTAAAGTCATGGAATCAATTATTAATCAATCCATTATCCTCCACTGAGAGTCAAACAACCTACTCTCGAATAAACAATTTGGTTTCAGAAAAAAACTGTCCTGTAATCTGCAACTCTTGCACTGCAAAAACATATGGACTACACAACTCGACTACACAATCAGGGAAAAGCAATAGACGTAATCTACGTAGACTTCTGTAAAGCCCTTGATTCAGTGGTGCACAACAAACTACTACTAAAACTAAAATCTTATGGTATCTCTGGACACCTACATAACTGGATAGAAGCATTCCTGTGAAACAGAGAACAAATGGTCAAAATTGGGAGCGTCCTATCAAATTCTGTACCTGTCAACAGTGGTGTACCCCAAGGCAGTATTTTAGGACCAACTCTCTTCATACTCTACATAAATGACCTCTGTGATCATATTAAGAGCAACTGTGTTCTCTTTGTTGATGATGCAAAGCTGTTCAACATCACAGACAATACTGCTACCCTCCAAAAAGACTTTGACTATGTATCAGAATGGTCAATCAAATGGCAACTTCAAATTTCAACAAATAAATGCTCTGTCTTACATATTGGCAAAAAAAAATCAGAAAATAAAATACAAGCTAAATAATCAAGACCTTGTTGAGGATCCAAACTTTGTCAAATACCTTGGAGTACTCATCTCTCATGATCTAAATGCTAGAGCCCACTGTAACTACATAGCCAAAAAGGCATTAAGAGTTGTTAACCTAATCCTACTAGCTTCTTCTTTGGTAATATCATAATATCACACTGCTAACTGGAGCATACAAAACTTTTGCTAGACCTGTGCTTGAATATAGATCATCAGTCTGGAACCCATATCATGTATCTGATATTAGCACAGTTGAGAAAGTCCAGAAATATTTCACAAGAAAATTCTCCGCTCCTCTTCTCATTGCAGAATACCTTATGCCACCAGACTTGAAGCTCTAGTCCTAGAAAACTGAGAACTATGCTGCCTCCGGTCTGATCTAAATATGGTATATAAAATCATACATTGCAAAGTCCCACCTGCAAATGAATTCTACAACTTCAATCATAACAATACAAGAGCACACAATAGATACAAACTCAAGGTTAACCAAACCAAACTTGACTGCAGAAAATACGACTTCAGCAACAGAGTGGTCAATGTCTAGAATACTCGACCTGACTCTGTGGTTTCTTCCCCAAACCCCCAAAACTTTAACCTTAAGACTGTCTATTATTGACCTCATCCCCTTCCTAAGAGGCCTATAGGAGACGTGCATAAGCGCACCATCGTGCCTACCATCCCTGTCCTATTGTTTCTTTTTATTTTTCTTATAAGTATCTATCTCATGTATTCAAAACTATGTTTATTCATTATACCTGTATCTTGTAAGTGATTGACAAATCAAATAAATACTAAATACTAAAATACTATGCTAACAGAATCTAGCAAGTCTGGAAGTACTTTTTTCACTTGATTTCATTACACTCTAAGAAATAAGGGTGGATCTGTACTGTAACTAAAATTACAGAATTGTTGCATTTGTTGCATTTTGGTTCTTTCAATATTTGCTTTAATCCCACTAGGTATCAGAAGGGAAGTTAAGAGTGAGGCCTATGGGGCTAGGTCAGTTGGGGGAGGGGGAGAGAGAGGGGGGTATTCAACAGCTACATTAGGAAATCAAAAGAATCCTGGAAGAAGACAATGGTAAACTAATCCAGAGAGCTGGCAAGAAACTTAATTTAAGAAAATTTTTATTTTGCTATTTTGTTTTCAAAATGTTAATACAAAATATTTGAGAAAAAAATGAAAACTTCCATAACTGTTTGAAATCCTCTGGTTCAGCAAAGGAGAGACAATGGATTGTTAAATTCTAACAAGAATTTTAAATCAATTAGCAGCACAATTTGTGATCAATGTACTATTTTTAATCTACTGCACTGTAATACAGCCTTGTTCACACATATAGCAAAATGATGTGGTAGAATTAAATACATCATTCCTAAATTGAATTGGGCAAAATGGTTCTCCCTGCTCTACACAAAATACTCCAGAAATATATAAAAGCAAACTTGGAAAAAAAGCTTTGACATAATCTTCTGCCAATTGGATTGTTTGTATTTACTCAAAATTCTAGGAAACCATACACACATCCAGTGTGTCATCATTATCCACAGGTATGAGTAAAACATTTTACATAAGAACACAGACATGTTATCTGCCATCAGGCATTAGGTCACCGGTCCAACACAGATTCCATATCAAAGAATAGTGCTAATGCCTCTTAAAACAACTGCATTTTGTATTATGCAACAGAGGAAACAGACAAACATTTCATTTCAACAGGAGAGAGAAATTAAGTAAAAACATCTTTTAAAATATACATACAACTACATGGAACCACATCCACATCCATACATAAACACACACACAAATTTGAACAATTAATTTTCTTAATGTTCTGATATTAAATGTTATTATTCTGAAGACATTGTATCTTATATAATAAGCAGATGGGCTATTCCATTAATCTCAATGCAAATATTGCCACTGACTTAATTTGAATACTTGTCAGCTTTGGAAGCCATATTGAAATTTGATATTCCCACACTGCCACAATTGAGCCTGAGAAAGTGGGAGGGAGGAATTCATTTGAGTATAGTTAGACAAAATAAAATTCTTTTGATGGTTCAAGGTCACTGAGTGTGGCGCATAATGAAATGGGAATCTTACTTTAGGACGGATGGTGATTGGATCATGTGATGTGGTGATGGCTAAGGGGGGATGGATTTGTAGTTTTGACTTTTGCAAGGAAGCCCGAAACTTTCAGATTTGGGATTCCACAGATGTGCTAGATGTGCAAATCAAGATACCTTTGAGAGATTTCTGTCTCAGAATTATTGATTGGAATGATGGGTTGCTGGAACACTGAAAATACTTGTTGCATACCAGAGCGTATTTGGGGGGTGGGGGTGGGGGTGTTAACAGAGAAATGTCTAGCTGCTAAATTTATTTACTCCAAAATAATTTGCTAAACACTATCAGAACTAAATTTCTCCCCAGTAAAAATTCATGTAGTTTAAAAACACTTCATCGCCTATCTCAGGCTCTTAGAATGGGATAGTACATTATACATTTAAATTAAATTGCTCTACATGGGTTATCCTTTAAGAGCATTTGGAAGCTACAATTAGGGCAGAGTGCAGCAGAATAGGCAATTTTTAGAATGGCCCATGTTACACAATTGCTCCTTGAACTGCATTGATTGCCAGTTTGCTTCCAAGTGTAATTCAAGGTATTGGTTATCACCTTTAAAGCTGTAAATAGCATGATTACTTGAGGAACCATCGCAATCTGATGGAACTAGCCTGCTCCACCAGTGCTGGCTGAGGAGACATACTTCGGATCCTGTCAATCAAGGAATTTTGGCTGGCAGGGTCCAGCAGAGAAGCCTTCTCTGCCAATCTCACCCCTGAGGTGAGATCAGCTCCCACCCTTCTGATCTTCTGCAAGATTTTTAAGGCCAGATGGCTTGCAGACCCAATGTTGGAGTATCACATTGGAGGTGGTTGATTAATTAAAAGCTAATCTCATCTCCCACCCACATATCCGGCTCCCTCCTTCCCCATCTTGTGACCATGATTTTACTTCAAGGAATATTTATTTCTGATGATTTTAATACTTTTATGCTAAAAGCTGCTAAGAGTCACTTCGAAACAAGGTAGGTGGTAAATAAATTAATAAATAATAAATTTAAAAGTGGATTGGATAAGCATTTAACAGTCTTTCTATTCCTAGCAGGCAGAACTGTCTTCAACAGAATTGCAGGTTCAGTTCTGCAGCCAATTATCAAACTGACCAAGTGAAAGACAAAAGAAGACCTTCCTGGTTTCCAGGGAAATAGCTGAGTAGAAAGTGAAAAAGATATAGCAAGGAGTATTGCTGCAGTGATGCCTATAGGCCAAAGAACAAAGTAAAAACAAGACCAACATGACTCAGACATGTTTGCCAGTCTATATCTAACAACAGACCAATTTTTCCAATCGTCACTAATTTGATATTGAACTTTTTTTTTTCTATCCTTATTCCATCATTCGAACAAATGTCTGTTATTTACTCCAGCAACTTAACAGGGACATGAAAGGAATCCCTCCCCACCCCTCCATGATGTGTTCCGGGTTAATCTTTTCAACATGGAAGCGCCTTAAATAGTGCCTACAAGACAAATAGGCTGGGGACCAATTTGATGTTGCATTAATTTTTTTCTGTCTTTATTCATAGCAGCAGTTACAGATCTGTCCTCTGGCTATTAAAAATTAATGGTTTTTTGCAGCATTTGGTTCAATTACTTTTGCTTTCTATGTATTAAATTTTATTAAAATTTAAGATTAAATTTTATTAAAAGTTAGTGTTTAATGCAATAGGAATAAGCACAGTATCAGTGTTTAATGCTCAAAACCATCTTCAATAGTAAACCATAAGAAGATCACAAATGTTTACTATGTTTTGATTAATATGTTCTACTTAATATGTCAGAATCTTAAACTCTAATAAAGTTTAAATGTTTTCTTTATATCAAGTTAACTTCAACTATAGATTATAAACATGATGGGCTACAAATCCCAGCTACAGATTAACTAAAGGCCCTCTCACACTGCCCAACGGATGCAAAACGTTAGTAAAAAGGACACAACGGACGAGAAAAATGTTCCATCCGTTGTTATCCGCTCTCAAAAGGGGTGAAAATTTGCATAACCGGAGCGGATAACACGGAAAGGAACGGACGCGGGGAGGACGCAGGGCGGATGGAAAGCGGATGCGGAACGGAAGCCTAGCGGATGGGAGCGGATGGGAGCGGATGGCACATCCGCTAGGCTTCCAGGGGACCTCAGCAAAGCGGACAAGGAACGGATACAGCAGATGCAGCGGATGAAGCAGATGCACAGCGGATACACAGCGGAAGCCGAACGGATGCTGAGCGTTAATTGCGCATGCGGGGAGGATGGATTACGTAAGCCCCGCGGATATAAGGGAAGCAGCTCGGAAGCAGGTCACCATTCAGAGGAAAGACCTGCTGCCAGATGGACTGACAGCCTTGCCTGCCCTGCCTGCATGCCTGCCTGCAAGCCTTGCTGCCAGCCTCCCTGCCAGCCTTGGTGTCTGCCTGCCTGCTAGCCTTGCTGCCAGCCTCCCTGCCAGCCTTGCTGCCAGCCAGTCAGCCTGCCAGCCTTGCTGCCTGCCTTCCTGCCAGCCTTGCTGCCAGCCTTGGTTCCTGCCAGCCTCCCTGCCAGACAGCAACCCCACAACCATGTGGAAGCACAGCAAGCCTCAGCCATCTGCTGCCAGCCCTGGCAAGAGGGACAGGGCTACCATCGCGCCCCCTGGCCCTCACTCTGGCTTTGCTGGGGCTTCTGCAGCACGGGCTCGCTCTTCTGGGGCTGGGGCTTCTGCTGCTTCTGCTTCTGGAGGAGCTGATGACAAGCACTCCAGCACCAGCCACCTCCACAGCACCTGCACCCTTCACCCCTGAGACTGAGCGACCAAGAGGAGTGCCAGAGACTCATTTTTGTCTTATAGCTTGTTGTTAATAAAGTCTATTTTTGATTCACACACTTGCTTCATTTCTTTTTTTTAATAAAGTCTTGCTGGAAACTTTTAGAAATGGTTTAAGCCTTTGCATGCTTGTGGGATGGGTTAAGATAGCAGTGGGATGGGTTGAGATAGCAGTGGGATGGGCAGGGATACCTGTGGGATGGGTAATAGCTGTGGGATAGATAAACCTCCAGTGCAAGCATAGTGGGACTGGATGGTCCACCCACCCAGGTGCCACACCTACGGCCCTTTATTATCAATAACAATGTAATCAATCATCCACACATGTCAACATAAACACAACTCTTTATTAAATGCCCTATTCATTGTAGGCCCACCCAACATACATGGCCCAATCTCATCCGTGTGATGAGACAGGCTCAAGGAAGCATCCATTAAGCATCTATCATCCTGTCTTACCACTCCACCGCTCCAGCTGGGGAGTTGCACCAGTGTTTCAGGAGGTTGCGCTGCTTCTTCCCTTCATGTGAGGCTCTGTTGGGGCCTTGCACATCCTCAGTGTCTATCAGGTTTCGCCCTTGCCTCCATTCCCCAGGCTCCATGTCCCCATTGCCTTGCTGGAGGTCCACGAGCCTGTTCTGCAAGACTGGGTGGCGGGTGCGCATGAGATTGTGCAGGATGCAGCAAGCTTCCACGATCCTCCTCACGGTCTCTGGGCGATGCTGCATGGTGGTGAGAAGTACCTGGAACCTGTTGGCCAGGATGCCAAAGGCGTTCTCCACCACCCGCCTTGCCCTGGACAGCCTGTAGTTGAAGATCCTCTCTTCATGGGTGAGGTATTTGGAGGTGTAGGGCTTCATGAGGTAGATTGTGAGGGAGAAGGCGTCATCCCCCACGATGAAGTAGGGCACATCTTGCGTGTCGTTGGGCAGGGGTTCTGGATCTGGGAAGCCCACGATGAGGTTGCGTTCCAGCCCACCCTTGAGGTCACTTGCGTTGTATACCTTGGCATCTGAAGATGAGCCGTTGCCTGAAGCATCGATGTACATGAACTTGTAGTCAGCAATCGACCATGGCGAAGAGGTTGATGCTGAAGAAGCCCTTGTAGTTGTGATAAGAGGACCCTGAGTTGGCTGGCGCTTTGCAGGCCACGTGCTTGCCATCGATGGCTCCAACGGTGTGGGGGAAGTTCCACCTCTGATACCACTGCTTTGCAACTTTTTTCCATCTTTCTTAAGTGGAGGGGCACTGGAGGAGCTCCTCCTTGTATTCTTCGATGATGGCCTGCACCACTTCTCTGACCACAATGCTGATGGTGTTGTGTGGCACCCTCCAGCCGTACTGCATGCTCCTTTAGGTGGTCCCTGGGATTAAAGTCAGATGAAGGCTGCAGAGGTCTGCACAGCTGGGCTGCTGGGCTGAAAGCGAGATGCAGGTGAGTTGCTCCCCCTTTTTATAGGCAGTATAGGTGTCCCTTTGCATCCTCTAGGCATCCTCTAGACATCCTTAATATCCAAGATAGGTCCCCTCTGCGAAGGTTTTTTCCATTTTAAATGCTTTGTTTCCATGCTGCATCCGCTAGGCATCCGTCCTGCATCCGTTCTGCGTCCGTTCCGCTTCCTCCCTGCATCTGAGCGGATGCGAGTTGTGCGGATGCGGAACGGATGCCTAGCGGATATAGCGGATGCATAACAGATGCAGAATGGATGCCTAGTGGATGCGTAGCGGATGCAGAACGGACGAATTGGATACATTTTCCGCGCAAAAGTTTTGAGCAGCTCAAAACTTTCTGAGCGGATGAAACGTCCATAAATGTATGCTGGACAGATACAGAGGAAGCAAAACGGAGGCAGTGAGTACAGAACGGATACATCGCGTTAACCAATGGATGGCAAGCTTTTTTGTCCGTTTTACATCCTCTTTGCATCCATTGGTGCAGTGTGACAGGGGCTTTAGTTAAATGTTCTGACACCAATTTTTTAAAAATACAATAAACTAACATTTAGGATGAGTAGAAAAAGACTAGGACCTGGAATGATTTCAGGACAAACCTAGTGGTTTAATCCTCTGGAATGAAAATAATTAAAATTCAAGTCATTTAAGATGCTATATTCGTTATAAGAATAGCATACCATCTTGAGGATAATCAGCAGACTAACTCAGAAAACAGCTGTGAGTGCCTTAGTATTTTGCATTAATATTGTCAAGAGTATTGTATTTTCAGTGTTTGTCAAAAGTAATCAAACATTAACAGAGCAAGCAATTACAAAGTAGAACTATTAATATTTCAAAGTTATTTTTCTGATAAATTTAATACTCATACATTTAACCACCAGTTTCTCTTGCAAGCCTAGCTCTGTAACCTGCAAAGTAGCAAAGCCATTTACTAAGAGCAGCTAAGTAGACCACTCAGTCCCATTACCATAAAAGTAAATTCTTTGCATTATACCTCTATTCCCTCTCCTTCATTTTAATGTGATATCACTCTGGTAAAATCAATGGCCATCTTTACACAATGGCAGCTTGTCTTAGTAAATCAAGATATGCATAAAAATATGAAGCCAAGAATTCTGAAATAATAGACATTGATACAAGTTAAAAATTGAAACTTGCAGAACATGCGCCATGAAAGAAAACATAAATAATAAAACAATGTAATAAAAACAGAACAGAATGTTGGCCAGGAAAAGCATTTCATGGTCAGTTTCCACAACAGATTGAGGGGAAGGTGGATAAAATTAAAATTCAGAATGGTTTACAAGATTTTTTTTTTTAAAGAAATGAAGGCTTGATTTTGGCTGTGCAAGAGCAAGCAATTTAAACTAAGGGAATCAAGGCTAGAATTGAAAAATCAACAAATGATTGTGACAAGAAGCAGAAGAAACCAATTTTGTATGAATCTCGTGCAAGAAGATTGCACAAACTGATTATAAACAATGATATAACATAATTGCCAAAATGATTCACAGGAACCACCTGTAAAATTACATGTACCATTAATGAAAATTTGGTGGGAATGTAGAGTTGAAGAAGTAGTTGAAAATGAGCAGGTTAAAATATTGTGGAATTTCCTAATACAGACTAACAAAGCCTGGGCTCATAACACATCAAATATAAATGTGGTTGAAAAAAGGAAAGTATGCATAACTGATGCAACAATATAGTTGAAGACAAAGAATTGATAAACATCACAAAGTATCAAGATATGAAAATTAATATTGAAAGATTATGGCACAAACCAGCCATATTGATCCCAGTGGTTATTAGAACACTGGGTGTCATGCCAATTTTTTTTTAATATGTTAAACATTAAATGTTCAGTTAGGTTCATCCAGGTTTTATTTTGGCTTCAGAATACATTGCTATGTAATGCTATGGTTTGCTTAATATCCTGGTTTATTTACAAATTATGGAACATACTTTTATTGTTTAGTCAAAAAAGAAAACTATACCTTTTGGCTGCACAAAGAAATAAGTAAAAGAAATTAGAGGGAGACCATCAATCTATATAGTGCTACAACGTACAATTCTATAAGAATATATTGTGGTAAGATATTATTTTCTGAACACGGTGTTGGAAAAGTTAATCAAAATCAACCCTTACAAATACAGAAAAAAGAATGAGATTTGTACACTTAACTCCAATACCTATTCATACAGTATTTAATATGGAAACCTGTAGCTGATACTCCACTCTCATTCCACATTCATTTTTCTAAGTCTGCACTTAACAATAAAAATAATCACAACTAAAGCCCATGTCACACTGCCCAACGGATGCAAAAAGGACACAGCGGACGAGCAAAATGTTCCATCCGTTGTTATCCGCTCTCAAAAGGGGCAAAAATTTGCATAACCGGAGTGGATAAAACGGACGCGGGGAGGACGCAGGGCGGATGCAAAGCGGATGTGGAACGGAAGCCCAGCGGATGGAAGCAGATGGGAGCAGATGGCACGTCCGCTAGGCTTCCGGGGGACCTCAGCAAAGCGGATGTGGAACGGATACAGCGGATGCACAGAAGACGCCGAACGGATGAAGCAGATGCACAGCAGATGCACAGCGGAAGCCTAATGGATGCCTGGCATTAATTGCGCATGCAGGGAGGATGCATTGCGTCAGCCCCGCGGATATAACGGAAGCAGCTCGGAAGCAGGTCGCCATTCAGAGGAAAGACCTGCTGCCGGACGGATTGGCTGCCTTGCCTGCCCTGCCTGCATGTCTGCCTGCAAGCCTTGCTGCCAGCCTCGCTGCAAGCCTTGCTGCCAGCCTCCCTGCCAGCCTGCCTGCAAGCCTTGCTGTCAGCCAGTCTGCCTGCCAGCCTTGCTGCCTGCCTTCCTGCCAGCCTTGGTTCATGTCTGCCTGCGAGCCTTGGTGCCTGCCTCCCTGCCAGCCTTGGTGCCTGTCTTAGTGCCAGCCTTCCTGCCAGCCTTCCTGTCTGCCTGCCTGCCAGCCTTGGTGTCTGCCTGCCTGCCAGCCTTCCTGCCTGCCTTGGTGCCAGCCTCCCTGCCAGCCTTCCTGCCAGCCTTGGTTCCTGTCAGCTTCCCTGCCAGCCAGCAACCCCACAACCATGCGGAAGCACAGCAAGCCTCAGCCATCTGCTGCCAGCCCTGGCAAGAGGGACAGGGCTACCATCTCGCCCCCTGGCCCTCACTCTGGTTCTGCTGGGGCTTCTGCAGCACGGGCTCGCTCTTCTGGGGCTGGGGCTTCTGCTGCTTCTGCTTCTGGAGGAGCTGATGACAAGCACTCCAGCACCAGCCACCTCCACAGCACCTGCACCCTTCACCCCTGAGACTGAGCGACCAAGAGGAGTGCCAGAGACTCATTTTTGTTTTATAGCTTGTTGTTAATAAAGTCTATTTTTGATTCACACACTTGCTTCATTTCTTTCTTTTAATAAAGTCTTGCTGGAAACTTTAGAAATGGTTTAAGCCTTTGCATGCTTGTGGGATGGGTTAAGATAGCTGTGAGATGGGTTGAGATAGCTGTGGAATGGGCAGGGATACCTGTGGGATGGGTAATAGCTGTGGGATAGATAAACCTCCAGTGCAAGCATAGTGGGACTGGATGGTCCACCCTCCCAGGTGCCACACCTACGGCCTTTTATTATCAATAATAATGTAATAATTATCCACACATGTCAACATAAACACAACTCTTTATTAAACACCCTGCTCATTGTAGGCCAACCAAACATACATGGCCCAATCTCATCTGTGTGATGAGACAGGCTGAAGGAAGCATCCATTAAGCATCTACCATCCTGTCTTGCCACTCCACTGCTCCAGCTGGGGAGTTGCACCAGTGTCTCAGGAGGTTGCGCTGCTTCTTCGCTTCATGTGAGGCTCTGTTGGGGCCTTGCACATCCTCAGTGTCGATCAGGTTTCGCCCTTGACTCCGTTCACCAGGCTCCATGTCCCCATTGGCTTGTTGGAGGTCCACGAGCCTGTTCTGTAAGACTGGGTAGCGGGTGCGCATGAGATTGTGCAGGATGCAGCAAGCTATCATGATCCTCCTCATGGTCTCTGGGCAATGCTGCATGGTGGTGAGAAGTACCTGGAACCTATTGGCCAGGATGCCAAAGGTGTTCTCCACCACCCGCCTTGCCCTGGACAGCCTGTAGTTGAAGATCCTCTCTTCACGGGTGAGGAGTCTGGAGGTGTAGGGCTTCATGAGGTAGGTTCTGAGGGAGAAGGCGTCATCCCCCACGATGAAGTAGGGCACATCTTGTGTGTCGTTGGGCAGGGGTTCTGGATCTGGGAAGCTCACGATGAGGTTGCCTTCCAGCTCCTCCTTGAGGTGACTGGCGTTGTATACCTGGGCATCTGAAGATGAGCTGTTGCCTGAAGCATCGATGTACATGAACTTGTAGTCAGCATTGACCATGGTGAAGAGGATGATGCTGAAGAAGCCCTTGGAGTTGAAATAAGTGGACCCCGACTTGGCTGGAGATTTGCAGGCCACGTGCTTGCCATCTATGGCTCCAACGGTGTGTGGTAAGTTCCACTTCTGATACCACTGCTCTGCAACTTTCTTCCTTCCTTCTTCAGTGGAGGGGTACTGGAGGAGCTCCTCCTTGTATTCTTCGATGATGGCCTGCACCACTTCTCTGACCACAATGCTGATGGTGTTGGATGGCACCCTCCAGCCGTACTGCATGCTCCTGTAGGAGGTCCCTGAGGCCAGGTGGCGCAGAGTGAGTGCCAACTTGAGCCCAGGTTCCAGGCTGGGCCGGAAGCTGGTGTTTGCCTTGGTCAACCTGGGTGTCAGCCGCTGCACAACTTCGTCAAACATGGCTGGAGGCATCCTCATGAAGTTCTGGAACGCCCGAGTGTCTTCACTCCTGAGCTCCACCATCAGCTTGTTGTACAGTCCGTCCTCTGCTCTTCTGGCGAACCATCTTCGGATCCAGACTTTTTTTGGGTGGCTCCTTTTCTTCTCGCAGTAGAGTTCACAGAGCCTGCAGATGGCTTCGCACTGTTGCAGAACGATGGTGGCTGCCGAAAGGACTTTGTTACAATCCACAGTGGACATGACTGGATGCTGTGAAAGAGGAAGAGCCAGATGAAGGCTGCAGAGGTCTGCACCGCTGGGCTGCTGTTCTGAAAGTGAGATGCAGGCGAGTTGCTCCCCCTTTTTATGGGCAGTATAGGTTTTCCGCGAGGCATCCTCTAGGCATCCTCTAGACATCCTTAATATCCGAGATAGGTCCCCTCTGCGAACGTTTTTTCCGTTTTAAATGCTTTGTTTCCATTCTGCATCCGCTAGGCATCCGTTCTGCATCCGTTCCGCGTCCGTTCCGCTTCCTCCCTGCGTCCGGGCGGATGCGAGTTGCGCGGTGCAGGTTCCTCTGGGTCTGGAGGGTTGTGAAGCAGCGGATGCCTAGCGGATATAGCGGATGCGTAATGGATGCGTAGCGGATGCAGAACGGACGAACTGGATACATTTTCCGCGCAAAAGTTTTGGGCAGCCCAAAACTTTTGGAGCGGATGAAACGTCCATAACCGGATGTTGGACGGATAGAGAGGAAGCCAAACGGAGGCAGTGAGTACATCGCGTTTTCGAATGGATGGCAAGGTTTTTTCTCCGTTTTACATCCTCTTTGCATCCGTTGGTTCAGTGTGACATGGGCTTAAGGATGGGGGGGGGAAAAAGTATTAAGAGACCTTGCAACACTGCCAACTAGAGGCTTGAAAGTACTTTATTTGAATTGGGGAGAAATGTATAAACACTCCTTCTCAAGGACATTTTAATGTGATAAGATGGAGGGAGAGCACAGAAAAATATTATTACAGGTGTTTTCCTGGACTCTTATCAATATTTCAACACTTGAGGCTTGGCTTTGAAGCTGCTGGAGAAGAGAGTCATAATAAGAGCCTTGGATAAATAAATAAAGTGCAGTGTGCAGTCCATATATATATATACATATATATACTTGTGAAACCTCTACTCGCCAGCCTTTTTGTATATTTCAATTTTAGTAATATTTTTATTTTTGCTTTTTATTTGATCCTTTTTCTTCTTTGGTTTTTTGGGCCTTTTTATTATTGGATTTTTCCATTTTGGATCATAATTGACTACTCTATCAGATGGATTGAAGGTCAAAAAGAATTTGAAGTTTTTTGAAGCATTAAAATGAAAAAAAAAGTGAGAAAAAGAAGTTAAATGAAATAGACTGTGTATTTGGATTGCTTGGCGACTTTGGGACTTTTGGAAATTCTTATTTGAATGATTAAAATCATTTGGGTCGTTTAATTTTTTTTTTTTTTTTACAATGGCATTACTTATGGATGAACTGAAAATGGAATTTATAAAATATAATCAAGAGAAACAAGAAAGGAAGGATTCTTTTGGCTCTATTTTTCATTTTTTAGAAATGGCAATTTTTACATATGAGAAACTACAAGAACAAGAAGATTGGGATGAAGAAGAAACCATCCTTAATGAACAAGCAACTTTATTTGGGGAAGAAAGGGGAAAGAGGAGAAAGAGAATGGAGAATTTAAGACTTAAAAAAACAACCAAAAAAGGGAAAAACAAGGTGAAAAGTGGCCACAATATCAGAAAGCAACAGAAAAGAAACAAGAGGGTGGAGATTAAGAGACAAGGGAGTAAAAAGGGTAGAGGGGAGAAACAAGGGAGGAAAGAAGGGAAGAGAAGCTACAAAGGTTTGAAACTAGATGTAAAGAAACAGATTTTATTTAGAGATAATGGGTAAACATATAACTGAAAAAGAGATTCTGCAAAGATACATAAGATTGTGTTGTTGTATCTGTATTTGAAATAATGTTAGAAAATTGGAATAATATACGATTATAAAATGGGACAAAATATTTAATGTAACTTAGCGAAAAAAATTTTTTTAAATAAAATAAATGAAATTAAATATGAGAGAATTGAATTAAAGAAAGTAACTAAGCAAAATCTATAAGTGTTCCCATAGAAGTATGATATTTATTCAGAAAGGATTGTGTAAAATGTTTAAGACTTAAATGAATATTAATTTTAATGATATAATTTCAATTGCTATGGATTGTTGTTTTAATTATATTATATATCTAAAAAAAAATTTTTTTTCCTGTTTTAAAATATTGAGTTTATTTTGAGAATGTATTACGCAGAATCTGAATGAAAATTATGTGTTATGTTAAGCTTTAAAACTAGGGGAAGGATAAGTATGACAAGGCATTATACTCCAATCAGTTATTACAGAAGAAATTTTGTGTTAATGAGAAAAAATAATAGACAGCTGAAACAGGACAGACAAAAGATATAAGTATAATGATTTAAATTGAGATGAAATAAATATAATAGAATTAAGAGAGTGAAAAGAGGGGAGAAGCTATATAGAAAATGTAAAATAGTAAATAAGAAATGGAACTGCTATATAAAAGTAAGCATGAATTTGAATTTATGTCTGTACAAAAAGATGTAACTCGGGATCAAACTGCCGTCCAAAAAGATATTTTATGTTTTTTATGTTTTGTGTTTTGTTGGTATATGTTTGTTTGTTAAAAATTAATAAAAAAAATTTCAAAAAAAAAAAAAGGATGTAAACTAGATTCCTCATATTGCTGTTTGAATCATATCTAACAAAATAAAAGAATTGGAAAAGACCTTTAATATCTTCTACTCCAACCCTCTGCTCAAGCAAGAGACCCTACACCACAATGGGTGTCCAATCTCGCCTTGAAAACCCCCAGCTATGGAGTACCCACAACTTTCAGAGGCGAGCTATTAATTGTTCTCTCCGCTTGGAAACTTCTCCTTAATTTTATGTTGGATCTCTCTTTAATAAACTTCCATCCATTACTTTTTGTCCTACCCTCAGAGCTTTGGAGAATAGATCGATCCTTCTTCTCTATGGTCGCCCTTCAACTACTGGAAGTCTGCTATCATGTCACCTCTAGTCCTTCTGTTTGCTAGACAAGACATAAAGTACTTAGTTCCTGCAACCATTCATCACAGTTTAGCCTCTAGACCTCCAAATCATCTTTGTTGCTCTTCTCTGCACTCCTTCTACAATCTCAATTTTTTTTTGGTATTATAGTGGCCACAAGGACACAAGATTTTTAGTGTGGTCCTATCAATCCAACATTAAGCAGTATTATCACTTCACATGATTTTGATATTATCCTTCTCTTGATGCAGCCTGCATTGGCTTTTTTTGGCAGTTGTAGCACACTGCTCATACTCAAAAGGTTGTCCACTAGGACATCATGATCCTTCTCACAGTTACTTCTGTTGAACCAGGTATCACCTATTCTATACAGGTAGTCCTTGACTTACAACAGTTTGTTTAGTGATTGTTCAAAGCTACAACAGCACTTTAAAAAATGACTTATAACCATTTTTTCACAATTGCAATCTTTGTAGCATCCCTATGGTGACCTGATCAAAATCCAGATGCTTGGCAACTGGTTCATATTTATGACAATTGCTATATCTTGGGTCGTAACCCTAACCTTTAACCTTTTATGACTTTCTTACAAGCAAAGGCAATGGGAAAGCCAGAGTCACTTAACAACCAGGTTACTAACTTAACTGCAGTGATTCACTTATCAACTATTGTAAGGAAAGTTGTAAAATGGGGCAAAAGCCACTTTACAAATATCTCATTTAACAACAGAAATTTTGGGCTCAATTATGGTTGTAAGTTGAGGTTTACCTGTGTATTTATTTTTTTTTGCCTAGTCTAAGAATAGCCAGGTATCATATCTAGAGCTAGATGTTTGTCTTGTCCATAACTTATTTATTTACTGAGCCCATAAACATACAAGACAGTCTTATTATACTGAACTAAGAGGCATATAAACACTTTTTAAGCAATCAGATATAGCATGCATTTAATGTAAGAAGTTGTTAGTCACGGTTCTCTTGGTTAACTTAATTTGAGTTGATGTGAAAGGCAGTCTGTATTCAGTATATTTAGAATTTTCCCACTGTTTCATGACAGATAAGCTTCACAGGCTCAGACACTTTGAATCCACTGCTTTATATTATGCTCACGTTGAAACATAGGGAGAAAGATATACCCCAGCTTTACCCTACCAGGAAGAAGATAATTTGTATTTTTGAAAACTGAAGACATAACTCTAGGATAAGAGGGTCAAATATTAAGCTTTGTGCTAGGATATGGTGAAGAAGGCTAATTTCTCTTCAACCCAAGTTTAAACTTTAGAATTTCCAGAAGGGAAGTCTAGGTGGATTAAATGAGAAGGAAAGTCTGATTCAAGGTATATTATCTAAGAAGAAATAGGTGTCTCAGCTAGAAACTGCTAAATTTAATTCTTGGTTTTTCTGTGTTCAATTAAAAATAATTTATGCTCCTCTCTTTACAGGATTATATTTCCTGTCAACTGAAACCCAATCATCAAAATTTGTTTTCACCTCTTTAAAGCAAGATTTCTCTTAGCAGGATAGCACCATCTTGTGGTCTGCATGAATTATTGTGTTTACTCCATATTCCGATTCTTATCTTGTTCCATTTATTTCCAGTTGTTCTGGACTGGAATAACTTTGTAATCTATTTTTGCCCCAAAACCAATTATCTGCATTTTAATGTTTAAAGTTAGAAGAGGCTGTTCTAGATTTACATGTTTTAAATAAAAATTATATTAATTGTCCAATAGGGAAAAGGGATGATACCTGTAATCAAAACTAATATAATTGCTATTAATAGCACATGTCCAATTGCATTTTTAGTAATTTTAGTAATTAGTAGTAATTTAGCAGCATGGGTGTTTCTTCTGATCTTGATTAAAAGATAGTGAAATTTAAAAATTAATTTAAAATGCATTATCTCAATTACAATGTCAGATATAGAAGATATTTGGTCACAGCCAGGATGACCATGCCACTCTTGCAGGACAAAAAGATGGAGCCATCTTAGGGGAAGAGTGGAAGGCACACTTCCATTTCAATAGATTCAGTTATGCCACTAAAGCCATAAACCATGATTTACAATACATTATGGCTGGGTTCTTATAATACATTAAACCATACAAAGCTTAGTTCACTGTATCTCCAAACTGTTTTACATGAACTAGAATCCATTTGACTTTATTTATTAAACCTATCCTCACCTCAATCAAAAACAAATTTTGTGGCTCACAAATAAACTTGTATGGTCATCTCTGGAGAAACTGATATTTCCCACTTTTGGGAACAAGAAGGAACTGTGGCCAGAAAATGCTGGCATTTTGGAACAGTATTCCAATGAAAATTAGATTACACTAATAATAATAATGTGTCCTGTCTCTCTAATCTTTAAATATTATTTCCCCAATTTTTATGTTAAAGAGTTTCTGTTGCTTAATCTGTGATTAATGATGTCACATTTATCAGATATCCTATTTCTACTGATAGTTGACCAAACATTTAATTTTTACACCTATTTTTTAAAAATACTTTTAATACTTCAGGGCAGGATAAAGTACATAAAATTCTTTATCAACTTTCTTCTAAATTAAAACTTTTTTAAAAAATGGTTCTTGTCTCCCTCTGCTGGAGAATACCGAAATCCTTTATAAACCAGGATATTGTTTAAAAGAGCAAAACTGGTGAACCATGCTTATTTATTATTAATTAAAATATTTCTTCCTCATTGCATGATATAAGTCTCAGGATTCCATGCATTTAATAAAAGAAAGGCTTCCAATTTAAAAATGGTACTAGGCCGTGGCAACTGGCCATACAGCTGTATGTTAGCTGTATTGTTAGCAACTGGGACATACAGCTGTAGGTGAGCAGCAGGCAAGCAAGCAAAACTGAAATTGTCTCATTCTTTCCCCCGCCCCCAATGGAAAAAATGTCTTCCAGGAACCCCGTCCCTGGTGCTGAAAAGGCTGACAACCAATGATTAAAAAAAAAAAAAAAAAATTAAAATGCATTAAATTGTATACAATAATTTCCACTTTCAAATAGAATGGATATTTAGTCTGACAGCAAACATTCTGAAAAGACCTCCATCTTAAACATTTTTTTTTACCTTTGAGTGTTCATCTTCCCTCTCTCCATCAGCTTTGAAAGTGCTGTTTGTGCACGAATCTGTGTCCAATATATCCAAAGGAGCTTCATTACCTTCTGATTCACTATAATGTTCATCATGCTCATAATCACTATCATTCTTCCACTCAATAAATTCAGGTTCTTCATAAAGGAATAGGAAAAAAAAACTTCCGGAAATTAAACATTTTTAAAACTATTAACATTCTCATGGATATTTATTATATTTCAGACATATCTAATTTTCTACATAGAATCTAAGTTAATGACTTCAACTTTGTGTAGATTTGATGGCAACTAAGACTTGTTGTTATACTTCACAAAAGAAAGTTTACTGAATGTTTATCAATTTGATTAATGGTATTATAGATTTATGAAGAGTATTTTACTATTACACTGTACACTATGGACATATTATTTGTTATTGTTGTAAGCTTGCATTTATCTGAATGAGTCTGTTAGACATATCAAATAAATAAAAATGTCCTATTCAATGTTAACACATAAACATACACTTTTTTCCAACTTTTCCCTCCTGATATTTCATTTGATTCTAAGAGTTAATAATGGAAGTAACAGCAACAACAGTAAGATCTGTGAAATATACGTAAATTTCCAACAAAGCAAATAAATAAATGTATAAATAAAATGCTAAAAAGTAGAAAGTATTCAGGAGTGAGATTCCAAGACCAGACTGTTCTGAAGAATAGTAGAGCAAGACCTAGAATAGAATAGAATAGAATAGAATAGAATAGAATAGAATAGAATTTTTCCAGAAAAAAGGGGGATAGGATTTACTCTATGGAGACAAGAAAATGCAAATAGGGAAAACATGGCTTTTTGAAAATTAGAAACGAAAACTGATTTTTACATTGTGTACAGAAAATTTGTTACCTTTATTACATACTTTCTTGGAGATCAAGGCATACTTTCTATATTTCTTCATTTTCATATAAAGAAAATCTGAAGCTGCAATGTCATTTTCCTCATCTGAAAATTCACTCCCACTGGAACTCCATACAATATCAGTAAATTCACATAGGTTCTCAGTTTCTATTTATATTTAAGAAAATTGAAAAAAATGTAGCACATGACTAATTTCTTCAGCTTTAAGTAAAACATCACATTACTTAAATATAAAATGTAATAGAAAACCCATTTTAAACAACATTTAATCATTCAGGATATATGAAGCTATGTTGTAACTATGTATCATTTATGTGTTTGCAACTGTGTATCAATACAACTATGTATCATTCAGGCATTTGCAACATTGTATCATTCACGTGTAATCATTGAACTTCTGTCTCCTCAGTGACCTTTTACAGGGCAGGTACAGAGACAAGGAGTCAAGCATTCACTTTGTGATTACATCGACTGGCATGCAGCTTTGTAAGGAATGTCTTGATCAAATTGTAGATCGTGCCATCTTGTCTGACTTGGTATTTTGCCTTATCTAAGTCTTGCATATCCTGTCTGACCTGGGCTTGACCTAGGCTCTGAATAAACAATGATAGTGACCCCCCCCTTTTGAAGGAGCATAATAAAAGAGCGTGTACCCAAACATTCTGGGCGCACTCATCCCGAGGAACTTCATCTCCTGTCGTTTCTTTCTCCTTCGCTCCCTATCATGAGACGCCCATCTGATGCGGGATAGCAGATACCGCAAAGCTATACTTTTAAACATAATAAACTTTAAAATACGCATATAATTGGTCCAAATGTTGCATACATTTAAGTAGCAGTAAGACTGTGATGTATTTAAAGTATTAAGGGAACAAAAATTATCACATGTTCCAGCATACAATATAGAATCTAGGAACTATATGAAATCAAATATTTCCAAATAGCAATAGCTATGGTTTATTGTTTCTCATTTTTTTCTCAGGAGCAGTTTCCAACTGGGTATTATACATGAAACCCAAAAATACTAATTCACTAAAAGCTATTCAGAAAAATATACAAAATGGCTGAAAATAAAGTGTCAAAGGGATAAAGATTCTTGGATAATTTAAAAACTTTCTTCAAAAAAAAAGAAAGAAAGCAGTGAAGGGAAAAAGGATAAAAGAGGGTGGAGTCTGGAAAATGGAGGAAACCACCAGGAACTTAAAAAAATTGATAGTGGAATTTTAACAAAGCTTGAAAAAGATACATTGTAGCTGAAACTTTGTTACAAGAAAGCAAAGCCCCTGGAAATAGAAAATCAAAAAGAAGCAAGAAACAGTTTGGATTGTTGGATGATTCCTGGAACTTTGGATGGAGGATACTAATAAATACAGTAATAAATATGAAATATAGATGATTAAAGTGAAAGACAACTGATATTACTAGGTAATGTTTGTTAAAAGAAATAGAAATGTAAAAGATTGTTATTAATATTAATGGCAGAGCTGTACTTTAATAGAATAATTATTCCATTTACTATTGTTATTTTAAGGGAATGTACCAAGCAGAATTCGATTGAAAATAGGTATGTGTTATAAAATAGAGGTTAGAAAATGAATGTTATAACTGTAAAGATGTAACTTAAATTTTTAAATAAGATTTGAAAAAAGATACAAAGGAGTTCCACTCCAGTCTAGTAATTACAGGGGAAAATTTGTTTTATGAGAAAAGATAATATGAAATTGTAAACAGGACAGACGAAAGTATAAAAACATTGATTAGAAAGATTTTAAAAATTAGAAAAAGATATGTAATTGAATTAAGAAAGGAATGAGATAATTTAAAATAAGACTATAGGAAGTAAAGAAAGGGAAAAGTTATTGAAAAAATTGTGAAAATAGTTATAAGATATGGATTAGAATGTATGAGATAAATATGTATTGAGTTTATGTCTGTATGGAGAAGTGATAACCCAGGGACACGCTGTTCTCAAAAAAAGATATTTTATTTGTATTTGTATGTTTTGTGAAAACTTAAATAAAACTTTTATTAAAAAATGTTATGTTCATTGACCCCTAAACTATTATGACTTTTAAAATACATTTACTGTGTAGAAATGCCATATTTGATATTAACTACAGCTTAGCAGAATTAATTAAAAATTTAAGAATTTGCAAACTTTTTTGCAGTATATGAAAGAGGAACCTGCAAGCTCAGGGAAAGTTGATATAATATGATAAACTGCAATTTATTGTGATGCCTGAATAATACCTTGTAATTTAAAGAACTAATGTTTATCTTTAAACTAAATAGTTTCTGAATGTATAACAGTAATCAGAATTTTGATTATAATTCTAAGCAGTATTTATACAATAGCTTGTTGTCCTCTTTACAACAATCCTGTTTTATCTTCCAAAGATCGTCTATTGGTTCAAGGGATTTGTACCAAAATCTTTCTAAACAGATCTCAGCCACTATGTTATCTCACCAACTAAAACTAAAGCTTATCAGAAATTTAACTGATCGACACATACAACTCATTCTGTTACTATTTAAGTAGGAACCAAAGATCAAAATATTTATTTTTTAAAAAGTTTCCACTTTTCCTATACTAGCAAGAGGGAATAAATCTCATTCTTACAACATGTTCTTCTGTGCATTGAATGTAGCATATCACTTTTTATTCCTATATGCTTAGTTCTGTGTAACTATCTTTTCTGTCAATATACTCTGGGTTGTACTCATTAATCTCTGTCATTGCAATTAGAAATGGTTAAACTTTATAGTTACAGGTTTGGTGGAATATATCAAAATCAACAATATCTTAGCATAAGCATGATTACAGTCATAGTGTTGCATTTTATTTATTTCCTTAGGTTTATAGAGTGCTTCAGTCACAGATGACTCCACTAGTGCATGTTCTAATTCTGTTAAGATTAAATTGTGTAACATAATCCAAAACAAACTTATATTCTAAACAAACATCAAATTCATGAATTATGAACTTGAATGTAATACAAGCAACATTTATATTAATAAAATGAAAAAACACAGTATTGTACCTTCACTTGAACTAAGCAATGATGCAAAAGACTTTTTAGCTCTAACTGGTTTTCTTGAAGATTCTTTGGCCTGTTTGAAGAAGAGAAGAATAAACATAATTTAGTATTGTGTCAATTATATTTGCAAATTTTTATCAAAAGTATATTTTTAAAATGCTACTTCATGAAGTATACACTTACCAGATACTTCCACTGCAAAACAAAATAACGAGTAATAGAAACATCGCAAATACATCATAAAACAGAAAAAAATATCCTTTCTGAACTTGAGGGCCACAAACAGTTAAACTGTTAACTATTAAAACTATTAAATGTGTTTTCCACTGAACACTAATAAACTTTACTCAGATTAGTTTTATTCTGGTTTCTATTTACCCTGGCAATAAATAAATGGATTTTACTAGATCTTCCAGACTTCCATCAATTCATCTCTGTAATTTCAAATTATTGAGAATGCTGCAGTCAAGACATTTGACAACTGTATACATGTATATCCTATCCTTTGAACTGTTTTGTAAGTAGAGCAATTGATTTTTTAAAAATCTTAGCAATAATATACTCCTATGAAAAAATCATTGTGACCCAGCCCATATAAATCAGGTCATCAGGTGTACTTTGAGGGTAGTCTCACACCTTATCTCAAAATAAAAGCAGATCTTCTTGTAGGCATACCAGATATTTATGAGGAGCAACTTGAGGTCAAGGTAATCAATACTTTGACTTTCCTTCCTAGAATATTAATACAATACAAATAAGTAAAAACAAGCTTTTGCTTTGATTCTTCTCAGAAATATTTGGAGTACAGTCACTGACATGCTCCTAAAAAGCTGAAAGTGACACCAGAAAAAATAGCTTTTATGAGCTTTGAAGCAGCACTCTGCATAATTTGGAATTTCCAAGTAGTTTTTCAAGGGTACTACATATAGGCCTGATTTATACATTAATCAGGGGTGGGATTCTACCGATAGCTCTGAAGAGCAGCAGACACAGAACTGGTTCTGTGTCTGCTGCTGTTTTGGCCCAACCGCCCGCCTGGGCTTTTACCTGACCTTTATTTCCTGCTTTTTCAACCACAGCTGCTTGGTGCGACAGAGCTGCTATTGAAAAAGCATGAAAAAAGGGCTTTTCCAACCACTGCGCACCCGCATGCAGTGCTGCTCAGGTGCCTAGGCAGCTCAGCAGGTTGTAAATTGCACTCGTGCGACTCGCGCATGCACATGCGATGCAATCGAACCGGTAGTTATGGATGGTCGGATCCCATCCCTGACATTAATACTGAAATCAGAATGTTTACTTGTGATTTGGAAACTCACTTGAAAATGGACATGAACAAGGTGAAGTGGATATAAAAAACAGCTACTATAAGAGTTTGGAAAATAATGGGGAAATTAATAAAGAAAATCCATGTAACTAAGCAACTAAGAATCATCTGGTAGTCTCCATAAACATTTTCTTAACTCTTCATCACCAAGGAGCAAGTTCTCCCATATGAAAGCATAAAATATTAACCTCCAATGAAGATGAAATCTGAAATCCATCACCACAATGACGCCAGGCATCTGAAATAGAAGCAGCAGCCACTGGTACATGAAGATTTTTCTCCTCTTCTTCTTTAGGGGTTTCACCAGGAAAACAGGCATGTTCTATATAGCATGATCGTTTCCTCTGCAAAAAAAAAAGGTTTTTAAATCCATTTCTCCCATTATATCAATATACTCATGAATACAAATACACAATTGTAATGGTGTCTAACAAAACAAAATATATCTTCTAAACCAACACAATGAGGTCTATAGGAAAAAAGGAAACTGAGTTCTAGTGCCACTTTAGTCAGCTGGGTGATTTTAGGCAGGTCACTCTCTTAGACCAACCTATCTCACAGGGATTGTTGTGGGTAGGAAGGAGTGTTACACATATGTTTGCCAACTTGAGTTACTTATAGATGTAATAAAGGCGGGATAAAAATCTAATAAATATAAGAAAATAGTTTTACTGCTAAGAGGAAGTTACAAAGTATTGTACATTGAACCAAAATTTAAATAATGACAAAAGTGTTACTTACATAGATCCAGTAGGCTACAATCACCTGCACCTGGGCAATCTATAAATCTGCAGATCAATTTAATTTTTATTCTACCAAAGGAAGTAATGTGAAAAACAATATTGGGAGAAGACAGGGGCATGTACCAATAAAGGAGAATATTTGTAGCTCAGGTTTCAAATGAGAAATCCTTGAGTTAGTTTTCTTGCAGACATTTCATTACCCAAACTAGGTAACATCATTGGTGCTAGTCTGGCACTAGATTCACATAGATACACAGGATACATAGATACACTAGATGCACAGGACTAAGCAACATACTGCCTTTTTGTTTTTGGAATCATGATGGACCAATAAAAATTCAATCACCTCTGAATATCACCTATTTTTATTTTAACCTCATTGCCAGTTATAGAGAATAAACATTATCCCTCAAGTCTTTGAGAAAAAAAAATCTGAACTTTTATACAAAGCAAAATGCAAACAAAATGCTTGTCTTCCTCGACTGCTTTTCATTATTTCATATGCAATACCTACACAGTGGCCCAAAGGCTCCACACAAGTTTTACTGTCACGGTTCTTCACACACAGGGCTTATTTAGGTACGTTTGTAAGCACACCAGGAAACCTTTCGTTCCCAACCCATAGAGAATACAGGACCAGAATCAAAATTAATAAAGAGGGTAATTAGTTTAATACCTATTTCCTTCTCAAATAATATTTTGAAGTCATTGTATTTCTCATTCGCAAAAGCAACCAAATCAACTTCCACAAAGCCCCACTCCCTTCTGACAATGCTTTTTTCTTCTGGTTATATACCGTACAGTGTAAGATTCCGCCCCTGAAAAACTCAGGCAGGGTTTAATTACAGCCATCCAGAGCTTAATATTCCTATTTCTGGGCAAGCGTAACTTTCTGTCCTTCTCATTCTCTGCAACGCTCATTGGCCCCCGATATTTAGAATTAATGGAAGAGGACTCCAACGTCCCACTTCTTCGGGGCGAGCCGTTCTCCTACCGCCAGGAAAATGATTTGGTACCTTCCTCACGGCCATCTCCCCTCTTCAGAATGAGTCTCCCATTTGTCACGTGACGGAAAAGAAAGCGTTGTGCCGCTCGGGGAGGGCCGCTATAGGAATTCCAAGCTATGATACAGCAGTCAAGTAAATACGTTTTCCGTAACTGGACTGAGGCCGCGCCCCCTTCTCTTCCAGTTTGGCGCCGTTTCATCTGCCGAGCTCTGGATTGGGGAAGACATGGCAAGATACGTCTGACGTAATAATGAAAGCGGATGACCGTCGTCGATTTCAACCGTTGGCTTTGGCCACGCGGGGGCGATCGCATATTAAGATCCGTTTCTTCGGTTGCGCATGCGTTCTCTGCCGAGTCTTCTCAGCAGCAAAAACTGCCGTTCTCGCCTCGCTTGAGATGAATTGATGAGATGCCAGCAAAAGGAAAACCAAACCTCAAGTCACATGTATGTATGTATGTATTTATTTAGTGATATGTAGCGGCATATAATGATTTGTCTAGGACTGAAAAAAAAAGGCAATGCCTCAAGTAGTTGTGGACAATTCATTTTTTCATCCCTAACTATTTCTAAAGATATCCTGAGCAAGTTGGTGGAATATGAATATAATAAAAGCATACATATAATCCTACGATTATAAAAGTAACAGAAACCTAACCCGTTTCACCAACTCAAGCCTATTTATGAAAAGCTGCCTGTGCTAAAAAAAAAAATGCCTGCCTGTATATATGACGAAATCATCAGAAAATACTTGGCATTGAGACATCTTTAAAACTGAGACACTAATATAATTTTCCCCTGCCACTTTCTGCCAATTGTTATGAAGAAAATAATTTCATAATTTTGACCACTGCCCTAAAGGCAATACAAAGTAATATTTAAGAAGATATAGATGAATTTAGCAGCTGCTGAAATAGAGTTTAGGTAAACCTTCAAATTTTCTTAACTTGGTCAGATAAATTATCCCATTAAGGATGAAGATTAGGCTACATGTAAAGAGAAAAAGATATGTCATAGGCACCAATGAAGCACAGTGTGTTGTACAAACAAAGTACTTTAAGTATAGAATGTAATTATACATGTGTAGTTTATCTGAAAATGAAACAACCAGAAATTAAAAATGCTAAATGTTAGAGTATTCACACACAATTCTGAACCAAGCATATTGGCTATGTGGGATTATCTGGACCCCTTCCACTTGGATTTTATGCCCAGATATGAGATGGGAACAGCATTGCTTGTGCTTTTGGATGGTCTCTGCTGGGAGCAAGATGGGGATAGTGCATTGATCCTGGCTCATCTTGACCTCTCAGTGGCCTTTGATACCATTGACCATGTTGGGTCAGCTCTGGGTGTTGGGGATGCAACCACTTCTGGTTTTCTTCCGGTTTCTGGCAAAAAAAAAAAAAAAAGCTTTTTGGGTAAATGTATTCGCTTATGACTGATGTTTTTGCTTAATGACATCACAAAAAAGGTTGTAAAATCAGGCTTGATTATGTGTTCACCTGCTTAACAACTGCAATGATTTATAACCATTATTCCCAGCTCAATTAAGGAGTACCTGTTTTATGGACCTATGGAGCAACATGGTTTACATCACCAGATGTCTTTCTTTCAATCCTTAGTGAAAGAAGTTTTAAATACAAATCTAAAGATTTAAACAAATATTTTGGAATAAACAACAAAATGGCGATTAGAATTTTCATTTTGGAAAGTTAAAAATGTATGAAGCTCAAAATGGATTGAAGTAAAATTATGGAATGAATTTTAAGAATTGTAGGGAAATGATTTTGTTTTAAATTAACTTTAAAAAGACGGGATGAGACTTTGAAAGTTAGATACGAGAGGAAAGCAAAAAAAACTAAAGATCATAATTAAAGGGGGGGGTCACTTAAATTTGACTTAATATAGACTGGAGTAAAATATTTTAAAACTGGAAACTTGCATTAGCAAATAGCATTAACTTTATAGTTTATTGCAACAGACTAATAGCTTTAAGATAGGTAATAGGCAGTTTCTGAAAGTGATTAGAAAGTGAAGTTTGCTAACTTGGTGCCATTTAAAGATCTCTGCCATGATTGCAAACAAGTTGGCTAATCCCATCATTTCCTGGCTACCCAAACCTATTGTATAGAAAAACACTGTTGTATGGTCTCTTTGGTTAGGAGCAGCTTTCCTTTGTTCAGTCTTACATCCTTTCCTTCTGGAGAGGTTCCAAGGACTTATCAGTTCCTTGATCTTTATCTTGCTCATCAGTTCTGTTTTTGCAGAGCTCTCTTCAGTTCATCATACCTCCCTGGAAGGCCCCAAGGATTTTACAGTTCGATAAAACTGAGGCAGTTTCTATAGTCAAATTTCTTATTACCCAGTAAATTGTATTTTAAAATATATATAATATTGCAATAACTATATATTTTAGTTGTCATCTTAACAAAGTTTGGCACCATTAAACGTAAAAATAGATTTTTAAATGACATTTTTACTTTATTTTAGATTGCTATCTTTATAACAAAGTCACAGAATAAAAAAAGAGTAGGTCTCCATGTCTCTTCCAGTTATTGTTGTAATATTAAGAAAACATATGAAACATATTTTCCTTGAAAAATAAATGTTAGGAAACATTTTTATCTCTTACATTGTTTAATTTCATTTGAATGCTGTATTATTTATAATGATGTCCTTGAAGCAAAATTTTCATTTTTCCATTGTAGCATCAGTGATGAATGATGAACATAATGAATAGGTAAAATACTGACTCACTATAGAACACTGATTTTCTTCAAGTTCTTTGATCTTTTTTTTCTCCATGAGATCCTTGTTTCAGGACTTTTTGTAAATACTGTAGATATATAGCCAGAAGTATATTTATTTTATTATATATAGAAATGAGAAGTGAAAATGTCAAAACAAATAAAAAAGTCAAATGCAATGGAAATGGGCTGCTTAAGATATGTGTGTAATAAAATGAGAGGGAATTAAAAAACATGCAGATACTTTTGTTACATAGAATGTAAAACAAATATATGTTTTACAACTATATGAGTGGCTTGAGAAGAAATGGGAGAATGTTATGTTGGAATCAAGCTGATAAGTTTTTTCAAAAATTCAATATGTGAGGAGGTCTGTTAAAATGGACAAAGCAAGGATATTTTTCAAGGGTACAGAGAAATACAATGATGTATTTAACTTCATTGCCTTACAATTTCCTGCTACTTTTCTGCCATCTCTGAAATGGCTTTTTCTTTTTCTTTCTTTTTCTTTGTGCCATCAAGTTTTTCCTGACTCCTAGCAACAGCCTGCATTTTTCTTAGCAAGACATTCAGAAGGGGGTTGACATTACCTTCTTAGGGCTGAGAGAGAATGCCTGACCCAAAGTGGTTTTGTACATAAGGCAGCATTAGAATTCACAGTATCCTGGAACAGTGCCTTAAACTACACTATGACTCTCTTTTATGTTGTTACTCCAAAATAGAATAGTGAGTTGGGTATATTTATAAGTCCTTTCACACTGCAACACTGACCTGCAGAGGAGTATGGACCTAAGTTTGAAGAATAATTGCAAAAGCAATAGTAAGCTATTAGGCTGTTACGTATCATATATGCAGGTACACCTTGTATTTTCTTGGCAGTTGGGACCAGAATTGCCATTGTTAAGCAACACAGTTGTAAAGCATATGACTGGGTAGCTTAACAATGATAATTTTTCCAATCCCAGTTACCTTTGTTAAATGAAGATGATGTAGGTCATTAAGCAAGAACCTTGTGTCTGCAAGCTTCAACTTCCTTCTGGCTTCCCCACTGACTTTGCTTGTGTCAGAAATTCTGATCATATGATCATGGAATATTGCAATGTTGTAATAAACTAGGTATCAGGTGGTAGTTCACAATCTTGTGACTGCAGGAATCCTGCAATGGCTGAAACTCTTAAAGAACTGACGTAACCTTGAATAGTTACTGAATGAGGGGTGGTACAGGATTATCTGTATTATTTGTATTATATAGTATAGGGATCCAACAGAGCTGAAAATAATTAAGCAGTCATTCAGTTCCTTTGGCATCATATGAATAAAAATATGAACCAATTGAAGTTAATTTTAATTAACCAAAATTATAATAATTATAATTGTTGCTAAACTATCAGTACTCTGTGTACTTGAAACAATTTTTAAGAAAAAAGCCCAAAGGATATTTATATAGACACAAATGTATTGTTTTACTCACAGAATAGGACTAATACATACTATTATTCCATCAGCAACCATTATCAGGCAGCATGATAAAGGTACTGAGTTTAGCACACGTGAGGATAACAAAACCATATTGAACAGAAATTCTTGGTATCTTGTGTTTTTATTTGGCATGCAATAGCATACATGGAGAGAAAGCAACTGAAACTATTACTGAAATTACTTTATTCCCATTAATAGCCATATTATTAAAATATTATATTAAATTATTTTTAATATAGACACGAGGACTTAAACTTGATGGAATAAAAATGTTTGAGATAAGACATGGGGCAAAAGAAGCCATGATGTCAAGAGTTTAGGTTTATTAGGTTTTCTGATGAACAGTCCAGTGCTGCAGACTTTTTTTGTCTAAAAATTGTGATTTGTGTGTTCAGATCTTCTCTTGATGGTTAATTCAGGTGAAATTTCTGATAATAAAGATCATATAATCAATGTAAGTGAAAGTTACCTTGACACCATACATCACATTTACAATAATTACTCAAATCCTAGATTCTGGAGTCTACAAAAATTCAAAAAGACTCAAATATGCTTATTAATTACTAAGCAACCTAGAATGCACAGAATTTTAGTTGAGTGTTTTGTATTCAGTTCCCAGCATTAATCACAGACAACAAATAATCATACAAGGCCCTTCCATTGTTTATCTCTTCTTTATTCTAAAAATTGAAAAATTCCTAGAATAATTTATCTTAACTTTCTAGTAGAAGATGTGCTGAATAAGCTATGTAAGTTGTCTCAGGGGTGTTTCTTTGAGAAGCTAGTATTCATTAAGAAGATGAAAATAAATGCCAATATTGAATCACAGGAAAGGATGGGTATACAAAACTGTCTGAAGAAATAAAATACATTTTGCAGAGAGATAGTAAACATAAAAGACATAGCCTCAGCATAAATCTATGTATCTGTATTGATCTGAAAAGAAATAACAGCAGATAAATAAATTCATATTATAGTGCTTAGTTAATTTCTACTGATCAATAAGAATGCATGTTTATGGTACCTAGTTCTCATTTTCATATTTGTCAGGAGAGTACTTATGTTTAATAAAATATGGATCACATTTATATGTATTATATAAAAAAAATTATTGGACCTCAGCTCTTCTCAGTGTCATCCATATTTCAAAAAATAAGCACAAAGTCTCATCTAATTAAATGCTCATATTCTTTTGACAGCATGCAGTACTAAATAAAGAGCAACATTGTCACAAGAACTACATTGAAATAATTTTCAAAGGGTGTTTTTTTTTCTGTAATGGCTCCTACCTCATGACACGATAGAAAGCAACTCCCAAGAATAAAATTTATAAATTTTATAAATATACATTTCTACAGATACATGGCATTCCATAGTGGTTACTAAAAATTCAGACTAAAACCAAAATAATGTACAAAGTTGAGCATTGTAAGGTATTTTTCTATTATGGAGAACATCCCAATTTCAAATTTAAAACAGCTAGTCTGAGCTTGGAACTTATGAATTAGTAAATACAAATATACCATTGTCCCTATATTCAATATTATATTTAACAGGATTTGAATAAGAGTATTACTCATGCTGCAACATTCTTTTCCATGGAAGTGGCAATTTTGAAACAGTCAAAAGAAACTTCAAAGGAAAGTAGAATTGGTTACAGGAATTTTTGTCTAACAATCAAGTACAAGTACTAAACAATCCTACTCTAAGCCAATGAATGAATGCATTTCATGGTTAGAGAATTAGGGGACTAACTCTAACCTTTGATGTACCTGGTTGATCACATTATGAAAGTCTGTAATCTTTTCCCAAATTCATCTGAAAAAAGTGACTAAATACATATTTCCTGGCCTTAATACCAACTATTTTTCCTACTGCCTTCCCTTTTTTCACTCTTTTCTTTGTTTACTTTCTTGCTTAATAAAATATAATGGAAAATTGAAAAGCATGCACCCTACTTTGTGATTTTCAAATTTCACTTAATAAAGATGTAATCTAACATAAAATTTTGAATTTTGTATTTTAACTTGAAAAATACTTTATACAATTCAAGAGAAAAATACTCCACTGAGAGAAGAGAATCTTCTGATCCCCAAAACAAGGATAACTTTCTCTGAAGGTCCATTCTGTCGAACTGTCAGATTTGTTTGGATTTCAACTGACTTTTCCTTACCTGGCACAGTATCTGTAATTACCTTCAGTATAATCTCAAAGATGCTTTTTCAGGAGGCAACTAGACTTCCTTTTTTTTTTTCTTTTGAAGACATTTCACTTCTCATCCAAGAAGCTTCTTCAATTCTGACAGGGTAGTGGGGAATGGAAGGAATTATATTCTGTGCAGATAGCTGGTAATCTGCATCCTTTTAGAGGGTCGTTGAAGCACTTGGATGTTCCTTCCATTTCAGGTTAGAAAGTGACAGAACTTGTCAATTTTCATTCCAACACCCAAATAAAATATTCCAAATCTTTTAAGTTTTGTAGGACATCTTAAATGGCATTCAAGAAAATCTTACATTCATTTCAGAGAACTATCAGTATATCTCAGTTAAAATCAAATAGGATTTTTTTTAATGAAGGTCTACTGTTCTTTTGAAAAACCTCCAAATATATTAACAGAAATAATGGTCTTCCATTCTGTATCAGCATGTATAAAGAGCCAATAAATATCTGATGCTTTGCAAAATATTTAGTTTATTGTCATTGCACCTCGTACAACAAAATTAAACACCATCTTCAGATCGTGTACATCATGACCATGACCATGTAAATAAACACAAACACACATCCTTCACCCTTCACACATTGAACCGGAAACCCCCGACACCAGACCAACACTGTACTATACAGCAGAATTCAAAAGAGCTACTGCCCTGGGATAGAAGCTGTTTTTCAGCCTATTTGTCCTTGTTTTTATTATTGTGTACCGTCTGCCAGATGGTAATAGTTCAAAAAAAGGGTTCCCAGGATGAGATGGATCTTTGAGGATGTTTTGAACTTTCTTAAGGCAGCGGGAGTTATAAAGCTCTTCCAAAGAGGGGAGAGGGCAACCCATGATCTTCTCTGGGCAATGATGTTAACCCTCTGAAGCGCTTTCCTACCTGCCCCTGTGCAATTGGCAAACCATATAGAGGTGCAGTATGTTAAAATGCTCTCTATGGTGCAGCGGTAGAAGGTCACCAGCAGTTTCTCAATCAGTTGTTGTTTTCTGAGAAGGCTCAGGTAGTATAATCTCTGCTGGGCCCTTTTGACCAGGGCTGCAATGTGGGCACCCCAGGTCAGGTCCTCTTTTAGGGTAACACCCAGAAACTTAAAACTGGCCACTTGCTCCACTCGGTCTCAAATATGGGCTACGTTATATAGACAAATCTATATGTTTCTCATGCAGCCCAAAATGTCCATGAAAGGAACTGCTTAATGGAAGAGAAATGATGTCAACTTTCCAATAGGACTTTATCAACTGTATCGTATCCAGAAGCTGGGCTGTAATTCCCATGATTCATAATTAATGACTATATTAACTAATGTGTATGGGAGCAGCAATATTTGAACAATTTTGCTCATTCTTGTTCCAGAGTTTCTACTCTAAGGTTGCCTCTTGTATTCCTAAAATATCCATGAGTGCAATGCTAATTTCTCAAGTTCTAAAGATCAGGTAAATAAGGGAATATCCCTGTTCTTTTTCTCTTAAGATTCATAATATTTTATAGTACATTATGAATGCTTAATATATTTCCTTATCACAAAGGAAATGCCAGCAAACTGTCTGTCTGAGTAATTCTTAACCAAACTGCTTAGGAGAAAACAGTCATGGTAGAGTCTGACAAGTCTGACAAACTCTACCTGCCTTTCCAGGAAAAGCTTTCAGAGAAATTTCCCTGAATTTTTACAAAACCAAAAGTGTTTATGATCAGCATATCTCTAGCCGGATTAAAAAAATCATTTCATATAAAGAATAAATAGTGAGTAGTTAATAGCCTTTGACTGGCTTTTCGAAGTCTGCTTCTTTTTCTTTTGTTCTTTTCAGTTGCTTTTCTTTATAAAAACTGAGAATTTTGGTTGTAGCAGGATAGGTCTAACCTCAAGCATCATGTTGCTTGATCTCTAGCATAATATAATACAGATGTTTGACTGCTGTGTTTACATAGTTTTTAATGCAAAACATTTCTTTAATAGAAACCATAACTACAGTGCAGATTAACCGTAAGCAATTCTGGAAATAGCAAGCTTAAAAATATGTAGGAAGGCATTCTCAATACTTAAGATCCTCCTTGTGGGAAATCAAGTAGATGTTTTATATATAGTACCACTGCTGCTCTATTTTTAGAGGAGCAGAGGAGGAAATTACTAGGTTAAAATAATAAAAGATTATTTTTAATATTTATATATAAATAATAAAGAAACAATGAGATCTGAAAAGGAATCCTAATTTTTTTAAAAAAAGAATTGTTTGGGATCAAAGATTTATATTCGTAGAACTTTCTCAACCTGTCGATATGTATATCAAGGGAGCAAAGCACAAGCTTTGAGAAACTGCTGCCCCCACAGTCTCCTTGCTCTGTCTCCAAAATGAGGTCAGCAAACTTGCTGCTCTTGCATGAAAGTTTGGCTCTGCCAATTGGCTTGAGGCCCCAACAGGAGAGTATCACACTGGAAGTAGTTGATGGACCAATAGCAGACCCCACCTCCCCTCCTCTACATTCTGCTCCCTCTGTCCCCACGCTTTAGTCATACTCTCTGTTTTTATTGTAAATGATTAAATGTAAATATAAATGATTCAATACATAATCATATATGATTTACATATTAAATGTCTATATCCATATATAAATCATATATGATCATATATATTTATATCATTTACATTTATATTAACCATTTGCAATAAAAATAGAAATTATGACTAAAACGTCGGAACAGGAGCAGAACGTAGAAGAGGAGAGGATTATGATTTATAAATAATCATTGTTAGGGATAACATTGTTCACCCTAACTGGTTTAGGTGAAATAATAACTATGAATCATAGTTAGTGTATGCAGCTTTAACTGTAAAATAGCAATTGTGGGAGTGGTTATGAAAACCATTTAAAAGTAGCAAGTCTACGGCTTGCTCTCTCTCTCTGGCTTTGATGATCCCTGATTACTGCTTGGAATCAAGACTGCATTGCTCGAACGGGAGAGACAACAACGGACTGATTTATGTGAACTGACATCGTATATTCTACATGGACTTTGCTAACTGAATATCCCTGAATGGACTGACTACATGGTAAATGAATATTGGACTGTTTTTGACTATGCTATAAACTTATACTGGAATAAAATATATTCTTGATAGCACAAGCGTATCTGTTATTTTTACTGTATGTTAATAAACATACAAGCTTAGCTCACTTATTTATCTGTGTGCCTATCTGACTAACGCTGCACATTCTGTTTAGCTTGTCTACCTAACCCTGGTTGGGGAACCCAGGCTTACAACCATGTTTAGTGCCTGTTCAAAGTTACAACTGAACTGAAAAAGTGACATGACCATTTTTTACTCTTGCAGCATCCCCATGATTACATGGTCAAAATTCAGAAGTTTGATAATTGGTTCGTGATGGTTGCGATGTCCCATGGTCATGTGATCAGCTTTTGTGACCTTCTGATGAGCAAAGTCAATGGAGAATCCAGATTTACTTAACAACTATGTTTCTAACTTAACAACTGCAACAATTGTAGCAAAAAAGGTCATAAAGTGGGGCAAAACTCACTTAGCAACTTAGAAATGTTAGGCTCAGTTGTAGTCGTAAGTCAAGGACCATCTGTAACTCCTTTTCCACATAGAGCGCTAATCTACATTGAATAATTGTAAGCATTATTTTGCTATTTTATGTATAGGTTTTTGCATGATAATTTGCAGTCTAAATCTCCTTTCTTTGGGATTACTGTGTAGATTGACCTTTTTCAATTAGTTGGCCACTGTGTCATTTTCCAGATTTGCTGAGATAGCTTGGTTAGAACTTTTGCTGGTGATTCTTTTGTTGCTTTCTATACTTTTGTATATATTCCATCAATTCTTGTAACCTTCTAACTTGATAATGACTAGAATGCTGATTTAACTTCATCTTCTAGGACTAAGAGATTCTATAAATAGAGAATAATTTGTAAAATATCTTACAAAATATCTCTATTATACAGAATTTCAGTATACTAGTTTCAGTATGCCATTTATCTATTTTATTAATGATGACATTTTATAATTTGCTTTGCAATGTATTTTATGGATTAAGATTTTTGCTGCATTTGAAATGGACAAAACTTTCTCATTTTTGTTGAATATCTCATATGTATTGATACAACTATTGTTGGATATTGCTAATCTATTGATAATTGAAGTTAACTTCTTCCAATATTTCTGGTTCCAGTGTCTTTATTGGTATGGCATGCAGTATATCCATAGCTTTTCAGTGTAGTTTGAAGTATTTTTATCCATTAATTTCTAGCCCTTCAAAATGAAAACATTACTGTTAAATGGTAACACAAAAGTTAAAGATGCCAAGTCTACCACTTGGACTAATTAAAATAAGCCTAAATCAAGAAAGATTATGATTAAGATCACACACAGTATTGCTAAATTTGAGGCCTCCTGAATGTGGAATGTAAAGCAATGATGCATGTTTCAGTAAGAGACATCATTTATTGCAATACCATTTTTCCATTCTGAATGGATTCTTTTGTTAAGAGTTCAGGTTCTGTTCCTCAGTGAGAAAAGCTAGCTTTGTAATTTCCTGCTTCTGATATTATCCAGACATATTCAAGGCAATAATGATGAGCTTCTTATAAGAAAAACCACATTGGCAGATGTTCCTTGTTAGGCAACAATTTACTGATTTTTTTTTCAGTAAGTTACATATATAAAGGCATGTTTGGAAGGCAAAAGCTTTTTTTTTCATATTTCATAAACCAAACATCAGTGCTTCTCTTTGTTATATATATTTTAGTGCCCCAGCAGTTTCAATAAAATTCTATAATTCTATACAAACTTGTTTAAGGCTTATTTTTGAGTTAAGGATGGATGGGGTTGTGTTGTCAATATTTGCACAATACAACCCAAACTGTGGCCATCTTTGTTTACTTCTTGTGTCTTTCATAGCATTCAATTGCTGTTGCTATTCAGTTTCCCGTTACAAAATTTTGCACGTTGTCATTCAGTGTTCTTAACTGCCACAATCAATTAAAAATGTACTGTTTGTCTTTCAATTACCATACACAAGCCGTTTGTTTACCCAGCTCCAATCTACAGAATTTTAAGAGATTGTTGACGTGGATATGTTAATTTATAATTAGATTCTGAATTTGGTTGTCCAATGAAGGACTCAGGATAATTGCTTGAAGTTGAGGCAGTTTATTCAAAAAGCCAGACAATGAAACAGACAGTGAGCGAATTGAAGGCAGCCATAAATTAAACACAGAAGCAGAAATATTTATAGGGGGGTTGGTTCCTTGTTTGTGAGTTCTGCCTGCCAGTATGTTTTGTCCTGGGAAATACATGGGCTCCAGAAGGAAGGAAATTCAATTTTCTCATTCCATGGGATATAATCCTTATCTCTTGTGTCTAGGTATTGGATTCTTTGCGAGTGCTTGAGGACTTGCATCATGTGAATAAAGGCATTTCTCAACTATAGTGGGAGAATATAGACTTGCCATTTCCAATCAAATTGCCAGCCTAAGCCTCATTTAATTCATCAGGTCATCATAGTGGAAAGTACTATGGGCCAGCTTGGATCAGAAATAAAGGCCATCTCCTTTAGAAAGCACTGGAGTTAATTTAGTGCCAACAAGGTGCCCCCATCAAAGTGCACCTCCTGTCACACGAGCTACACCAGCAATGCAGCCACTTCTTCAATTTGCACCAAACAGCAGAACATGATTTGGCAAGCTCTCTCAAGAGCGCACCTTTGTTTCTGCTAAGCATGGATGGCATTCTATCTTTCTTCCTATTACCAGGCATCCTTTACCAGGGTTTTGAGATATCATATTGCTGCTGCTTTCTTCTATACCTCTGCCCTTCTTTCCCACCATTCCTTTTGCTCTCCAGCAAACAGCTGGGGAGCACAAGGAAGCCATGAAGTGAGTTGGCCTGACTCATCTGCTTAGCTCTTACTTCACTTCCAACTGGAGTAAGGAGGATGAATGGCAGACAAATGGGAATGTCTCTTCAGTGCAGCTTTCCCTGTCCCGGTTGCTGTTCCTCGCTAGCAGCAAAAAAAAAAGCATTTTCAACAAACTATTCAGAAAATAGATGACAGAGTTAGCAGAGGAGTCAACAGCCACAAATATAAATAAAGTACCTTCCTTATGTAGACTTATCATTACACTGAGATAAGCTTTCTTCAATTTTTCACTCTCTTTGCTTACAGATTTTTGATTATAGACTGACTCCATATAAACTCAATTCCCATGCACAAGGCCTTTGGATTAAGTTATATATTGTTAGTATAGTACTTGTAGTCTTTTCTTCTGTTCAATCAGATCCAATTCTCAGAAATTGCCTCAACAAGTCCCTGCAGTTGTCTTTGCAAGATTTTTTAGAAGCTTGCCAATTGCCTCTTTCCTAGGGCCAAGAGAAAGTGACTGGCCCAAGGTCACCCAGAGGGCTTTATGCCTAATAACTTACGGTCTCCTGATTTCTAACTTGATACCTTAACCACTTCACCAAACTGGTTCTCATTTGTAGTCATAATGGAGTGTTTATATCTATATCTATCTTTGTCTGTCTGTCTGTCTAACATCTATGTTTACTGGCAATAGTAACAATACCTAGAGTGTTTCTATCCGTATAGGTTACTCCATTAGTGACTCCTTATGTTGTAGCCTCTTTGCAGTTGTTTCAGCGTGGAATGTCCATCACTTAATTCTTTAAATTGAATCGGAATTAGCAATGACATTTGCTTTCCCTCCAAAAATGAATATTAATAATAATTTTAAAATGCTGTGTACATTATGTTAAATTTGATTATGAAGCAATTTTATTTGACAACTCAAAAACCCTATCCAACACAGGATCTCACGAAGGTCACTTTAGCAAGACAGATTGTAACATTTTTTTATTAAATATGTAAAAAGATAAACGCAAATCAAATTATTCACATATTCAGAGACAAAAAAAAGTATATTCTGTCATGCGACAATTGGTAGGTAATGCAAAATGACTGGTACATCTGAATAAGACCTTTTTGCATCTATTATGTCATTATCTATTTATAATTAACAATAATTATGTTTACATTCCTTTCAGTTTACATTTAATATATAACCAAAGCTTTATGGTGTGCTATTCAGTAAAAGTAATTGCAAATGCATATTAAAACTGTAACGGAATAACAGGATTATTCACCACAGGGGGGGGGGTCCTTTTTCCTTCCAAGAGTCTCTCTCTCTCTCCCCTCAGCACAACTGAGCAAATCAAGTTTTATATTAAACTATTACCCTGCTGCCTCCCAAGCCAGCCACTTCCCATCTCCAAATGGGGGGGGGGGGGAATGCTTTGTAGACTAATCATACAAAGGGGACTGTAGAAAACTTTACTCTCCTCCCATGGACACAAAATATTCCTGTGTGACAAGCCGGGGAGCAGAGAGGCTTTGGATGAGAGCAGTTCAGAAACAAACCTCGAAAAGCCCAAAAAGCGCTTCAAAAGGAAGTATTTTAAAAGTTTTCCTAGAAGGAAAAAGAAACAAAGATATGACATGACTGCATTAATGACGATGGGAGTGTTCAAAAATAATGACTTCCTCTGGGAATTTTTTATTTTTTAGCACAAGAAACATTTTGGAGGTGGCATAACAATAATAAAGATTATGGATTTTTTTTTTATAATGACAGTATACAGTTTTTGAAAAAATAATGCTATTTATGAGTTTGATTATGCCTGCCAAGAGAAATCAAATCCTTTTCCTTGAAAATATTTAAAAGATTTTTTTTTAGGAAAGGTGGAAGTGTTAAGTTCATTTATGATGAGTTGGCATAGTATAGCTTTGTTAATTCTTCTAAGCTGAAGAGATGGAATGCTTCAACTGAGTTACAGGATTAAAGAGAGATTGTAATACATGCTGCCTGATCTGTAATTAAGTATCATTCTGAAGCAAGAAATTTCAGAGAAAAAAAAACTTTGAAAGATGCAATACATCATTTACAATAATAATAGAACTAGCACTTATGACCAGACCTTTAGTGATGATAACCTGTACATTGAATTCTATTTGTTTTTTGCTAGAATATTTATAACCAATCCAATTTAAAACCAAGCAAAATATAAAACAGTAAATACAATGGAAAAATACCATAATTAGACTGTGAAAATGTGCAATTTAAATAATAAGGAATGTTTTAATATGATTTATTTCTATTATAAAAATGTCACAATCTAAGTGCAAATTTAACTAGAAGTAAATAGAACTCATGGCAATGAATATTTCTGTAATCCAGCAATTTGTTTCTCCAGGCTACCAATCCATTGATCCGGACTAAAATAATGATTAGCTTTTCTTTCTGGATAAGATATCCCCACTAATACAACCTGGAAACTGGCATGGCATCTGTGTGTCCTTGAGTTATTCACTGACTTTTAGATTCCAAAAAGATATATAAAGATTTTAGAAGATAAACTGTAACTGTGCTAGTAAGTATTCTGACTTGCCCAACACTTGCACAGAAGAAAAAATAAATGTTTGTTTTCATAATCAGTGTAGCCAGCAGTGGGAATTGGAATATAGGTGACATCTTCAGACATATATACTGTAAAGATCAGTATAAATGCTTAAATTGACAAAACACTGAATATAGAATTGAAACAAGAATAACCTTTCTAGAAGAAGGAAGTGTCCAAAGAAAGATTAGGCAGGCATGTATGCATCTTCCAATACTATAAGATACACTGTATAGCTTTCTAGCATGCTTTGTATTATGACATCAGAAACATTACAGCTCTAGCACGTGTGCTTTTGTTCTAATTAGGGAAAATTATTTGAAATTACTTGAATTTGTCTATTTCAATTATTTCCCACTTTTGCCTTTTGTCCAAAGTAATGTCCAAGTGCACCGAATTATCATGAAATGTGAAACCTAACTGAATAGTACTTTTTATTTTAAGAGATGCCCATATAAATAGTTTTGAACAAATTACAAATGTTATTCATACTTAAGACAGAAGGAAAAATAAATATATATATATATATATTATATTTATATATATATTTTTAAAAGCTGAACAAATTTCAAGCAGCCAGATTGCGACGTTGCAGTGGTAGAAACTGGGAACAAAGCTTGCAGACCTTCTTAGGTTCAAACGCCGATAGAAGACTTCTGCAAAACACATCTTGGCAAGTTGGCTGACACAGTATGGTACATTTATGTTGATGGCAGACAGAGAGTGATTGGTTTCAAGTCTGAGGCCACACACATTCCATTCTTCCAAAGAAAGTTCCCACATAAAATCAGAAACAGCCAATGTGCCAGATGGTCAGTATTCTTCCTGCTGCTGGGGCTGTTCATGAACCTGTTCTTCACCTTCATGTTCTTCTGTGTGGCTCTCCTATATAAGGTAGGGGAGAAAAAACAAACAAACCAAAGTTATCAAACACTAAAAGCAAAATTCTGTCTGCTTATGTTTCTAAAAAAATGTTCGTGAGTTCAACATTTCTTAATCTTTACCACCTAGAGAGTGTAAAAATCATGAGGGGTCTTATACATTATTCCCTAATTACTCACATTTTTATTTTTATTTAAAGCTAGGATTTTGTGTGAAGGAGAGAGAGTGTAAAAAAGCTTGAAACCTGTATACAGAGAAACTGAATTTCAGATAGAATTTCACTGGGGAGCATGGAATGGAAAGCTGATACTGTTCTCTATTTATTGGTCTGAATTTTGGATCTTATCAGTATCAACTCCTCCAGAATATTCACAATTCTTTTATGGGCTATAATCTCTGCAAAGAAATTCTGTGCCCTACCTAAAGCCACTTTGTGGAATAACTAGCAGAGAAAGGCAACATTGGAAGACCTTGAATATGAATGTTATCCAATTCCATTAAAACTACATTATTTATGCTATTGTGTAGAGAAAAAATAGATTAGGAAGACTTACATGTTCTTCTGAAGCATACAGAACTTCCATTAACCGTTGAACAAGATCATTGTTTTCTTCTCCATGTTCTTGACATAAAAGCTCAATCTCCCTTAATTTTCCAAAATAGAAATCTCTCTCCTTTTCCACACCTTCAAGTGCAAGTTTTAATGAATGTACCTGTGAAAATAAAACATTTAGGTAACTCTATATTTATATCTCAAATCATACAAACTGCACAATTACAAGGCAAACATTCTGTTCACATACATTCAACACAAGTGGAAACAAATTTGTACTATATACTGAAGAATTCATTTTTTTTTTGTTCTAACTTCGATGTTTCTCCATAATATATCAAAGATATTCTCTAACCTCATTTGGACAAGTTTTAAAATGGTGGTCTTATGCTATTCAGATGCTTCTCAATTTTCAACCTGTTTAATGACTGTTTGAAGTTACAAAAGTGCTGAAAAAAATTATGTATGATCAGTCCTATAACTTACAACTGCTGCAGCATCCTTATGGTCATGTGATCAAAATCTGGGTGCTTAAAAACCAGCATACAGTATTTACAATGGTTGCAGAATCCTGGGGTCAGCTGATTGCCATTTGCAATCTTCTCAGAGGGCTTATGACAAGCAGAGTCAATAGGGAAAGCTGGAGTTATTTAATGACCATACCAAATTCCAGTCTCAACTGTGGTCACAAGTCAAGGATTTTATCTGTGCTCAGTAGCAAAAAAGGACTCTTAGAGGACATTGATTTATGTTACACAATTACAATAATAAATATAATGAAATATCACTTGATTAAATGTTTACAAAGCATTTTCCTGTTATCATCCCAGGTTCCTCTGCTGGCATTAAAATAATTAAGGTAATTGGTTGAAGATGTAATGATCTTCCAAGTAGCAATAACCAGTGCTTGATTGTTGAAAACTGCTATGGTTATCTGTTTAGAACCATACTAGATTTTATTCTTTTGCTCACATGCAGTTATCTCCCAATTTGGTAGCCTAAGCGTATCACCTGTTCGCTAAGCTGTATGACTTGTGTCTCCAAATCTTTATCAGACTTTGACACTGAACTGCTTGGCGGTGTTTTTTTGGCTGATGATGGACGAGATGATGTGGAGCCAGGTTTTGATGCAGGACTGGATTTGGCAGCACCTGAAAAAATATGTTAAAATAGTTTTTAAAGTATTAGTTAGAACCAAGACTCTTTGTCACTTGAGAAATCAACTATGATGAATTTAGAGAATCAGTATGTGAAACATTGTATGATTCAGTGGGCCAAGAACTTTGGATACAATATAATGCTTGAACAATGAAAATATGTGGCAAAAGGTCAAAAATTCACATTAAATTATAATTTAAAAGAAAAATTTTATAAGATGTTATCTATTTGGTATCCAACAGCTGGCAAATTGTCGAGGAAGTATAAAGGTATCTCAAATGAATGTGGGAAATGTAAATATAAAGAAGGATTTTTTTATCATTTTATGGTGGACATGTGATAAAGCAAACAAATATTGGAGAAGATCTTAAAGCGAATGTAAAGATAAAACCAGAGAGTTTTATTTTAGGCCTAATGGGCAAAGAACTTGAAAAAATAATGGAACTTTAATGTTATACATGTTGACATGTGTATAATTACTTTATGCACTGCCCTAGCATGCAGCCCTTACAAAGATCCCTACCCTACCCCTGAAAAGATTCAGAGTAAAGCTGGCAAAACATATGGCAAGGACTTGATTCAGAGAATTATGCCAAGGCTGTGCGCAGTCGGGAGCCACCAGCCAGCCTGGTTGCTCTAACTCAAAATCCCCAATCTGCACATACCTTGCTTTTGCTTGCTTCCCGGGAGGCATCAGAACAAGCAGCTGTTTTGCAAGATCTTAGTTGGCAGCCACAAGAAAAGGAAACTGCATTTGGTGCACAGAATCCTGGTAGGCAGATTGGGAATACACATGGTAATGTGTGATGAACTGAGACTGCTGAAGCCAGGAGCCTGGGGGCCAGGATGGCACAAGGGCAAAGAACCCAACAGAAGGCAAAAGATGGCAAAGATCAGCAATGTCAGCAGAAGTGACCAGCAGAATGCAAGCTGGCTAAAGGACAGAGATGGGGTGGAGATTGGCAACCAGGGAGAGTTGAAGTGAGGCAAGCACAGCAGAGTAGGAGAAGTCTGAGATCCTCCCTCAACAATGTCATGATCCTGGAATAACAATCACAACTGGGACTACTGAAACTGCTGTCACTAAGGGATGCAGTTCACCTAATAACCACTTAGCTTAGACATGGAAATTTCAATCCCAACTAGGTTCACTATAAAACCAGATTACACCAGCAGGTTCTAGTAAGAGGGAATCTATAAAGAGGAGATGCCATGCATGCCATTTCTTTAATATGCCCATTAGTAACAGCAGCAGCTAAGAATGTGCTCTTCTTTTAAGGATGCAGGATTTCAGGAGATTTATAACTAAAGATTTAATATGCTAATGAAACCAACCCCCAGTCTGCAAAAGGCCAAAATATTTACAATAGATCATTAGATTTAAATATAATTTTATTATACATTGCTCTTATACATTGCTCTTTTCATATGTCCATTGCATGTACATATACATGCAAAAAATTCACTAGAAAATAAAACATAAAATACCTTAACACTCTATCCTCGTCATTTCAGTATGTGGAAAATACTATAGTCTACAGCTGCTACATCAGTAACCGAACACCATACATGTGTGTGAGCCACAATTACATACAGAAGTGCACTTGTTTACACGTGTATGCTGAAGAAAGATCTAAATCAGGTTTTGGCAGAGGTAAACCTAACATGATTCATCCTAAAACAACATAATTGGGGTAAATATATTCTTCTAACCAAAGAGACAGTTTTATTTAAACTCTATTTGAAACTGTACTATCACATTTTATATATATTTTAGAGGGCATGATAGTGCCCCATAAATCACAGTATGTTATATGATGGGATGTGGATAAAAAGCCATTGTCCTTTAAAGTTAGTGAAGTTAATAAAGTTGTATTTTTAACATACTATTCAAAAATTACAACTGTAAACAGTAATCATTCACAATTGTGGATAAGTACCTGCTGTCGGAGAGTTTGCATGATGAGATTTTTTTGGCAGATTAAAGATCTGTTCCCCAGGATCAGGTGGTGGAATTGCATCTTGTCCTTGCCGAGCTTCTACTGGATCATATTCTTTGCCATCATAGTTAGCATCAAAAAATTTCTTAAACCACTGTATGAAATCAAGGTTATCTTGGAAACGTCCCTTTACTAATTTCTCTACTGGAATGACCTGTATGGCAAACAAGGCAGATCAGTGATTTAAAATACCAACAGAAGAATTTCAATAAAAAATAATGTTTCCAAATGCTAATAATAACAGTGAAATACCAAATAGTATACATAACAACAAATATTACTAAACAAAATTTTGTGTTCCTCCTCTAAAAATTATAGTCCTTGTTGATATAATTTACATAATTTCAACAAGAAATGTAATATATCTATTTACAGGACTACCTAGTTAATGAAATATTACATTTATTTTAGCTACTATAAAAGGAACCATCACTTTTATACCATCAATTTTAACATCCTTTTTCCTATTAAATATATAATTGAATAGCATTATAGACAGCTCTGCATAAACTGGAATCTTTACCTTATCCACATTCATTCTTTTAAATGATGCTTGTAGAAGTTTGAAGTTATGAATATACTCATGTTCAAGCTTCGCTTGGAATTTTACTTTCTTCAAACTAATACACCCTGGGAACAACATATCCATGAACTGGCAGTAGGCTGCTCCTACAACAAGAGAACAGAGGTATATTAGTTGCAGTGCAAGCAAATAAGCTAACCATGTGTCACAAGAAACAAACAGACTTATCACCAGCCCAAAAAGGAACAAAAAGATTCCAGCACCTCTCCACCAGTAATCAGCACCCAGATCAGCATACATTAACTCCAAGGTTATCATCAGACCAACAATCAAGTAAACAATATTCCAGTCAAGAAACTGCTAAAGAAGCCAACAGCAAACAGCCCAATCAAAGAATCTCTAAGACTATCAACACTGACACGCAAGCCACGAGAATATAAACTGACAGCAAATAGCACTCCTTAAGCCCCTGTCACAGAGCACCAGCAGATGGAAAGAGGATGTAAAACGGAGAGAAACACTTGCCATCCGTTGGTTAACGCGATGCATCCGTTCTGTACTCACTGCGTCTGTTTTTCATCCTCTCTATCTGTCCAGCATCCGTCTACTGACATTTCATCCGCTCAAAAAGTTTTGAGCTTCACAAAACTTTTTGAGCGGAAAATGTATCCAACGCGTCCGTTCTACATCCACTACGCATACGGGGAACCTCCGTTAGATGTCCATCGTCATCTGTTACGCGTCCGCTATATCAGCTAGGCATCCGCTGCGCATCCGCGCAACTCGCATCCGCTCCAGCGGAAAACGGACACAGGGAGGAAGCAAAACGGATGCGGAACGGACACGCAGCGTTAGTAGCACAGACGTACAAAGGATGAAAGCGGATGCAGCTCACATACAAAGCATTAAAATGGAAAAACGTTCGTATAGGGGACGTATCTCGGATATTTAGGATGTCTGCAGGATGTCTAGAGGATGCAAAAGGACACCTAGCGGAAAACCTATATTTCCTATAAAAAGGGGGAGGAAATCACCTGGATCTCACTTTCAGTCCAGCAGCCCTGCTGTGCAGACATCTTCAGCCTTCATCTTGCTCTTGCTCTTCCACAGCATCCAGTCATCTCCACCATGGATCGTCACACACTCCTTTTGGTAGCCTCCATCGTTCTACAACAGTGCGAAGCCATCTACAGGCTCTTTCACCTATTCTACGTGAAGAAAAGGAGGCGTCCAAGAAGTGTCTGGGTCCAAAGATGGATCGCGAGAAGAGCCAAGTACGGACTGGATAACAAGCTGATGGTGGAGCTGAGGAACGAAGACCCCTGTGCATTCCAGAACTTCATGAGGATGCCGCCAGCCATGTTTGACGAAGTTGTGGAGCGGCTGAGACCCAGGTTGACCAAGCAGAGCACCAACTTCCAGCCCAGCCTGGACCCTGGACTCAAGGTGGCACTGACTCTGCTCCACCTGGCCTCCGGGACCACGTACAGGAGCATGCAGTACACCTGGAGGGTGCCACACAACACCATCAGCATTGTGGTCAGAGAAGTGGTGCAGGCCATCATCGAAGAATTCCTGGAGGAGCTCCTCCAGTGCCCCTCAACTGAAGAAGGCTGGAAGAAAGTTGCAGAGCAGTGGTATCAGAGGTGGAACTTCGCCAACACCGTTGGAGCCATAGATGGGAAGCACATGGCCTGCAAAGCTCCAGCCAACTCAGGGTCCACTTATCACAACTACAAGGGCTTCTTCAGCATCATCCTCTTTGCCATGGTCGATGCTGACTACAAGTTCATGTACATTGATGCTTCAGGCAATGGGTCATCTTCAGATGCCCAGGTATACAATGCCAGTCACTTCAAGGAGGGGCTGGAACACAACCTCATCATGGGCTTCCCAGATCCAGACCCCCTGCCCAATGACACACAAGATGTGCCCTACTTCATCATGGGGGATGACGCCTTCTCACCCGTGAAGAGAGGATCTTCAACTACAGGCTGTCCAGGGCAAGGCGGGTGGTGGAGAACGCCTTTGGCATCCTGGCCAACAGGTTCCAGGTACTTCTCACCACCATGCAGAATCGCCCAGAGACCGTGAGGAACATCGTGGAAGCTTGCTGCATCCTGCACAATCTCATGCGCACCCGCTACCCAGTGTTGCAGAACAGGCTCGTGGACCTCCAACAAGGCAATAGGGACATGGAGCTTGGTGAATGGAGGCAAGGGAGAAATCTGATAGATACTGTGGATGTGCAAGGCCCCAACAGAGCTTCACATGGAGGGAAGAAGCACCGCAACCTCCTGAAACACTGATGCAACTCCCTAGCTGGAGCAGTGGAGTGGCAATACAGGATGGTAGATGCTCAATGGATGCTTCCTTCAGCCTGTCTCATCACACAGATGAGATTGTGCCATGTACGTTGAGTGGCCCTACAATGAACAGGGCATTTAATAAAGAGTTCTGTTTATGTTGAAATGTGTGGATGAATGATTTCATTGTTATTGATAATAAAGGGCCATAGGTGTGGCACCTGGGAGGGTGGACCATACAGTCCCACTATGCTTGCACTGGAGGTTTATCTATCCCACAGCTATTACCCATGCCACAGGTATCCCTGCCCATCCCACTGCTATCTTAACCCATCTCACAGGTATCCTTGCCCATCCCACAGCTATTACCCATTCCACAGGTATCCCTGCCCATCCCACTGCTATCCTTACCTATCCCACAAGCATGCAAAGGCTTAAACAATTTCTAAAAGTTTCCACCAAGACTTTATTGACTAAGAGAACTGAAGCAAGTGTGCGAAGCAAAGATAATCTTTAGTAATAACAAACTGTAAAAGCAAAATGACCCAAGTAAAGTGTCCCAAGCAAAGATAAAGTCAACAGGTAGCAACCCAGTCTCTGGCACTCTTCTCAGTCACTCTGAGGCGTGCCCATAGTCTCAGGGGTGAAGGGTCCAGGTGCTGTGGAGGTGGCTGCTGCTGGAGTGCTGGTCTGAGGCGTCATTGGGGTGCCTGGCCCCGAGAGGACAACAGGGGACAGTGTGTGGAGGAAGCTCTCAGAGAGCTGGCTCAGTCCTGTGATGTTGAGAGCCCCTTCCTCCAGGACATGGGGTGTCAGTCCCAAGACTGATGACAGATGTTCTGAGGCCGGGTTTGGCTGTGGGGTGGAGGAAGGAGGAGTGTAGTGGGGTTGTTTGGTCTGCAGGTGAGCGAGGTGAGGCGTGGGTGGCATCTGTGGCATGGGTGACGTCGGTGGCACCGGTGGCGTACGATGAACCTGTGCCTGGACTGGGAAGGGCTGCCTGTGCTGCTGGAACTCTTGGTAGCCGTAGCCTTGGTAGGTGAGGGCCTGTTACAAGACTTGGAAGGGCTGTGACATCACCTGGGGTGGAGAGGCAGACCTCGATTGGGTCGGAGCAGGTTCAGCTGGGCCTGGAGGGTTGTGCAGAAGACCGGTGATCCTCTCCTTTATCACCTGGTACTGTGATTCAGACATGTCCATGAGGGTCTGGTTGACGTAGGTGAGGAAGGGCGTGCGATTTGAGGATGGTATGTTGGTGTGTACCAGCTGAGAGAGGAGATCTATGCTGCTTTTGATGGTGTCCCTGATCTCCAGCAGGACAGTGTGGCTCTGCCCCTCCGGTCTGCCTCTCTGCCTGCTTTCTGTGGAGGAGCTGGGGGTGGATGTGGGTTGGTCTCTGGTGGAAGTGCCCTCTCCTTGCTCCCACTGCATCAGGGGGTCCTCCATGCACTCCGCCATGGGGAGTGCAGCTGTCGGAGGGGTCTCCATTGTGGGACGCTCCACAGATACCTGCCTGGACACAGGAGCTGACTCTTGGCCAGAAGAGGACTGGCTCTCTGTGGGCTGCCTGAGAGAGAAGGTTGTCAGAGGGGCTGCTCCTCGGTGGCAGATCTCATCCTCCAAGAAGCTGCACTTGGCCATCACGTAGGTCTCCCGGTCCGTCAGCTTCACCATGGCCTGGCCAGATTTCTTGAGGTGCAGCTTCCCATACCACGTGTGCATGTGCTTCCACCAGCCGAGGAGGACCTCCGAAGTGTAGCCCAGGCTCTCCGCCTTCTCTCTCCAAGCAGCCTGCTTCCTTTTGGTGTCTCGATAGAGCCTATGTCCTTTCCGCCATAAATACTCGTTCTCCCTCAGCCATTCAAGCACCTCATCCTCATGTTCCTCTTCGATGGAGGATTGCCTCCTCTCCCGTTCACACGTATGCCTCTTCCTCCCTCTGGCAGGGCCATCTGGGCCCTCATCAGAGGGGCTTCGAGGTTCATGGGGCTGCTCCACCACACCATCAGCAGCAGCAGCAGCAACAACAGTAGCAGCAAAAGCAGGACCAGCAGCACCAGGAGCAGCACCAGCAGAGTAAGCACCAGCAGAATCCCCAGCACCAGGAGCAGCGTCAGCTGAAGCCCCAGCACCAGAAGAGTCAGCCCAATCAGCAGAAGCCCCAGCAGAAGCAGAGTCAGGGCCAGGGGGTGGGATGGTGGCACTGTCCTTCTTGCCAGGGCTGGCAGCAGATGGCACAGGCTTCTTCTTCTTCCCCATGGTTGTTAGCTGGCTGGAGCTGTGTCTGGCAGCAGGTCTTTCTTCTGAATGGTGACCTGCTTGCGAGCTGCATCCTTTTATATCCGCGGGGCTGACGCAATGCATCCTCCCCGCATGCGCAGTGAACGCTTTGCATCCGCTAGGCATCTGCTCTGCATCCGCTAGGCTTCCATGATGCATCCGCTGTATCCGCTCTGCATCCACTCCTTCCACTGCGCGTCCGCTTCGCTGTGCTCCCCCGGATTCCCCCGCGGATCCGCTAGGCTTCCGTGGAGCATCTGTTTAACATCCTGGCTACATCCTCCCCCCGTCCATTCCTTTCCGTTGTTATCCGCTCTGCTTATGCAAATTCGGGGCACTTTTGAGAGCGGATAACAACGGATGGAATATTTTCTCGGCCGCTGTGTCCTTTTTACATACGTTTTGCATCCATCGGCCTATGTGACAGGCCCTTAACTAACATTGTTGATATTACTTAGTTTGGGCAATGAAAACATCTGCAAGAAAACAAGCAAGTTCAGAGAGCACTAAGGACCCCTCATGTCAATCCTGAGTTACAAATATTTCCTTTTATTAGACCTACTTATTTCATTTGCAACAATAGGATTAAATATCAAATTCTATCTTAATATCAGATTGAAGCAATATGTACATTTAATATGTGACTTCTTTTTCAAGCACATCTGCAACATTAGAATTGTTACCAAGTGTTACCAAGAAACATTCCAGTAAATACAGTACAAAAAGTCTCCACAAAATATATGTCAAAGCAAGATAAACTAGCATATTGGCCTGATCTTAAAAGCTAAAAGTGCTTAACTGATTTTTAAGAACCATTGATTTTCAAAGCACTTACTTTTTAATATTTTATTTTATCTGTATCCCCTCTTTATTTTTTTTATAAACAATTCAAGGTGGTGAACATATATAATATGCCTTCTTTCTCCTATTTTCCTCACAATTCTATCATGCAATTTGGGCTTTAAGAAAGTAACTGGCTCAAACTTACCTAGCTGACTATTATTATTATTATTATTATTATTATTATTATTATTATTATTATTA
>BLBF01000002.1:51388415-51525015 GCA_015471245.1 Laticauda colubrina
AGACAGACAGACAGACAGACAGACAGACAGACAGACAGACAGACAGACAGACAGACAGACATTTTTAACAACCTTGTTGTCACAACTATTGTTTCTTTCAAGCCTTTAAAAATTACAAAGTCTTTTGCTTGTGTGATTCGAGATGTGCTTAACCTAGCGTTCTTTTCCTGGTCTAGATTGGCGGAAGGCTCTGGCAATAGCAACATTCTGCCATGATGTAAAATTAGAAATTTATTTATTTAAAAGAAAAGAAATACCAACTGCTATCATGATTGTAAAATCAGTGGTATTCAAACTGATTAGATTCAGGTTTTTAAATATTTAGGAATCCACATTCAATCTTCCATCATTGGAAACAAAATCAGGAAATTACAGAATCTGCCCCCAAAGTCTCTATCACTGTAATTAGATTTGCTATCTCTCATAAACAAAATATATAAGGTCAGGGAATTGTCCAAACCTGGACAAAACAGGCCTGTTTTAGGATCAGGCCATCACGTAGAGTGTGAACAATTTTTGGTTATATGATCTACTTCCAGAAATTGGTCAACCATCTTGAATATCACAATGTGGAATGATTTGGCATGGTCTGAAAGAATATAATGTTCCAAAGTTATTAAAACATTCCTCTCCCAAATCAGTAAGTTTCTTCCTACATGCAAGTATTTCCAGAACAATTAGGAAAATAAAGAGTCACCTTGAATTAAGACTAATGCTGAGTAGCTAGCCAGCCAACTGCAAACAGAAAAAAAAATATTTGGAGCCTGAAAGCCAGCACAAAGTAATTTTTAATTTCATCTAAAAGTTCTATGGTACTTATTTTCTGAACAGATAAAGAATCTTTTCAAGAAAGCAACATTTTAGTAAAGGTACCATACAGTTCTGAATACATAATAGAATAAAAAAAAATTCAAGTCATTGCTATGATTTATAATTCCTAAATGTAATTTTTATTAAAAAAATATCTTACCTGAACACAGTTGTTCAACTTTTGTGTAGTTTAAAGCTACTATGTCATTCACCCATGCAATGATGTCATGTCTGCTCATAGTCTCTTGGGTTATAGAGGTAGAATACACGTTGACCGCCATTCCCCAACTGCAAAATCAGATATGCATAGATCAAGTTTGATACCAGAATATTTGCCATTCTGAATCCAATATCTATATAACACATACATAACAGTGGGGGGAAAAACCCAGTATTCCCAAAATATATTCATTATCAATTCAGTTTTTTCAATCTCAAGCTACATTTATTGATCTGTAATCCCTATAATCCTCACTTAGCATGATATTAATATCCAAATATAGATGGCAAAGAATTAATTAAAGGAGCTGAAGTCCAATGCATTTCGATGATTCACTTTATCTGACTTTTCCCATTAAGAAAAAATAAACTCCATACTGGTCTCCCATTATTTGACAGAATCTTCAAGTCATTCTTATCTTAAATTCTCTCCTAAAGAATCAGTGATGATACAATATATAAAGACCATGTATTATTAACAATCCATAGAAATATGAGAACAAGTTCTACCCTGGTTCAGATTGGGCTTTTGACCATATGAGAACAAGTTCTCATATGGTCAAAAGCCCAATCTGAAACAAGATTGGGACCTTTGAGACCTCTGAATTGCATAGGTATAAGAAAATCGTAAGAATTTAAAATTGATTTTATTATAATAAATAGAGCATGCATTTGAAACACAATAGAGGAACACTAGAATTCTTCCATGTCTTCAGAGTCTTTCTGCAATAAATCTATTCTCAGATTTTGTATCCTTAGAAACATATTCTTAATATTTTTACCTTCTCAACAGTTGGAAGTCTGGCTTGTATCAGTGCTTGTAAATGTGTTGGACTACATTTTAGGATGAATCCTGTTCAATAACTAACTTGTTTTATAGTATGTTATCTGTTAATTTGGGAACTGTATATCTATCAGGATAGCTTAATTCTGAAAATCAAACAATCATTGTTTATATCGCTAAGTAACATGGAAAAGTATGTCTCTTATGCCAAAATATCATTATTATATTACAGTTTAGCTTTTCATATGAACTGGGTATATATCCTTTAATTGAAATGTAACAGTACTCTGTGTAATACAGAGAAAGGAAATTAGTTCCTCTATTTGAACCTGTAAAATTCTTCACTCCATTAACTCCTTATCTCTCAAATTCAAACAGAAGACAATACTTGGAAGTAAATTATCAGTTTAATAAATTATATGTCACCTGTATTTTGACCAACTTGGGGAATAATCAGCCTTACTCTTCTGGAATGTTTATGAGGAGCTGATAGTTATATTTGACCAGAGAGTGTGTTTTCTATTATTATAAAATGATGCCTATGACATGAATTAAGATAATATAAAATCACCTGTTGCTTATTTTATGATGAGAAATAAGCATTTATTTATTTATAGATACATATCTCCACTTTTAATTTATCTGAACATCATTAAGAATATAAAAAGGCTAAAACACAATATTACAGCATTAAAATCCCAATTTTAAATTTTTTTTCATATTTTTTAAATATTATTTTAAAGCTTTCATTTAAATCACCTGATATATTTTAAACAACATAACATATAATTTACCGAGCAAGCTATTAATCAGATGGAAAAATCTGATAATAGAAAGGGTTACAATAAACAATCATATTTGCATAGCCATCTGTCTCACAAAAAGTGACTATGGAGCCATACATCAATTAAGCATTAAAATAACAAATACAAAGAAATAGAAAGTCCACATTAAAAGATAAATAATATGAAAACAAATATACAAACCCTAGGCAAAGAGGGAATAAAAATTGTTACCTCTGACCATGTCTCTGATTCCCTGGGAGCCCCAGGCCTGATAACTGAGCCAGGACATGAGGGAATTCTGGGATATGGAAAGGGATGGACCTAATCTTGGGAGGAGGGAGAAATGTTTCATAAGGTGAGTTCCACAGCAGATCTGGGACCCACCAAACATTGGTCCTCAGCTGATAATACATGCAGCATGTCTTCTTTGCCAGATCTCATGGGGCAGCTAATCAGGGAGAGGCAGATCCTCAGACGAGTCTAGTCCTGTGCCATGAAAGGCTTTAAAGGTTAAAACCAAGACCTTAAACTGTTCCCAGAATCCAACTGGCAACCAATGCAGTTCATGGAGCAGAGGTGTAACACACTGTTCTCGGGCACTCATAATTGCCCATGCTGCTACATTCTATTCCAGCTGAAGCTTCCAGAGCTTCCCATAGATTGCATTTCAGTAGTCCAATCTGGCGATGACTCGGGAATAAAAAACTTTAAGCAAAGTAACTTCTAGAACAAAAATAACATGCTCCATACATTGCAGCAAGGAACTTGTTTTTTCTATTTTAAGAGAAGGAAGCTGCATAACAGAAAGGGGAAGAATAGAAATAGCACTTGGACTTATATACCACTTTATAGTGCTTTGCAGGCCTCTCAAAGCGTTTTAGTCAGCATACTGCCAACAATTTGGGTCCTCGTTAGAATGCTATCTAGTTAAAAAACAAAAGGCATAAATCCTTGGACTGGATTGGTAAGAAGTTGCAAACCCTTGAAATATTCCCAGATGCTTTTCCAGGGATTTCTTCTTTGTCCCACTGAAATGGCTAAGGCAAAAAAGTAACACATATCACTTTAATCTTGCCTGTGGTTCACTAGATCACTAAACTGATGAAGTGATATTTGGTCCATCAATAGCAGGGATGTCAAATACAAAGCCAGCAAGCCAGATCAAGCCCACAATGTGGTCGGATCCAGCCCGCAGAGCTGTCCTGGAAAATATAAGGGACCAGTCCATGTGGCTTTGGCCTGGTTTACCCAATATGAAGAGGAAACATCGGGCCAGCGTGGTTTCAGCCCGGTTTACCCGGTGAGAAGAGGAAACATGCCAGCAGTTTGGGGAGTGGCATCAATCTAGTCACACCCACCCAGCTGGTCATGCCCACCCAGTTGGCCACGCCCAGTGAGCGGCATCAAACTGGTCATGCCCATCCAGTTGATCATAACCACCCAGTCGGCCATGCACACCCGGCCCCCAAAGTCAATCACAGCCCTGATGCAGCCCTCAATGAAATTGAATTTGACATCTCTGATCTATTAAATTTGCATGGTAAACATGTCAAGCTTTTAAAGAAAATACTCTCCTTTAGTAAAAATTATATGTCTGGCAATCTGTGCAACACATATACAGTGAACAATTAAACAATCGATATTTGTATAGCTCAACTTTCTCCAATCTAATGCCTCTAAGTTTGTTGGGCTATAAATAATATCTCTGTGGTGATTCAGATGAGGCGGATTCAGGCATGGAGAATCAGACATGGAGTCTGTGCCATCCTTCAGCCTTCAGATGGAGAGTCAACAGCCCTCAGGTCTGGAGGTGGCTGATGGGGAAGAGGAGGAACAGCTGGGTCCAGTGCCTGATGCGCGGATGTGCAGAAGCAGAGGAGTGGAGAGCATTGGAAATCTGTGGGCTGATCCTTGGAACAGAAGAGCCACCGCTGCTAGTCAAGCCCCACCATAGCCCCACCCTAAGCAACTACATAATCCCAGAATGAAAAGTCCTGCAAAAAGAGAATTGATTTAATAGAGTGTGGCTTTTAAATTCAATGAGATTGAAAAACAATGGCTTCCAGGACAAAACAGTGTAACTCGTACCACTTTGCTTGATGTAACTATATTTTATCAAATTTTCTAATGGGAATGTGTGCAAAGACTATCTCCAATCAGTTCTCATTCTTGGATCTTTCTAGAAATTCTTTTCAGTCAGTGAATACATGATTTTTTTTTTTACTTCCAATCCTCTTTGCACAAAATGATAAAAAGAACCCACAAAGCCACCTGTACTTTGAATTATTTAATAATGTACAGATGCTCCTTGTTATAAATTTAATGTTTAGAGGAAAAGAGGAGCAATTACAAGTTCCAGAAATCATACCTGGGCAAGACCTAGATTTTTGTTTCTTGATTATTTGAAGTGATGACATGTGGTTTATATTATAAAAGCATGAAAATCCATATGTATTCATATTTATAACTTGGGGGTGGGGTGGGAAATGCAGCAAGTACTGGAAATTTCTGGGAGATTTGCCTATGATTTATAAGTCTAGTAAGCAGAAATAGGCATTAATATTTTTCATGTTTCTTAGCTGATTTTGCTTTGGCAATAAGCAATCTTTACCTTGGTAAAAGAGGTAGGTTTTTTTAAAAAGAAAGTATTTTAAGCACCCACTTTATCATTGGTGGAAGAACCCAAGCCCTAATGGAAGATTTATAGTATTTCATACTGTCCTGGGAGACTTGGGACATTTAGGAATTTGATTACTTCTCCTGTTATGACAAAAGAAACAAAATAATCAGTCACAGTGCTTGGCTTTTGATTGTTTGGGCTATCCATGTCCAGGCAAGACAAGGAGCATTCTTAGATTCTGTACAATTTCAAAAGATAAAACTGAATAGTTTCTTGCTGTAGAAATAAAGGATAGCTAGCTATATAATAGATTTCTATAGCAGACTGCAATTGGACTGCTCTACATTTCAGTAGTTAAAAAACCTGCAACTATGACAACAGATCATACCTGTGATAGAAAAAACTGCGTACATTCCACTAAATAAGTTTTCCACAAATGTCTTCAGGTTCACTTAATTAGGCCATTGCAAAATTGCAAGAGTTGCAGGACAGATTAGTTTGGGTATTTGCTAATTTAGGTGCCTCTCCTGCTGTGAAAAAGTACAAATAAAAGGAAGAGGGGAGAAAAAGCAACCAATCTGTTCTCAGCTGGGAGAGCAGAACCAGAATAAGCACTCAGCTCTAAGAAAGGGGATATCAGTTTTGTTTATGAATCTGTTTCCTGACAGGAAGTGGGTTTTATTGGTTCCTCCCAAGATTCCTGCACTTGATGAGAATACATCAACAACGTTTCCTAATGTGATATCTCCATAAATTTTATATAGCAACTGTACAAGTATAGTTTAAAACTGAAAGGGACTACAATAGAAAAGTGAGATTACTCCTGAGCATGAAGTTCAGCATCATAATTTGGGGAAATAATTAACATAAAGAATTATATCCACAAGCATGTGCTTGTTACTGGACCTCAAATTAAGTAACACAAGTTATGATTTTTGACTGGATTCTTCAAGTGACTGCTATTTTTTGCCCCTGTATGATTCATTCAGCTTAGTAATCAACTGTATTAAGATTCTAAGTCCAAGAACTGCCATTTTATCTACAATTAATAAATGTCATGCAATATTACATGTGGATCTCTTCTCTTCCCTGCCTTGTCCTCCTTGGGTTACAGTTCTCCCTCCCCCTCCCTCCCTCCTCTCTCTCTCTCACACACACACTTCCATTTCTATATAGAGAGCTCATTCATGGAGAATAATTGCATCATGAATTATCTCATTAAAAAAATTGGAAATGTTTCTGATACACCAATATATTTTCTCTAAACAATGGAGTTTCCTGAAATGAAGAACATACATTATCTGTGTTTAGAACCTCAGACTATGGCCAGATTGGTATTTTAAAGTTAGCTTACTTTTTAAGTTTTGTTAGAATGTTTAAGTTTTGTTACAATTTCTGAGCACTGAAAGGACTGAATCAACAACTTTTTCAATTCAAAACTATTTCAATTCAATTCAACTTTTCAATTCAACTATTTCAACTTTTTCAATTCAAAACCCATTCTTCTTTAGTGACCCCCAAAGTCTATGTTATGTTACATTTCATTTTCTCCAAATTCACTGCTTAAAAACTCCAATTAAAACTATGGATAAATACCTGCCAAGTGAAGATAACTTTTTGTGATTTAACAATTGGATTTCAAAGTACATCATAATATTTTAGGCTGAGATGCTACTAAATCTCTGAGTTATTTTTGCAGCAGTAATAGCAGGCCATCATAGTTTCCCTTTTATCAAAGGTTACTGTAAGGTAGCAAGCAGCTACCCATCCACAGAATATAAGTTTTATAGACAAATTTGAAACTAGAGTAAACTGCTATAAAATATATGCTTAAACTTGTTGAAGAATTTCTTTTCAAATTCTCTACAAAACTGGGATCAGGAATGTAGAAAATACTCAAAATAGGCAATGTTTTCATGTTACCACCAGAAAAATATTAATAAAGACAACTAAAAATGGCCCACAGTTTTCCTACAGGATGTCATTTTTCACATGAAGCACCAGGATATACTTGTAAGGATTTTTTAAATGAGAAAGTAGAACTTACATAATTGTTTGAAATGATCTGCCTAACATTGTTTGAGCAAAACTTACATTCATTTCTCTAGAGCAGTATTCAACAGAACTGGAATTTTTATTCTTGAAACAACTGAATACAGGCATGAAAGCATCTAGCTCAGTTGTGAACATTAAGGAACATCAATAAAATATTAATAAATTAGAAGAAATACTGCAGCTAAAACTAAAAGATACATATCCACTCCATTCTATTTTGGTTTCATTTCTTTCATTTCTAACTAAAAAGTAGTAAGTATGCATGTTATTGAAAAAAATAATTTGGAAAACTTTTTCCACTTGCAAAAAAAAAAAAAAAATGGGAAGAGAGGAATGTAAGGAAATTCCCTGGATTTCCTTCTAAGAATCAAAGAAATGTACATGACCCGAGCCATTGTTACTGAAGAAATACTACTTAGATACATATCCAAAAGATTTAGAGGTGTCTGAATACAAGGCTGGATGTGTACTTAAATTACCATATATATTTCTTTTATTCAATATAAACATGTGATCTTCTTACTGTTTCATATTTTCTATTTTACATGTTGTATTCTAATATATCCTAATAGAAAAACAATACGGTATATTACTATAACTACCAAATGTAGAATGCACTTCATAAAACATTAAATTCATAACCTGAAATTCTTTCGTCAGTTCTGTAAAATAGTTTTTTCAGAATTTAAAGGAGTCCAATACTTTAGAATAATGAAAAAATTTCATATCAGTAGTCATCAATTTATTATCAATCACCAAATGACTGTTTAAAATTACAAGAGTCTCAGGAAAAATTACTTATGACCCATCTTTGAAGTTACTCCAGAAGTCACCCTGGGGTCACGTGATTGTATCTCAAGCACTAGGTGATCTTATGAATGGTTGCCAAACGTCCTGCCATCATGTAATCGCCATTCGCAGTCTTCTCTACTTGCTTCCTCAGGAAATCAACATCACCGGAAAAGACTTTTGCATTTACTGTTCAGAAAAATTGCATTTGCTAGCTTTCTAGCCAGAATGCAAAGTTTCTGAAGGGTAGAAAAGCTAGTACCCAGAAGGCAAGAGCTTACTTTCCCCAGGCCAACACAGCAATTTTCTTCTGCACAATGAGGTGAGAAGAATCATCTTGCTGGCCCAGGAAAAGGCAATTCGGATCTTCAGGATCCAAGTTTCCTTTCTCTGGTTCAGTTTGGCAGTTCTCTTTCACACATAGAAGATAGGGGAAGGTTTGTGTTAGACTAGAGAAATGAAACTTGGCTCTTTGGGATCCAATCTTTGTTTTTCCAGCACAGCACAGGATTTCCCTTCTGCACATGGAGGAGAACTGCCTGTGGTCTTTTAGCGGGCAACTCTTTCATTCTGCCTGCTTACTGGCCGCTACCATGAGGGCCTGATTTGCAGTTGTTGAATGAGGCAGGCACATAGGCACCTCACTAAATGATTCCAATGAATTAAACCAAAATCCCAGGCCTAACTGTAATTGTAAGTTGAGGACTACCCCATACCATTATGAATGAATAATGGAGAAAGTGGTTCTCTATTATTTATCTAATATTAACTCCATATTTTCAGAGGAAAGTACAATATCATACATCTCCACCTAAGAAGTCTATATAATGACTGTGTCAAAGTTAATTTATTTGTATAATTAATACGCTGGTTGCACTGCTTTCCTATATAATGTAATACTGTTAATAATAACACATAACAGCTTGTGGCCATCTCTTAATGGAAATTGGCATTAGAAAATATACTAGTTTAAAGGCCACATATTAAATATTTTTGGGGTAAGAGTAACAAAAAAGATTTTTTAATAATATCTGTTGAGACAATTAGGGTGTGTTCAAATCTCACTTCATACAAATAGCCAATTGGAATTACCAATGTACATCTTATTGCTAACATTAACAGAAAAATTCTGATTTAGTTCTTGAAAGTAGGATTTGGAAAGCACAAAGTTCAACAGGAAACTATGAGAGTAACTCAACTTGCATGAGTGACAATTATTAAAGCACTTAGCAGAGAATACTGTTTATCCTCCATTTTCTTTCCAGTCCACAGTTAAGAAATGTTCACCAGAAATTAGATAAGTGATATGATTATATCTCACATGTGTAGAGCCATAGGGGGAAAAAAGCAGACTCTTTGTTGGGTCTGCTTAAAAAAATCAGAGAACTTGTACAGAAGTATGAAGCAAATGTTAGTCTGATTTTCTGGAGACTTTTCAAGTAGGTATGCTTTATCAGCTCTCACCAAAATGAAAATTGTATACATTAAAGAGAAGGTCCCCAGTAAATCAAAGAACTTCAGCTTAAAAATTACATCTCAGAAAATGAAATTCTGCAATCTAAATACTAGCATCTATTTTTAAAGATTATGCCAACAAGTTGGTTTATTTATATTTCAAAATACAGTACAAAAAGAGACAAATACCAGTTCTCATAATACCAGAAAATATAATTGCTGGCAAATTCTCTGGAAAGTCCTGAAGATGTTTGTATTCAATTCACGTTAGTAAAAAGTAAAGCCCCTGTCACACTGCACCAACGGATGCAAAGAGGATGTAAAACGGACAAAAAAGCTTGCCATCCATTGGTTAACGCGATGTACTCACTGCCTCCGTTCTGCTTCCTCTCTATCCACCCAGCATCCGTCTGTTGACGTTTCATCCGCTCAGAAAGTTTTGAGCTGCCCAAAACTTTTGCGCGGAAAATGTATCCAATCCGTCCGTTATGCATCCGCTACGCATCCGTTCTGCATCCGTTACGTATCCGCAATATCCGCGAGGCATCCGCTGCGCATCCGCACAACTCGCATCTGTTCGGACGCAGGGAGGAAGCGGAACCGACGCAGAACGGATGCAGAACTGATGCAGCATGGAAACAAAGCATTTAAAATGGAAAAAACGTTCACAGAGGGGACCTATCTCGGATATTAAGGATGTCTAGAGGATGCCTAGAGGATGCAAAGGGACACCTATACTGCCTATAAAAAGGGGGAGCAACACATCTGGATCTCACTTTCAGAACATCAGCCCTGCGGTGCAGACCTCTGCAGCCTTCATCTGCCTCTTGCTCTTCCACAGCATCCAGTCATGTCCACCGTGGATCGTAACATGGTCTTTTTGGCAACCACCATCCTTCTGCAACAGTGCGAAGCCATCTACAGGCTCTGTGAACTCTACTATGGGAAGAAAAAGAGGCGGCCAAGAAGCGTCTGGGTACGAAGATGGTTCACCAGAAGAGCAGAGGACGGACTGTACAAGCTGATGGAGGAGCTCAGGAACGAAGACACTTGGGCATTCCAGAACTTCATGAGGATGCCTCTAGCCACGTTTGACGAAGTTGTGCAGCGGCTGACACCCAGGTTGACCAAGGCAAACACCAACTTCCAGCCCAGCCTGGAACCTGGGCTCAAGGTGGCACTCACTCTGCGCCACCTGGCCTCAGGGACCACCTACAGGAGCATGCAGTACACCTGGAGGGTGCCACACAACACCATCAGCATTGTGGTCAGAGAAGTGGTGCAGGCCATCATCGAAGAATACAAGGAGGAGCTCCTCCAGTGTCCCTCCACTGAAGAAGGATGGAAGAAAGTTGCAGAGCAGTGGTATCACAAGTGGAACTTCCCCCACACCATTGGAGCCATCGATGGCAAGCACGTGGCCTGCAAAGCGCCAGCCAACTCAGGGTCCTCTTATTTCAACTACAAGGGCTTCTTCAGCATCATCCTCTTCACCATGGTCGATGCTGACTACAAGTTCATGTACATCGATGCTTAAGGCAACGGCTCATCTTCAGATGCCCAGGTATACAACGCAAGTGACCTCAAGGGTGGACTGGAACACAACCTCATCGTGGGCTTCCCAGATCCAGAACCCCTGCCCAACGACACGCAAGATGTGCCCTACTTCATCATGGGGGATGACGCCTTCTCCCTCACAACCTTCCTCATGAAGCCCTATACCTCCAAATACCTCACCCGTGAAGAGAGGATCTTCAACTACAGGCTGTCCAGGGCAAGACGGGTGGTGGAGAATGCCTTTGGCATCCTGGCCAACAGGTTCCAGGTACTTCTCACCACCATGCAGCATCGCCCAGAGACCGTGAGGAGGATCATGGAAGCTTGCTGCATCCTGCACAATCTCATGCGCACCCGCTACCCAGTCTTGCAGAACAGACTCGTGGACCTCCAACAAGGCAATGGGGACATGGAGCCTGGGGAATGGAGGCAAGGGAAAAACCTGATAGACACTGAGGATGTGCAAGGCCCCAACAGAGCCTCAGGTGAAGGGAAGAAGCAGCGCAACTTCCTGAGACACTGGTGCAATTCCCCAGCTGGAGCAGTGGAGTGGCAAGACAGGTTGATAGATGATTAATGGATGCTTCCTTCAGCCTGTCTCATCACACGGATGAGATTGGGCCATGTATGTTGGGTGGGCCTACAATGAACAGGGCATTTAATAAAGAGTTGTGTTTATGTTGACATGTGTGGATGATTAATTACATTATTATTGATAATAAAGGGCCGTAGGTGTGGCACCTGGGAGGGTGGACCATTCAGTCCCCCTATGCTTGCACTGGAGGTTTATCTATCCCACAGCTATTACCCATCCCAAAGGTATCCCTGCCCATTCCACTGCTATCCTTACCCATCCCACAGCTATTACACATGCCACAGGTATCCCTGCCCATCCCACTGCTATCTTAACCCATCCCTCAAGCCTGCAAAGGCTTAAACCATTTCTAAAAGTTTCCACCAAGACTTTATTAAAAAAAAGAAATGAAGCAAGTGTGTGAATCAAAGATAGATTTTATTAACAACAAGCTATAAGACAAAAATGAGTCTCTGGCACTCCTCTTGGTCTCTCAGTCTCAGGGGTGAAGGGTGCAGGTGCTGTGGAGGTGGCTGGTGCTGGAGTGCTTGTCATCAGCTCCTCCAGAAGCAGCAGAAGCCCCAGCCCCAGAAGAGTGAGCCCGTGCTGCAGAAGCCCCAGCAGAACCAGAGTGAGGGCCAGGGGGCGGGATGGTAGCCCTGTCCCTCTTGCAAGGGCTGGCAACAGATGGATGAGGCTTGCTGTGCTTCAGCATGGTTGTGGGGTTGCTGGCTGGCAGGAACCAAGGCTGGCAGGAAGGCTGGCAGGGAGACAGGCACCAAGGCTGGCTGGAAGGCAGGCACCAAGGCTGGCAGGAAGGCTGGCAGGGAGACAGGCACCAAGGCTGGCAGGAAGGCTGGCAGGGAGGCAGGCACCAAGGCTGGCAGGCAGGCAGGCACCAAGGCTGGCAGGCAGACTGGCTGGCAGCAAGGCTAGCAGGCAGGCAGACAGCAAGGCTGGCAGCAAGGCTGGCAGCAAGGCTTGCAGGCAGACATGCAGGCAGACTTGCAGGCAGGACAGGCAAGGCAGTCGATGTGTCTGGAAGCAGGTCTTTCCTCTGAATGGTGACCTGCTTCCGAGCTGCTTCCGTTATATCCGCGGGTCTGATGCAATGCATCCTCCCCGCATGCGCAATTAATGCTCGGCATCCGCTAGGCTTCCGCTGTGCATCTGCTTCATCCGCTCGGCATCCGCTCTTTCTGTTCCGCATCCGCTTTGCTGAGGTCCCCCGGAAGCCTAGCGGATGTGCCATCCGCTCCCATCCGCTGGGCTTCTGTTCCGCATCCGCTTTCCATCCGCCCTGCGTCCTCCCCCCGTCCGTGTTATCCGCTCCGGTTATGCAAATTTTTGCCCCTTTTGAGAGCGGATAACAACGGATGGAACATTTTGCTCATCTGTGTCCGTTTTGCATCCATTGGGCAGTGTGACAGGGCCTTAAGATAGTCTTAATTCAAACAATATTTTGAGTGGAAGTGACCCAACATTTTACATTTCCGCACTTCCCCATTTTGTGCAGCATTCCTCTCAATTTCCTTGATCAGTATTTTTTCCCAGCAAAACTGTTGTGAATGAGCAGAGATAACTGGGAATAGCTTCCAAAGAAGCCCCTCCTAAGCACTCTGAAGAACACTTTCAAAAGATTTTTACAACATTAAAAAACCAAGGAAGTTTCATATGTAAAGTACATTTACTAACCACATTTCAGCATATAAGGCATAATAGCAACCTAGAGATAAAGCGAAGCAAGAAACAGAAACCTCACTCAAAATCAAAGAAACAAGCATGCAAACCTACATGCTACTTGCGTCCTACTTGCATCCAGAAGAGTGCTGAAGTGAACTACTTTTGCGAGGCTGAGGGCCAATCGGTTTTTTAAGTATGGCATCAGGAAAAACACTGCTACATGTACAGAATGAGGATAAAAAACTGGGTGGGACCAAATGTAAATTTAATTTTAATTTTAAATTCAATACAAAGTTAATATGATCATTTCTCACATATATGAATATTTCTCAAAGTGGAATATTAAAATTCCAATTCTGTGGCAACTTTTGTAGGGTGTGCCTATTTTTAGGAGGTTGTATATGGCCTTAAGAACAACATCTGTTCATCTCCTATTTGGAGTTTATATGTTTTCAGTTTTAGGAATGAATCCATTTGTATCTTTGTACTCAAAAATTAAGGAAATTATTTGAGAAAATTCTAATCTTTATTTTAAAGTGTGTTATGTTTTTGTAATCTAATTCAAGTAGAATAGAATATATTAACCACAACAGTATGAAGATGCAGCCGGGAGTAAGTCAACTGTATGTAATGGGAATTATGCATGCTATGAAAATAATATAAGATTATTGCCAGAGTGGCACCATAATTACACAACTTACATTCTTAGATTGTTTTTCTTCTGGAACTAAATATACATGAATCTTATAGTTGGCATTTTTATGGATCAGAAATTGTTCAAATATCAACCTACTTATATACAAAGGCTTCTATTTCAGTTGATCTTGGCATACTTTAGAAGATCAGACCAACTGAAACAATTACAATTTCATGATGGCTCTAAGAATGCACCCTGGTGAAATATGAACTAAATAATATTTGGCTTTCAGATGCCAGTCTCTGGATTATTCACAAATTTGTATTTTGGTGTTTTGGGCTTGTTCATATTTCTCCACTGATGGAGGAAAATATGTGGAATGGGTTATCTGTAATCATATAGTTACCACATGTTAGAAATAAAACAACATCCATCAAGTAGTAGCAATTAAAGTGCTGCAGGAACATTTTGCTTCTGTACCATATTTATTTCAGAAAACTTTAAAATATGTTGGAGAAGGGAAGAAATAAAACACAAGCCCAATAAACCAAATATTTCCACGATCCTTTGAAACAGAATACTTGCAGTTATCCACAAATAAGGTTACATTTTTGCAATACTCTAGACTTTTATAACATAAAATTTTCTTCTGAACTAAGCAAAGCAGCTTTTCTTTAAAGAAAAAATCAGTATATTCTGCTGACCAAGTAAATACATTGTTTTCAGTAATAATGTTACATATTTAAGACTGATATCTTTGATGAGATCTCTGTTTATCAACAAACATGAAATGTTCTGTTCTTGATGAGATTAACATTAGACAGATCAGTTTTTCAATAAAAGGTTTATCAAATAAATTTTCCAACAGAAATCTGCATAATGGAATGAAGATAAGAAATAAGAGCTTCTAACTTCTTAATAAGACTTAAATAAAAAATAATGCAAAGTTTCAGGATTTATTCCACATTTTCAAGGTCCAATTAGTGCCACACCTAACAGATGCTACATATAAAACACAAGAGAAAAGCTTAAGCGATTAGTGTTTTTCAAATTAGTTCTGACTGAATGGGTGTTAACACATATAAGAAAAATAACTTAGATTTCACAAATAATTGAGAGTGTTGTATTTCAAAGCATTTTTGTAACTTCATCCATTCATAAACAAAATAGGAACCTACAGTTGGATGGGCTTTAGCTGAGCTAATGGCATGCAGCAATACTGCTTCAAAGTAATACTCATACACAATCCAATACTCAATTGATCACTTCTACTTTGTTTTTTTCTGATGTTTTACATTTCACAGTGTTCTCAAACATGTTAAGAACTTTTCATTTTCAGAAGCTTCCTCCAGAGCATGACACTCTTAAAAGGAGAAAGTGATATTGAGGCATCCAGTTGTGTTATTCAATCATTCTTACCTTTTCAGAATTCAGGGATAAGCAAAGCCACAAAGAGGAGGCTCAATCTCAGCTACAGTTTAATGGAAGCAAATCTTAATGACTCTATCCAGCAGAACATGCCAGATATGCTAATGTGTCCAGGGGGAGGGGCAGAAAGAGGGAGCCCTCTTACCAAAGATACATGCCATGCTATTATTAAAGATGTTTTACAACTATGGGTAACAGCCAAGAGTCTCTACCAAAGCAAGAAATGTAATAATAGGGTGTTGTTGTTGTTGTTTTTAAAAAAGACAGAGATGTCAATTTATATCCTTAGTGTCCCCTATTCTTTTAGAAGCTACTGTACAGTCTACCTAGTTTCCAAACCTAGTATTAAGAGGATTTTTAATATATTCCTGACACTCTGACTTCTACTGTGAAGCTTCCACCAATCAGGGGGTTGCATTTCTTACAAAGCTCCATCAATCTGGTGATTTAACATCACACAGACTGCAGCTTAATCTCGAGGATTCCATTTTCCCTCCTGCACACCAAGGCGGTGCACCATTATATAAGCCTGTTTCTTTCTTCTCTCCCAGCTGCCTCTTCTGCGATCTTCCAAATGCCCACCTTACTAAAGGACGGGGGGGGGGGGGGAAAAAACCACTCTGTGTGTGTGTGTGTGTGTGTGTGTGTGTGTGTTTGCATACACGGAAAAAAATGCACTCACTCCAGAATGCGGGTCTTATTTTCTCCATGCAAAAAAGAAAAGAAAAGAAAATAGGAGGGGGAGCTGGAAAATAGGGAAAGCGCCTTTATAAAACGGAAAGAATATTCCCAAGAGGTTTTTCACCAAGACAATGCAAGGAGCTCATCAAAACTGCTCGACATGCTACACGAGGAGACCCGCTAGATTAGGCTTCGGTGCCCCGCTGTTTTTATGATGCAACGTCCTGCAACCCTGCTCTTTTGACTCCCGACACTGCAGCAATTCTCCAAGGGGGTGAGGGTGTGTGTGTGTGTGTGTGTGTCTACGACGCACACGCAGCGCGCACGCCCAAACTCGCACACGAGGGTGGGGGGGGGGAGAGAGAGAAAAAGAGAGCGGCTTACCTGTAGGAACGCTCCCCTCGCACTGTATGCTTCCTGAAAGGGATGATGGTGCCGTTATCCTGGATGATGTCGTTGTTGTTCTCTCCATTTGGGGACAGCGCTTGAGTCGGGCCAGGCATTGGAGCGCTCCCAAAAGCAAGCAGCCCAAAACCTGGGTGCCTGGGCGAGGAGAGGCTGGGGCGGGCTGGGCTGCTGCTTTTTCCCTGACTACCGATTCTGTCCGATTCTCTCTTCGCCGCCGTCTTCTTTCCCCTCCTTTCTGGTCGGTGACGTCACATAGCCGGGAGCAGCACCCAGGCCACGTGACTGGCTCCTCACCATAGCAACCGGCTAACTCACCAGACCTCCTCGATTCACGCAGAGGGATTGAGCGCGGCCACACGGAGGCAGCCAAACAGGCGCACGGGGCGGGGCTAACATCTGGCACGTACAGCCCGCTCGGCTTGGCGCCCTCAACCTACCCCCCGCCCCCCCCCCCCGGGCCTCGCTCCCTCTCCTCGACGATTCCGCTCCAACCGCGCGCTGTGTAAATGCGGCTGCCGATACAAAGAGGGGGAAGCCTTCGGAAGAGGGAGGCGTAGAAGGAGAGCGGCTGCGCACGCTCCAAAAAGGCATCCCTTCAGGACTGTGTTCGGCTCAGCGGTTTGGGGTTTTGTTTTTTGTTTTTTTTTTTCCTTCACGCCTCACCCCCGTTCGTAAAATTTTACACCAGTCATCCTGCCTTTTCAGACAAGTCGGATCACAATCAAAACATGCGGTCAACTGCTCGAAGAAGCCGAGCTTTAGAACAGTGTAATCGCCATTTAAACATAACTCTGTAGAAAACTTGCCTTTGGCCCTCGCTTTATCTATTTATTTATTTATTTATTAACGACTTCCCATGCTGTGCACATTTTCCAGGCGTCATCCGGGATAATTATTGTACGGTGAAGAGAACCTCGTCATTCTCTTTTGCTTTTTCCGTTAAGGCGACTTATTGAATTTTCAGTCAAAGAACAACAAGATAAAAAGCTCTTCCCACACCTAAGTATGGAGATAAGCAAAGAAGCATTTCGTATTCTATCCCTTCCTTGGCAATAATAATTTATTACAATAGTAGCCCTAGCAAACAAAATGAAAAGCCTTTTGCTCATAGCTTCATAATCCACTGACATCTCCTCCATCTTCACAATAGCAAATTATCTTTGGCCCCATGACTGAAAGCAGTATCAAAACCACTGAGATAGATGGCATCAATAAACTCGATATTAGAATTGTGGACATAAATCCTAATAAGGTGTTTGTATGGTATAATCCCCATCACTGTCATCATAAAATCACTTCTCAGACACTTCCTTATTTATTGTTAACAAAAAAGAGTAAAGCAATGCTGCTAAATTTTTACAGTATTAAAGATCTGACTATAAGTCTGCATGTGTTGTTAAACATTTTTCATTTTCCTCTTATATACTCTTTCCAGGAAAAAGAGTATCTAAAAACTCCTTTCTTAAAGGCTTTTAAAATCACCTTGAAAAGTTTAAATGCATTTTAAATACCTCAGAGTATTCACTGAATCTTTTTGATGGTTTTCTTCCTTCAGAATATGCATGAAGAGGAAGGCAGTTAAATGTGTTTTGTAAAAAGTAACAGATCTTAACAACAATCTTGTTAAGTACTCTAAATAACCCACACTCCTTTGGTCTCAAGTGTCCCTACCTGACAATTGATTTCATCTATACCATAAAGTAACAAATAAAGCTTTGATTTTATAATCTTTTAAGCAGGGAGAAGAGTATCCACCCAAATTACAATTTTTTTTTCAAGAGCTATTCCTCCAAATAATAGATAACTTACTGTGGATTTTACAAGATTAATTTAGGTCATGCGAGCAAGTTGGAGAGCTATGGAGTTTTTCTGAGTGATATGCTTAGAAATTTCAGAAGAAAGGACCAAATAAACACAATTATCATTTATTTTCTATAAATTCCTAATATCTGTTCCTACCGTATTTTCTCCAAAGCTGCCTAGGGTGAAGTTCATATCATTACATACATGTTATGTAACCTGCTTCAAGAATGATTTTCAAAAAAATAAGATTTACAGACCACAAAGAGCTAAATTAAAAAATTGCACTAAGTAAAATCCAAATAAATTATTCCACATTTAAAACAATTTGTAAATCAGTGTGAAATAATTAAAGACAAAGGCTATCTGCCCATATATAATTATGAAATAATTCGGCCAAAATGATCCTTATCCTAATTTTGATAATGTAGATCACTATATCATATTAGCTTGGCTTTTTATTTGTTTTAATCTAACCTATTTCAATATCACTCAAAGTAGGTGACATCATGTAGGCAACACTGGCTCATGTAATTTTTTTAAAAGAATTGGATCTGGATAGTACTTTGAATGGAAGATCATCAAGACATCCTAGGTTTATAGTGTAGACTAGAAAGTTGAAAAATAGCCTCGAAGAAGAATGTGAGAATCTATTTTTACATCATTGCCTTTTATTTCCATCTCAATTGTGATATGGTTTTAAGGAAGCCTGACTTCAAAGGGATTGAGAAAAATCTCTTTATATTTGGTGGAAAAGAAATGTATCACAAGTGATGCCAAACCCACTCTAATATTTGATTGGGGGGGGGGGGAAAACGTGTTAATTTTTTTTCTTCTATTCAAGAAAATAGAAAGTGGCTGGCCCAAGGTCATCCAATGATCATCCAGGCTTCCTTAAAACTATATCCAATGGGCTTTGGTGTCTAAGGTGGGACTAGAACTCATAGTCTCCTGATGCTTTAATCACTACACCAAACTGGCTCTTTAGCTATTCTTTATTGAGAAGGTGCAAATATTCTTGCCAAACAAATAATTAAGCCAAACATTCTCAGAAATGTGCTATAATCTGCTCTAGTTATCCACATTCATTACATTTATTAAGAAATATTGACCAACCACAATCATATTCTTCCACATCCATACTTCTTTTTAAAAAATAGAACAGTAGACCATTATACAATGAATAATGCCAGTTCTCTGGAAATTGATTGAATTTCTCAGTCAGGATAACTGCCGTGCTACAGTGTATCCATAAATGTTGACACTGCAATCGATAGCTTTTTTTCTCAAATAAACACTGAACTTCTCATCTTTCTTGACAAGTACACCTTTATAGGCATTTTCCTCCACATTTATACTCCTGTATCTTGATTATGGAACAAATAAGGGAAGAGACATATCTTTTCATATCAGATGCTCAAATTATTTACTACTTCTTGCTTTGATTCTCAAATGCATAATGTACTGGCTCTACCTACTCCAGGATCCTGAATTCTGTCCAATATTGTCTCTATTTTTAATGTAAAAGCTCATCTCCACTCACGTGTTCCTGGCCCTACCCTGAATAGGAATTACAGGATCATAAAAATGGAGTTTTTAATGTAGTATTGACACATCTTTGCACATTATTTTAGCTATATTATATTTTATATCTGAAGGATTCCTCAAAACCACTTTTACTCTTCAGTTTTTCAAAAAAATTTAGGATGCAATCACACCCCCTTCAAATTCCACTTTTTAAAATTAAACTTTTGGTAAAGCTTTTTGGTTTTCATGCTCTATGTAATTCCACCTACCTATTAGTATTAACTAATCTAGCTGAAGCAGTCCCATTCTGCTTTTCTATTTACTTTTATGTTAAAAGTTTGTACTTTTCTTGCATTTTCTCTGAGCCACATTATACCATATTATATTATAATTTGCCAAAGGCATTTATCTCTCTTCATGTACTCTGCAAAGTATTACATATATTTACTGTGCCATGTAAACAGTAAGGCAATAATAGTTTACAGCACAACTGTCTAACCATTTGGCTCGCTTGGGCCACATTGACTGAAGTGAAATTATCTTGGACCACATGTAAAATATTTAATATAGTTAATGTATAAACTTTTTTTTTAATATATTTTTATTATCTTGCAGGATTGCACTAGCTGTCCAGGGCCACATGCAACAGATTAGACATTCCTGATATACAGTAAGTATCCTTACAGAAGTTGGATTGTATAAATGTTTTATCTTTCTTTGAGAAATGTACTTTTGATACTTTCTTGCATCATTAAAAAAATAACATGACTGCAAAATAACTTCATGGATACACTTAAAAAAAACTTGGAAACTATGCTGAGATAATAGTTCTGGATATCGTAGTGACCTTTTAAAAATTGAAATTTCAATGTTTACTTCATTGAGCCCATTAAGCAAATTCTAAAAATACTGGATATAATTGTAGCATTACGTGTTAAATTTGTTTCAGTTGTGAAAAAAAATCAAGTATATTTCCAAAGGAGACCTATTCTCAACTTTAGCTGTTTTATTCCAACTGCGTTTGGAAAATAAAGGTACAGAATGGAGATAAAATTAAGGTATAGAATGGAGAAAAAACAGCATACATTTTTTTCTTTTTTCTTTTATAATAACAGTTTTGCCAAAACTATTCCGAGAACAGAGAAAAGAAATGATATAAGTTCCATATGGATAGCAGACATTTTAGCCTGGCTGACATTCACTGCTTGGAAACAATGCACACATTACAGACGTACTTAATTTTACCATCATCATAAGCTGCTACAAATATACTAAGTCATTTAGTAGGATTCCATCTTCCACAGCAAGATTGTTGTTATATCCCCCTCAAAGCACCACTTCCATTTATGAACCACCTGACAAAAGAACACAGACTGGAAGCAAGTAGTTAGAATATTGTTTGGTTCTTTTAAACAAATTAATAAGTAGTAATTTTTTGGGTTCTGGAACTATGTCTAAACAGAGCGCTTTGCATTCATCCTCCCTCCACCAAATGAAAACAAAGAAAATGTTTCATATTAAATAGAACAGTGCAATTTAAAAAAACTCAATAAACTAAATATCTTTAAAACATGCTTTGAAAATATCTTTCTCCCAGTATTTTCCTTTCTTTCTGTATAATGGATAATTCTCATCAGAACAGAAGAACCAGATTCAAATAATATAGCATTAAGATTAAAAGACACTAACATATATTTTGTTAGCATAATTTGTTATTCCAAGAACAACTTTGAGAATTTTTACACGAGGATATTTTATTTTTTGTGTGTTTTTTAAACATGGCTGTGATTGTTATAGATATGTATCCCATGGTGTTGCTACAAAGTTGTGTAAGAAAAAAAAGAAAGAGCACATTCAAATGTGTTTCACTCAGTTTGCAAACTAAGTACAGTATTTTTTCTCTTTTTGGGGCTCAAGGGTCTCCTATGTCACAGCCATTTCTTTTCCTTTTGCATTAATGATTATCAGATGCTCACATAAATAACAGGAGAGAGGCTCAAAGGACATTTAGTCTGAAAATATTTTGTGAACAACAGTGGCCCTTCTGTTCCTCTAGGCACTGTTCATGTATCCAGATGCAAGAGTCCCAGGTCTAAATTTGCCAAGAACAAAAAATAGGATGAAGAAATGAACTGCCAAATAATACTGAAAAAGCTATTCACAGCTCCCATTCTCTCTTTCATTGTCTCTCACACATATTGTTGTAAACATTCTGTGAAATGTATCTCTTAATCTTAGTGTGGAGTAATAAAGAGAGTCCTACAATGAGACCAAGTCAAATAAAATAAATAACAAACTCATTAAGTTGATGGGATGGTTATTATTTCTCACCCCATTTGACAGAGTTGTTAGGAATGTAAACCATTACCACTCTGCGTTTCTTATGAGAAAGATGAGATCATTAAAGCCATTTAAGAAATGATATTTAGGGAAGATTTAAACATTACAGCAGCAAACAGAGAATGGCAAACTCTACCAGGAATAAAAATGATGAAGGTTTTATTTCCACTGTGTAACTTTTCCTATTCTTTTGGGATACAGTACTGTCATTTCCTTGTAAATCTTACCTATTCTATTACTGAGCAACTTATCTCACAACAAATGTATCCTCTATATGAAAAGGATTGGTATCAGGACAGAACAAAAGAATCACTTCCTCTGCCAGGATTCCTGCCTTTTGCATACATTAAAGCCCATGTCACACTGAACCAACGGATGCAAAGAGGATGTAAAACAGACAAAAAAGCTTGCCATCCATTGGAAAACGCGATGCATCCGTTGTGTACTCACTGCATACGTGTTTCATATGCTCTATCCGTAAAACATCCGTCTACTGCTATTTCATCCACTCAAAAAGTTTTGAGCTGCACCGCGTACAAGTTTTGAGTTTTCCACCGCGTACGATCTACATCCGCGACACATACGGGCAACAAACATTCTACATCCGTTGTCATCTGTTACACGTCCGATGTATCCTCTCGGCATCCTCTGGACATCTGCGCAACTCACATCCGCTCCAGCGATAAGCGGAAAGAGGGAGGAAGCGAAAGGTACGCGGAACATCCACACAGCGTTAGTAGCACGGACATAGAAAGGATGAAAGCGGATGCATCTCAGATATAAAGCATTAAAATGGACAAAACGTTCGTATATGGGATGTATCTCGGATATTTAGGATGTCTGGAGGATGTCTAGAGTATGTGGAAGGACACCTAGCAGAAAACCGACATTTCCTATAAAAAGGGGGAGGAAATCACCTGGATCTCACTATCAGTCCAGCAGCCCTGGTGTGCAGACCTCTTCAGCCTTGCTCTTACTCTTGCACATCATCCATTGATCTCCACCATGGATCATCGCACACTCCTTTTGATAGCTGCCATCATTCAACACCAGAACCAACCCCTCTTCAGACTTTTTCACCTTTTCAAAGCAAAGAGAAGGAGACGTCCAAGAACTGTGTGGGTCCGACGATGGATCGAGAGAAGAGCGGAGTTTGGACTGTATGACAAGCTGATGGTGGAGCTGAGGAATGAAGACCCTCGTGCATTCCAGCACTTCATGAGGATGCCACCAGCCATGTTTGACGAAGTTGTGGAGCATCTGAGACCCAGGTTGACCAAGGCAAGCACCAACTTTCGTCCCAGCCTGGACCCTGGACTGAAGGTGGCACTGACTCTGCGCCACCTGGCCTCTGGGACCACGTACAGAAACATGCAATATGGCTGGAGGGTGCCACACAATACCATCAGCATTGTGGCCAGAGAAGTGGTGCAGGCCATCATCGAAGAATACATGGAGGAGCTCCTCCAGTGCCCCACCACTGAAGAAGGCTGGAGGAAAGTTGCAGAGCAGTGGTATCAGAGGTGGAACTTTCCCCACACCGTTGGAGCCATAGATGGAAAGCACATGGCCTGCAAAGCTCCACCCAATTCAGGGTCCAATTATCTCAACTACAAGGGCTTCTTCAGCATCATCCTCCTTGCCATGGTTGATGCTGACTACAAGTTCATGTACATCGATGCTTCAGGCAATGGGTCAGTTTCAGATGCCCAGGTATACAACGCCAGTGACCTCAAGGAGGGGCTGGAACGCAACCTCATCATGGGTTTCCCAGATCCAGACCCCCTACCCAACGACACACAAGATGTGCCCTACTTCATCGTGGGTGATGACGCCTTCTCCCTCAGAACCTACCTCATGAAGCCCTACAGTTCCAGATACCCTCACCCGTGAAGAGAGGATCTTCAACTACAGGCTGTCCAGGGCAAGACGAGTGGTGGAGAACGCCTTTGGCATCCTGGCCAACAGGAAGGGCTTGGCTGTGGGGTGGAGGAAGGAGGAGTGTAATGGGGCTGTCTGGTCTGCAGCTGGATCAGCTGAGGCGTCTGTGGTGTCTGTGGCGTCTGAGGAACCTGGATATGGACTGGGAAGGGCTGTCTCTGCTGTGGGAAGTCATGGTAGTGGGAGGCTTGGTAGGCGAGGGGCTGCTGAAATCCATGGAAGGGCTGTGACATTGCCTGGGGTAGAGGAGCAGACCTGGAGTGGGTAGGAGCAGGTTCAGCTGGGCCTGGAGGGTGGTGCAGAAGAGCTGTGATCCTCTCCTTCATTGCCTGGTACTGGGCCTCGGGCATGTCCATGAGGGTCTGGCTTGCGGTTGGAGGATGGTATGTCAAAGTGGACCAGCTGGGAGAGGAGATCTGTGCTGGCTTTTATTGTGTCCCTGATCTCCAAGAGGACAGTGTGGCTCTGTCCCTCCGGTCTGCCTCTCTGCCTGCTTTCTGTGGAGGTGGAGCTGGGGGTGGGGGTGGGTTGGTCTCTGGTGGCTGCCTCTTCTTGCTCCATCTGAGACAGGGGATCCTCCATGTCCTCCGGCATGGGGAGTGCAGCTGTCGGGGGGGTCTCTGTCGTGGGACCCTCCAAAGACACCTGCCTGGACACGGTAGCTATCTCCAGGCTGGAAGAGGAGTGGCTCTCTGTGGGCTGTCTGAGGGAGAGGGTTGACAGAGGGTCTGCTCCTTGGTGGCAGATCTCACCCTCCAGGAAACTGCACCTGGCCATGACATAGGTCTCCCAGTCAGTTAGCTTGACAGCGGCCTGCCCGGATCTCTTCAGGTGCAGCTTGCCATACCAGGTGTGAATATGCTTCCACCACCCCAGGAGGACATCTGAAGTGTAGCCCAGGCTTTCCACCTTCTCTCTCCACGCTGCCTGCTTCCGCTTGGTGTTGCGATAGAGCCTGTAGCCCTTCCTCCACAGGTACTCGTTCTCCCTCAGCCATTCCAGCACCTCCTCCTCATGGTCCTCAGAAATGGAGTACTGTTTCCTCTCCCCCTTCTCCTTGCCTTGCCTCTTCCTCCCTCTGGCAGGGGCTTCAGGGGCTTCAGCAGCAGGGTTTTGAGGGCCTTGGGGCTGGTCCACCACAGCAGCAGGAGAAGCAGCAGCACCAGCAGGAGAAGTACCACCACCACCAGCAGCAGAAGCACCAGCAGCACCAGGAACACCAGCAGCAGCAGCAGCAACACCAGGAGCAGCACCAGCAGCAGAGCAGCACCAGCAGCTTCAGAGTCAGCGCCAGGGGGTGGGATGGTGGTTCTGTCCTTCTTGCCAGGGCTGGCAGGAGTAGGCACAGGCTTCCTCTTCTTCCCCATGGTGTTCTCTCAAGATGTCTCTGGCAGCAGGTCTTTCCTCTGAATGGTGACCTGCTTGCGAGCTGCATCCTTTTATATCCGCGGAGCTTATGCAATTCATCCTCCCCGCATGCGCAGTGAACGTTTTGCATCCGCTATGCATCCACTACGCATCCACTACCGTTCCTTTCGCTACGCATCCGCTTCACTGTTCTCCCCCAGCAGCCCTGCGCATATGTCATCCGCTTCCATCCGCTTTCATCCGCTAGGCTTCCTACGAACATCCGCTTTACATCCCCGCTACATCCTCCCCACGTCCGTTCCTTTCCGTTGTTGTCCGCTCTGTTTATGCAAATTTGGGGCACTTTTGAGAGCGGATAACAACGGATGGAAAATTTGCTCATCCACTGTGTCCTTTTTACATAAGTTTTGCATCCGTCGGCCAGTGTAACCTAGCCTTAACATTCAGTTTGTTGTTTAAGTTAGTATTACTATGGTATGTCTCATGGCAGGAGTTCTAAAGAGATACAAGCAATAAAAGAGAAAGAGGAAAAGGTAATTTCTGGGTTTTCTCCATCCCCCCCAGTGCCCCCAGATTGTTGAGACAGCAGCAAAAGCTGAACTGACTTGAGAGGCAAGAGATCAAGAAGGGATGACTGAGAGTTTTATCTCCTGACAAAATTTCCCTCCACACTTTCACTTCTTATCATCTAATTTAGAATGTTAGCTCTTTGGCTTTATGGAATTGAATTTTAATTAATTTGAAAAAACCCTCTGCTTTGGGACATTACTAACTGGAATAGTTTCAATCCTCCACAAATCATTTGAACTTTATCTTTAGCCATCTTCACTTCTGCAGGCTCCAAACAAGGAGAATAGGTAAGGGATAATATGAGCCAGTCAGCTCTCCCTGTTGCTGACCTAAATATACAAAGAAAATAAATTGCCAAGCATCCTGCTGCCATCCAGGCTTTCAGTAAATTCTGTGAGCAGCTGTTACAGGAAAAAAAAGTGCCTTGGTGTAAAAGCATCACCTATTTCTATCAAAATGACTGCAGTTGCCATTATGCTGAAAGAATGCATGGCAAACAAAATGCTCTTTTGCAAACAAAAACTTTCAAAATGGCTTTATCCATGGTTGTAAGTTGCTGTGTAGCCTCTGTGTGAGGGAGGGAGAAATATGAAGGTATGGTTTACTTCAGGTTAGGGGTTAAGAAGTGATTGAAGCAAGAACTGGGTATATATTACTTATACAAAATATCAAAAAAATAAGTGCACAGTTTTTGAATCTTTTGTTTTTTAATTTGTTTGTAAAATTAACAAATTGACTAGGAAAGGATCTGGTAAAGTTACTAAAATTCCTTCCTTAGCAGCAGTGGCTATTTGCATCCAGAAAAAAAATAAATAGAAAAGGGGAAAAAACCCTTTTTACAAATCCAGCATCACAGAAGATGAGAACCAGCTGCTTTATTCTTTTGGTTGCAGATGAACCAGTATGGACTCTTTAAGGTCATATGACCTTGAACACGAGTAAAAATAAATGTAGAAAACAGAGTGGAAAGTTTGACTTTGTCCAAAAAGGCAGTATTATTAGAAGGAATTTTCTTATTTTCTAAATAAGCCTAAAAATATCAAACAAACTGTTGATCATACCAGAACATATCACATGAAAAGTTTTGAAGAAAAGCAGATAGTTTGGCATTCAAGAAGATCTGAGCTCCACAGAAACAGGTTGCCTATTTTAAAAAGAAAATATTGTAAAATATGCTGTTATAGTTCCTGAAGAACTACAAGATAAGATCAAGCTAGAAACCTGGGTATGATAGATAATACAAAAAAGAAGCTGTAGAAGGCCCTTGAGCTGAAGAAAGTTAAAGAAAGATGTGCTTCAGATGAAACACACCGTTGTAGCTTCTTTAAATGAATATTTATTTAAATGAATATTTATCTATAGAGCCACTCATCTCACATAATAATTCTGGGTGGCATACATAGAAACAATTAAGAATACATAAAAACCATTAAATCAATCAATATAAATTAAAATCAAAAGAAGATAAATAAAAAATGCAGGAAAACACAGAGACAGTGCAATCTGTTGACTTTCATATAACCAACTAACAGGCTCCACTCTCCCATGGAATCCCAAGCTAATTAACAGAGCCATGTTTTAAGGACCTTCTGGAAGGTCAGAATACTATATACTAACACTATTACCATTATCAACTAAATTTCTAACAATATAATTCATTATCTCTTTGAGGTTTTCTTTACATTTACATTTCAACAGGACAAACAAGTTCTGGCAACATATTGGTTCTGTGGTGTCCCCATGATAATGCCTTCATCTTGTTCTCAGCCCATGAATGAGAGAGGGTTAACTGTTCCTTAACTATACCAGTACTTCAGTACCATTTTCTTTCTTCTTTCAATACCCATTTTGAAACTATGAAATCATTCCTGGATAACAGCATTGCCCAGGACTGAGGCAAAGGAAACTAGATAATCAGGAGAGCCAAAACATGTTTGGGAATTATACATGTGCTATTAAGTTTCAATAATGGGTGAAGATACAAGATATATACAAAATTGGGCTTTTCCCTTAATGAAATTCAACTTTTAAGTTTAAACTTAATAGTTTTTTCCTAGTTTGCATTATTACTTGAATTATTTAAACTGTGCAGATAGTTTGTTCTATCCTAAGAAGTGAGAATTATTATAAGTCAGGTAGCATAATTAGTAATTTCTCAGCAGTAATTTCTGATTGCAGAAAGAGGCAAAAGTACATTATATAAAAGGTTCAGGCTATCTTAAAGCAGGGCCCTAAAAAGGCTCTGAATTTATCTTACTACAACAGGAGGCATGTACCAGAGCCCAAAACAAACATTCAAATAAACTTTTATTTATCAATTTCATCAAGGGAGAATATCTATCTCCAAGTTTTTAACTAAAAGAAAGAATTTGTAATTAAGAATATCCAATTGATCATTATGCTTTGCAATTATTTTTGGACAGGTGACTCAAATCAAGATATTTCCACATATGATATTAAAGTTAATATTACTGTTAATAAGCATTAGATTGTGAGAGCGGTATGTAGTAAATTTCATATATAAATCCGTAAATTATGTGTTATCTATATTAAACACTAATGACTTCACAGATCAGCCTATCAATTGAAAATATTGTAGCTATGCTATTCTCTGACGACAAAAATAATCAGAAGTCTGGTAATACCTTTTATAATTACAGATAATGCTTGACTTATAACCATTTGTTTACTTACTGTTCGAAATTATACTGGCACTGAAAATAATGACTCATGACCATTTTCAACACTTACAACCATTTGAATTTTGGATACTTGGGAACTGCCATATATTTATGATGGTAGCAGCATCGCAGGGTCATGTGATCACCTTTTGCAACATTTTGACAAGCAAAATCAATGGGGATCCAGGTTCATTTTACAACCATGTTATTAACTTACTAACTGCAATGATTCACTTAGCAATTGTAGCAAGAAAGGTCATAAAATGGGGCAAAATTCACAACTGTCTTGCTTAGCAACAGAAATTTTGGGCTCATTTGTGGTTTTAAGTTGAGAAACACCTATAATTGATTTCATTAAAAAGACATTAGCTTCTGTATGCTGTAACTGACTTCATCAGATGAGACTAGCTATTCTGTGCATCTGATGAAATGAGTTGCAGCTCACAAAAGTTTATTAATAAAATCTGACAATGAGAAAAGATCCTACCAGACTCTTGATTTTTTTATCAATGGAAGAAAAATATACCATATTTAAAACCTCAGAAATACAAAACCAATTATGAGGGGAAAATAATTAAATGCATCAGCATAGATTAAAGTCAATAGAGATTCTCAGTCACCCAGGTCATGGTTGTCCTAGAGATGTTTTTTCAGAAATGGATTTCCAGAGCAAAAAATTCAGACTATAGGAACCAGGAATACTACTCAGGTGACCCTGAGGACACAGATAAACCTCCAAGTGCTTCATCTAAATGGAAGCAAATGACCAGTTATCTACAAGGAATATAAATCCTTACATTCCCCATTATTCTGTCAGAGCTGAAGAAGTTTCTTGGATGAGAAGAGAAACATATTCAAAGAAAAAACAAGAAAGTCCAGTTGCCTCTTGAAAGAGCACCTTTGGGACGATCAGCAGAGATGCATATTTGAAACTTATTTTAACAAAATTTTTCCAAATCCTGTCAGAAAGGCACTAAGGAAGAAAAAAATTCTACATCTTTACAATTCATCTTGGTGCTTCTACCAGAGAGACGCTTTCTTTTTTGCAGATATGCTTGAGCTCTTGTAATAATGGCACAGAGAAAAGTCCTTCCAAGGCAGAAAAAAGAGACTGCTGGCTAGAGATGAGTAGAACTCATATTCTTATGGTCTTTCATGAATAACTCATATTTAAAGATGAATAGAAATAGATCTATTGCAATTAGTTGGTTGGAATCCAACCCATAGGCCTGGTCAGGGCAATTCTGCCAAAAATACAGCTTCTTTAAATTACACTGAAATCCATGAAATTAATGATTGCTGAAGATAGCTTTCTTCCCTAATTTGTACTTATTCTTTGAAAATCTTTAAGCTGGGTTGTTCTACGAGGGCTAGGGTGGAGCTAGCGTGGCCATCTTTGGTCTGTGCGTCCGCCGCTTAGTCTGCATCTAGTTGCGAGGTTCGTATCATTGCCCGTTATTTCATAGCAAACATTTGAAATGTGTGCTGCAATTGAAAATCCCGCAAGTTGTGAGGTGCGATCAGTGATAAGGTTTTTGTTGGCAAAAAACCATAAATCAATTGAAATTTTTCGGCAACTGTGTGAAGTGTATGGAGACAACATCATCACTGAAGGTGGAGTGCGCCAGTGGTGCATTAAGTTTAAAAATGGACGAACTAACGTTCATGATGAACAGTGGAGTGGACGTCCGAGCATTATGACTGATGAACTGGTCACGAAAGTTGATGACAAGATTCGTGAAAACCACCGTTTCACAGTAATGGAACTTTCGCTTCATTTTCCACAAATTTCACGCAGTTTGTTGCATGAAATTGTTGCACAAAAGCTAGGCTACCACAAATTTGGTGCAAGATGGGTGCCAAAAATCCTGACAGAAAACCACAAGTGTCAGCGTATGGCCGCATCATTGACATTTCTGTACTCTTACGACAAAGATGGTGATTCATTTCTTGATCGAATTGTAACTGGAGACGAGACTTGGGTCAAACATGTGAACAGCGAGACCAAATTGCAGTCTATGGAGTGGGGGCACACAAATTCCACCAAAAAAAAAAGAAAATGTTTGCAAACGTTCTCTGCAAGGAAGATTATGGCGACTGATTTTGGGGATAGGCAAGGTGTGCTTCTTATCGATTTTCTGGAACATGGTGCAACAATAAACTCTGTGAGGTATTGTGAAACATTGCAAAAACTAAGAAAAGCAATTCAGAACAAGCGTAGAGGAAAGTTAAGCTCAAAAATTTTGTTTTTGCATGACAATGCCTGACCACACACAGCAAATCGCATTTGAGAAGTCCTGAATGCTTTCAAGTGGGAGATTTTTCCTCATCCGCCCTACAGCCTTGATCTTGCACCAAGCGACTACCACTTGTTTCCGAGGATGAAGACCTGGCTTGGAACACAGCGCTTTGACGACGATGCGGAACTGCGGGCAGGCGTGACTGACTGGCTCAAATCTCAGGCGGCTGAATTTTATGACAATGGAATTACAAAGCTTGTTCACCGCTATGTTAAGTGCCTCAATTTGTTCGGTGAATATGTTGGAAAGTAGTATTTAAGTGTCACTTTCAAGTGCATATAATAATTTTTTTTTACTACACTTTGTTTTTTTTCTATCGCAAAAGGTTATGTATTTTGTGGATAGCCCTCGTATATAAAAAGTAGAATCTATTTACATTCTAAAGGGAAAAAAAAACCTTACTCCCCTTCCTTTCTCCACAAAACAAGTTCTGTCCTGAATCTTTGGTATGATTATTTTTATGGTTATATTGGACCTGTAATGTAACTAAGAGGATCATTTTGAGAAATTAGAAAAGTAATATTCCTGTTATTAAGGACTGGATTCAAGTGATGTGTGATTTTAAATGTTTTCAAAAAGGCAAATTTATCTACAGTACTAATTTAAAAAAAAGATTATTTTGTGGGGTGTTGATTTTTATCTTGTAAAGGTAAAGAATAAAAATGTTTAGATTTTTTTTTATGGTGACACAGAGATACAATAGGTTCCCCTTTTTTCATAGTTTTTTATATATTTTTCCTGATTTTCTTGTATTTTGTGTTTTTCTATTTTTTTCTGTACAGCTTAAGAAAAATAAAAATACACATAACTAATCTTTGATTAGATAATATTAACTATTTTGATGTTTTGTCATAGCATTTTACCATTTTTAATTTATATAGTTCCGTATATATTAAACTGCTTCTTTTCTAACAAAATAAAGTGGCTGAGATATATGCACCATAAAGAACAGAAAAGAATAACAGAGTTGGAAGGAACCTTGGAGGTCTTCTAGTCCAATTCCTTGCTGAAGCATGGGACCTCATACTAGTGGTGGCTAATCTTTTCGGCACTGAGTACCGAAACAGGAGTGCATGCGCACCGGAAACCAGAACAGCAGCTTAGCTTCCCAAGCACGCACATGCGTGCCAGCCACCTGGTCTTTCAATTTTTAACATGCATGCACACATGAAGACCAGTTGGCCAGCATGCACATGTGCTCTGGGGAGCTGCTCTTTTGATTTTTGACACTCCCGTATGCGCAAAGGCTAGCTGGCTGGCATGCGCATGTGCTCCAAGGAACTGCTCTTCCGGTTTCCGATGCTCCTGTGTGCATGAAGACCAACTGGTTGGTGCATGCATGTGCTCTGGGGAGCTGCTCACCTGGTTTCTGGTGTTCCCGTGCACATGAACTCAGAAGAGCAACGGGCGGCGGCCAGCGTGTCCAGAGATGGCTCTGCGTGCTATTTCTGGCATGCATGGCATAAGTTTGCCATCACAACCCTATACCATTCCAGACAAGTGGATGTCTAGTCTCTTCTTAAAAGCTTCCAATATTGGAGCACCCATAACTTCTGAAGACAAGCTGTTCCACTGGTTAAAATAGTTCTTTTTTAAAAAATAAATTTTATTAATGAAACAACAGAAAGAAAACATTGTAAATCAATGAACATGGTGCATACATCCCGACACACCTACTTGTCTTACATCCTCAAATAATACATAAAACAAAAAGTACAAATTTACATAAATACATAAATATTAATCATCACTGATACATTTACTCCTTTCGTTTTTAAACCAGTGGTAAAACTTCTCCCAGATTTTGTAATAATCAGATTCAGTCCTATCTTTTAATTCTTGAGTTACTCTATCCATTTGAGTGCATGTCCAAATTTTTCTAATTATTTCCATCTCATCTGTTATATCATTACCTTTCCATCTTTGGGCAAGGGCTAATCTCGCAACGGTGATGACATCGACTATTAAATATATTATCTCTTTATTATATTTTTCCACATTGTTTCCCAATAGAAAAATTTCAGGTCTAAATTCTATTTTCTGCTTAAAATAGTTCTCATTGTTAGGAAATTTCTCCTTCGTTCTAGGTTGCTCTTTCCTTGATTAGTTTCCATCCATTGTTTCTTATATTGCCTTCTGGTGCTTTGGAAAATAGACTGACCCTCTCTTCTTTGTGGCAGCCCCTTAGATATTGGAACAACACTATCATGTCATTTCTAGTCCTTCTTTGTACAAAACTAGACATACCCAGTTCTGATCATTGTTCTTCATGTTTTAGCCTCCAGCCTCTTAATCATCTTTGTTGCTCTTTTCTGCATTCTTTCAGGAGTCTCTACATCTTTTTTTTTTTTTTTAAATATGGTGACCAGTACTGGATGATGGAAGGACTCATTCATTTAATGAATTAAATCAATATCATCCAATCTTTTGGACTGGAGAAAAACTTTTATGCTGTGGATAATAACAGTCCAAGATTGCAAAGAACAAACAGGGGTTCCTTAGGTATTATTAACAATTAAGTTTTTAAATGTTCTACTTCAAGAAAAACAAAGTCTTTAAAACTGAATCAGGGGACTATAAACCTGCTTCATTAAAAATTAATAATTTATCTCTATTAATTCATTTCAATAAAACAGAATTGTAATAATTACTGATCATTTGTTTGAGTACTTCAGTGTTTACAACAGTTTGAAGGCTGAATGTTTTTTGTATTCTTGTTAAAATTTGTAACAGACTTTTTTTCAAGCCCCAAATAAGATCTTGCTACTTCTATAGCAACACCAAGATTCTTGGGCTGAAGAATAACTTTTTCAGAGACTTTCTAGACATTGCCACCTTGTGGATATATTTTTAAATCACTTCTAATGCAGCTTACTGAATATTTAATTGCTGTAATGCAGTATTTATTAATGGGGTAGTTTAAATTGATGATATATTTTTCCAATATCTTATATTTATTAGTTAATCTTTATGAATTTACTATAGCACTGAATTGTTTTATTGATTGTGTAGATACATAAGCATCAACATTGATTATAATATTGATGTTTTGGGATAATTGTTTTATGCTTTTGGTCAAGTACTTTAGACTCCATATCAAGAGAACAATATATATAAATATGACATTTAATTTATTGTCTGCTAAGTAGTGCAACAAGTATTTGGAACTTACTTTGTATATTCACCCACTTGTAGCGTCTGCTTAGATGAACTCTTTCTTGTAGCAATTTGATACTAGAAAAGAAAATATAGCAATTTTTAGTTTAATAAAAAATAGAAAAAATATCCAGTACATTGCCTTTCTACATCCCGATTATAACATCAATTTAATCTTGTTTTGGAATCCTCATATCTGAGTAAGATAACTGAAAATTGGAACAAAGCATCACTTTTTCATGCCAATGAGGAGGTCTCACATCCCTCAGGATAATGAGGACGATGGTGCAATCCTTACACTACAGCTGATAGGAGCTATTAAATAAAACAGCCCTAGGGCATTTCATTGCATCTGTTTAAATGTTGCATCATGCAATATAAAATGTCCAATCACTACCCCACAAAAAAAGCAGATGCTTCTCCTAGAATGTTTTTAGAGATACTAGGGCTGCAGATCCCAGAATTTTCCAATGTTTATGTAGGCTGTGGGATTCTGGTAACTATATTCAAGCACTTCTAGAAGGCACCAGGTTGGAAAATGCTTTCAGGAATAAGAAAATTAACCCCAAACCAAAGAACAAAACATGCTAACATGTCCCTCCCAGAATTAATTCATAGTAATACAACGCTGCTAAGAAAATATGTAAATTAACGTATGCAATCATAATTATGTTTGTTGGGATAGCTGAGTTCTATTGTAGACTTTGCTAGGAGTACATATGTACAATAGAAATTGTATTTGAAAGTTTTGCTTAATAATTCTAAATCTCTCATCACATTATGATAAGCACAGAGAGATATTGAACGCAGTGATTCCATTGATTTCATTATAAACACTGCAAATGTTTACAGGGAACTGTAGATGTACAATTCTTCTAAAATAAGAGAGTTTCAGAATGAATGCACAAGATTACAATCTTTGGTACCAAACCAAATACTGTAAAGTTTGTATTGATATGTCATTTCCCTCTGTGGAAAACAGAAAAGACCATTACTTTTAATAGTTGTTTCATTTAATAGGAAAATGTATTCCCTACCTAGTACTTCTGAATCACACACACACGCACAAACCCCACATATACAAACACAAAAAGAGAAATATGAAGAACAGTTGCAGGAACTGGGTAGTTAGTCAAGAGAAAAGAAGGACTGAGGTAACATGATAGTAGTTTTCCAGTATTTGAGGGGTTGCCACAAAGAAGAGGAGATCAACTTATTTTCCAAAGTAACAGACAAGAAACAATGGATGGAAAATAATCAAACAGAGGAGCAACCTGGAATTAAGTAGAAACTTTCTAACAATGAGAACAATTAACTAGTAAAACAGCTTGCCTTCAGAAATGGTGAGTGCTTCATGACTGGAGGTTTTTTCACTTGTCTGAAATAGGGTCTCCTGTTTGAGCAGAGTTGGACTAGAAGACCTCCGAAGTCCCTTCCAGCTCCATTGTGATTGATTTATTGATCAGATGTATATAAAATGTATACTGTAATATATTCCACATATAAAATAATTTGTTTTCATTTTCCACCAGCTGAACCCCTAATTTGAGGCTTAATAGTTACACAATAGCAAGGGAAATCCTCTTTCTCAATTGTCACATGCATTTTGTTTCCATCCAATCGCAGCTCCCAACTTAGTGAAAAAATGGCTCAGAGTTAAAACACAACTGATCCACTATGCATCGGAAGACAAAAATATACTGTATTTATGATGCTGTAATGTGTGAATTGATTCATATATCATCATTAATTTCTAAGGATTGTCTATACTGAATTGGAATCCACCAAATTGTTATTAAACAATGAAACCTGCATTGGATTTTATATAGCAAAATTGCAAGGTGATCAATGAGCAGTTTTGAAATTTCAGCATTTATGAGAAATAATCTTTTTATGAGCAGCATAAAAAAATAGTCTTAAATGACTGTCAGTCCAGAGCTCAGGGGCACAGATAAGATAAAGAATGTTCTTTCCCCTTTCCCTTGCAAAGGTCACCAAACCTTGCAGCACCAGAATCCATCTTTAGAAAAATAAGGATATATATGTATAGTTAAGAAGACTACAAGATTTGAAATTAAATGACCCCAGCTCTCAAATATTGTGGCTTTTATTCGGTATAACTTTGCATTTTGCATTTCTCCTTCAAACCTTCAAGGTTTGCTCCATGAGCAAGACCACATAGCAACTGATAGTATGGGATCATACGGTACTCAGCTACAATGCTTATATGAGAAAAATATGGCAGCTTTTGCAGATCTCCAGTCAGGTTGTACAGTTTTAATGACAAAAACATTGTGGTCTTGGATTTAAAAAAATATATTTCAGCATAAATATTTATAAACTGAATATCAACCAACTTTGTCTTGGAATAAATTATGCAACTAGTTATTTAGTTAACTAGTTAGAAATAGTTATCACAATAAAATTGGGTATTCTTGAAAAGACATTTTGATTTAGTTAACACATGAAACTATAAACCAGTTCCTAGTGATATTTAACATATTTTTTTTCCCAATAGCTGGCAACACTTGGCTGACCTTGCATAGTATGAGCAGTATAGTGGGGTCAAGACAGGTTAGTATTTGTAAAAGATAGCATAGGAATCCTAGGACTGAGGCTATTCAAAAAAATATTTTATGGAAAAAAGTGATAGAGGACCAATATGAACTTTATCCTTAGCTATGCATGCTCACTAAATGACTGAGATAAGCACTGTCTCAAATCACTCTATCATACACTTTATCTTATGGTGGTGAAAAAAATGGTAGACAGCATGCAACAAATGGCATTTTGAGCTGCAGAAGGAAGTTGGGATAAAAATGAATCAAACAAACTTTCCAAGAAAACACTTGGACATGTCGAGATTACCAGGAATGGCATTTGACTTAAAGCAGACTCTCTTTTCCACCCACAACATTCTATTTTACTGATATCACTCTAAGTACCTAATGCTCCCAATTAGTGCACATTACTTGCATGAAAACTTCCTATATTCACCCTCTCTGTAGTTCTCTTGATGCACCTTAAAATAGCATTTGCCTCTTTGCAGATAACTCTGATAGCACATAACATAACACAAAGGACAAAATGTATAAGTTAAATAAAATATCCAGAATAAAAATAGCTGTAACAGAGGCAACTTTTATCAAATCAACTGGAGCTGAATCTTCATTGAAAGAAGACAATTTACACATGCTAACTTGTTGTGCTGACTTGTATCTAAGGAAGACAAGTGGTTCCATGTGCAAGGACTACAAAGACCTTTTGTTTGGTCTACCTTCTATGTATTATTTGAGGGGATGAAGTTTTTAAGTCCCGCCAAAGATAACCAGATCCGAATGGCAACATTATACATTTGCCAAATGTTTTTCTGAAATCAAGCAATTTTATATATACAGCACAATATATTTCATGGGGAAGAAACTACTTGATCAAAAAATGTGACAATCTGACAATAATCTGTCAAGATATGTTCTCTTCATATCCATGGTAACTTCTGGTAATTAATGTTTTAAAGATGTTTACAGATCAATTTGCTTATGATTTGTTTTGGAATCTTCCCTGATGTTGATGTCAGACTGACTGGTTTATAATTCCCTGGGTCCTTCTTTCCTCCTTTTCAAGTGAAAAAGTTTGCTCTCTTCAAATCACTTAGTACTTCAGCAGAACTTAATAAATGGGTTGATATATCAACTCTTACTCCCACATAAAATGGGTTTTGCTGTATGTTGGCTGTGATTTCAAGGAGTTGCATTTCAAATGATTTGGATGGCACTCCATTGGGAAGGATGATACAGCCCATTTAAGTCAAATGCAAAACTTTGGTCATATGGTTGTAGTGTCATCCTAATTAAAGACCAACTATTTGCAGTACTCATAATCTATTGAGAGATAAATTGTTAAGGACTCCCAAAGCAGCATTTATTTCGTTTACTGGGTGGAGCACCAATTTTTCTTACTCTGCAACCACAAACTGTTTAGTCAGTGTTGATTCATATGAAAGAAAGATGATTAAAAGAAGACAGTTTGCATTACTTAGGGGTTAAGACATTTGAAATAATGTCTTTTCAAAATAAAAGTTAAAATTACCTCAACTACAATGGGAATGTATGTCAGATAAAATAAGGTTAATAGCAAATGCAATTTTTATTTGTGAAATTAAATGTGTAATTAAAGTGTTAGAAAAACTAACCAGCAAATGTCAATTTTGATGATCCCTTCTTTTATTCCTCTGCATTATTTTCTGGTACCATTCTATATGGCTGTAAACTTTTCAAGTTTATAATCTTTACTATTATTATTTTAAAAGGTTCACAAGACCCCTCAAGTGTCAAAGTAGGCCTGTTTAGTGGAAACATGCTAGTCCCTTTGTTTCTGATTATCCCAATACACAAGAATACTTTTGAAAAATCCAGCCATCCTGTAGTTTATTAAACTGCAAACAAGAACATTTGACATACTATTGAAACTTCTCTGATATCATGCCTCTTATTTTCACAATATTTATTCATACTCAGAACTAACAGACATTTATAACTTTCCCTTTCTATATACTTTACATATTCTGCAAGTTGGGGTGTGATGCTAGTTCATTTCCTCATGGTGCACCCTGGAAAGCACAGAAGTGTGACTAGCAACAATTGGCAGCCAGATTACACTGACATTGAAGAATTGGCAGTTAACAACAATTGGTAGTCAGACGTCTTTGTACAACTCCTGGCTGTCTAAATACATGGCAATAGATAAACAAAATGGCTTTCCGTCCTGAGCCACATTGCACCACCAGCTCTACAAAGGCAGGAATCCTTAGTGAAGGGAGTACAACAAAATTACAACTCGCTCAACAGCTGTCTTACAACTTTGACATCAACACACAGTGGAAAGCCAAATGGGTTGCTGAACTTCCAGATATAGGCAATTATGTAGATGACCCTACACAAAAGGTGTCAGATTTTGACCTTACTCACCAGCATTAGTTAACTCTGAACAGAATCCGTACCCGACATGCTGTCTGACAGGACTCATTGTTTAAGCAGGGTCTTGGTTCTACCCCTCAAGCGTGACTGTGGTGCTCCTCGACGAAATATCCATTTTGAATATTTAAACTACTATAAGTCCATGTATTTGCCATACGCTAAATAAAATAATAATTCTGCAAGTCTCCACTGATAGGTCCTAAGGATTAATAAAGAGATGAAGTAACACTAGGTTATCCTTCAACAATATTGTCTTCTGTCCCTGTGCAGAACAATGTTTTTTCCACATTTATCCAATAAGCTGTTTCTCTCTTCTTAAATCTTTCCTCAGTAGCTTTCCTGACTCCACTCTGACTGATCTATACTGGATTTATTTCTACTAGAATAGTTTATTTACTTATAATCAAATCCAGATCTTTCCTACTGTCATTCTCTGCTAGTTTAAAAATCTACTGGGCAAGCACTCAGTTCAGTTCTGCATTCTGTAGAATGTCTAGCACACTTTGTTGATGAACTACTAATAATAACCTAACCTTGAACAGCACAAGCAACAGACAGATGGTTGACTGTAAAAATAAAATATTTTTAACATGCATTTTAACATTAGACTTCTGTATTACTCATGCTGGAAAGAGAAACAGTAACTCAGCCAGAGTTTTTAAAGCATAGCAATTTAGAAGAACAATTGTATTCCAAATCACACCTAGGTGGACTTCTTTTGAATATTACCTGTTGCAATCTATATGCCTTCCTGACATAGTACAGCAGTAGATGAAATTTCACCTTATTTCCTTGACAAGAATATTTCACTAAACTTCTAAAATCAAAGCATAAAATATTGCCAAAGTAGGTCTCAGAAAGTTTAGTTTTGCTTAATCTAATGACGTATTCCTGCCTAAGTTACTACTAATATTCCTTTGGAACAGAGTGAGGGGTTATATTCCTTTTGAATACAAATAGGTAGGTCTCTCTGTCTGCAGTTTTCCTGCATCCCATTCCCCCACAAAATTTTGTTTTAAGAGTCAACAAAGATCTTCTGAGAGGGAATAACAGCTTTAGGAGAAACAACAAAATGGACAATAACTTCACTAAGGTTGAAAACCTCTACCACTTAACCAAAAGTAAGCAATAAGTATAAGTATAAGCAATAAGTATAAGTAAGTATAGCAATAGCATTTAGGCTTATATACAACCCCATAGTGCTTTGCAGCTCTCTTGGGGTGGTTTACAATCTAAGCATTATTTGCATACTGCCCCAAACAATTTAGAATTGAAGGCTGAATCCACCTTGATCCCCATCAAGATCGAACTCCAGGCTATTGTCAGAGTTTGCCTGCAATACTGCACTTTAACTACTGTGCCATCTGAACTCAACAGGAGTTTATTCTGGACAGATACTGTATTTCTATTCCATCTTCCCACAGCTCACTCCATGATAATTCAAGAATATCTTCAGCCTCCAGAAGGGGTTTCATTGAAAACAGATGATTCAATAGAAAAGGCAGAACTTCAAACATTCTGTCTGTGAATCATTAAAATAACCTTTCTAGGAACAGTAACTGTCTTTTTTCGGTCTTCTTTAAATTTTATCTGAAGCATCTACGGAGTGGTAAATAGAGAACAATAGCTATGACAGATCCAGAAATGGGATACAAAATACTAAGAGCTTTTTGAATGACGGCATATGTAAAAAAAGGTTTGATCCACTTTATGATTTGTAATTCATATTACAATACTGTTTCCAAAGCAAATATGAAAAATATGGGACATTAAATAGAAAAGTTTTGGCATTCCTTTCTCTATATTTCCTCTTCTAATCTTCTAGGCTTTCCTCAATGTTTGTTTATGCTTTGAAATTAATTCCTTCCTTTAGAAACATACTGTATTTCCTCCCTTAAAAACTATTTGATATGTATTTAAAATGAAGTGTGTTTTAAAATACAATATATTTAGCCTCAGCTATAATACTGCTTTATAGAGTTCAAGGTTTTCAAGCAAAATTTCCATTTATTTCAAAATTTATTCTTCTAAATAAATGGATGACTGTTACAAACCCTACCATTAATTGGGAAAGCATCTCTCTCTCCCAAAGCACTCAATAAGAAGATTGTAATCACATCTAGTTATAGCAATAGTACTTGCTTTATATGCTGCTTCATAGTGCCTTACAGCCCTCTCTAAGTGTTTACAGTGTCAGCATATTGCCCCCAACAATCTGGGTCTTCATTTTACCAACCTTGGAATGATGGAAGGATTAGTCAATCTCAAGCCCCATCAGGATTGAACTTCAGGCTGAGGGCCTGGACATTTATGAATATGGGGCTGCCACAGAGAGGAAGGAGTCAAGATATTTTCTAAAACACCTGTAAGCCAGACAAGGAATAATGGATGGAAACTGAACAAGGAGAGATTTAACCTGGAAATAAGGAGAAACTTTCTGACAGTGAGAACAATCAACCAACGGAACAGCTTGCCCTCGGAAGTTGTGGGAGCGCCATCACTTGAGACTTTCAAGAAGAGTTTGGACTGCCTTTGTCAGAAATGGTGTAGAGTCTCCCGCTTGGGCGGGGGTTGGACTAGATGACCTACTAGGTCCCTTCCAACTCTGATTATCTGTTATCTTTATATTTTGCAGTTTTTTTACTTATTACATTTAAAAGTGTCTAGGCATATTAAGAGTTTACTATGCCCATTAATACAATAGTACAATCTATTTTCTGCCATGGCTTTGGGAATGACTGATGTACTGATATGCTAAATCCTGTAAACCAAATATGAAAAGTATTTTTAATAACAGCAGATACAAGAGCAACAGCAGTTCTAGTAAAAGTAGAGACAGAAACTTAAATCCATTTATTCTGATTCTGCTGGCCACGTTTGCAGGTATTATTCTGTGGATGAACAACTAGGCTATTTTTCCTGTTACTCTGATATATATATATTTTTAGAAATAGATTAGTGGTGAAAATATTAGTACATTTCTACAGTATACTCTAAATGCACAAATTAGAAACAATACAGTTCATATTTTCACAACAAGGATAGAGACATGTGTATTTTATTTCAAGCTGCTGCAACCATATGACTCAGTTGTGTACAGAGCATAAAACACCAGGGTATAATTATAACAGGTATAATGCCAAAAAATAAAACCAGCAGTGTAACTGGAAGAACTATGTAAACATGCCTGTCAGATTCTCAACTAATTGAAAGGAGTGTCCCACAGAACTCCCACTTAACTTGCTTCTGGAAGGCCAACAGGGTCTAATTTAACTTAGCAGAAAAAGCCATTCCATGATCATGGAAAAACACTTTCTCCTGATCTCTGTCCCAAAGTCATAGTACAAAAGAACACATACACACACACGCCACCTTTTTTTTAGATGTATCTATTAATTCTACCCTGAATATATGTTGGCACCAAGTCAAAAGCAGCACTTTTACATTCAGAAAATATCTGAAGCGAATACGGGCCATAAGTGCTTATGGAAGATAATACCATTTTAATATACAGGCTCTGCATTTGAACCAATTGCAGCTAACCTCATACAGACAGCTTTGCAATAGTCTATCCAAGTAATGAAGAGAGCATACGTTATTGTTGCAAGATCTTTCAACTCAAGGTGCAGCTGTAATGAGTGCTTGGTTGGCAAATGCACTCCTAGTTACCACCAGTAGCAAACCAGGATACCGAAAGTATTGCCTTGTTCCTTCAAATTCAATGCCACTTCTTTAAGTGAAACATCACAGCCTTGTTGGATGAACAGCAATTTTGTCTTGTTTTGGTTCAACTTCAGCCTGTTTCTTCCCATCCAGACCTCAAAGGCATGAAGCACTGGACAGAACTTCATCAGCACTCTCAGTGCAACCCACTGTTGGATGGGAGTTTAGGTGTTTCGCCACTTTAATGGGTGTTGGAGGAAGCAAATTAACTGGCACTATTTTTGAAAAGTTGCAGGCCATTTATAGTAATAAGATAGGATCAATTATGTTATATATTTGTGAATCATAAAGCTTATATTTTCTGTTTTCAAATCATAGTTAATCTGTTAGGCATGAAGTAGGATGTTGCTGTATCTTGAGAAAAGGTCATCTTAAAATAGATATATCTCTCGACAAGTAAATCCTCATGCCCTGGAACCACCATGCCTACATACACACACACACACATACACCAAGTTTATTTGCAAATGGATAAACACTCCTACAGGAAGAAATCAGATTATTTTAGATCCCAGATGTAATAGTTTTACACTCTGCCCTCAACAAATGATAAAAAAAAGATTCAAATTATATTAAAATATACTATAAAATTTATATACTATAAATATATATGCACCTGGAAAATTTCCTGCTCATCTAAATAACAGCACAGGAACTAAACTCTAAATCAAGCTTCACCAACCTTTCAGATGGATGCACCACTCACACAACGTGGAGGATATTGATACAAATTAAAAAATTACAAAGGATCTAACATCTCTCAAAGTTGGCTATGACAATGCAGAGAACTTTTAAAAATTGGCTATCTAGAGATTTCAGGTACTGCATTGTATTTTTAAAAACTGTTTTGATATTGCTATATGCACCTAATTGCTATTCTCCAGTTTAACTTATAACATATTCCATCTGCTCTGCAGGATGTTTGTGTAGATGTTTTTATAAGTGCAAGTGTTTGTCTGAAATTAACAAAACCAGAGATACATTTGCTCCAACAACAGAGACTTAGCCACAGCAGAAATCAAAATTACTCTATTAAGTACCAGTATGTCTATTGCAACTATTCCTGCCTGCTTGCATGAGTAACTTGGCCATTTTTATTTTGCAAAAAAAGCGATCACAATTCTCTAAACCAGGATGGATTCCTGATTCAGAATGGGGTTGAAGCCAATTTTCCCATCCTTGCCATTTTGTGTGCAAAAAGAACAGAAAGGAAACTTTTCAGCCGAAAACCAGTACAAGGCCTCACTTCAGACTGCCTGTCACTGTCACATCGGTGCTCAAAACAAAGGATGGTTGTTCAGCCTGACACCACAATTTCCTGAATTAATAGCCTTCTACAATCAGAACTGGATTGGCTCCTTGACTGAGAAATTCTTATAAAGCCAGCAGGGCTGCCAAAGGATTGATGGCAGGTTTAGAAAGTGGAAATAAATTTTGGCAAGGCCAAGAGTTCTTCAGGAAGTACAAATCTATGACAAAATGTCCCAACAGGCTCAACAACGACCACTGCTCACATCCCACAAAAGTTATGCTTAATGATCTACCTTCAATAGTTCCCCCCCCCCCCCCGCACACAAAATAATCGGATGGAATATTTATTCCAGCTAAAACAAGCTTTGTATTTTGAGCCCAAGGCTGGTGAAATAACCCAATTTTCAACGCCCTCCCCGGGTCAGAGGTCCACCCCATTCAGTGAAACCCATCAAGGCCTCCCAGCATCCCAACTTAGGCCATGTTCCAATCACCCACTTCTATGCCTGTGCCCCGAGCTGTTTCCTGCTTGAGCTTCATCAGCCGGCTGGTCACCCAGGGCGGTTCGTTCCGAGTCACCTCAAGCAGCGCGCTCGGTCGAAGCTTCTCCCAGCCGCCGCAGCTTCAGCTCCTTCTCCAAACAGGGTGTTTTCCCCCATGCCTACCTACCAGCTCCCCGCCTACGAAGCAACCTCCCTCCCCACCTCCTCACACTCTTTCTTCGTGGGAACTTCAGGTTTTTTCTGGGAAGCCCTCGCCTCAACCTCCGGCTCCCCGATGGACCAGGAGCGCGCCTTCTCTGCGCGGGAAGCCTTCTCAGAGCCCCGGCTGTGCCAGTGAGGCGACCCCCTTCTCCCGCTCATTCCCACAGCGTCCGTTTCCTCGGGCTCTGAACACCAACCTGATTCCAGGCGGCCAGGGGACCGGGGCTGTTGCCTGAGCAATTTCTGGGGGCGGCGGGGGAGGGGGGACGGGGCGGCGGGGAGGCGGATTGTCGAAGAAGGGTCCCATTCCTCCCCTCGCTGACTTCCCGGCCCCTTCTCCGAGAAGCGCCAGTCGGCGTCTCCTTCGCCGGCCCGCCACTCACCTGCTCTTACCGAGCTCCCGGGCGCGCAGCTCTCGGCGTTGACAGCTCCCTTTTGTTTTCCCCTCCTATCCCAGCCCCCGCAAGGCTTGCTGCTGCGCCCGAGTGCCACGTGAGTCAGCCGGGCGGGCAAGCTGGGCTGCTCTGGAGAGGGGCGGTCCCCGTGCGCTGCGGCGGCCAGAAGCGGCAGCAGGGAGCGAGGCCAATGGCCACAACGCAGCCCGGAGGCGGGGGGGTGGGGGGTGGTGCGTCTGTGGAGCTGCCGGCGAGGCAAAAGAGCCCTGTCACGCCTGCGACTCCCCGAGCAAGCCTGGCCGGGCGTTCTCCTCACGCAGCCGAGGCCTGAGGCCACCTCAGCTGCAGCAAGAGCAGAGGGGCGCGCGGGGCCACGCACTTTCCGGGGCAGGAGCACGGCGGTGGACTTTTAATTGCTCAGTCACTGCGGCTTTGAAACCACAAGTGGATTCTTCCCCATATTTTATTGCTGAGGTTCCAACTCTTACTGTGCACCAACAGAGCACCTTGACTTCTGGAAATTGCTGTTTCAGCCCAGTGCTTAGCTTGAAGCAAAAGTATTCAGAGCAAAAGTTAACTGTGGGTCGTGGTATCAAAGTCATCTTAAAAATCATCCGCCTGATCTGCAACTCATATTTTGTGTGTATGGTTAATTGTGCAGTTATGAATTTGGATTTTTAAAAAAAAAATTTTTTTTTTTTACAAATGTTTTGTTCCCTTTTTAAAAGTGTTTGATGTCATTGACTTGTGCTTATTTTTTTGTGAATTCTCTGAGGATTTTAGTTTGGTGTTGACTTGATACATTAGGACAGGACAGGATGAATGAGAAAAATTAGCTGAGGCTGCTCTGATCTTTGCACAAAAGACAATTCCTTCAGGCCCTTCGTTAACCGAGGGGAGGGTGAGAAAGGAAAAATGCCTTTTACTGAACTTAGTAGTCAAGAACCTTTGGACTCTGGTCTGCTGACTGGACTTGTCTTAGTCACATTTTACTTTCTACGTTATTTTTGTCCATCCATTCTAAACTCAACTAAATTTGGATCTGTACCAAGTCATTGAGAACTGAAGTTAATTTCCTCCATTTCATGAAAACTTTCCTGCAGTTATTTCATACTCCTTATGCTGGACTTCATTTATTCATTTCATTTCTCAATTTATATAGCCATCTGACTGACATGATACAGGATGGCTTACAAAGGCAATAGTAACACATAACTAATATTATGTCTCAACACTATTCCAATACAGTGCCTAAATCTCAACGTGATGTCCAGATGATCCATTTCTTCCTTGTGAAGAAGCAAAACAATCATCTTCTCTGTAGGAAAAGTTGGAAATGAAACAGAAATTATTCAATATCATTGATGGCTTCTTAAGGAAGTGACAGGCAACTGCTTCTTTAATTCATCCTTAAAATGAGATATAACTGCCCCCTCCCTCTATTTACTACCACTTGGTCCCACCTGCATATTGTTTCCCAGGAGGCATTGACAAATCAGGAAGAATATGGACTCAATAGCAATAGCACTTATAACCCTCTTCACAGTACTTTACAGCCCTCTCTAAGCAATTTACAGTCAACATATTGCATCCAACAGTCTGGCTCCTGATTTTATTTACCTAAGAAGAATAGAAGGCTGAATCAAGCTTGATCTGGTCAGAATCAAACTACTGGCAGTTGGCAGAATTCGCCTGGAATACTGCATTGTAACCACTGTGCCACCATGGCTCTTAATACACAGATGATTAACTAACAGTTTCAAGGACCCTGTTCATTTCCTCAGGGCCCACAAGTTCCAACTCTTCCCAAATAACCTAGTTAGACTGTATCAATCACTTCATCAGACTGCAGAGCTGGAATCCAAATCATCGTGAATCCAAATGACTTTATCCAACAGATACCTTGAACAGTTTCTCACATCGGTCCCTCAAATGGTTCTCTGAACTATATTCATCTGTAACAGAGATTAGGTCACCTTAAACTGTTTATTAGTTCCTTGAATATTTTTGGCTTTAAAGGCCATGTCACACTGCCCAACGGATGCAAAAAGGACACAACGGACGAGCAAAATGTTCCATCCGTTGTTATCCGCTCTCAAAAGGGGCAAAAATTTGCATAAGCAGAGCGGATAACACGGAAAGGAACAGACGTGGGGAGGACGCAGAGCGGATGTATAGAGGATGCGTAGAGGATGCAGAGCGGATGCGTAGAGGATGCAGAGCGGATGCAGAGCGGATGAGCTGCATCCGCTTTCATCCTTTCTCCATCCATGCTACTAACACTGTGCATCCGTTCTGCTTCCTCCCTGCGTCCGTTTACCGCTGGAACGGATTTGAGTTGTGCGGATGCACAGTGGATGCCTAGTGGATATAGCAGATGCATAATGGATGCAGAACGGATGTCCCCCATATGCCTAGAGGATGCAGAACGGATGCATTGGATACATTTTCCGCTCAAAAGTTTTGGGCAGCTCAAAACTTTCTGCGCGGATGAAATGTCAATAAACGGATGCTGGACGGATAGAGAGGAAGCAAAACGGAGGCAGTGAGTACATTGTGTTAACCAACGGATGGCAAGCTTTTTTGTCCGTTTTATATCCTCTTTGCATCCGTTGGTGCAGTGTGACATGGGCTTAAAGTTTGTTCATTATTTTGTAATCTTTAGATAGTCTTAATAAAGCAATTGCTTTGAAATAGTATATAATATGCTGTATTGTGGAAGTTGGGTGGAATAGTATGTTTATTTTTTGTAATTCTTATTAATAATATTAATATTTTAAAGATACTGAAGATTAGCTCATCTTCCAGTATCTCTGATGTGAAGGCTCTCTGATAAAGAATGTTATTGCTTCTTCATATACAAGAGAGAAAATAAGCAAGTTTGTTTCTTCAAGCAAGAATCTGTTGTGCTGTAAATATCAAGTACAAATCCATGTTTCCAAAATGCCAAAAGGAAAATGGCATGTTCTTGAACAGAGATAATGCCTTTCATAAGCCTCATAAGTTCTCATATTAATAAACATCAAATTTAATATATTAGCAACATAAGAAATAATACTTCAACAAATTCCATGCTATCCGTTGTACAATATATGAAGTTGAAACTAAAAATGCTATTTTTTAAGGTTGCAACTATTTCCTCACTAACTTGAGCAAAGGTACAATATTGCTGACATCATGTTTGCTTCGCTAAAGATGAAAAGTTGAAAAGCTGTAAAGTTATAAAGCTGAAGGGAGCATAAGAATGAGTACAAGATTTAATTGTTTCCTCTCAACTCCTTTAAATATTTGCCTGGAGGAGATTGAATTTAATGCTTGTCAGTTCAGATTTTCTCCTCTTTCTTTTTTTTTTGGATTTATGGTGACATTAGTGATCTCTGAATGATGCTCTTTAGTTGCAATGTTCAATTTACTTTGAAAAAGTCACTAGTTGGCTGTTACAAAAATGTAAAAATAGTTGCTGCATAAATTGTACCAAGGCTCAAAAGGTGAATTACTTGATGTAACTTTGTTGCATTAAATTGAAAAATAGTTTTAAAATAATAGCATTATTCACACCAGGTTTTCCAGTCCTACCCTGTACTGCTTTCTTTTTCATCAGAGGATATTCTAGTAATAAAATGAGAATATGGTGGAGTATGGATAGGACTAATCAGGACCTGCATAGCTAGTATTCTGAAAGTATTATAATTTTGTCACTCTGTGTTTCTTGCACTTTCTCCTCTGGAATCTTTTCTTTTAGGTTCTGTCTTTGCAAACTCACAATTTATCATTCTTAAGATATTTTAATATCCAAAGTCTTTTAAATATGGGAAACAAGTAGAATAGAATATCTTTATTGTCATTGCATTCCATGAATACAATGAAATTTGAAAGCTACCTCAGCACAGTGTCCCAAACACCACATCACAATCACACTATAGAGTATTTAAAAATTAAAATAATTACAATAATAATAATTATTAAAAACCTAGTCTAAAACCTATCTAAAACATTTAGTAAGTTAAATAGTTTAAAATGCCACTATATACATAGGATTAAATCACAAATGCACTGTTTTATTCAAGACAATTACTGCCTTGGAAAAGAAACTTTCTCAATCTATTAGTCCTCATTTTAAGACATCTATAACGTCTCCCTGATGGTAAGAGTTCGAAATATGAATGACCAGGATAAGAACGATCTGTGGATATTTTTAGTGCTCTAGAGAGGAGTCTGGTCTTCGCAATCTCTTCTAAAGAAGAAAGAGAGCAACTGATGATTTTTTTTTCTTACCCACTACAGAGCATCCAGCATACCACACCGTTAAAAAGTATGCCAAAATGCTCTCGATGGTAGAACGGTATTGAAGTATTGTGGGATAAGAAGTATTGTGGGATGATTAAGGGAATAAGCTATAGAATTGATCTCAGTAATGAAATTGTCACATGATCTTTAATTTTGATTTCAGCCATAAACTAGTTGTTCTTTTTATGGATTTTTCTTATACTTTCTTAAAAAATTTATTATGGAGAAAATATCTCCATAAATAGTATTAAACAATTGCAACAATAATATTTTGCTCTGTATGCCTGCAATATTGTACCTGCTTACCTGAGAGAAACTTATACTTATTTTGTTTTTGAATAAATAATTATAGGTTAGAGAAAGACAAAAAATTGTAAGTTGCAGCATCACGATTCTTTCTTTTTATGATCATTTCCCTCTTCAAATGTTTAATGCACACATTTTGAATAAGAAGTTAATAAACATCTAGGAGTTAGTGAATAAATTTCTAATGGACCAGAATAATATCCTTGCTATTGAAATTGTAGTCCAACTTTAGCCAACATATCATCTCTAGATGGGCTGGGATCTCAATTTATTACACTTTCTTGGCTAAACCGATATATGTTTAAATGGTGTGTAAAGCCTACTATAATTTCAGGCTTGTTGTAGGACTTGACAGGAAATGATTAAGTTGTTGTGTTTTGTTTTGTTTTTTTGCTATCACAATCTGACATTTATTTTTTTAATTCAGAAAAACAGGTTGAAGACCTGAGGTTTGTCCGAGATAGATTATCAAGACAGACGTGGCAACTTCTTTTTTGCCCTTGATGGCAGTATTCTTGTTCTTAAATCCAAAATTTAGGTACTTCTCCAGATAGAGGGCCTTGTAAAAAGCAAGGAAGGCTGTGAATCATCTGGAGCAAAGCTGGCTGGGGAATTGTGGGAGTTGAAGTTCTCCAGGCTTAAAGTTGCCGAGGTTGGCAACTCCTGCTCTGGATCATACAAACTGTGCTCAGTACCATCTCATCATTAATACTGATTCTCCAGTGTTGAAATAAAGTTCAGCTACCAATTGTGTCACCTTCCATATGTAAAAGGGAGTTGGGTGCATTTTGATCCTACATCTTTGGAGACAAAGATTTTTTTTCCAATCAGTTTGATTTTTCATGCTATGTATATGCAAACTTGCTTTCTATACATATATCAGAAATGGTGGGTGCTAATCTACATAAGATTACAGCATAATAAATGTACTGTATTAAACCTAAACAACTCCAGGACTCCTGCCCAGTAAATGTAAGGAATAAAATGCTATTTCTATCTTTAATCATTCTGGTTGTATTTACTTTTAGAATTTCTGACAAAGGACAAAAATGGGTACATCTTGTGAATTTATAAATTGAATACTTTATGATATACATATTGCTTCAAAATGTTGGGTTCCTAAATATATATATTCATATATCATTTTTAAAAACCAATTCATCTAAAATCCTCAGTATTCTTGTTTTCCCTCACTGCCTATGTTTCTTTATAATTTTATATGACATAAACATCCCTTTAAAAAGAACAAGAGGGAATTTCCCAGCAGCAAAGTCCCTTGAGCATTAATTACGCTGCTTGCCAGGATATACAGGATGATTATTTGATCTTTGGAAGAAATGAGTACAGGGGGAAAAAACCACCTGCCTTCACAGAACTGTAAATAGAGATACATATAAAGGAAAAGCTACTGTCAATATCCTTTTTACTGTATGTTGAAGAAAACACTTAAGCCTAATACCAGTGTTGACTAGCAAAGTATAGAAAAAGAGTAGTAAAAGCAAAGATCAAAAGCAAGAAAAAAAAACATTGAGCACTTTCAGATTGCGTTAGTTATCTTAATAGTTATCTTTTTCTTAAGCCCCAGACATTCATCTAGATTTCAGTAAAAATATATTTATTCTACAATTTGGCTGAATTTAATTGTCTGCAATTGTTTCAATTCTATTAATTCCTCTTTGAGTTGCATGTTTATTTTAACCATAGGACTATAAAATCTGCTGCTGCTTATGCCTCTGCATCTCATTCAAAGACTTAAGCTTGAACCTAGGCCATGGAGCAAGGTTTTTTAAAACTTGATAGCAATGAATAAATTAAAAGTGTACTATCGAGCATGGCTACAATTATCACAATCAGGAAGATGTTAAACATTTTTCAGTATGCAGCAAGATTGTTTTTTTTCAACCTAGTGTTTTCCTGCAAACTCAAGAATTTGCTTTTTTTTTTTTTTACATCAACCAGGCATTGATGCACTAGTTGTGACAGGAATTGATTGTTGTCCAAGCCTGGAGTCACGAGTTGAGGAAAGTGGCAATACAAAAGTAAATAGCCATTTAACCAACAGGCAGGAAGAAATGCCTGTTGTCTCTTATCTAAAGATGGTGAAACAAAAATTGCAGAGTGAAGAAATCTAGTTGACATGGAGACAAATACAAGATCTGACACCTCAATTATCCAACAAGACATTTAAAACCATTCTTTGGAGGAGGAGGAATATCATCTATTTTGCAAATCACCCATTGGGGCAGGTATTTTTTTTTCACTACAGTATCTTGATAAGAATGCCAAATGTACCAGGATCATTATCAGATGAGATTCATAGTCCATTTAATCCAATAATGATTGAAAAAACAGGATGGATATGTCTTTTATTAATACGACATGCATCACAGCATATGGTTTGACAAAACAGAGCTTATTCTATCAGATGTTATGACCTCTATCCTGCATGATTGAATGTGTGCAAGTACACATTTTTAAATGAAAAATGAAAAATAGTTTTTTCTTATCAAAACCAGTAGTATCTTTCAAATAAAATTCAATTTAAAACTTGAAGAAAGTAAAAGATTATATAACCAACTGGCTAATATGTGGCTGAAGTACAATTGCTGCATCTCTTCCCATTGGCTATGCTGGCCAGGTGCTAAAATTGTCATTTAATATCATCTGGGAGGCTATTAATTCAACACTTCTGAAAAGAATCTTAGTAGCATTATGTGTCTCCTCCAAATTTGATCCTGAAGAATCAGGAGCAAAATCTTGTTGCATAAATTCACTTGTGAATTTGAACGCTGACCATAAAAATGTTGTGGGGGAAAAAGCTGGTAATTTCATGCTAACAAATTTGAAATTTATAATTCTTTACTCCTCTTAATCTGTAAGAAATCCAAGACTCTCCTCCTCACCACCAAAATTCACCCATGCTGATCTTTTTATAGTAGATCTTTTTTTCATCATGATATTCAAATTATAGATTTCCCTATTAATTCATCTGTAAATGTTTCAGTTCTAATAGGCTTTTTCAGTCTGACCATTACATCTATCAATACTGTTCATTACCAGGTCATTACATCTGTCAATACTGTTGCTGGTGACCATACTTTTTGTGATAACCGTGTCATTCTGATGTTAGCAGTCTGAGATATTATTATTAAAACACATATATACCTTCATATCCCTTTTTCTTAACAAATGTAAGAAATAATTCTGCTGGAATAGAAGAAAATGTATGTTGGATTCAGTGTAAACAACAAGAAGGGAGACTTCAAGAATTACTTTTAAAAATTGTTTTTTAATGAAGAAATAATTCCATTCCAAAATATAGACACACAATTAAATAGATTAATCACTTCAAAATATGACCCCAATAGGCTTAACACACACACGCACGCAAACACACAAAACAATACTTAACAGCAATACAAAAAAAAACCCCATACAATAATAGTCCTGTTTACAATACCAATGGATAATGTAAAATTTGCAGTGTGTCTGTTCAGATTGGTGTAAAATAACAGTAGTTAAAAACATCAGACAGTAGCTTCAAGATGTAATTCTTCATACTTTTTGGTTCACAAATAAATTTCTGTCTTGTCATTCAAGGTTCTGGCACTGAATTGAACCAACCTGCTGCAACCTGCAGTTGTGGTATTTACAAGATATATCTACAGCAATTCCAAAGAACTTATCAGAATGGAGGAAAGTGGCTAAAGTAAAAGGCAGACATCTGTGCTAAATAATGATGCAACATTTTGTCTCATGCATATAAGAAAATACATATTGTCACAACGAAGGCCACACACCTTTTAATGCAGTTTTAAAGTTAACATTACTACTTACAGAGATTCTATCCTCTCTTTTCTTTCAACATTCAAGAATCCTGCTATCTTCACATTCTAATTCCTGCCTCTTAATGATCTTTCCATTAACAATCCACAAAGAGTTTTGGGCAATAGTAATTAGCCATGAAAAATGATAAATGGCTATTTCAACCATTCCAGCAACTTTGAGGTTCGCCATCCAAATATGTTTAGCAAACAAAGACTGTATGGGCTAAAACATAAGCACATTTGGAACAAAACTCTTACTCAACTTCCTCTACAGGCTTGTTTCATTGTGCATGGAAACGTATGTCTGTAACACTAGCTTTGGGCCTGGATTCCTTGGGCATGCAAGTTGATGTACATCTGATAAGGACACCCACATATCTTATTCCGTTAGGTCTTATGACATCCCAGACAAAATAGAGAAACAGGTGATCTCATTAAGGCCTTTGTTTGTGAAGTTTTATGCAAGCATATCTTTATTCAAATTTTATACTCGCACATTGGCTGATGACCCAGGAGGTTGAGTTGCTGTGTTAGATGACAATAGTTTTGATTCCCAGATACTGGATAGAAATCAGGAGAAAGTATTGTCCATATTGAGCCACTGTCAGCTTAACACTGGTTGATATACTAATTTAGATTTTGGTTTTGGAGGCAAATGGAAAAGTGCTTTAACTTGGACTTCCAGAGTAAAAGAGGCCACCTAGAGCTCTGCTTTGGGGAATCTATGCTGAAAACAGACTGAGAGAATGGTACATATGTTGTGATGACAATAAGTGTTGCACAGATTTTCCAAAGTTTAGACTCTTGTATGAGCTTTACATGCAATATGGGAGTGTAAATTAAGCACTATATCAGAGAAACACAATCACTACTCTAACTGTAGGTATCTAGCTGGATTTGGATCTTTTTAATGAAATTTTGCTTCTCTTTTAAGAAATACTTGGCTGGAGTCCTGAGCTGTCAGCAAGAATTGCCAATATACTGTCTATTATTAACTGATGTGTGCCAGGCACTAATAGAGAGTAACCAGTTCCTGAGAGAAGGGCATAGGAGAGGTAAGTTGTCAAAAATTATGTATCCACCATGTGAAGATGGTAGACACGACAGGAGTAAAGAGTAATTATTGCACAGGTGGAGTTTCTGGGGTGTCTCAATGTAAACATTTTTTAAAAATTATTTTCTGCAGTTCTCTAAATTCTGTGATTTGACTCCATAGAGACAATGTTGCGAAAGACACAAGAAGGAAGATGCCAGGAATAGCAATTATTTTAAGCATGAGTGAGAAAATAGCTAGAGTTATTTAATCCATAAATCTCTGATCTGAAGCCTGTCCCTTGTAGAAACAACAGAAAAATTCAGTTTTTAATTTGGACAATACAAAAAATAAGCAAGTTTAAGGAGTTATTATTCTTTTAACAATAACTTTGGATTTACATATTTGAGCTTTTTTAAATTCATGCTTAATGTTAAGTTGCATCATTAACAAATTTTGCCCTAAACAGAATTTTTAAATCATTTGCTGTTTTCCTCAGGGCTAAAATTTGCTTGTAACAAATTTACTGTATAGGGAAAATAAGATTTGCAAAGTATCTTTTCCAAATGTAATCCTCAGGGGAGCAGTCTCCTCTCTATTATTTTTTAAATAGCATTTATTCAAAAGAGATACTGCTGTAATTACATAATGTATTATTTTTTTCTTTTTAGAAAGGACACACCTCCCCCATGTGCTTTTCATATTTATCAGATTACCCCATTTGTCCCCTGAAGAAAGTCTCTCTACTCATTCCAGGAGTGTCCAGAAGGTAAGATTAAAAAAAAAGGCAAGATGGCAGCCATGTTAATGTGATGTTTATGTACCTTGCAAGATGTGCATGGTGGCCATCTTGATTTTTTCGCAATACCCTGCAGATAATGGCCCATTTCCAAGAATGCACACAAAATAAAAGGTGGCTGACTAAGGCAATGCACATTCAAAAATAAGAAAAGAAGTAATTACAAGCAATCTTTTAAAGCCTGTACATTTAAAGCTGAAGGCCTCAACCAACAAGATATGAAAGATGGAGATAATGTGAAAGAAAGTGGTAAAACTGCAACAAAATAATTCAATGAAGATTATACAATTAGTTTAGGGATTTTATGGCACCTGTGGTTTATAAACAGCTTTAGTAACGAGTATTTCAAAACATAGTTCACAGTTTTAAGAAGATCTGTATTGATTTTAAAAACTAGATTCTATATAATTTGAATGTTGACTTTTGTATATGATTTCTATTTGGAAAGAAAATATTTACACTAACTTCTATGGCTGATTTGTTAAGATTATATTTTGAAAGAAAACATTTGTCAAGTTATGCAGTAGCCCTAAGTCATAGAGATACTTCTTAGTGCATTTTGTACAAGTTTGTTTTTAAATTTTTCATTTATTTATTTTGCAGAAATATTAAAAACAAATTGCAATCCAAAGATGCAATATTGTAATATCAACATGTGTGCAATTTCTAGTAATATCTGTGAGAATTCTGCAAGTGTGGCTGGGTTCAGTATTGCAATTATAGTTCATTTTTGGGCTATAAATATGTACACACAGGAGTATATTCAACGATAAATGCATCAATATATTTTTAAAAGTCCCTCCATGGAAAAACAATGTACAGCGTGTAGGAAAGTGTTCTAAAACCTCAAATTATTCGGAAATCAAACTCCTAATATAAACAGTACTGTCATTGTAAACTGAACAGGTTTAAAAGTATGTGCAAAGGGTTTGTATTTTGTTAGTACAGCCAGTGTTCTTCATCAATAATAAGCCATGTTACATATGATATAGTTGATATAATTTAGCTTTTAAAAAAACATGGTTTTTTTTAATCTTCAAAAATAAAACACCTACAAACTAGAACTTGGCAAACAAAATAATTGTGCTACAGTCTGGAGACCTAGTTGGTTAGAGAGGCTGCACTTGATTTTTCACTTCTTTGTTAAAGCTGGCAGCTAGGCTATCTTTGTCATTAGTCGGAATGTTGTCCTCTTCTTCTTCCTCTTCCTCCTTCTCTTTCCCCTCCTCAGTTCTTACATCACTTTCATTATCCATTTGACTGCAGCTTTCCTGTCAAGAAATGTTTTAACACTGTTTATCACATTTCATAGAAACACACCAGCCCTATGTAGGCAGTGTACAAATGTGGAATACTCACCATGTGAATATTCCTGATAAGCCCACCCCTCACTGTTACCTGGATGAGGCTACCTTCCTGCAGACACATGATTCGACTTTTCTTAGTCACATTTTATTTTGCTCTTTACTCTTACAATTTCAGCTCTGCATATGTTAGCTTTCAGAATAGGTGCAGATTTTCTATTCTGAATGCACAATAAAGCATGATTGGTAGGAGAGCAGAGTTACTAAAAAGACTATTCCAATTCATATAATACCTGAATAATATTATCATTAAACTTTTGTGTGTAAGTGTGCTATGAGTGTATCTTGAGTTCTGATCTGTGCATTTTTCTCAGCAGAATTTTTCAGAAGTGGTTTGCCATTGTCTTCTTTTTAGCACTGAGAGAGAATAACTTATCCAAAATTAACCAGCTGGCTTTGTATTTACAACAAGATTAGAATGGTCTTCTAATTTCTCATCTCATGTCTTTAATTCTTATCCCAAAATAGCTCTATATCATCAAAGCAGTATATCCATCATGTCTATTAGCAAGTGAACAAAAATCTATGTTCTAAAGTAATACTCTATTCTACTACACATATGTACAGCATATAGAGCACATGCACATTTTTGGCAACATTTCCCAATTCTTTAAAAGATATTTACAATGAATGGTAATAGAATGTTAACAATACATATAGATTATGGTAACTAGGTATTCTTGGGAAGATGGAAAAGTTATAATAGGACAAAAGTCATATTATCCATCTAGAAACATAATTGTGGCTTTAGAATTTAAATCCTGGAAATTAGCTTTCTCAAATTTTATAGTACGAAATTACAGAACCACTTCCAGTACGTGCTGGTTGAAAAATATGGGGTAATATTAGTAACATACCTGGAAAATATCAGGTTGTTGATATTTTTTACATGAAAAAGCTCTTAAGCATTATTAATAAAAATATTAAAAACTTATTAGCTTTGAAAAAAGGGATGGGAACAAGAATAGGTGTCTTGTGTGGCTTGGTGATATAATTTTGGACAGAAACAAAATTGAAGTTCACTCCATATGATAAGTAGCTACTGGGAAAAAGCTGTCATGAAGTTAGCAGATGCATATAGAAATGGCTCTTTCTTAGCTTTCCTACATCCTCACCCACTTTGACATTCTGGACATAGTTCCAGATGAAGAAATATTTTGTTTGAGGCCAGATAATTTGGATCGGCAAACCAGATTAGACATGTATTCTGAAGGTCTTGCATATTGATAATGTTTCCAGCCTGATATTCATCTAAAAAAATAAAGCAGGAATTGCTATTTCTAGTGCTTACAAAAAAGAGAATTAAAGCTCTGTCTATTAATATAATTCTGTATGGTAATGATTCAGCAATATTAGTGTTAAATAATTGCAGATAACTTCTATTGATCTATATGAAAATGAAAATCAGGTTGTATCTAGATTGTACGTATCAAGATAATTCTGGCCTTTAAAAACTATATTAACTTAGTAGAATCTGAAAAATAATTGCAGTTCAATTATGTGAAATTAAGTATTGTTTAAATAATCTTACGCTTGCACTGAAGGCTTCCACAGCATTTAAAAAAGGACTAGAATACTACAATTCAACCTTCTGTATTAATGTAAAGTATTAATATTCAAAATTACTAATTTTTTTAACAAACTCTGCCAAAAGCATTTTCATCTGTAATCCGTTGAATGACTAACTTGTTAGGTTGCACTTCATAATTTTTAACAAGAGTGGCTTAAAACAAATTAGAAACCTCTGAATATCATTGACATTGACGATCCACCAATTTGCAAAAGGCTATTTGCTTGGAACAGCTTACACCTATCAACGGTACATTTAGCACCATCAAACAACATCTACCTGTCCCAGATCTTTGGAAAGGACTTGATAGGTCGATAAAAATGCCAAATCCAGTCTAAACATCTGACCGACTCAGCTTTGAAACGTGTAGACACTAATTATGATACATGATAACCCACATGCAACTCATTTGCATCCAGAAAGCAGATTTATAATCTAAATCATTAAATCTAGTTTGAGAAGTTATGTTTCATATCATTCTTTCCAAAGGTGGTATTCATTCTACCAAGTAGCATATTTGGCCCATTAACAGGCCCATAAAAACAAACCACATAGCCTATAATCCTTTCAATAGCTTTTCCACTGCTACATAATAGGAACTTATTCTCATTTGACTATTACAGTTAGAATTGCAAAATAGTTACAGTATTGCAAAATGATTACAGTATATTATAATATATTGGTGAATATATTGGAAAATGTGGCCTCTCCCCCCAACCCTGCATTCCAATAATTGCTGAATAAAACTGATTGATATCAGTTTTAATCTAACTTAAAACTTACTTGAGAGGAGAGTGATACAAGGATAAGTTACTCATCCTTGTAAGCTGACCTGTAAAAAAGAAAGTGAAAACAGAAAATGTGAGCAGCCAGATCAGTGCACCGTTGTACAGATAATGGGACTCAGGAGGAGTGAGAGGTTTCATATGGGCATGCAAGAATAGTACACACCAAATGAAGAGGTTAGCATGCAAGAAGAAACTGTGAGAAGGTTGTTGCTGCAGAAAATGCTAGAAAGGATGAAGATCCAATTTGTTCTTTTGAAAGAAAATGGCATTTGAAAATGGCATTTGTTACAAGGCCCAACAAAAAAAGAGAAAGAAGATTGTCTGGTAATTCTTATTTTTAAATACTTTAGGCAGTTATGGGCAATCATTTCTCATTTATATTTGTAACTTTTACAATATACTCTTTTAAAGGACATGTACAAATGGTCCTAAAACTACAAATTTTCAACAGTATTTAAAAGTGCTTCCTAAGATAGAGTTAATTTGCTCATTAATCAGTATTCCTTACATATAGTGAAACAGAAAACACCTTCTTATATTTAGTCCTTTGATCTCTTTAATATTTCTTGTACATAAAATCCATATTCCCATAAATAAGCATAATGCAGGCAGATTATCTGTTGGTTTAGTTAGAAGTGACATTTCAACAAACTATGCCAAGAACCTTAGACTTTAGCCTGATATCTATTATGCCAAAATAATGGCAGGCAGAGATCTTTTTAAATTATTAGAAATTTTTAAAATACTAGAAAATTGCTAGAATAAAATATTGCTGCTTGGATCCTCATATTATGCTGATATTTTATGAGATCCTAAGGGTTGAGAAAAACTTGGTGAACATGATGGCTAGTAGCAGCTAAAGATTTGGCAGCTTGATTACACGCTGTTATTCATATATTTGTGAAATAGGTTGTATAATTGCATCAAAACAATTGTGCATCAGTGACTCATATTTTCTACAGTTTTACCACTGTCAGAAGTTATGCTATTACTAGTATCTGATGTAATTTTCAGGGACTTTGTAAAGTAGATCATGGGTTTTTTTTGATAATGTCTTTGCCCACATTGAGAGAGAATAAGATTCCTACTACTATCAATGTATACTAGCTGCAGCTTTCTTTAGTGGGCCATTGGACTAATTTCCTTTGCTTATTTGCATGGTAGATGATAAGGTTTTAATTTAAAATTATTTATTTTGTTGAAGAAAAGACACTGTATTTAAGAAGATTTTAAATAAGATGAAAGTTCTACCTTTGGAGATTAAGTCTTGATGGCTCATTCACACATGCAAATTACTACTTCCTTTCACAGTATAAAAATGCCAAGAATGCATGCGTGAACACCCACCTACTCTCAAAGTTATTTTGTGAAAATAGAACAGCACACTGTTGACAGAGCATGTTACTAGAATTTGTGATGTACCAACTAACAGCTTGTGAAGGTTAATGTCAGCCTATTAATTTCAGTACAAAAAGTATTTCCTGATTATTCACAGAAACATGAGTGCATCTCACTATTATTTGAAATCTACACTCTTATCACTATATTCTTCCAAAAGAAATAAAATCTAGGGTAGTGAAATTTCTTTCAGCTATGTACTTTTGTTGAGTTCTTATCTTATTTTTACCTGATATGCTTCATCTTGCAATTTCTGCTTCAAATACTCCTCCATCTTGAGTTCATTCTCTAGTTGGCAGACTGAATCATTTTCATAGTTCTCCTCATCAGCTCTAACATAAGAATCTCCATCTTCTGTAACCCTAAACACAATTATTAATAAATAGGGTTGTGCAATTACTGCCTGACCTACTTCGTACATAGATACTTCTATGTGAAAGCAGTAAGTTCCATCTTATCTTAGCTTAAGTTTGCAGAAGTGGTGGTGGGCAGACATAATATACAGCCCACACCAAGTCATTTATTTTGTGGAATGTGAGCTTAGAAAAATGCGGTACCTTTTTTCATAATTTAACTTTTATAAAGCAGATTGCCTAGAAAGTCCTTTTTGAAAATCAGAACAGAATGAAAGTAATAGAAAATTCAGGGCACTGTGAAGATTCAGGGATGAGGTAGGGAGCTCTCTACAGTGGCTTTTGTGAGTTCCCATAGAGTGAATTCTGATGCTGATTGTGATTTTATACTGATTATAGAATATGTTTGTACATTATTTTTTAACTTTCTGTTGTTTTTATGTTTTTATTTTTTCTGGTGTTTTTATCTAAGCCTCTCAGAGTGGCTTAGATGAGATAGGCACTCATATAAATCAATTAAATAATAATAGTAATATGCAGAACTCTGTATTTCAGAAAAGTATGAATTATCTGGTGGACTATTTGGTATGTTGTGGTGAATATATGCTTTTACATCCTGTAAAAGCACCTCTTAATATTTTTCCTTTTCAGTAGAATGGCATGAAACATACAGAACAAATTCAATTGTTATCAGAGAAGAATGCAGTCCAATTTCAGTTTACATCCGTGTTTCTCAATCTGAGGAATTTAAAGATGTGTGGACTTCAACTTCCAGAATTCCCCAGCCAGCCAAGTCCACATATGGTAAAGTTTGTTATCTTGAGAAAAACTGATCTTTTTGACTTATGGTACCTGCTTGATTTGCAATGTTTCCAGAATGTGATTGCCAGGGCAATCTTAGCCCTTCTTCACCCTTTCCATATTTAATTTATCTCCTGATATTGCCTAACTAACATACCCTAAAATGCCCAAACACATCTATCCATTTGAGTTCCATTTAAAAAAAAACCAAAAACAGTAAGAAAATGTATATTAAATATATTATATTTTAGATTATTACTTTCATTAAAATGTTTAAATCATTTATTAAAATTAATTGTTGGGGGCATAAATGTATGAAGGAGGACTAATACAAAAATACTGTCCTTTAAAAAAAGTTTGGAATATAATATTCTAGTAAAGGGAAATTTTCCATTTCCTGTATCTAACCTAAAATCACAGCAGTATCCTGATCTTCAGCAGAAAACAGTCCATTCTTCTCAAAGGAAATAAAAAACTGCACCCAATTTTGGCATATTTTCTGAAATGCCCCTCTGAATGGATTCAAATTATCTTCCTAAAAAAGACTTGGCTGTTGTTTAGTATATATTAATTATCAACAACTTTCATCCTGAGTTCAAATATAAAAAGCATTGCAAATTGTTTTTTTCACCAAAATTTTACTAGAGTTTTATATTGTAGTTCATAAGTCATCCATTATTGCTATTCTTGGCAAAATCTTTAGTTTAAAAACCATCCCAATATTAAATGGAAACTTAATTTCTCAAGCTTTGAGTGCCTTATTGAACACAAGAAAAAGATAGAAATCAAAGAAAAGGCAAAACAGGATGGAGTACCCACAGGTCACTGCGAATGGTTCCAGTAGCAGCTACATTGTGAAGATATCCTGGCTTCCGGGCATGGATTTGTGCCAGGAAAGCCTTTTCAGAAGTTGGTGATGGAACAAGATCATCAAAATGAGTCCGACCAAACTCTGAATCCACATTACTTTCTGTCTCACTTCCAACTTCTGTATGAAGAAATAGGTTGGTATGATAATTATATCTTTCTCTCCTATTTCTAGAATGCTTCTCTGTTTTTATTTTTAGCATCCTGTACATAGCCATCTTATATTGCTAAAAAAACAACACATTGTCTACATTAAAAAACATGCAGAGCAACTTTCACTTTTGTACAGTTGAAACTTGCCATTTATTACAACTTCCTATACACAGACAAGTAAAGCTTTTACTTGTCAGGTGGGGTGACTCAGTGTACCCAGTGTCCCTAAATTAAAAAATGAATATGCTAATAACTGGGTAAGCTATTAAGTGAGGTATTAACAGTTAGTTACATAACTGGATTGCCTGTTATTATAATACTGATGCATTAACCCTTGGACAGTGTTGTTGTATAAAGAAACCAAACAGCATTGACTTTCTGTTTAGCAAGAAGACACATTGCTGCATTTGAATTCATTTGAGTTAGTTCAATTATCTTCAGTGAGCTTTACTTTTTTTAAACATTTCAGCAGCATCTGTCATTACAACAGGTATCAAGGCTGTACTCTATATAAATATAATTTTTAATAAGGCAAACAAATGCTTATTTAATAGCCATAAAAATTAACAAAAATCCCAGGCATTTAAAAAGCACTGGAAATAAATAAATATCAGAAATTAAATGCGAGAAAAAGAAGGAATCTTGCCCTGAAAAGACTGTAAGTCAGTAGTTCAAACTGTTAACTAGTAGCTTAAAATATTTTGCAGCACATTTTTCTAGATTGTAGATCGTCTTTAGTCTATATTAAACCAATATGAAACACTTATTCTTTAAATAATCAGACCTGAATTTAACTCTTTCACGAGAGAAGACATGGTATTGGTGATTGAATCAGCAGCTACCAACAAGTCATTTCTTAAATTTCTTCTTGTACCTAATCAATAGAAAAGCAAAGTGCAAAATATTTTTAGCAATGTTTTGAGATTTTTGTATACATTTAACAAGGCAAAATAATAAATGATACAAAACTCAATTAAGAAAACAATTTAAAGTGTATTAATTTTAAAAATGTGTTTAGGTAGTTTTTATAGTAGCATAAACTCCAAGTACCTGCACTACACTACACATGCATTAATTTCTTTATGACCTCTGCAGAATAGATTGGTTTTAATAAGATTAATTAGTTTTGAACTGGCAAACTTTTTTAGGTAAGTGGAGTAATGCTCCTGTATTAAGAAATAAATACTGCTATATAGGGGCAGCATCTGATGGAAGAAAGTTAGATTTGAGTTGTAGAAAAAATCTATCTGAATTCTGTGCCTTCTTTATGAAAAAATTAAAGAGAAAATATTTATCAAATGACCAGTGATCAGCCAACTGTTGTTTTTGGTTCTAAGATGTGTGTTTAGTTCTAGGATGCTTGTGCATTTTTGTAGGGATGTATGATGAAATTATAACTGTCTGGGGTAGACAGCATGAAAATAATATCCAACAGCTTGGCCTCTGAACTACTTGGACCCATATTGTAATAGGACCTTGGAAGTCAATGTAGAAGCCTCCGGACTATTGAACAGTTGGCATGAGGAACAATAACTACAAAGCACAGTTTATAATAGCACATTATAAATAAGTACAATTGCTATTGTCTGAAAATAAAATGCATTTTTATGTACATTTGCCAATAAAAAATGCTGTGTCTATTGCAAATAATTTAGAAAGCTGGACATTTAGATTGGAAGAATTTTTTCTCCTATTATTTTATTATGCTGCAATAAAAACTGTTATTTTTTTTATTTCTGCTCTAGTCTGTCATTAATTGTCCTCTGATGCTGCTTGCCCCAAATATAAGCTTTGAATTACTTAATTATTTCAGAGCTTTCAGAGAGTTTTAATAGAAATGCAATGAGGAAAGAAGCTATGGATTACCAATTTTTCAACAGAAGGACTGTTTGTACCATTACCTTGTGCAAAAGCTTCTTGCACATCTCCTCCCACCCCTGTCAGAGAATCTTGTGGTGTGTGGGCTGGAGTTGAGCTGGCAGATGCAGATCTGATAGGCATTGGAATTGGCCGACTGATTGTGTGGCTGGGAGATGAGCGAGGAGAGCCTGCCCCTTGAGTCTAGGGGGAAAAGGAAACCATGAGTGGTTCAGGATGAAGTAGAGAAGATACTTCTGTCCCACCATCTCCAATTATTTCTCTGTTGTAGAAAATAATCAGAATATGCCCATGCTGGATAGTGTTGCCATCCTGATGGAAAATGAATGGATCAATATATTATTAGTTCCTAGAACCAAAACCACATATACTAAAATGGAGATGATCAGAATCATAGGGAAAAAGGATTGGTGAACTTGCCCAGAGTCCTAAAGATCACACTGACATATTAATTTAAATTGTCCCAGCTGAAATGCAAAAAAGTATTTCTTTTTGATGTTTTCCTTTTCCATTGCCTGAAAGTTAAACAACAACAAAAAAAGACAAATCAAATAGAAATTATGTTTTTCTTTTGCCTTAGTTACCTGGCAGCAGCAATGGAGAAAACTGTTGGACACCACACCATTGAGTCATGACAGAAGAGGTATTTAATTCTGACTTCCGGTTTGCAAGGCTTCGGCAGCAGCAGGAATGTATGATTGTGCACAGTTTCTGCTGCGCTCGCTGCTGGAATGCCCCCGATCCAGCTGGATTTGGGGGCTACAGTTACCCCATAGAGGTAAGTGAAGATAGGGGAGATCCAGCAGGGGTCCGGGGGAATAGCAATCCCCCTCCTCAGCTGGCTTAACTCCCTTTTCCGAAAGCGGTGGAGCAGCGGTCAGCAATGGCCACCACAAAGAAGCTTTCATCCGGATAAGAATGTGCAGGAGGAAGCTGCGAAAGTGAAAGTTTTTGGCTAACCGGGATAATAAGTAACATTTAAATACCCTGGAATTTAAGTTTCATTAAAGATACATTGTTCCCGACGAAGACGGAAAAAGCGGTGAATGAAAGTAAAAAGGGAAAGTTTGTTTTTTCTCACTCTCCTTCCTTATGGTGGTAGCAAATGAATGGAGAAATTGGAAAAATCCGTTTTGGCATCAGCAGGTAATCCTGAAAATTAAAGCCAAGGGGACAATAAAGATTTCTGAGCACTGGGGGAAAAAAAAGTTTTTTGCTATAAGTGGGAAGGGAGAGGAAAAGAATTAATATTAAGATTTTGTTGGAGGAGGCTACTTGGAATTTATAAGATCAGAGCTAAACTGTAACAAGACTTCTAAAAGTTATATTTTAATTGGAGTTTTGTAACTGAACTATAACCCCAGGAAGAGAAAGTATAAAAAGAAGAAAGTGCTAAATGAAACAGTCTGTGTGTATTTGGATTGCTTGGTGAATTTGGGACTTTTGGAAATCATTATTTGAAAGACTAAAAACATTTGGGTTGTATAAATTTTTTTTTTCACAATGGCACTACTTGTTGATGAACCGAAAATTGAATTTAAAAAGCTAAAAGAAGAGGAACAAGAAGGGAAGGGCTCTTCTGGATCTGTTTTCCATTTTTTAGAAATGGTGATTTCTACCTACCAGAAACTACAAGAACAAGAAGACTGGGATAAAGAAGAAGCCATCTTTAATGAACAAACAACTTTAGCTGGGGAAGAAAAGGGAAAGAGAATGGAGAATTTAAGACTTAAAAAAACAACCAAAAAAGGGAAAAATAAGGTGAAAACCCGATAAAATATCAGAAAGCAACAGAAAAGAGGAATACAGAAGGTGGAGATTAAGGTGGAGATTAAGAGACAAGGGGGTAAAAAGGCAGGATTGGAGAAGAAAGGAAGGGAAAAAGGGAAGAGAAGTTACAAAGGTTTAAAACAAGATGTAAAAAAACAAGATTTATTCAGAGATAGTGGGTAAAAATATGATTAAAAAAGAGATTCTGCAAAAGTACATAAGATTGTACTGTTGTATTTATATATGAAATAATGTTAGAAAACTGGATTTAATAATAGAGCTTAATTTGCTATGGATTATTGTTTTAATTATGTTATAAACTTATTACTCTTTTTTATCTTATAATATAGTATGTAGCTTCAGAATGTACTAAGCAGAATCAGAATGAAAAGTATATATTTTAAGCATTAAATTTCGGGGAAAGATTTAAAGGCGTCATACTTCAATCAGTGATTACAGGATAAATTTTGTGTTAATGAGAAAAGATTATAGAAAATTGAAATAGAACAGACAAAAGATATATGCATGATGATTTAAATTGAGATGAAATAAATAAAATAGAATTAAGAGAGTGAAAAGAGGGTAGAAGCTATATAGAAAATGTAGAATGGTAAATAAGATATGAAATGGGATAACAAGTAAGCATGAATTCGAATTTATGTCTGTACAAAGAGATGTAACCCGGGACTAAGCCGCTTTCCAAAAAGAAGTTTTATGTTTTTATGTTTTGTGTTTTGTTTGTGTATGTTTGTTTATTGAAAATTAATAATTTTTTTATTAAAAAAAAAGAAGAGATATTTAATTCTTTGGCTTATGTTTTGTTGGAACTTAGAGGTAAAGTAATAAAACTGATAAAGTAAGTAAAGTTGTCGTAGGGATGTTTTTATTACTTTCCATGGAACTCAGTGTTTCTATATCATCAATGGTCCCATACCTTATGTTTGTGGGAATGGAAATTAATGTTGGAGTCTCATGACCTCTAACTAAAAAGCAAGCTACATTATATTCCAGATATCCTACTCCAAACAGATGGGAAATGTTCTGGTATATTTGGACAGAAGTCAGAATCCAGTCTACAAATTACCATTACCTTCTAACCCTAACCCCTAACCCTTTTTAATTTAGTTTAATCAAATTCACATAATGATTACTTGTTTCCTTATCATGCAGATATATTTACTGTATTTTCTTACTGTACCTTATTCATATTATATATAGGCAATGTAATCAGACATGTTTACATTTACTAAGAAAAAATATGTTCCCCCATTCTTAACACATTTATTGATTGATTGATTGTATGGCATTCTTAATACAAAAAAACCTGTTTTTTGTCCTTGGTATATAGCTCCCTCTGCTGGAACCTAGGATAACTTATAATATAGAATTTTGTAATCAGGAACCTACACAAAATAACTTTTAATAATTCTGAAATGCTTAGGGAACATCATTTTATGAATACAGGAAATAATAATAATACACCATTTTCCAATTATTATTATGATTTGTTGCACAATCTATATAGTTGACTGCAATGAACCATAATATCTGAAAAATTATTTGTTAATTTGAAGAACAATGGCCAACACTTGAAAGATATAGAAGGAAAAGCTGATTTAAAAAATTCCACATGGATTTGATTACTATCAGAAATGTTAAAGAAAAAAACCTGAAGGCTTTATTTTATGAGCTAAAAAAGACTAATTGCATGAATATGCAACACACAATAGCAAATGTCACCTTTGTAATAAAAAGGATGAAACAAACAATTGACCGTTTGATTACTGCTGCAGCAAAAATTCACAGTCCACAAGTGATGTCATGACTGGATTGCTAGAATTATTCACTGGAAACTTTGCTAGAGATTTGGATTTTAATGTAGGAGACATTTCCAGAGCCATCAAGTTGAAAAGGTTTTGGAAAATGAGCAGGTTAAGATTTTATGAGACTTTAAGAGCCAAACAAACAAACATCTTGTTCATAGCAAGCCTAATACAATAGGAACTAAAAAGAAGAAAGTCTAGTTCACGAATGTTGCTATTCTAGGTAAAGCTAGGATTGAGGAAAAACAATTTAAAAAAAATTATGAAATATTAGGAATTTCAGATCAAAGTTGAATAATTATGGAAGAAATCTGTTGTTATATCAATAGTGATTGAAGCCTTCAAAGTTATACCAAAAGGACTTCCTCAATATATGGAAATATAGAGCACTTCTCAAAAAACTCCACCCTGCTTGGAACTGTCCATATTCTTAGATGCAACCTTAATAATTCTTAGATCAGGAGTGTCAAACTTGTGTCATCACAGCGTTGTCACCTGACGTATCATAACTTTTTTCCCCTTCACTAAACCTGGCATGGGTGTGTCTAGTATGTGACACATCTGGCCTGAAGGCCACGAGTTTGACAACCTTGTCTTAGGTCATTGAATTATTAAGTTTCCACCAGTGTGAATCTAACTGTAGATTACTCACACGTAATAATATCATGTACCATGTAAATGCATTGATACATAATTTACATACCATGTTTTATACATCATTTATGTATACCATATAATATATTAATACATAATATAAAACTTCTGTAATGTTATGAATTTTTGTCCTCTAAAAGGGTGTGCAAATCGGGATAAAAATAGATGTTTATCACAACATGTGTAACTGACATAAAACCCTCTTACTGTTGATTTTTTCACATACTTTTGTGCTTGCAAGGAGGCAGGTTTAAATATAGAGAGAAGAGAGTTTTGTGTTGCAATTGACTAGAAACAGCTAAAGAAATGAATGTGCTTCATATCTATGAAAGTGATGCTGCAGTTGCAATCTTGGAGGGATTCGGATTTCCCAATCATCATAGTCCCTGGAGGAAAGTGCTAAGATATGTAATGTTAACCCATGCAGAATCAAGATTAGAAAAAGCTGCTATGAGGGTAATATATACACAAGCAACTATACAATATTGAAATGCGCATGTAAATGGAACGCCATTCATTTGCCATTTGATTTCTGCCACCAAAAGTTGTATGTAAGATGTACTCAGAGCAGGTTATAGTGAAATTTTGCTGAACAGCTGTTCTTACATGGATCAATGTGAAATAAAGAGTCGGTTAGCTCTATTCTTCCTGTATTATATACTTTTTCTTCCAGTTCTACATCTTCTGGTTGGCTGTATGTTTATTATGATTAGCTCCTTGGATATTTTTAGGAATGAGGTTATAGATAATTTAAACCAAAGGAAAAAAAAAAAAACAAGTGTTGCCAACTACTTCATAACTATATAAATTGATTTCGTTATTATGATCTGATCCACAATAGGCAGGAGTTATACCTTAAAGGACAACTTGCTCTTAAGATATCAATGATGGGGTTGATACTAGACTTGCTAGTTAAAACATACAAGGTCATTAAGAAAGCGGAAATCGGAGAATTTCCCATGTTCCTTGAACACAATTTTTGAACTTGAAAACACTATGGAGTGCAAAACACATCAGCATAGCAATTGAATCATTCTGTGTTTAAATTAATGTAGATTTCAAGATGGTTTATAATTATTGCTGCATGCTTAAACAGAATACATTAAAAAAAGTAAAACAGTATCACACTGACCTTATTACTTCCTATGTTTATGAAGCTGATTATATTTTTCCAAATTATTTTACTCCAAAAAACTTCAAAAATGCAATTATTTTACACTTTTTGTTCATATTAAGCATTAGCAAGGTTTTTTTTAAACTCCAAAATACACTTCGCCAAAATATAATAAGAGCAAATATTGACATAACAGTGACTCAGTGCTTCGACTTGTGTCTTTTGTCAATGAGCGAGTATGCCTTCAATTGCACTGAACAGAAAATCAAAGTTCAGCTTTGTTGTAATTGGGAAACCTCTCACAGTACCTCTTGACCAATTATTATAGTACAGTTTAGTAAACGCATGGAGTTAGTTATTCGTTGATATTAATATATTTACAAAGGGCATGCAAATTGTGTCTCAACAGACAAATAAAACCTTTATGAATCTATGTTTGAATTTTTTCTTGAATTATTATACTGCATCGTTCTTGGGAAAGAATGTGAACTGAATATTAGATCAGATGGGACTTTCCTGATTCTGTAAAGCTCTTATTGCCTCGCTCTTTAGAAGTTATTACAAGTGATTTATTTGGAGAACTAAAACCAGGCACACCAAGTATATTTATCAGCAACCTGAATATTCATGCACTATAAGACTCATATGCCACTATGATTTGTATAGGGTTATTACTGTTTAATGACAAAGTGCTTTTAGAAAGCCATGCAGATCTCTTACATTTTTTGCGACATCCCAAGAAAACCATCTCATAATTAGAAGGTTGAATATAGTACCTTAATTCCTTAGATAAATGGTTAAAGGCATGCAAGATAGTGTTGTTTAATTGAACACAGCAGTATACACATTTTATGTTCATGGGTTTACAGCACATATTTGGATCACAAGAACACTCTCTATGTGTTAGTGACACTGACAGGCTCAATAACTTACTCCCTGCTTCAATTCTTCTTCCTAAAGAAAAATTGGATGATCATGAATTAGATGAATCTAACTTTGGAAAAGAAGATAAAAGAGAAGTGAACTGTAGTGCAATGAAACATAAGTGCGATTGCCAGCAACAGTGTGCAACTCTCACAATTTTGGGAGGGTGGCAACATAAATATTAACCAAAGAGAATAATAAATAGTATCAATGCCTTCATGCCCTGTTGGTAAAGATTTTTTTTCTTCAGCCATATACTTTAGGAGAGAAAAGTTGGATGTTGCATGCTTGGGGCGTAACACAAAGCTACTACCTTGGGGTACTACATCAGTCTCCATGATTCCTCTTAAACTTTTCATCTCTTTAATAATTTATTTCTTACTTAGCAGACTCCAAGGGAAGGGACAGATTTTTTTCCTGCTAAGTAGTCTGGGCTGATTCCTTGCAAGCAGCTCTAAAGACTAGTCTAAAGTCTTCTGGATGCACATTTCCATTCTTCAAATACTTGTTTGACTACTTTCGAAACCAGTCTTTCAGATTCAGTGTTTATGCTCTAGTAGCATTTATGTTTTCAAAAAAATAATTTCTGAAAATTCAGTTCCCAAAGAAAATTTACTCCAAATTTTAACATTCAGACACACAATGAATATAAGATGCAGGAAAACTGGTTAATAGCCATTTCTTTGAACAATTGCTGTGATTCTATTCTGAGAGTACCAGGATCAAACCCTCCTCATCTTCACAGTTTATCTCTAGTAGGTCAAGGAGGGCTTTTACCAGTTTAGGCCAGGTCTAAAATGTTACATTTTCAAGAATTCAAAATAATTACACATAGCCACCTCCGCAGCTTATTTTCTTCTCAGGAGCATTAATACTTTTATATTAATCATTCTTCAGATTACTTGTGCTGAAGAGATTGACAAAAGACATAAATTAGATTCTTAACAGCACTTGGTATCTTCAAGGAGCAAGGAGGTAATTCTTTATTTGCAGAAAAACACCACCAAATAAACTCATGACAATAATCAAACTGCAAGTCAGTAGTAAGGTAAGGCAATTATATGAGTTTTATTTAGAGAACAAAAGCAAATGATTGCTGTCGCAAGTGAGGAACATATCTGACCACAAACCTCTCTGCCTATCTGTAGAATGGATAGAATGAAAATGATGATACCATAATAACATTGTATTGTCTTCCTTTTTTTGCAATTTTATAGACCTATTCTGCTTAATATAGTGCATTTTACCTTGAGTAGTTTCATGAGGCCTTCTAACTGAACCATGAGTTCTCTTCGGCTTTCCTGAAGAGCTGACATCCTTTGCTCCAACTCATCTTTCCTCTGTCTAAACAATAGTGAAGATGAAAGCAGTGCATAAACATGAGGCAGAGAGTCTGCATTTGCAACTGAGGTATATGACAATCTGAATATAAAAGCTGTACTTGAATTCCTATATGGATGGATCTTCCAACTGAGACAGGAACTTGTGGGAACAACAGCAATAATCCTCTATTCATAAACACATCAGCATGCTTTACTTTTACCATTTCTCTGACAGTATTGGGTGTCTTAGGAGGATCTTCATTGATTTTATCTTCACAAAAATAATTCTGCAAGATGGATTTGATGCAAAGCCATCCAGTGAGCACGGACCTGTTCTCCTAAGTCTAATGTTTTATTTTGTAATGTATAGTCTTGCAATGGCTCTGTGTCCATTTTAAACTTGATGTTAAATTATACATTATTTCTTTTGGCTCTTTGAACAGAGCAACTGGTTTTATTCAACGTTGGTGGTAAAGTAAGGATAACTGTTATTTGTATTCAAAATGTTAAAGAAAGTTGCTCTACAAAGGGATATGTGCTTCCATTGGAATATTAAATAATGAATATTCTCTCTTGTAAGTTTAAAAATGGACACAGTAATTATTTGTTTCACAAAATGGACAGTCTTACATAGACTTAAATAAAAAAGACAAGAGGTGATACACTAAATGTGACATATCTACCTCACCACATTTCATTCGAATATTTACCTCAGGAGGCGAAGTTCTGCCAGGAGCGTAGGATTTTGTGCTGCTTTTTCTGGGGTGGTCTGAGATGCCTGCTCATGTTCAAGCCGCAGCCTGTGAATCTCTTGTAAGATTTCTCTGGCATAAGAAGAGAAAAAAAAATAGTAATAAGTATGTTTTTTTTTCTATGAGAAAAGTTATTTAACACAGAACATTGCAAATAATGCCAACTAATTTGAGATATTTATAGATACTCTTCTGGATTTTAGGGAGAAAATCACAGCACTCAGAGAAACTTTTAAACATTTAAAGTTGCTCTTCTGACAACCAACCCTTTGCTCTCCATCCAGTATCTCTTAAAAAATTGCCACAGATGTAATTCAAGAAGTTGCTGCCTAAGACTAACACTGCAAAAATTGATCAGGACTAGGGCTCTCAATCACCAGCACACACATTAGAATGGCTGAGAATTCTGTCTAGTCACTTCACAAGGCTGAAAGATTAAATATTATAGGTTAAAAGTGGCTGGCCTCATGGCACTAGATCTCATGGTTTCTAAATTGGTGCCTTAACCACTATATTAAACTGGTTATATTGTAATATCAGCATATTATTTCTCCTTCAACCCTTTTATTTTCTTTCTTTCTCTCACTTCCTATGAAATCATGTCTTTTCTGAAGAAAAGGGATGACACATTTCCATCACAAGAATCTTAAGTGTATAAATACTACCTCTGTAATAATGACATGGCAAAGAAAAGAAGTAAACTCTTCTGTATGATTTTCACCCGTAATGTATCTGTGAGTTTCCCTACATGCAATGTTGGTATAGTTGATACCAACTATATATGCAATATACATACAAAACATATGCAACATCCGTAGACATATATTTGGCTTAGTGTGGGTGTTGGGACTTTACCTGTTCTTATTTTCAAGTTCTGCAATAAGCTGTCGTTGTTGCTTATTTGCATCAATAGAAAATGAAATATCTGGAGTGCCTCTTTGTTGTGGTTGCTGTTGAGGCTGCTGTAAAACAGATTGAACATGTTACTACATATATATATAAATGAATATTATTTAAAGGAAAAAACCTGTAGTTTTGTCCCTTAATATACCTAAGTATATCGCTCATAAGCATAATGTCATAGCTAAGTCTCTGGTTTCAGAATTCACTTTAGCTGAGATTTTTATCTATTTGACATATAATTTTTCTCATTTCACCTCTCTTGGTAACATAGATGATAATAACCTTGCATCTAATTTATAGTGTAACTTTAAGGACTGGCAAATTTTAATAGAAATCTTACCTATCTAGAGTAAGGGCAGAACTAGGCTGTTTCCATAGACATTGTGAGCTATTTCTATAGACATTTGAACCTAAGTCTGTGTGAAGGAGTCTTTTGTTTTATAAGGCAGCAAAATAGTGAATGCAAATGAGGCATCTGCTGCGTCTTCATTTTTTTCACTCTAGCTGGTGGTGATGGCAGGAGCCATCTGAGCAGCCATGATTCCCCCTCCTCAGCCAGCCGGCCCTGCCTGACCTACTCCCTGCCTGGATAGCCGACCAGCTCAAAGCCGCAACATTCTCCTCCTCCTCGTCTTCCCCGCTCAAGCAGATAACTGGTTCTCCAAACTCAACAAAAATTTGTTACCGGTTCTGGTGAACCAGTGCTAACCGGCTGAATCCCACCACTGCATAGAGGGGGTACAAAGTTATTGCAACTGCCTTAGGAGTACCTTGTATTATAATCTATTCAGTGATCTGTAGCTTCTTCTTTGTTTTTCTAGGCTTGAAGTTAAATCTTAAGGAACAGCATCTTAAGGGAACTCCTTATATATAATATTTCTAATAAGAAAGCACAAGCAAATGAGATACACAATGATGCAGGTGTGCATAGTGGACACCAACATCCACATTTTACCACCCCAAAAAGATTCAAAAATATCACAAAAAGTAAAGGGAAATAATTAAATCTGAGGGAATGATCAGAAGCCTCTTTGAAAGTTTTTAGAAATTGGAAAACAAATTTCATTATAGCATTAGGCAATCATCCATTGCCTAATGCCATCCAATAATTTCTATTTTCCAATGAGTTGCTACATAATCAATAACTTGCTTGTGGCAAGAATTTATTCTGCACATTGTATGGATGACTACATAATGTTCTTTGTTTATCTGAAGTCTAAGGCTTTCCAAACCAACTCCAAACTTTTAACAATAAAGTAAAGATAATTTTTCTGAGGCACAGAAAAACTAAGGTATCTTCATTATGTACCAGAGAAATTTCAAAACACACAGAGGTGAAAAAAAAAAAGTCCACCTGCTACTTGAAGGCCCTTTTGCCCTGAAGCTACATTGTTGGGTAAGCTTCTCCCTTTGTTGTTCCTGCAATATCAAACCTCCAAATCTCTTAGTTTATACTTAGAAATTGCATCTGCATCAGTGGACACCTCCCAAAGCTACCAATTGTTTTTTCTTTAAGATGAGAAGTCTATTTTCTAATCCTACAAAGAAATTAAGTGAATGAAGCTTGTGCTCTCTCAAAGTCTTGAAAGAAAAAAGAAGCAAAGACAAATAGTCTCAAAAGCCCAGCCTTAGCAACACCAAAGACTATGTGCAAAGCAAGAAGCGAGATTTTTTTTTCTATCTCACAGAAGACTTCTAATAGGACAATTTGTTTTGCTCTTTAGAATTTGCTAGGTCTTATTTATTTGGTTATTGGTACTAATAATTGTCATTTGTTTATTTTACATATAAATTCATACCCTGCTTTTAAGGGCAAAAATAAAATTTGAAAAGCAATGCCGAAACAAAAAAACACTGAATAATGAAACACCATAACTTAAACACTTAAAAACTTACAGCTATAGGAAGCTGAAGGGCCTAAATACTTTCCACAAGCAGAAAATGAAAATGTGAAGCTTATATGTTGTACAAGTATACTATACTAGTGGGTTTTATTAATTTGGTAATCATACAACTGGAAGGATAGGATACCCAAATCCATGATACCCAGAATTAGTTCAACAGCATGAAGAATTCTAACTTCTAAAAGAAAACAGATATTTCAGGAGGAATACATGAAAGACTCCCACGGTTGCAGCTATCCACTATCTGAGACAATTTTTTGTTGCCAAATGGGAGGGCTTGTACCAATTTTTCTTTAACTATATTTAGGTTCATTCGATATATTACTTACTGATGAAGTAGTCTCTGCTGCCAGTCTTGCTGCATACCTGGCGATCAGTCTGTGTTCTTCATCTAGACGGTTTGGGCTGTCAAGTAAACTGTTACAGGAGAAGGGCAAGGAACAAAATATTAATATCAATGTTAAGTGGATAATGCTCCTTAACTTATACAGAGAAATGATAGCGGTGATGGTGATGGCAGGGGAGACATGACAGAAATTAATAAAATCATGGCAAAGAGGGAGAAAATGGACATATAATGTTCTTCTACAACCTTGTAACCCTAAATCAAGTGAAATAGTTTGATAGCAATTAAAGAAAATTAAGTAATGTGAAGAATTCTCAGCTGATGAAAAAGGTACAAATTACTGACTTTAGTGACTTTACAAAGGGATTAGACAATTTCATAATGATTAGATTATCCAAAGGCTACAATCATGCCATCAAAAAGTACCTGCCATAATCAGAAACAGCATGCCTCTAAAAAGGAGCTTTTTTTTGTCAACCTTGGTAGGGGTTTTTCAAAAGTTCTTGAGTGGTTACTGCTGGGAAATAGGTTGCTAGAACAAAGGATGTCTACAGGGTATGGTTTAAAAATGTCAAGATTGTGTTTGCAATTATGTGTTTGAAGATCCACCTATTTTTCTGTGCAAATTATCTCTCTCTCCCTCCTTCCCTCTCCCTCTCTCTCACACACAGTTCCAATGGCACTATCATGGCCAATGGCCATCTTGATTTTTTGTGTATACTCCTAGATGACTGAACCACATCTACTACAAATGTATTAGGACTTGACATAAATAAATAAATAAATCAACCAACAAATAAATAATACATGTATCATTATACCATCCAACATACCTAGAAGGAATCTATTTGGAAAGGCAACTGTAACTCAGCACTTTTGTCATCACTCCTTAAAATAGAACTTAAAATAGTTCTGTCACTTCTATTTCTCAAAGCAAATATTTTCCCCTCTCCTAGCAAAATTTAAAAGTCAAAGCATCTTCTTTTTTCTTAAAATAAAAGCATAAAAGCATAACAATGATAATTTGGATTTCAGCAAATTAAAAAAAATCATTTTTCAGCCTTTTTAGTTTTGTTCATTCTAGTGTGCTACTATGGTAAGGACTATGAAAAGATAATGCATATAACTTATTTGTAACAATGAGAAACAACTACATTTTAGCTATTACTTTCAGGATGAGCCTATACTTGTAATGAAGTTTTCATAATTAACTAGACAACTTGTGACCTGCTGGGCCATCCTTTCAGATATATTTCCTCATCTAAATCGAGAATGGAAGTCCAAACCTCTGCCACAGTCTGGCCATCCACCGCAATCATGGTATTCCCATTGACTTTTCCCCTGTAAGCTTTCCAGGCTTTCTTACTAAGTTGTGGGAAAGTGTCAGGGAATGTTGCAAATGAGGATTACGAGACTAGAGTAAAATATTCAACCTGAACATTACTTCTCTGAACCTAAGACTAGACAAAGATATGCAAATAAGCTTTTAAGTAGCAGGTAAAGTGACACTGAAAATTCTGAATGGAGAACGTATATAAAGGCTATGGGATACATTTTGCTCTTTAATAAAACATTATTTATTACTCTCCCCCAAAACACATCTGCCTAAATTATGTGGGCATGCACACTCATACAGATAATTAACAGATAGATAAAATAACACAAATAAGGGTTATAGTAATGCATTAGGCTGAAAAGGGGGTGCAATTATTCAGTGATGTAGTAATTGTACTACATTTCAACCTGATGAGGAAGAAGAATTGTAACTTTGCTGTTACTACTGCCAGATATTTCAAGGCCAAAAACAAACAAACAAACAAACAAAAAACGCTAACAGACCAAAGATTATTCACATAATTCTTAAAGCTGCTTGATGGAATAAAACAGCAAGAAAAGCTAAATACTGCAACTCCAAATAAAAACCAGTCCATTCCTTTAGTGCTGTGACACTTGAACATGCAAATTTATCTTGCTGCCTTTGGTTTGGTGGGAAATTATACGATGCTGCTGTGATATACACACAATAAAAAAGACAGGGTTATACCAGTAAATGAGATATTTCTCAATGATACAATGGTAAGATTACAGAATGGGACTAATTTGTTCTAAATCAGTGCAGGTGATTTATGTCTGTTAATGTGCCATGATAAATTACATCCATACTTCAATAAATACAAGGCACTGTGCTCTGAAGGACAGTGTAAAAACAACAGCTAAAGGCAAGCTGAAGCAAACTATTTTATTTTTGAAATCATCAGATTCCCAAATGACTGTTTGGCTATGTATATTAATAGATTAAGATGAGCAAAGGAGCTCCACACTTGAAAATCTTTCAGATTCTGAATTCTTCATACCAGCAACTGCTGGTTAATAACATGTAACAGCAGCCAATGTTTCTCCTGGCATCTTAGATGATCCTAATACCTTAATGCTTCTCAGTCCATTCAAAAAAGGACCTCATAATATACAAAATCCTGAATTTCTTGTGCTCTTTATTTCTATGAATATACATTTCTATTTTTTTCACCCAATAGCATTTCTTCAAAGAAGTCAGCACATTAAAAGTTTACATATTGGACCACATTACGATTTAGAAAAGATAAATGGATGGATATAGAGATATACATTAGATATAGAAGATATAGATATAGATACAGATATAAACAAATGTGTTTGCCTATTTTACTGTTTACTGGGCTCTAATCATAGTAGATTTCTAAATGGTGTACATATTCTATACGGCAATCCAATTAATTAAAATAAAATAAAAATATTAGCCCAAAGATCTCAGGAATCATTAGTAACAATTCACATGCAGCTAATTCTTCTGCAGACAGGAACAAGATCATATGTTCCAAACTCACAAACGCAAGAACCAATCTAATATCTGAATGAATGGTGTTGCAGAAATGGGAGCAGCAATTTAAGAAGCCTCGCGCCATGGCTTCTGCAGATGACACTCCCCGAAAAAGTGCTTTCTTCCTGATCTTAACAGATGAGGAAAATTCATCGAGAAGACATGGCTCCAAAGATACCCAGGTCCTAATCTACATACTGGTAATGCTAATGAAAGTGACAATACCAAAGCCTTAAATTGCACCAGGAAGCAAATTGGTAAATAGTGCAATTCTCGGAGCAGCTATACTATGAACTGATCAATAGTCATCTGCCTCAGCCATTTTTCTGGACCAGCTGAAGTTTTTCAAGTCATCTTTAAAGAGAGTCCAAAGTAAAAGTATTGCAGTCATCAAAGAACAGGTAACCAAAGCATTAAGTAAAAGTGATCTGGAATAACTTCTTGAGGAAAAATGGTACCTGATGCACAGGACAGCACTGTGGGAAAAATCTCCTTTCACAGCTGCTACTTTCTCATCAAGCAGTAGCTGTGAGAATAGAAGGACCTTATTTTATGGGCCAATTCTGACAGGCAAAACATGATCCCATTCAGAATTAAAGATCAAATAAATGTATCTGAAATCACGATGTTTCTATACCATTTGTTGGGATTAAGCCTAATCATGTTTGTCTCTATCCAGATGCTAACAGCATCTTCTAGACCCGTGATGGTGAACCTATGGCAATTGTGCCACAGGTGGCACGCAGAGCCATCTGTGCCGGCACGCGAGCTTCAGGCAAACTTACCTCATTGTGCATGTGCGCGTCTCACAGCTGATTTTTGGCTGGTTTGAGGTCTTTTTCGGCCTCCCAGAGGCTTGAGGAAGGCTTCTGCAGGCTTCTCAGGATGAAAACTAGACCTCTTTTGTCACTTCCTGTTTTTTTGGAAATACCAGAAGTGACGAGACGGGCCTAGTTTTCGGCCTGAAAAGCCTGCAGAAGCCTTCCTCAAGCCTCTGGTAGGCCAGAAAGGGCCTCAAACTGGCAGAAAATCAGCTGTGAGGTGCAGTGCAGGCAAGGGGGCGGAGTGGGGGGGGGTTGCACGTGCATGCATAGGGGCATGAGGGTCACACATTGCCTTCTGTGTGCTGGCATGTGAGTGAGCGTGTGCAAGCGCACACACAACTTTTGGTACAGGAGTCCCAAAAGGTTAGCCACCACTGTTCTAGATCCTGGAGCATTCCTATTCAGTTGGTATAGGATTCCATATTAATAATTTCTGACTTCAAACTAATGGATTATCTCCCCTCACCTTCTTGCAGCTTCATGTACATATCAATAGAAAAAAAGCTAAGATTTTTCTCCATCTTCCTTAAATTATTTGGAAAGAGGAGAACCATCAAACAACATTGCCTTCTACCCCTAACCCTTGCACACAGTTTCTATGTGCAACATGAAGGCTTCTGAGCAATTAAACAGTAGCAAGGCAGTCATCCTTCCCCTATGTCAGTCTTGCCAGAAATCCTCCATGGGAGCAATTGCGATGGACTTGTTTCCATATTATGCAGGGCAGAATCCAGATATTATAGTGTGCAGATAATTCATTTCCTCCAGAGCTCCTGAGAGATTCATATGCTCTCAATAACTTTTTGTTATTTTATTATAAAATGAAAATTACAACTAAATATCCAAATGTTTTATCATGTTTTCTGTGATATACAGTCATGCATGAAAAATACATTTCTTCCCTGAAAATCTGATCTTTATAAAATGACCATACACAGTATTACCCTTCCAAAGATTGAGAGATGATCAATCTAATGTGCTGGGCAAGATGGATGGCTGACCCCTGGGAATGTAGATTCAAGGAATGTTGCAAATGTTGTTGCTGTTCAAAAGCAATAAATATAGGTTTGAAGGCACATTGATGTTCAGCTTGTTTTTGTTGTTGTCACAAAGTCATATCCGACCCATCACGACCCCAAGAACAACATTCCTCCAGGCCTTCCTGTCCTCTATGTTCAGTTATCTTTTAACAAAGTGCAACTATTCACTTGGACTAATGCTAGGGAAGAATGTTTACATATTTTATATGTCCTTGAAAGACCAGGAATAAATATTAATCCAGGCAAAATGGTGCCAAATGATTCCATTATATTTCTGGTGGTCTGTACTGCAAACAGACTTTTTGCCCAAGGGTGATTTGATGATGGCCATATCTAACTAACTGAAGGGACGCAGTGGTAGAATGGCTAAGATGCTGAGCTTATCGATCAGAAAGGTTGGCAGTTTGTTGGTTTGAATCTCTAGCACCTTGTAACGGAGTGAACTTCTGTTACTTGCCCCAGCTTCTGCCAACCTAGCAGTTCGAAAACATATAAAAGTGTAAGTAGAAAAATAGGAGCCACTTTGGTGGGAAGGTAACAGCACTCCATGCGCCTTTGGCATTTAGTCATGCCAGCCACATGACCATGGAGACATCTTCGGCTTTGTAATGGAAATGAGCACCATCCTTTAGAGCCAGAAACGACTAGCACATATGTGCAAGAGGAACTTTTTATCTTTATCTTATATCTAACTGATATATTTTACACTATGGCTGTTCTGTATGGCTAAGTTGTCGAGGGAAGGATGTTATTTTTTCCAAGCACACTGATTCACAGGATGAAGTTGGAGTGACCAAATCCCAATCTATAAAGTACAATGCAAAACAGGGCTGGACTTTGCATCACCTTATTTTTGTGTAAGACACTGGTCTTGTCAACCAGAAGGAAGGCAACTTGATTTACCAAAGTTAAAAAAGTCAGTTTATGCCTATCTGCAGGAGAAACTTTGGTCCAGCAATACTGGTATGTTTGAAAAAGAATCTTTAGGGATGTAAAACCAAAAGTCAGATGAGATGAGAGGATAAGATATCCTTGCACAATTCTAAAGTATTTTAAAGAAGAGATGAGATAAGTTTAAGCAAGCTAAAAAAAAAAAAACCACTACAGAAAGGATGAAATATTTTTTTTGATAAAGCAATGTGATGATCAGTTCAAGACAAATGTGCTGATGTTATGACAACTGAAAAACAGAAAAGTTGGGATTATATCTACTTGTATGTGAAAGGACAGGGATCCAATGAATTCTATAAACTCTAGAAGAGTCTCAGTGTGGCTGTATGAAAACACATAGATCAACAGTGTGAATCAAAGAGACCACGATGAATTACCACTTCGACCGATGTTGATTTTCTTCACTTTTAATCACTGAACACTCCCTTACACACTTTTGTCAAGAGAAAATCCAATACAATCTATCTGATATAATTTTAGAATTGAGAAAAATAGGCAGAAATCTTGGCTAAGCCATGGGCTTATTAGATGCCTGATCAACAATTGCCTCTATTTCTCAAGGTTAAAGTGAAATGTAAGTAACAAAAAGAGTGGAAAATAATTACTTGCACATTAAAAACACAATTTAAGCAATTATCAGTAACATTACTGTTAACAGTTTGATCCCCAATTCTCCAAGTACATCTGTATGTTTTATCTGTATTTAACATAACTTTTTCAGTAAAGGTTTTAATTTTTTGCTCAGAAGTCACTCCCATGTAAAGAAGTGTGTGCTGTGCATTATTTGTAAATCAGGAGTTTGAAAACTTTTTTGACCTGACAGCTGTAGTTGCCCCATGAATGGATATATTCTAAAAATAAAGTAGGATCAGGGTAAAGTAGTAAGTACTAGGGCTAAATAAAAATTTAAATGTAAATTAAATTTGTAAAATACAGTTAATATTATTGAATACTCATCAATAATTATAATTATTCCTTGTTTAATAATCTACCCTTTGAAAATTAAAAGATGTAATTTGACAGCAAATATGGTTGGGAGCTACAACCAAATATTTTTCATGTACTCAGAACATTAAAATATTCCTAAACTGTCTCACATAGGGTGTTTGTACTCCAATTAGTATGTTACTAAGATAAATGAATCCCATTGAATATAATATTTATAAATACATAAATGATTGCATCATAAGCAGGAATGCAAATCAGTATCATGGCAATAATTCTAATCAAGGCAACTATTTATGAAATTTAGCATGCTGTGGTACAGTAATAAAATGGAATGAGAAGACCAGTTCAATCAAGTCAGATCTGCTCCATTCTTGAGGAATCTCCATTCTGCCATAACTTGGATGATCAGGCTTGTGTCCCTTTTCTCTAGAGACCCCACCAAGGCACCCAACCTGCACTAACCGTGAGGGGTTGTTCTGGAGCATGTTGACATACAACCCAATGAGAACATGTTCATCAGCCAGCCTGTCTGCAACATCGAGGCTATACTGTAACCTGAAACAGGGTTGAGGGGAGGAGGGTATAGTCCGGACAGACAAAGAGAAATAAAACAGAGAAAGCAGGAGCAAGTAAGAGTGCGAAATGGGAATTTACAAATGCGCAGTCAAATGTTCTTCAGTTTGTTATCAAACCCAATCATTGCAGGTAGTGCTCAGGACAGAACTTAAGACAGCAGGCCTAGAGAGCAAAGGTATCAGTTTGCTAGTATAATACATACAGACCACCTACAAAGTTTTATAGGACAATGATACTCAAGGACATGCACAAACTGGCCTAGGATTAGTGCTATTGTGAAGCATAATGTAAACAAAAATCTGACAAAAATTCTGCAAATCCTAATATATTCAGAAACAATTTCAATAACAGATATTTTACTATAGTGCTAATCTTTATAAGCAGAGTAGTCATGTTAAATGGTTCCCAGAAATGAAAACTTTCAAACAGCATGCAAATTACATGTGAAGAGGCTTGTGCCCATAAAATATTCTTTACATAAGGCAACCTAGTGTACCAGAGAGAAGGTAAGGTGGATCATCTCACTGATATGGTAGGTTTTCAGTGGATAATATTTTTTTTAGGAAGGAACAAATATACAATTTCTTCAAATGCAGGTTAAAAAGACAAAGTCCTTTGGAACGGTATATTACATTCTTGAATTGCAAAAACAGATTAGCTATTTACGATAAGCACATAATATGAAGTTTGGATAGATACACAGCAAAGTGTAGAATTATATTTTAAGAGATTATATTAGAAAATCATTAAAATTGTATAACGTGTGTATGTGAACACACTTAATTCCTCTGGCGTGCTAATTAAAACTATCTATGGTTATACTCTTCGTAAAATACGTAATATATTGAAAGGAAAGGTATTTACTTTAGTTGTGTTAGTATATGCTACTAATGCCTTTTGAAACTTACCCTTTGCCTTTTAAAAAACCTGGAACAGCCCTAGCCAGCAATTTGTCCTGCTCTACTTCATTATTCTTGTAAGGAGAGCTAGTTAATAAGACAATAAATATTGATAGCTAACTATTACTGAAACTTATTCACCAACTGAAACCTAAGTAATTAATAACAAAAAATATGAATGGCTACTCAAAACTAAAAATGCTTTTCCCAGTACAATATAAGCTCATCACAGGATTGCAGTCTAAAACTATAATTATAAAAACTAAATATTGCATAAATGTAAAACAACTTGCAACACTTTTCCTACAGAATATTTTTCACAACTTTAAATGCACTGCCCACTAAATGATAATAATTTTGGAATAATTTGAGAATAACGTACTTAAATAAAAACAGATTCTAAAAATTATTTAAGTGTTGCAAACTAGGCATTGTATATGGAACAAAAGTGAAAAATATTAACTTTTTAAAATCATTTTTTTAACATAGAATGACTGCAGGAAGCACGAGAATGCAATAAAAACACAGTTCTTTTAGTTACCATAGAAAAATAACATTCCCACATTCAAGAAATCATTTCATTTCTTAATGCAGTTCTGAGAAAAAATATAAAAACAGATTTTAAATGAAATGTATTATAAAACCTTGTCCTTGTTTCATTTTACTACATTCCTATTTATCACTCCCAAAGCAGACTTTTCATGACAGTTATTGGATATAATTTGCATTATAGAGAAACTATATATGGCTGTATGTCATTCAAAATAGTGAATTCCTCAGTTTAAAACATAATACTAGAAGATGATATAATTAAGGGAAAAAAACTTTATCTAATGTCCAATGCATTTAGTCCCAAACAAACTTTATATTTATTTAATCCATCTCAATCTGCAGCTACTACATTAATATGATGTAGACTTAAATTTTCATGAGTCCACATCATTATATCACTGACATCTAATTCAGGAGATGAAGATGATTCCAAGTGCCATGAAGCAGGTTTCAGTATGAACATAAGTTCTATTTGTGCAGAGGACAAAAGTAGGACATCCTTTTTTCATTTATGCTAGGAATGTTTCTTTATATATAAAGAGAAATTACGTTGTACCCAAAGGGCAATTATCTCTCAGAAGAGGATCACTTCATAGGAACAATAGTATCTCCCATAATGTGTCATGATAAATATATCTAAGAACAGAGAATAAAATGAAGTGTAAATTCTCTCTGATTTCCAAAATATCAAAATATTAATTCAAAATTAAATGCTAGTGTTTAAAGGCTAATTACTTCTGGTATGAATATATCAGGTTTCCAATATAGCCAAAATCTGCAAGTGAATTAAGATGACCAAACTGAAGACATGATCGGAGTTATTCAATCCAACTTTAGAAATTTAGCAGAAAATATTTTAAACTCTCAAGCCTTTTAGAATTTGACATAGAATCGGCAGTTTTTTTTACTGTTGATAGATATCATGGATTCCAAACATTTCTTCAACATGGTAGATTTAATCTCTTTCATATGTTGTGTTCAGTCCTGAGGCATAGTATAGGCAACAAGCCAAGACTCCAGAATACTGAAATGCTAAGAGATTCTGACATCTGCCGAGTCCATTCCAGCATCTTACCACTAACAGAAAGTGGAATTCAGCAGCATTTTACTCAACATGATGGAATCTCACTGTAAATAATAAATTTAATTGTTTTTCAATAAGATTCCAAATTGCATATACATACATACATATACTTGTATGTATGTATGTATGTATGTATGTATGTATGTATGTATGTGCTGTTTAGCTTCCTTCGGGTATTATCCCACGTCATTGTAGTTCTGTTAAAGTTGTAGCAACGTTTCAGCAGAATCTCATCTCAACTCTATACAGAAGCCTGAGGATGGCAGATGAGATTCTGCTGAAACGTTGCTACAACTTTAACAGAACTACAATGACGTGGGATAATACCCGAAGGAAGCTAAACAGCACACATGTAAGTACCCGCGAAAGCCTAAGAAAACATATATATGTATATGTATATATGTATATATGTATATATGTATGTATGTATGTGTGTATCCATACAGAAGCCTGATGATGGCAGATGAGATTCTGCTGAAACGTTGCTTCAACTTTAACAGAACTACAATGACGTGGGATAATACCCGAAGGAAGCTGAACAGCACACATGTAAGTATATATGTTTTCTTAGGTTTTCGCGGGTACTTACATGTGTGCTGTTTAGCTTCCTTCGGGTATTATCCCACGTCATTGTACTGCTTTTAAAGTTGTAGCAACATTTCAGCAGAATCTCATCTGCCATCATCAGGCTTCTGTATTGAGTTTGTATGTGGGTCAGAGTTTCACAGCCGTTGGTTTTAAAATTGAGGCTAGCCTATTGTTGTGCCAGGATTTTTTTTTTCTACATCCTGATTGGTTGGGAGTCTTGGTCTGTGTTTATTGGACTTGGAGTTTGTTTGATTGGTGTTTCTGGTTTCTTCTGTCTGTTTTGTGGCTTTGATTGGCTGGCAACACTCTGTTCCTGTGTTGGAGGCTTTCAGTGCAGCTTGGCTTCGCGTGAAAGGTGCCAACCAGGCACCCAGATGAAACCTGGCTTCCCAACAGATAATAGCCATCCTTTCACGCGAAGGGATTTCGTATACTCCTTGGTTTTCTAATTCAATTTTGTCTTTAGGGTTTCTCAGGATGGTGGATATTTTTCTGTTGGTGCAGAATGCTGTTTTAATGTTGTTAAAGAAACCCTAAAGGAGTATACGAAATCCCTTGCACTGCCTGTCCCACCACATACATCGGACAAACTAACAGAAGAATAAGTGCACGCATTGAAGAACACAAGAACTCAATAAAAAAAAAAGAACTGACCTCTTCCCTGGTCCAACACCTCAAAGCCAAAGGACATTAAATTGATTTTAAAAATACCAGAACTATCGCCAAAACCAAACACTTCAACAACAGAATAATCAGAGAAGCCATAGAGATAGAAAAACGCCCACACAGCATGAATAAACGAGATGATACCTCCCGCCTACCAACCATTTGGAAACCTGCCCTCATTAATAAACAAGTACCTAACATGAAGAATGACACCAGACCCACACCCATGAGTGCCACACAAGATGCTATCACCACACTTCCACGTAGAAAAAATAAGATTCACATCCACACAGAAGATGAGACATGACCGTGGACCAGAAGTCGTACCACAGCTGCACCACTACCCGCTTCAAACCCCTCTGACACATACAAGAAGTGAACTGACACTCACCATGAAGATGTGGCACAACCAAGAACGCGAAGCCAAACAACAAGATCACAGCTCACCAGCTCAAATCCCCCAGCAACTAAGACTAACCTGAGCACAACCAAGCCCCCACCTGAACAGAACACACCCCCAGCCAATCAGAACACAGCAAAAACCCCAACCAATGAGAACACACCCCCACCCAATCAAGTCACACCCCCACTAGCAGTTAAAAGGAAGAAGCAGCTGCAAGCTCACATTACTCTGAGAAGCACAGAGCCGAAGAAACAAGCTTGAAGATGATGAATGAGACTTCATCGAAATGTTGCCTAGATACTTCCAATTTTACGCGGGAGAAAACCCAAATAACCAAAGATCCATATATATGTATGTATGTGTGTATGTATGTATGTATGTATGTATGTATGTATGTGTTTTTTTTAAGCTTTCGTGGGTACTTACATGTGTGCTGTTCAGCTTCCCTCGGGTATTATCCCACGTCATTGTAGTGCTGTTAAAGTTGTCGCAACGTTTCAGCAGAATCTCATCTGCCATCATCAGGCTTCTGTATGGATGTGGGTCTCACAGCTTCTGGTTTCAAATTCGAGGCTGGTCTATTCTGATTGGCTAAGAGTCTAGGTCTGTGTTCACTGGACTTGGAGTTTGATTGATTGGTGTTTCTGGTTTCTTCTGTCTGTTTTGTGGCTTTGATTGGCTGGCAACACTCTGTTCCTGTGTTGGAGGGTTTCAGTGCAGCTTGGCTTTGTGTGAAAGGACGGCTGCTATCCATTAGGAAGTTTTCTTTTCCATGGGGCCAGATCACAAATGTGTCATCAATGTACAAATTAAAACTGCGGTTTCATATGTACAAAACTTTTCATATGCGGTTTCATAAGTTTTTTACAACTACAGCCCCATGCTGAAACCGCAGCTTCCTATGTACAAAACTCATACCACTTCTTAGAAATGAGCAAAGATCTACACGTGGAACAAGAAGATCTGCTTGTAAGTTTTGACGTGGTTTCACTATTCACTCAAGTCCCAATAAAAGAAACTCTTGAAAACACATATTTCATATACAAAGGGATCCCTATGGGATCACCACTGTCACCCGTCATTGCAAACCTGTTCATGGAAGAATTCGAATCCAGAGCCCTGGCTAATGCCACCCACGAACCCAGACTATGGCTAAGATACATCGATGACACATTTGTGATTTGGCCCCATGGAAAAGAAAACCTTAACAATTTCCTAACACACCTAAACAACACACACCCCAAAATCAAGTTCACCATGGAAATGGAAATAAACAAACAACTACTATTCCTAGATGTACTAATCTACAAAAGAACAGATGGCACACTGGGACACACCATATACCAGAAGAAACCACACACCAACCGCTACCTCAACGCCCAATCCCACCACCACCTAGCACAGATAAATTCCGTGCCGAAAATACTAATTACCAGAACCAAACGCCTGGCAGATAAGACACATATAAAGACTGAACTATGCACCCTGACTGAAGTATTGACAGCCAATGGCTTCCAAAAAAACAAAATCAGCAACTTGATCCACAAAAACACACCAAGACATAACAGAGACCTAGAAGACCAACAGACCTATGGAACAGCTGTCTTGCCCTACATAAGAGGTACTACAGATAAAATCAGTAAGATACTACACAGGCATCACATCAAGACTGCCTTCAAAACAGACAAAAAAATAGCAGCCATCCTTAGAAACCCCAAAGACAAAATTGACCTGGAAAACCAAGGCATATACAAAGTTCCCTGTACATCATGCCCGGCCACATACATTGGACAGACCAATGGAAGAATAAGTATCCGCCAAGATGAACACAAAAATGCAGTAAAAAAGCTGGAACACACCTCCTCACTAGTCCAACACATGAAAACCACAGGTCACAACATCAACTTCAATGGCACTAAAACTCTAGCCACTATAGAAAACCCCAACCACAGAATCATCAGAGAAGCCATAGAGATTGAAAAAAGACCTAAAAGCATGAATAGAAGAGATGATTCCAGCAGACTGTCAATCATTTGGAAGCCTGCACTCTCAAATAGAAAGATCTCCACACCACAAAACAGACAAACACCTGAGCACAAACAGACTCCCTCTGATGCCTCCAACTCAAACACCCCCCCACCAGGCACCCAGGTGAAACCTAGCTTCCTAATAGATAACAGCCATCCTTTCACAAGAAGCCAAGCTGCACTGAAAGCCTCCAACACAGGAACAGAGTGTTGCCAGCCAATCAAAGCCATAAAACAGACAGAAGAAACCAGAAACACCAATCGATCAAACTCCAAGTCCAGTGAACACAGACTCAGACTCTTAGCCAATCAAAATAGACCAGCCTCGAATTTGAAACCAGAAGCTGTGAAACCCACATCCATACAGAGGCCTGATGATGGCAGATGAGATTCTGCTGAAACGTTGCTACAACTTTAACAGCACTACAATGGCGTGGGATAATACCCGAAGGAAGCTAAACAGCACACACACACACACACACACACACACACACACACACACACACGTGTATATGTGTGTGTGTGTGTGTAGATATATAGATAGGTAGATAGGTAGGTATAGAGATACTATAGGGATTATACTGTAAATATACTGCAGATATATATGTATAACACCTTGGAATATCACAATGCAGTGATCAACAGTTAGATACTGAAATTAATTTCCTATTAAGCAATGGAGGAGAGATGCATAGTAACAAAATACACAAAGTACAGAAATTAAAATAAAGGAGAATTTAACTTTCATGAAGGGAAAAATCACTATCTACTTTATGTTTCAGCATGCCATTTATCTCATTTTCATTTCAAACACTTGTCCTATTATTATAGTAAAATGTTTATTTTCAAATACTATTGTAAGAAACCTACTGTCCCAGAGTTCTATTTAAATCTTGATGATACAAGTCATTATCTTCTTTTACGTAGGGAGCAATGTAGACTAACCTAGCACTGCATTAATTAAATGCTTTGTATCATACAAATAAAGCTGATTTTTGAACATAATTTAGGACTCAAAATACAGTGAAATATTGCAGATGTTATTTAACTGAAATGGGATCAGATTCGAGGTGGTATTCAGCAGATTCTGACCAGTTCTGGAAAACCAGTAGTGGAAATTTTGAGTAGTTCGGAGAACTGGCAAATAACACCTCTGACTAGAGATTTTACAGTATCCTTCCCCTGACACACCCACCTAGCCACGCCCACAGAACCAGTAGTAAAAAAAATTGAATCCCACCACTGGCATCAGATCAAATTTCTCTTTTCTCAGGCATCAGCCAAAAGCTAAATTACAGCTGGATGTTTGTGAGATTGATTGAGTTCAAGAAGAAATTACGAGAAAGTATTTAGTTTTTAATTTTGATGTGTCTGTTTGGGAGCTTATACCATCCTTTTCAACAATTTTCTGCTTTAACAGATAACAGTTAACAATAACAGATAATCAGAGTTGGGAGGGACCTTGTAGGTCATCTAGTCCAATCCCTTACCCAAGCGGGATACCCTACACCATTTCTGACAAATGGCAGTCCAATCTCTTCTTGAAAGTCTCAACTGATGATGTTCCCACAATATCCAAGGGCAAGCTGTTCCTTTAAAGGGCAGGAAAGTATTCCATCAAGTTTTAGCAATAATGTGCAAAGAGGAATCTAAGGGCTGCAAAGATAATTCAAAGAGTAAGCCTGATGACTGGCTACTTCTCCTTTACTTCATAACCTTCAGATGTAATGGAGGCAGCTGGGGTTTCTGGGAATTGTTCTGAGTGCTGCTGAAGAATATCAGATTGCAAAGACTGAATTGGCTTAATTCATTATTATTCAGGTTATCAGTATTTACTGGAAATTAATTCAATGCATTCACTGTGTCCTCATTTATTTTTAAGTGCAGACTGGAAAGACTGTTGCTTAACAGCAAGTTCCATTATACTGCTTCTGAATTTTCCTGTTTTAAATTCAGAATACTGTTATTTTATATATATTTACACACATACATAATATAGACACTCAGAAGAGTTTTGTTGCATTTTGAATTCTGTCTATAATGTTTTATCAGACTTGAAAGTAGGCTGTTCCTTCATTTGATTTCTTTTTTGTTGGTGGGTACAAAAGGTACACCTTTTTTTAGGGTGTGTACTGTGTAGGAATATGTTTGGAACAAATACAGGTGGATATATGCATGAGAATGGAGAAAAGTTAGCCGTATATGTTTAAAAAATGATATCCATTATGTCTTTTGTGAAAAAGTATACTGATTTACTTATACTGCAGTCCTGTACTAGTTTATTTGGAACTAAATTTATAAATTTAATGGACAAATTCCCTGTTAAATATATATATAGAATTGTGATCTTAACTTTATGAAATGTCTATTAAATCTGATTCAAGTCAGGTACATTTTACATATGGAGTATTATATGATTCTTTGAAAAATGAATAGATTTTAAAAGAATTATTCTTGTATGGGTAAGCACATTAGATGGGTAAGATCAACATAGTATCGTATATTCAAACTTTCAGCATGCAAGAATGCTCGGCCAGATATTTTTAAGAATCTCAAAAGTAGGACATTGAGGATATTTAAGCATAATTGCTGCAGGTGTAAATAAGACCTGTATCTTGGAAATTCCTCTGAGAAAATAACTATTGGAAGTAAAATGAAAGACATCATGATAGGATTAATCAAACTGGATAATTGAAGGTAGAAAATATGCATTCCCCACATTTCTAGGACACCCAGACAACTCTGGACAGCTTTACAAATGAAAAACAATATAAAATATAAAACAATATAAAACCAAACATAAAAAATAACAGGTATATGGAGGGAAACCGCTAAGAGGCACAATATACAATCACTACTTCCATCACTAAAAAAGGACTTGCCCAACCTGCATAACCCCAAGCTTAAAGACATAACAAAGTTTTTAGAAATGAAGGCTGACAAGGAAGATGAGTATGACACTTGGCAACCAGTGAAATTCACATAATAGGAGATAAGAAAAATCCTTCGAACCAGGAACACCAAATACCAGACTTGTTAGGATTGAGCTCAACCCTGTTCATCCTCATCCATATCTCAACAGCTTCCCATGTACTTGGAGAAGTTTTTACAGCATTGCTTGATTTGCTTGCGGTTGAGCTTTATAACTGGGCACTGTATATATGCTGATGATACCTGATGCCCAACTGATGACCACAGTAGAGGTTAAACAGGAGGGCAAAAACTATTGAGCCCTGAGCCACTGCACAAAATTAGGGCTTTGGAAGTCTACCTCCGTTCTCCTATCAACACCAACTGTAACCATTCACAGAGAAAGGTGGAGTACCATTATAGTACTGTGTCCCCCATTCCCCTGCATTATGAACCCCTGCAGCTGGTTCATAAGGATAGTCGGACTGGTGTTAGCAAAAAATCCAGTTGACCTAGGAGGGCCAGGTTGTTTGTAGCATCACTATTCCAGCCTTCCCAGAACTCATCAAGTTCTGTCTTAGTTTCTATGTCTCAACCTGAAACCTAATGGAAAAGAGTCCAGATAATACAAGGTGGTTGGCAATTGGGTGAAATTTTCCAAGGAGATTGGATTTAGCAATATCTTAACAAGGAGAAGCACTACACACTTTGACACATGGGAATAGATGCCACCAAATTGACTCAACCACCTATCCTCTTTGAAGTAGCCTTCAGAAAACATGGGAGGCAAGGCAAGGCTTGCCTCCCATAAGTAAGTACAATAAGTAATTGGGTTGACAAACCTCAAGAGTCTATCCATTTCCACAGAAGTCACAGGACTATACATGTTCCTCTTAACTGAGCTAGTTCATACTTACATCACCTCATTTGTAACTGCCTGGTTAGAGATCAACTTTGAGCAAATCTCAGTGATTTAATTTGGCATAACCAAAAAGGGCAGTGGTCTGTTAACCAGATATGAGAAGGGAAGAGAAATAACTATATTTCACCACTCTTATTACTATGATGTTATCCTTAATATGGGTTACTACATGTGATTGGTTTGACTTGCTCTCCATTTTCCTTTAATAGTGTTCTAATGTCTCTTCTGAAGACACTTTTCTGGAATTTCAGCTCCTGGAATTCCTCTGAGTACCAAAGAACCTCATAGGAACAATGTAATCTAAGGCTTCAGTCATCCACCATGACCTCTGTAGACAATTCATCAGATCCTTGGGCAAAACCTCAAATACTATTTGAAACCTTAATGTGTTCATTAGGTGCTTTGGGTGGGTTGATTGAAAAGGCCCTACCTCAATATAGGGAAGGAGAGCACTAAAAAGCAATTAGAGGATTAACTGACTATGTTACAGGATTGAAAGTGATGTCTTCAGATCAATTTCCAACTGTTCTGAACTAAAAATTAGAACCTCTGTGATTTTTGTCAAGGATTAGTCTCTCAATAATTTGAGACAGATCCATGGTTGTCTTGATAGTCATGGACTCAATACTCTTCGGAGCAATCGTGGTTCTTGATGATTTAACTGCCAAGCTTTCCATGAAATCCAACAGCTGAGGCAGGGATGTCACTGTGCAACAAAGAGGCAAATGGAGCAGTAATAAACCTAGCTGCTTCTTGGAATGCAGCAAATCCAAATCCTTTGTGTATGTTATGCCATTATCAATAATAATAAGTATTATAAATTGCCCATACCTAGCATCAGATACTAATTTATTGTAACTACATTTGTACCTTGTACAAAGTACAAGTAACTTAAAAATTGGAAATTTCAAATTTAACTTGGAGTCATTTTGAAACCCGATTCAAACTACAAAAATATTTTTTTATTTTTTTGAAACAAGTCTTCTTTGATTGGTATTCTTATAGAATGACTAATGTTGTAACATATTGGTTTTCATGTACAGGTTACAGAACTACATAAATTAGTAGTTTAGTTCTCTCATACTGACTGTGAATCGTTGTGCAGCTTATTTACATACAGGTTTATAATAGCATGCTCATCAATCACCAGACTGTCTATAATTATATTCTCAAGTAACCTGAATGAGTCAAACAATGAAACCTCATTAACAGGATGTATATATAGAAATACACATGATGGGATTTAATGCATCCAATTCAGTTCCACTGCAGAAAGACTACTGCCTTTAAATAACAAAGTATAAACATGTAATTCAAGTTTAGAAGGCCTAGGGATAAAAATAATTAGAAGATACTACTAGTCATATCACTGAATTAGAGGAAATACTATTAAGTGTAAAATATCCCAACAATTAATTTATCATATCATAGGGTATCAGTTGACACTCATGCAACTTACAAAAGGATGTTGCCATTGTAAGAGATTTGTAAAGCCACAATAATTAAGGAAGGGTGGCTTGCATGATCTTCATAGAAACTCAAATAAGAAATTAAACACACAGCACATTGTCTATGATTATTTCTTTATATGCTTTCATACAGTATTTTTACTGTGCTTATGATGGAATCACAAAGGAGTGTTTTATAGCCAATGTGGTTCTAGGTTAAGTAACAAATACGGCTTATAATAGTAAACTACATGACACACACATCTATATCACTCTTAAGAATTCATATAGGTGAAGGAGATGAGGAAAGAATCTGTTAAAGAATAAACATAGATTTATTCTTTTTGTGCTCTCAATATAACTATCATAGTTTTCATTTTTTTTTTAAATAAATGATGGGCTGTAACTTCAATGGTATTCAAATGTTTAGCAAATTGATGGAGAATATGTTATCCACATTAAGTTCAACTTGTACCTCCAAGGACATTGAATCACTGAATACACATAGTCCTTGACTTATGACCACAATTGAACTCAAAATTTCCACTGTCAATCAAGATAGTTATTAACTTGTTTTGGCCCCATTTTATAACCTTTCTTGCCACAGCTGTTAAGTGAATCACTGCAGTTGTTTAGTGAGTAATATGGGCGCTAAGTGAATCTGGCTTCCCCATTGACTTTGCTTGTCAGAATGTTGCAAAAGATAATCACATGACCCCAGGGCACTGCAACTGTTATAAACACATGCGAGTTTCAAAGTGTCCAAATTTTGATCATGTGATCATGGAGATGCTACAACTATCATAAGTGTGAAAAACAATACCAAATCACTGCTTTCAATGCCATTATAACTTTTAATGAATAAATGGTTGTATATCAAGAACTATCTATTGTGGGTCGCTAAGAACATATTGGGGAAAATATTTGAATTTTTGCTGCATTTTTAAATTTTAAAGCACTGTTGGACTTAATATGTCCCTCTGTTCTTTTTTATGTTTATATGAGTTTTGAACACTATTTCAACCTACTGGATATTTGAACTGGAAAATTTAAAAAATAGTAGCAAGAAAATGGAAAGCAATATCACCTCAGTTTCATATTCCAACTTTTATTGATTATAAGAAACCAGCAACTTTTTAATGTGGAAAAGTTATCACAAAAGTAAATAATCATGTGTCAACAAATGGAATTTTCTAGACCTCATTATAAAGTAAAAATTAAGGAATGAAGAAATTGTTGCTGAATGTGTTTGGTGTTAGCGACCTTGCTCCTATAATAGTTCTTTGTTGTCTTTATTTGGCTATCAATATTCAACCCAGAATTGCCTTTGTTTAATGCACCTGATTAGGTTGATCTTGTCCTTGACTGTTGGTTTGTGTAAGACTGTTCATGTCCAGGCAAAGAGGCCAAATGTGCCTATAATATATTAATAAAACACTCAATCTTCCAATCTTGAATAGAAATCAGTTTCTTCTCCAGAGGTGAACAAAGTATTTTCCTATAAATGAGACTCTAGATTATATGTTTAGTTAATTAACATTTTTATGCAATCATACTTTTATATATGAAATCAATGATAGTGAAATAAATCTTAATTTGCAACATTATACTGTGATCACAGCTAAACAAAATAAACTGCTCTGCATATTCTGAGAACAATAGGTTGAGACAGAAGACATTCCCGCTGCATGATTTTCTCTTTTTCCTAATTAAAACAATCAAGGCATTAAGTGTATGAATATGAACTAAGAGCAGGTAAAATAATTAAATCTGCTGATAGACTTTCAGTACACCACCATATGCTTCTTGATTTTTGGTATCTACTATTTCTATGGATATTGATCTGTCCCATGGAAGTTGCAGCATTAAACTGACAAGATATATTATTGCTACATGTTAGGGACCTGCAACCTACACTTAATTTACTCAGCATTTGGAGCCAGTTGAGTGGGAATCTCCTTTGGTTGCGGTCATCATTTCATGATTTTCATTTTATATTCCTATTTATATATTTAGCTTTCTGTATTTTTAATGGTTTGTTTTTGTTGTTTTACACCAAAAAAGTCAAGTCATCGAGCAGCCTTATAAATCTAGTAATAAAAAAGAAATAAAAATGAATCAGCTTAGATAGACTTAAGTAGATGCCCTATTGTGATTTACATCAATAAATTATATGTTTGCTCATACATTATTTTATTCATTAATTTGCATAAATCTATTTCATGCATTATTTATTAATGAAAATCTGCACAAATAGTTACATTTAAATGCATTTTTAAAATGTATTTGAAAGTATGCTCTCTCAAGATACATAGATTTGACATATTTTTGAGCTAAGCATTCTGGGTCTTAATAGATCAGAAAAACATAAACTCTACTAATTGCTACATTCTATTGGGCTGGAAAATGCAGATGCGGACCACTCAAAATGGAAGTCATAAAGACTGAATTTCTTAGTCATCTTTAATTCCAGATCACTATTCTTTAAAAATATTTCTAAGCAAATCATTTAAGGTGCAGCAAACATATCTTCAGTGAAAAGAAAATAGATTTAAATTCTTTATATCCTTCTCCATCTTTGTGCTCAGAGAAGGCTTCCTGGTATTTTACATCTCTGTGAGTTTAAATCAAGAACCTGGGGTTTCAGTCTTCTCTAAAAATAAAAATTTCAATTCGTTATTTGAAATGCTGGTTAGAAGCTCTTAAAATAAATTTGTCCAGTGTGAATGTCATAAGAAACTGGTTTAACAAACAAGGAGGTTTCCTCCTAATGTGGGCATTTCAGAGTCTTTGAATCTTTGAATTTTATATCTTATTAATCTTATATAATGTCAATTTAGTTAATATTGAACCAGACATAGACCTTTATCTAGGTACATTATTTAACATACAATACCTATATATATTTGGATATCTGCAGGATCACACTATCTAATCTTCATCCCTCGATCCAGCAGCGTTGTCCTCAAGGAAAAAAAAACCAGTTGCTTGTTATTTTCCTCTTCAAAAAGTGAGGGAGGCCAAGATGTAGAGTATCTCTTTCTTGGCAGAAACTCTTTGGAGTAGTCTCCAAGTTAAACCAGTCTACCCACCTTGATTTCATTCAGGAAAAATGTCAATACTGAGTTATTCCACAGAAAATGCATGGAGTAACTGGCTGCCATCTAGACTGAATGTAGTTTGAGAAATTTTTTTGATGGATTTGGCTGTCACTTAATTTGAATTAGTTATTTTAACATTTGATGTGTTATATATGTTAATTTTGATTATGGATATTTATTAACACAAAGGTTGTTTATATTTTGCCAGTGTCATTCCAAGGCAATCTGAATTCTTCCTTGTGCTCAGTGATGAATGAAAAGCCTGAACTATTTTGTTTACTTTGTTTATACTTTAATAAAGTAATAAAGCCCCGGAGCTTCATTTAACTTTTTGGGGAGGTAACAGAAGATGCAGCATACAAACCAATATTTAAAAGTGGTGAGTACATCATTACACGTTGGTCAAATTGGAATTTTTACTGGAATTCCTGTCTCCCTCCCACCCACCCCCATAGAGCATTTTTCTATATAAAATCTACATCTATTTCAGGGTTTTCACTACAGTAGTTTTGATTTTAAAAAAGAAGTCCAGTATTTGCATGTCTTGGAAGTGCAAATTACCAAACTTATTTTAAACAAAAAAATTGAAAGGGTTCAATGCTTTCAATTACTCTGTACTATCTTTTCATGGTAATCTTTGAAATTAAAATAAAAAAAATCCTGCATATAAATATATGCAGGGTATTAAAAAAAACCCTCTCACCTTCTGTTTGTGAAAGGACTTCCTGAGGGAACAGAGTGGGAGAATAGTGTATCATTCATGCTGGTAACCGGTCTAGGAGGCCTTGAAAGAAAATAGAAAGTAAAAAAAATGTCTTGTTTGTAAACAACAGGGCATGAAATAAAAAATGTAAACATAAGTGAATGTGATCAATCAATAATACTGCAGAATGTCCTGAAACTATATTCTTCTTCTACATTAAAAATGCAAAAGTTTAAATTTTGTATTTTTTACATACAAGGCTTAATGTTAGAAATCCATTCTTTTCAAGTCACCCATGGAAATTTTCTGCAACTTTCTTTCTTTGCTTTGTTCTTCCTTCTTTGGTATTTTTTTCCAAAAAAGTTCACAGAAGTGTTTGATAAATTAGAAATAGAGACTTTCTTCAAGAAGACATTAAATTGTTTGACAGAAAATTTCTCCATTTTTGAACAGCCAAATAGATCTAGTTTGAGTTCCTGAACAAGTTTGCAAAAAGATAAGTACTTATCCTATAAGCCAGTGTTTCAACTTTGACAGCTTGAAGATGTAAACTGGGGAATTCTAGGAGTTGAAGTCCACACATTTTTAAGCTTCCAAGGTTGAGAAACACTGGTATAAGTATTTCCATTAAGTGTCATCTCCCTCCAAATTACATCACAATTATAAGACATCCACCCAATAGTTATCTGCAGGGGAAACTACACCAACACTGATTTCTGTGTGAGCAAGGTTCCTGATAATATTGTATTCTAAGCCATGTAGAAGTCAATATATTTCTGAATTCTTTCATATAGCAGACATCCATTACTATAATTTGAGCAAAGTTGGTGAAGACCAGAAGTAGCTTATAAATTCTAAATATATTGAAAGAGCCTATAAATTCCAAATAATTGGAAATAAACCTATTTGTGACTATCAGAAAAAAAGACTTCAGAATATACTTGAATTAACCATCTGATCTCTTCTATATTTTAAGACAGTTTATTCATACAGTAAAAAATAAAATCAAAATATGTACTGTAGATATTACATACCGTATAACTGATTAATATGTGCAATAGGAACTATGAGATAATCTGATCTTTAGTTTCTCTTCTTTCGAAAATGTAAATTACAACTGAAAGGCAGACAGTATTCAATAGTTTTTATGAGCTTCCCAGATAGTTCTCTTCTAATAAATAATGTAAAATTTTGTTTCTTCCTCATTAAAATGCTTGAAGGGGTAATGCGTTACTTACCAGGTATCTCTTTTGCAGGCAAAATAAAAGTAAGAGAACCTTATTAGTTAAATGCAGTCTAGTCTTTTTAAACAGTGGAGGAACTTATTGTTAATATTCTAATCTTTGAAGTAAAGTATTAGTGAGGACTATGCTAATTTACCGTGTTGAAGGACAACATAATTGTTCTCACATGTAAATATTTAAAAATGTATAATTCAAAACTGAGAACAACTGCACATTTTTGCCATGAGACTAATTTCTATCACTTTAGGAGACTTCTAATGGGAGTTTTCTTTTTATACCTGTGGTCTTTCATATTTTCCAAGAACTACTCCAAAGAATTCCCCAGCTCCCCCCACAGATTTGTGATATATATATTTTTTCAAAAGCATTGTGTTAACACCATCTTCAGAGAGATACATGGAACTCCTTTCTTGTTTCTAAATTGAGTATGTGATGTTTGTTTATTTATTTATTGATTGATTGATTAATTTATTTATTTATTTATTTATTTATTTATTAATTAAATTATTATAGCTGCGCATCTCATCCAATGAATTCGGGCAACTTATAATTCAAAAAATATATTTCAATTAAAATTACTAAAAACATTTTAAAACAGTAGGAACACTAAAACATTTAGATAATATGGATAGGAGCAAGACATTATTATAAGGAGGCTATGACAATAAATATGTTAATTATTTTGGTGCCATAAGATTTTTGATTGCGTTTGCTGTAAAACTTTACAAACATATCCCTCTGGAGCAGGGCTGTCAAACTCCTGGCCCATGGGCCAGATGTGTCACATGCTGGCCATGCCCACTTCTGGTTCAGTGAATGGGGGAAAAGTCCCGATATGTCACCTGACATGATGCCGTGAGTTTGAACCCCTGCTCTAGAGTGTTTTGTATTAGTAGACCAGCTTCTTGGTTTATATGTTAGAGCAGGAATAGGCAAACATTTGCTTTTAAGATGTTTTGAGAAACTAACACCAGCAATAATAATTAAGGAAACTGTTGTCCCTAACATTATATGGGACAACTGCAGTTAAAAGGTTGCATTTTTCTATCTGAAGACATTTATCTATACCAGGTTTTGTAGCAACTCTGACTAATTTCACACAAAAGTCATAACACTGCTGTTTACAGTATTTGTTGGATCAACCTGAGTGTAATTTTCTGTATAGTACAATGTACTGTACTCCCTGAAAAAAAAAAAGAATATTTGATACACAATCGATAAAAGATATTTCAAAAATTAAGGCATACTTACAAAAAGGAATAAATAATTTAAAATACAGGGTACCCTCTTTCATACAACAAAGGTTATTTCATGTCAATAAACATAACAGCATTTTCTGTTGGACATAACTACCTGTAAGTGGCATATATGTGTGTGTGTGTATATAAGTTAAATTACTTCATAACTTATGCTAAATTTGCTGCATTAAAATTAAACTTTATTAAATTAAAATTTATAGAGACAATTGCCAAATGATAAACTGTAGCATTTATTTAAATAATAATAATGTGATTTTGTGATTTAATTCAAGCATTTAGTTTTTATAAAATTTTAAAAATTAGCTGCTGCATTTGTCAATAAGTGAGTTATACATAGATCAGTAAGTTCCAGAATCATTATCGTTATTGTAGCATTAGTATAATTCTGTAAATCATAATATTAGGTGGTTTCTTTTCATTTAACCTTAAGTGAAGACCAACAGCATATACAGTAGAACAAAGAACATATAAATACTTACACTATATGTGCCAAGTTTAGAGGTTTTTCAGGCTGATCAGGGAACATTGGGTGCAAAGGTTCACGGCTGGAAGCACAGCTTAAAGACTTGCTAAGTGCATTAGTTAACTTCTTAGCAGGAGATTTCTAGGAGAAACAAGAAAGGTAAAGGTAATTTGGACAGATAAGGGCTGATTACTGTTGCTGCCAGCAGTAGAAGAATAAGAAGATAAAACAAAACCATATTCTGCTGGTTACTACTATCCTGCATCAACTCCCAAGCCCATTTATTCTGTGGCTCTGGATGATCTCTGTCAATGGACTTTAAGGAGGATCTGATTTAACAGGGGACTTTTAGCATAAATATAGATACAGTATTTCCCAATTCACCGGTCACCTTCTATTAAAGAATGCAGAGTATACAAATGAATTCCAAGCTTGCCATGAAACTTCATTATTCTAAAAGCATAAATCTTGAAATAACTGCTAATTAGAAGTCAGATCTGAAAGCTAATCATATTAATGATAAAATAATTAAGAAGAAAACAGAGATACAGAACCACATTTTTTTATTTTTCGATGGTCCAGTCATTCAGATACATTTCTGCTTTAGAAAGTCAGATATTAATGTCTAAGAAGTGAGAGTTCATAAGCTATAGCAGAATCAAATATTTCATTCACTGACCACCTAATGACCAATCTAATTGGTATTGCTAATCACACCATCAGAGAATCTCAGTCTTTTTCTTTGTGATTACAAAATGAGAAGCAACAGCTTGTGCTACAGATTTTGTACTGCAAACTTTAATTTTTATCTAGTATCTGTAGCACAAGTCCAAGTGCACTTTTAGTGTGGCTATTCCATCCTTTCTAATAATATAGAAAGCTATAATCATCTCAAGAACTGGAAAGACAAAGAGGTTTCATTTTCATAATGCATTCTCTGTGATAGCATTTAACCTACAATCTAATTATTTTGCAGTTTTTTGAATAACTAAAAGCAAATCTTATTGATCTAACAGAATTAACTGCCAGGAATATGGGCATTGATGTCTATTACATATAAGTTTGAATCTAATGAATTAGATCAATTTAGCTGTGGCTTGTATGAGCAGTAAAATCAAATACAATTTCAGATACTTGTGGAAAATGAAGAAAGCCCATCTGAATATGTTTCAGTTGAGTATAGAGTTCATGCATGACAGCTTATATGAAAAATGTAAACTGCTAAGCAGCAGTTAAACAACTGAGCTGAATATATAGCATATATATTTACATCAACATCTAATTGACTTTCGTAGTAAATCAGTAGTTTTCATAGTTCTTTTTTACTTCTGAATCCAATCTACACAATATTTAAGAATGCATGTATTAAGAGTGTAGGTGTATCTTTATGCATCTCTTATTATATATAGCAAACAACAAATAGAAAATCCAACATATTGACTATGTCCTACAAAAATTAGTAACTTACTGTAGAGATAGTTTTATAATCCAAGATCCTCCTGCAGCTGTTCTGTCATCCACCTAGTTTCACCTGTTAGACTGCTCAAATCTACACTGATAGTAGTAGCCACACTATCCAGTTTTCTCATTTGACATTTCAGGACTGATTGAACCAAGAACCCAGACAGGGCTTTTCCATTATAGAAACTTCGAGTTAACAAAGTCAGCTTCTTATTTGTGATCTTAAGAAAAATGATTCAGTCATTTCTAAATCTCTCACTGCTAAGTTCAAACAGTCTGAAGTAATTTATGAACCTTTCCTTACCCATGACGTGTATTCTTTCATTTGGTGTTGGTTGCTATGGGAACCACTGGCATGTCCCCTCCAGAAGCAATCTTGACAGAGCTGGTAATTGTGACACTGCTGGCATCGATAGCGAAATCCCATCATGCTCTCACTATGGCAATAGGAACACTCAACAGGGTGGAAGACTGCAGGGGGGATATATATTCAAACCAAATAAAAGAATTAATCAGCATATTGTTAAAACTGAAGCTATTAAGAAGTCTTGAAAATATCCTCGTGTGATGATAATTTTCAAAATCAAATTCATTTCTAAATCATTACAATTTTCTCTCAATGAATCATCTGCTTCCAAGAGAGAAACTACAGCAAAAATATGAAAGAAAATATTAAGGGAAGATATCTACTAAGTTCAGCTTGGAAAGAAAAAGAGATATAGATCAAAGATGCAAGCATAATGGTTCCATTTGGGAGATGAGTGCTTTTGGTGTATCACGTCAGTTTGATAAAGATAAGAGGAGACAGGAATGAAATGTCTATACTATTGGAATTTAAGCACATTCCAAACCACTCTTTTTTTCAGTTAGGCGGTATCATAAATTAAATTCAGACAAGACAATAGAACTGTAATTAGTAGAAAAACAGTCATGGGGATTTGAATTCAGTCTTTCTAGATGGGAAAGCCTGTCCACTGAAAGAGCAACTGTGATCTTTTCAATGTTGTGTGAAGTCTGCATGGAATAGTGCCAAGGAATGGCTTTCCATGATTATATCTAGGCATCAATTAAGCATTCAGAGATAGTTACAGTTATGTTATTATCTTGTTTTCATAGTGACTGGACTTTCAGTATATTCTACATGGGACTAAGCTTAAATTTATCTGGAGACTTGAACTGAATCAAAGCACCAGGAAGGAGCTTGCCAGCCAAAGCACAATATGAGCACCATATCACACCCAAACCCTAGCTGTCCATTGTTATTTTCCAAGTATAACTTATGTTAGTTATTTTAAATGTTAGTTTTAACATGTAAAGCTAATTACTTAACATGTAACTTTTTGAAGGGCTTGCCGTTAATCTGTATGCTAAAATCTATATGTCTCTCTCTTAAAATGCCATCACTTTCAGCAATAGAAATCTTTCTCCGAAGTTATGTAATGCATTCCATTCAGAGATAGGTCTAGCCCCTCACTCTTCAAATGCACAAAAGAAACAGGTCCAACAGGTATGCAGGTAGCAGCATGGAGGTTTTTCAAAGTAAGAAAAGTTTATAATTTGCTCCAAAAAGTAAGCAACTTTCTTTCCTTAATATTGTGGAAGGAATTTAATTTCTTCTACCAATCATCATGAATGGGATGAATTCAGGATTGCCAATAGTTCAGAATTAACAATTTAGGTTGCTATTTCAGTTGTTCCTCACGTTTTAACTACATACCATTCTCAACATTTGCCAATCGGTGTAGAAGTGGCAACCAGACAAGACATTGTGGGGGAGGATCAGACATAAGAGTATCCAAAAAAGCATTCAGTGTAACTTTTTTCTGTTAACATAAAGCAAGAAAAAAAATTAGCAAATAATGTCATGAGTTTAGTTTTCTCAGCAGAAATATATATTGTATTTGTAGATGAAAATGCAAGCAATTAAATTATAAAACTTATCTCATGATGTTGTTTAAGATAACTTAAAATTCAGGAGTCTCTTTTAAGAAGACATCACTAATTCAAATATTTGTTTATTGTTGTGGGTTCAACAATAAACCACATAATAATTGATCAAAGAAATAATTCAATAACTTATGTTATAAATTCCCTCATGGTGTGTAATAGCAGCATTCTTTTTCTTTTCAGCTCCTGAATTGAATATTTCTTAGCGATTGTGTTCGTTTCGTGGAACTCTGTTCCATCATCTATCTACTTATCTTCTATCTATCTATCTATCTATCTATCTATCTATCTATCTATCTATCTATCTATCTATCTATCTATCTGGCTCTCTCTCTCTCTCTCTCTCTGTGTGTGTGTGTGTGTGTGTATGTATGTGTGTATGTATGTATGTATGTATGTATGTATGGATGGATGTATGTATGTATATTCCAGCATAACTCTGGAGCACCTTGAGCAGTTTCAACCAAACCTGATACACAGATGACCTACTGTCTTGGAACAAATACTGTGGAGTAAGACATCCTTAACATCCCTTGGGATGTGTTTGTGTGTGTGTGTGTGTGTGTGTCTATTCCAACATAACTCTGCAGCACCTCAAGAAATTTCAACCAAACTTAGTACACAGATGACTTATTCTCTGGAACAAAATACTATGGGGGTATGATACCCCTAACATCCCTTGGGATATGTGTGTTTGTGTCTATATGTCTGTGTTCCAGCATAACTCTGGAATGCCTGGGCCGCTGAAATGGAAAGGAATTCAGTATATTCATAGTGTCAAATCACAGTACTTTTTTTGACAGTGATAATGTGCATTTGGATTCAAGTTCTGTTAAGGTACAGCCTGCTCTGCCTTAAAATGGCTTCTACTGTACAGCACAGTGGGGTTGCAATAGTAATGGTTTCACAGTATTGCACAAGGGGACCCCTTCTGGTAAGGGGGATTGATTCTTTAAAAAAAGTTTATAATTTGTATACTCTACTGCTACTTTGATTTGACACTATAGATATAATTCATTCCTTTTCCTGTCTTATACATGATTGGGATAAATAAATACCCAGGCAACAACGGGTTATCAGCTAGTTCTACTATAAAGGACACAAAAACAATTGCTGCTACCTTCTGAATGTATCTTCTCTATGGGATTGAGAAGAATTAGTGGAATTAGAGGTGACTGAAAAAGGAAAAAGATCTATATAAAATGGGTATTTTATGATGTAAGAGTTAGAAACACAGTTTTATTGAGTAGTTCTGAATTTTCTCTGATGGCCGCAACATTGGCTATCTCCATGGAGATACTTTCACATTTCAGAATATGGTATCATATCAGAAGTTTCATTTCATCAACAATATTTATCTGAGAATAGTATCAAGGAGAGATGTCAAATAATTTGGTTGCTAATAAGGTAATAGCTTTGCATAAGACAAGAAGAAAAAAGGAGGGGACGGCAGAGCTGGTGTCGTGACAATATGGCATGCGATCTTGGAGGTCTGAGATCGCTGCCGATATCTTTGCTCCTGGACGGTCCAATCAGATCTAAACTATCCCGAAGAGACGGCGAATGTAAAGAGCACATCCTGTCGATCCCAGGGATACTGCAAAGTCCCTGGTAGATCCAGGAGAAGCTCTTTTTGCCAGCGGCAAAGAGGCAGCCATTAAAGCTGCTGAAGTTGGGACAGCTCCGAAACGGAAGAGAACAGAAAGAGAGAGTGTGCCGGTTTGGTGAGAACCTTTTTTTATATATTTTAAGACTTGAAAGGACACCCTAAAGAAAAGAAAAAATCTGTTAAAGTTTTGATAGAAGTGATTAAGCGGTTAAACAAGGATGTCAAAATAATATTTTTTTTTCTTCATTGTTGGATTTTTATATATGATTTTATATTTTGAAACTGGACTGATTTCTTTTTCTTCATGTTATTTATTCTTTTCTCCTTTTTGATTCTATAACATGTAAAGCCAGAGATTCCTTTTTAGTTATTTTTTGAATACTTGCTTTCTTTTTTTAATTAATCCTTATTATATTTTGCCTGGAGAAGGAGGGGGGGGGAAAGTGGAAGTTAAAGAAACTTTGTAGCACTGCCAACTAGAGGCTTGGAAGTATCCTGTTTTTTCTTCACCAGACAAAGCTGAGAAAGAACTGAGACTTTGTTTCAAGGACATTGCCTGGTTGATAAGATAGAGGGAAGAGCACGGGAGAGTATTATTGCAGCTGCTCTTCTGGGTTTCTATCAACAGCTGGAGTCTGGTGTTGAAACTTAGGAAAAGAAAAGGTGATAAGTCTTTGGAGAAGAGAGAAGAGAACTATATAATAAGAGCCTTGGATAATTAAACAAAGTGCAGTGTGCTATTTTTATTTTTTTTCTAAGCGGTGCTATCCCCCCTCATCAGTTTATTTATTTTTTTCTGGTAATAGATATTTGGCTTTTTGGCTTTTTGGAACTTGGCTTCACCTCTTTGCCTTTTTTGGAACTTTCCCATTTTTCTTTTTTTCGTGTTTGTTTATGATGTCCTTATGCTCTTTTTTTTCCTTTTTCTTCACTTTTCAATTTTTAATGTTATCTAACTAATCGACTGGATTAAGGCATACAAGAGCCTGAAGAAATCCTTTTTTCCCCATTTTTAATTATTATTACTATTTGGTTTTTTTCTTTTTTTCCACTATTTTTACTTGGAATTGTAGCTGGTTATTCTACAACTGGATTAAGGTCTAGAAGAATTTGAAGATTTTGAATTTTTCAAAATGAGTAGGAAGTTAACAGCTCCTGGTTCTTCAACTTCTGCTTCCTCCTCTCCACCATGTGGAAGACAATGCTCAATACACACAATGTTAAAGCAAGAAAAAGAACAAGAAAAAGTGACCCTGCAGATGATGCAAGGAATTCAAAATATTCAAACAAGATCAGAGAATATTGAAAAGAGAATAGAGAACATTGAAAAAAGAACAGGGAAAACTGATGAAAAAGTGGAGAACATCCAACAATTGATGATAAAGTATGATGAGAGGCTCCAAGAAATTGAAGAAGAAGGTAAACAAAGAGATATGAAGATTGGAGACATTGATAACAGATTAACTGTGGTTGAACAAGATAAAAGTGGTATGCTGAGATCAGATGAGACAGATCAGAATTTTATCTCAGATTTCAAAATATCAAGGAAGAAAAGGGACAAAACTTAGCTGAGATAATGATAGAAATACTGGCGGAAGCTTTGGAAATAACTCAAGAGAAGATGATGGATGGAATAGACAAGGTTTATCGAGTCTTTGCAAAATATGCAATGAGAAATAGTTTACCAAGAGAAGTTCATATGAGATTTACAAAGAAAGACATTAAAACGCAAATTCTGCAAGTGGCAAGAGAGAAAATATTGAAATACAAGGATAAGGAGATTGTGGTCTTGAAACAAGTACCCAGAAGAGTGAGAGAGATGAGAAGAGAATACCGATTCTTGACCAAATTGCTTCTTAAAAAAGAGGTGAATTATAGATGGCTGATTCCAGAAGGTTTCATGTTCACATGGCAAGAAAAGAGATACAGAATTGATTCAATTGAAAAAGCTGAATCATTTTACACAGAATTTTTTAAAGAGGAGAAAGAGGCAGAAAAAGAAATTTCACTAATTGAGTTCCAAGAGGACTACCAAATGACCACTGGAAAAGAAGAAGGTGCAGTAGGTGGAAAGGAGGAGGCCAAGGAACAATGTAAACTAAGATCGCCGAGAGCTGTTAAACCTAACTACAAAATTTAACCATGGAAGAAAAAAAATTAATTACAATCAATATAAATGGACTTAATTCAGCTGTTAAAAGAAGGAAATTTTTTCATAAATTAGAGAAATTAAAATTTGATATAATTTGTCTCCAAGAAGTACACATCAAAAAGCAACATGAACAATTGCTGAGACAGCCAAAATTAGGGAAAATATTCACTTCTTTGACACAATGCAAGAAAAGAGGAGTGGTCCTATATATTAAAGATATTATCCCAATGAAATTGATAGATACTGATGATGATGGAAGAATACTAATGGTGGAAATAATAGACAATAATATAAAAACACTCCTGATTGCAATTTATGCCCCGAATGACAATCAAGAAGAATTTTACAAAAAATTACACATGAAAATAATTGAACTGGACTATGCCAATACAGTTTTGATGGGAGATTTCAATGGAATTGTAGACGATAAACTGGATTTTCAGCACAGAAAACAACAAAGCAAAACAGAAAGACTCTCCCTAAATCTTTTTTTAAAATGGTGGATGAAATAAACTTGAAAGACACATGGAGAGAAAGAAATGCTCAAACAAAACAATACACTTTCTGTTCAAATAGACATTTGTCATATTCCAGAATTGATATGATATGGATGTCAACAGAATTGTTAACTAATATTCAAGAAGTAAATATTGAAACAAGTACTTGGGCAGACCACAATCCAATGACAATTAGATGAAAAGGACAAAAAAGAAGATCTAGATGGACATTAAATAACACTATTTTAAAGGAAAAAGACTTTATACAGTGGATGGAGAAAGAACTGGCTCTTTTCTTTAGAGAAAACAAAAAAGAAGATACAGCAGTCCAGAATGTATGGGATACAAGGGAGGCATATGCCAGAGGCTTGATAATAGACTATACAAGGAAAAGAAATACCATGAAAAGATTAGCCTCTAAGGCATTAGAGGATGAGTATAAAGGACTTGAAAAAGAGTACAGAAAATGCCACAGAAAAAGGATACCAAGTTAAAAATGGATATAATTAAACATAAAATGGGTTTAATAGAAAAAAGAAGAGCTAGCACAAAAAATTAGAGGTGCTAAACAGAACTACTTTGAAGATGCAAATAAACCAGGAAGATGGCTAGCATATAAAAAATATCTCCTTGAGAAAGGAGAAAGAATCAAGGAAAATATTGCAACTAATAGATGAACAAGGCCAAATTTGTTATGGTAGCAGACAGAGGAAAGAAATCATACGAGACTATTATGAGAAATTATGCACACAAGAGAATATTGATGAGGAAAGAGTCAAAAAGTATTTATAGAATGTTAATCTATCCCAGATACCTAAAGAGATTGAAACAATGTTAGAAAGCAATATAATGATGATGGAGTTAACTGAAGCACTTAAGAAGCAAAATAATGGAAAGGCGCCAGGCCCAGATGGATTTCTGGCAGAATTTTATAAAACATAACAAGAATCGTTGAATCTTTCATTCTTTGAAGTCATGAATGAAGTTATGTTAAAGAAGAGGATACCGAAAACATGGTTAGAAGCTTATATCACATTTATTCCAAAAGAAGAGGCTGATTTATTACAAATTAAGACCTACAGACCTATTTCTTAACTAAATGCAAATTATAAAATTTTTGCTTCAATATTGGCAGAAAGACCTAAAAAATATTTTAACAGTTTTATTCATCCTGATCAAAATGGATTTCTGCCAAAGAGACAAATTAAAGGCAATATGAGAGTAATTTTGAACACTCTGGAATACTCTGAGGCTCATCCTTAAAAACAAATGGCTTTGAAATTTCTGGATGCACAGAAGGCATTTGATAATGTGAACTGGCAATTCATGTTGTCACTGCTGGAAAAGATGGGCTTCACTAAAAAATTTACTCAAGCAATAGAAGCTATGTATCATAAGCAAACAGCAAAGGTAGTGATAGAGGGAGAATTGACAGACTCTATTGATATAAGAAAAGGAACAAGACATGGATGCCCACTGTCACCTTTGTTGTTTGTGTTAACCTTGGAAGTGTTAAACAGAAATATTAGAGAAGAAAAGGACATAAAAGGGATGAAAATTAAAAAGGAAGAATTTAAATTGCAAGCATTTGCAGATGATTTGGTTTTCATCTTAGAAGTTCCATTAGAAACAGCACCAAAATTGATGGAAAAGATAGAGACATATGGAAAGGTGGCTGGCTTGAAAATAAATAAAGATAAGACAAAGATTCTGACAAAGAACATGTTATCAAGACAAAAGGAAGAATTAGCAGACCTATTGAAAATCCAGGTCACAAATAAGATTAAATACTTGGGGATATACTTGACAGCAAGATGCAGCACATTAAAAGAGAATAACTACATAAATAAACTATGTTAAATTTAAGCAGCAGATAGCGCTAGATCTGGCGAAATGGGAAAATTTACAACTGTCACTAATAGGGAGAATATCAACAATCAAGATGAATATATTACCCAGAATTTTATATTTGTTTCAAACAATTCCTATCAGGCTTGGAAAAGATTATTTTGAAGATTTAAATAAAATCGTGGTGATATATATATGGTAAGATAAGAAGGCGAGAATAAAGTTAAAACTTTTGTAAGGCGCTAGAATAAGAGGAGGATTTGGCTTGCCTAATTGGGAGTTGTATTATCAAGTTACGAAATTGATGTGGGTAAAGGAATGGATAACATTAAGAAATATTAGATTGTTGCCATTAGAAGGACATGATCTGTTGTTGGGGTGGCATGCTTTTTTATGGTATAAAGGAACGAAAACACAGAGGTACTTTAGAAGACATTATATACAGGAGTCTCTGCAGTTAAACTGGGAGAAGATTAAAAGACAATGTTATTTGAAAATTCCAGTCTGGCTATCGACTATTGAAGCATTTTCTTATCCTATAATATACAAGAATGAACAAACAGTTAGATATGGTGAAATACTGAATGAAAATGGTGAACTTAAATCTATGCAAAAATTAGAGGAACAAGGCATAAAGATGAATTGGCTTTCATATGTGCAAATACAATCAAGGTATGCTGAAGATATTAAAACAGAAGGTTTTTATGATAAATTGATTGATTTAGATAAGATTTTGACAGGTGCTGATGAAAAGGTGATTAAAAAATTGTATGGATATTTATTAGAAATTAAATTAGAATAAGAACAAGTTAAAGAAATTATGATTGCTTGAGGGAAGAATTTTGGATATGGGATTGATTTAGAGAAATGGCAAAAGTTGTGGTCTCAAAATTATAAAATGACAATGTCAACAGCATATGAAGAAAATTTTTATAAGATGTTTTACAGGTGGCACTTTCCCCTGACAAGAATAGCAAGGATGTTCAAGAATAAGTCCGAAAAGTGTTGGAAATGTCATCAGACAGCTAGCTCATATTACCATATATGGTGGACATGCCTGAACGCTAAAAAATATTGGACTAAAATCCACATGGGGCTGGAAAAAATGACACATAAGCATATAGACTTGAAACCAGAAATTTTTTCTTGGGAATTTTGCCTGAAATATATAGTAAAGATTTGAAATATCTGATTGTAAATGTTTTAACAGCAGCTAGGATTGTATTTGTTAAAAACTGGAAAAATGAGAAGATACCATTACAGGAGGAGATCATAAAGAAAATGTTGGAATGTGCTGAAATGAGTAGATTGACATTTGAATTTGAGAACAAGATGATAAACAATTTTACAAAGTTTGGGATCTATTCTATCAGTGATTAGATAATAAAATATAGTAATGGAATATGTAGATTTTTAGAAAATAATAAACATATAAAGATGTCTTTTTTTCTTTTTTAATTATATTTACAAAATGATTTTGGGATAGATCTGGGAAGATAATATGAATTGTTATAAAATAAACTAACTAAAATATGATTATTTTATAAAACATGAATGAATAAAAGTATAGTCAACGATTGGTTAATGAAGATATTCATGTATTTGATATTTGATTGAAAGTATGAGAGGATATATGATGTAATTGTAATTGAAGACTACGAAATGGTTGCACAAAATAATATGTAAATCAACTGCACACTGTATGTATATATATGGAAGATGGTTTATGTTTTATGTTATGCTTATGTTTGTCTTAAAATCGATAAAAAAATAAAAAAAGAAGAAGAAAAAAGGAGGAAGGGATTAATGGATAGAGAGCTCATTTTTCTTTTCCAATTATTCATGTACATATGTTTTTTTCTCCAGCAGGAGAAAAGATAAACTCGTTCTGCAGCTTTCATCAAATTCACAACATTACACAAGTTCATTTTAGAATATTTTATTTTAAATAGGGAGTGCATTACATATTGTCCATGTCCCACCTATATGAAATCCTATTACAGTACGATTCTGGATTGCAAGGACAAAAGATAGATCCTATTTCAAACTAAATAAAATATATTTGGATTTTGACACTGTATGCCAGTATGCATATGATGAAAAGCAATAAATGAATAACATTTTATTTACCTGTTGAGCAAAACAAGACTTTGCAGATTGTTCCGTATAACCAAAAGAAGGACCTTCAAAGACTGCAGTGGGCAGTTTAAGAACTTCCCGCAAAAACATGTCATATTTTCCATATACCATGATCCCACTAGTGTCTGAAATCATTGAGAATATATCTGATGTGGAAAAAAAGTGGAGATTTTGAAACAAAAAGCTATGAATTACAGATCTAAATTCTTAAGCTGAACTGCAAACATATTCTATACAGTGGTAACTCACATCCTCAGTATGTAGCACCACACTGCCATACTGTGGTAAATCACATAGAACTATAAAATCAGTATCAGAGATGACCTCAATGCAAGCATAGAAAGAACTATCTTTATTAAGAACAACCAAGAGTACTGGACAAATATTCTTCAGGTTCAAAATTCAAATAATATATTTGTTATTAATAAATCATTGTTGATTATAAATAATAAACAAAATAATTGTTTATGCTCTGGGTATAGTGAAGTTCTTCAAATATATTTCTTTTATTATTTCTAAAGGACAGAAGCAACCAATGTTTTATATTTCTCCAAAAGTGATAGAATATGAGATGTTATCAAAAGAGAAGGGAAGGGGGCATATTTTAAAATATACATGCATAAAAGGGATTATAAATCCATTTTACACTGAATGTTTAATATTTTATTACTTCGTTATATAATTCAAAATATATTCATATGGCAAGCAATACAGAAACACATTCATAAAGAAATGGCTAATATAACTAAATACCTTGTTCAATACTTGTTATCTCTTTTCTCCCTAAGGGCCCTGTCACACTGCCCAACAGATGCAAAATGGACACAACGGACGAGCAAAATGTTCCATCCGTTGTTATCCGCTCTCAAAAGGGGCAAATATTTGCATAACCGGACCGGATAACACGGACGCGGGGAGGACGCAGGGTAGATGGAAAGTGGATGCGGAACGGAAGCCCAGCAGATGGAAGCGGATGGCACATCCGCTAGGCTTCCGGGGGGGCGCAGCAAAGCGGACGCGGAACGGATACAGCGGATGCACAGCAGATGCACAGCGGATTCACAGCGGAAGCCTAGCGGATGCACAGCAGAAGCCTAACGGATGCCTGGCGTTAATTGCGCATGCAGGGGGGATGCACTGTGTAAGCCACGCGGATATAAAGGGAAGCAGCTTGCACGTGGCCAGCATTCGGAGGAAAGACCTGCTGCAGGATACAATGAGTCCTTGCCTGCCCTGCCTGCATGCCTGCCTGCAAGCCTTGCTGCCAGCCTTCCTGCCAGCCTGCCTCCAAGCCTCCTGGCCAGCCTCCCTGCCAGCCTCCCTGCCAGCCTGCCTTCCAGCCAGTCTGCCTCCAAGCCTCCTGGCCAGCCTTGCTGCCAGCCTTGCTGCCAGCCCCCCTGCCAGCCAGTCTGCCTGCAAGCCTTGGTGCCTGTCTGCCTGCCAGCCTTCCTGCCAGCCTTCCTACCAGCCTTGGTGCCTGCCAGCCTCCCTGCCAGCCAGCAACCCCACAACCATGGGGAAGAAGCGAAAGCCTCAGCAACCTGTCGCCATCCCTGCCAAGAGGGACAGGGCCACCCTCCCACCCCCTGTCCCTGACTCTGCTTCTGCTGGGGCTTCTGCTGCTCGGGCTCGCTCTTCTCGTGCTGGAGCTTCTGCTGAAGCTGCTCCTGGCGGTGGTACTTCTGCTGCTGCGTACTCTGCTGAAGCTGCTCCTGGTCCTGCTGGTCCTGCTGCTGCTCCTGGACTTGCTCGTCCTGCTCGTGCTCCTGGTCTTGCTCGTCCTGCTTGTCCTGCTCGTGCTCCTGGTCCTGCTCGTGCTCCTGGTCCTGCTGGTGCTGCTGCTGCTGGGGCTGCTGGAGCTCCTGGTGCTTACTCTGCTGCTGCTGATCCTGGTCCTGCTGATCCTGCTGCTGCCACTGCCGCTGCTGCTGCTGATTATGATCCTGCTGGTGATGATGATGATGATGATGATGATCCTGCTGGTGCTGCTGCTGCTGGTGGTGTGGAGGAGCAGCCCCTACCACCTGGGAGCCCCTCTGATGAGGGCCCATCTGGTCCTGCCAAAGGGAGGAAGAGGCGTATGCGGGGACGGGAGAGGAGGCAATACTTCATTGAGGAGGAACACGAGGTTGAGGTGCTGGAGTGACTGAGAGAGAATGACTACCTGTGGCAGAAGGGACACCGCTGTACAGGGACACCAAAAGGAAGCAGGCTGCTTGGAGAGAGAGGGCGGAGAGTATGGGTTACACTTCGGAGGTGCTCCTCGGCTGGTGGAAGCACATGCATACCTGGTACGGGAAGCTGCACCTGAAGAAATCTGGCCAGGCCGCGCTTAAGCTGACGGACAGAGAGACCTATGTCATGGCCAGGTGCAGCTTCCTGGAAGGTGAGATCCGCCACCGAGGAGCACCAGGAGCCCCTCTGTCTACCCTCTCTGTCCGGCAGCCTGCTGAGACCCAGTACTCTTCCAGCCGAGAGTCAGTCCCTGTCTGCAGGCAGGTTTCTGTGGAGCATGCCACGGCGGAGAACCCGCGGACAGGAGTTGTAACCATGGTGGAGTGCGTGGAGGACTCCCTGGTGCGGTGGGAGAAAGGAGACATCGAGTCCACCACAGTGGTAGCCGCATCCACCCCCCCAGCTCCACCTCCACAGAAAGGCAGAGAGCCAGACAGCAGGAGGGGCAGAGCCACACTGTCCTGCTGGAGATCAGGGACACCATCCGCACCAGTATAGATCTCCTCTCTCAGCTGGTCAGCACCAACTCCTCATCCTCCAACCGCAAGCCCTTCCTCACCTATGTCAACCAGACCCTCAAGAACATGGAGGAACCCCAGTACCAGGTGGTGAAGGACCGGATCACTGAGCTGCTTCACAACCCTCCTGATCCAGAGGAACCTGCTCCCACCCAGTCCAGGTCTGCTCCTCCACCTCCACCCCAGGTGATGTCCCTCCCATTCCAAGGCTTCCCACAGCCCCTCACCTACCAGGGCTACGGCTACCAGGAGGTCCATCAGCACAGGCAGCAGCCCGTCCCAGTCCAGGCACAGAGTCATCGGACAACACCGTTGCCACCGGTTCCACTGATGCCACCGATGCCACCCATGACAATGATGCCACCGACGACAGCGATGCCACCCACACCAGTCCTCACCCAGCTGCAGACCAGACAGCCCCACTATACTACTCCTTCCTCCACCCCACAGCCAAGCCCGGCCTCAGTACATCTGTCATGGCATGGAGGAAGGACCTCTCAGCATCGCGGGTCTGAGCCAGCTGTCTGAGAGCTTCCTCAACACACCGTCCCCTGTTGTCCTCTCGGGGCCAGGCACCCCAATGACGATACAGACCAGCACTCCAGCACCACCCACCTCCACAGCACCTGGACCCTTCACCCCTGAGACTGGGCACACCTCCAAGTGACCAATAAGAGTGCCAGAGACTGGGTAGCTGGCTACCTGTGGACTTTATTTGGACACTTGACTTGGGTCATTTTTTTTTTTACAGCTTGTTGTTCAATAAAGTTTATCTTTGATTCACACACTTGCTTCATTTGTTTTTTTTGTAATAAAGTCTTGGTGGAAACTTTAAGAATTGGTTTAAGCCTTTGCATGCTTGTGGGATGGGTTAAGATAGCAGTGGGATGGGCAGGGATACCTGTGGGATGGGTAATAGCTGTGGGATGGGTAAGGATAGCAGTGGGATAGATAAGCCTCCAGTGCAAGCACAGTGGGACTGTATGGTCAGCCCTCCCAGTTGCCACACCTTTGACCCTTTATTATCAATAACAATGTAATCATTGATCCACACATTTCAACATGAACACAACTCTTTATTAAATGCCCTGTTCATTGTAGGTCCACCCAACATACATGGCCCAATCTCATCCGTGTGATGAGACAGGCTGAAGGAAGCACCCATTAATCATCTATCATCCTGTCTTGCCACTCCACTGCTCCAGCTGGGGAGTTGCACCAATGTCTCAGGAGGTTGCGCTGCTTCTTCCCTTCACGTGAGGCTCTGTTGGGGCCTTGCACATCCTGAGTGTCTATCAGGTTTCGCCCTTGCCTCCATTTCCCAGGCTCCATGTCCCCATTGCCTTGCTGGAGGTCCACGAGCCTGTTCTGCAAGACTGGGTAGCGGGTGCGCATGAGATTGTGCAGGATGCAGCAAGCTTCCACGATCCTCCTCACGGTCTCTGGGCGATGCTGCATGGTGGTGAGAAGTACCTGGAACCTGTTGGCCAGGATGCCAAAGGCATTCTCCACCACCCGCCTTGCCCTGGACAGCCTGTAGTTGAAGATCCTCTCTTCATGGGTGAGGAGTCTGGAAGTGTAGGGCTTCATGAGGTAGGTTCTGAGGGAGAAGGCGTCATCCCCCATGATGAAGTAGGGCACATCTTGCGTGTCGTTGGGTAGGGGGTCTGGATCTGGAAAGCCCATGAGGTTGCCTTCCAACCCCTCCTTGAGGTCACTTGCGTTGTATACCTGGGCATCTGAACATGAGCCGCTGCCTGAAGCATCGATGTACATGAACTTGTAGTCAGCATCGACCATGGCAAAGAGGACGATGCTGAAGAAGCCCTTGTAGTTGAAATAAGTGGAGCCCGACTTGGGTGGTGCTTTGAAGGCCACGTGCTTGCCATCTATGGCTCCAATGGTGTGTGGGAAGTTCCACCTCTGATACCACTGCTCTGCAACTTTCTTCCATCCTTCATCAGTGGAGGGGCACTGGAGGAGCTCCTGCAGGTATTCTTTGATGATGGCCTGCACCACTTCTCTGACCACAATGCTAATGGTGTTGTGTGGCACCCTCCAGCTGTACTGCATGCTCCTGTAGGTGGTCCCTGAGGCCAGTTGGCGCAGAGTGAGTGCCACCTTGAGCCCAGGTTCCAGGCTGGGCCAGAAGTTGGTGTTTGCCTTGGTCAACCTGGGTGTCAGCCGCTGCACAACTTCATCAAACATGGCTGGAGGCATCCTCATGAAGTTCTGGAATGCCCGAGTGTCTTCGTTCCTGAGCTCCGCCATCAGCTTGTTGTACAGTCCGTACTCTGCTCTTCTCCCGATCCATCTTCGGACCCAGACGCTTCTTGGCCGCCTCTTTTTCTTCCCGTAGTAGAGTTCACAGAGCCTGTAGATGGCTTCGCACTGTTGCAGAAGGATGGTGGCTGCCAAAAGGACTGTGTTACGATCCACGGTGGACATGACTGGATGCTGTGGAAGAGCAAGAGGCAGATGAAGGCTGCAGAGGTCTGCACAGCTGGGCTGCTGGTCTGAAAGTGAGATGCAGGTGAGTTGCTCCCCCTTTTTATAGGCAGTATAGGTATCCCTTTGCATCCACTAGGCATCCTCTAAGCATCCTCTAGGCATCCTGTAGACATCCTTAATATCCGAGATAGGTCCCCTCTGCGAATGTTTTTTCCGTTTTAAACGCTTTGTTTCCGCTAGGCATCTGTTCTGCATCCGTTCTGTGTCCGTTCTGCTTCCTCCCCGCGTCCGAGCGGATGCGAGTTGCGCAGATGCGCAGCGGATGCCTCGTGGATATAGTGGATGCGTAACGGATGCAGAACGGATGCGTAGCGGATGCAGAACGGACGCATTGGATACATTTTCCGCACAAAAGTTTTGAGCAGCCCAAAACTTTCTGAGCGGATGAAACGTCAATAAACGGATGCTGGACGGATAGAGAGGAAGCAAAACGGAGGCAGTGAGTACATCACGTTTTGCAATGGATGGCAAGCTTTTTTGTCCATTTTACATCCTCTTTGCATCCGTTGGTGCAGTGTGACAGGGGCTTAAGATCCTGCTTGAAGATGTCTTCAGAGAAACTCAGAATCTTTTTGGGGAATGGGTGGGGGGGTGGGAGAGGGCTGCTAGTTATTTTAATAGTTGTTTAGTTTCAGTTTTGTTTCTCATAATGTAGCAGCGTGTTACCATAGTTTTGGTCTCAATGTCTTCTGAAAGTAATATTATTAAATGCATTTTTCATTTTAACCTGTGTATTCCTTGCTTTGCTTTATTTAGTAGAATGATAGCAGTAAACTAGAAAATGGCTGTTTGTAGATTGATAAATATAGAAACATAGAAAAGTAATGGCAAATAAGACCTAGTGGTCCATCCAATTTGCCTTTGAGGATTTTTATCTATTTATTATTTTTAATTATTATTATATGTTATTTATTTTTGTTTTATATTTATTTTTTGTCAAATGTTGATCATGTGCTTATCCCATTAAACTGATTCATTACGTCTGCTGGATATATTCTGAGTTTCTTCATCTGGTCAGAGTAATACTACGTTTAAAGTCCTGTTTAAATGTAAAATTAATGATTAAATAGATAGATGACTGGTTATATATGCTTCATATTAGAGAACTGGTTTTAAAAATAAAATATGTGATGTTTTATATAGAGTGATTCTATATCAGACATTAAATTATATGGGTGTACTCTCTAAATGTGTACTCTCTAAATAACACTGAATGTGTTATTTAAAACCAGTATTTTAATTGGAACTGCAACCCAATTAAGCAACTTTGATTAATCTAATAACCAAATTGGCCTTTTTCAAAGGTGTTGCTCATTGCTTCCTTTCGGACTCAGACAAAAATAAATCCTATAAAACACTGGTCCCCAATCTTTCCAGCCTCATGGACTGGCAGCGGGCAGTAATTGAGGGGAAGGAGGATGGTTTCATATGTGCAGCCTAATCCCACTCATGTGCGATTTTTGCCTAAAGCTTGCACAGCCCGGTTTCAAACAGACTGAAGACTAATAGCAGTCTGCAGACTGAGAGTTGGGGACACTTGCTATAAAACATTTAATAAATATTTTATAGGTAATTAATATGGAGTAAAGTACTATAATAGTTTGGTAGCCAAAACAGTGATATGACATTGCGTAAGCTGGGAAATCTTTGCTCATCTGAGCCGCCTGAGTAATTGTGGAGATTTTGTTTTTTACTTCTCAAACACTGGGGTAGGTATGGGGAATGATCCTATGATGGCAATTTTACAGTATTTTCACATTTTTTAACATTATAAAATCCAGTCAGGAAAACACATAATTTATTTCATCAATTGCAACGTAATTATTTTTAATTCAAAAATTCAAAAAAGAAGACACAGATATTAGCAATGATGAGAATTTTCTATGAAGTCCATACACAAATTTGTTCAGGAATATTTTTGCTAAGTTTGATTATTATACTAAAAATCAAACAAATATTGTTCCCTAATGAACTACTTTATTAAAATTCATAAAGAGACTTACATCTTAATTTATCCATAATCTTTCCTCCACAAAGTGTTGCCAAGGCCATTTTGACAGCAAACACAGATATTTTTCCATGTCCTTCTCTATACAAGAAAACATAAAATAATCATTGCATAGTTGTTGAGTAACATAGCACAAATATCTTAGGCTTGCATTTCTTTTTTCAAATCTGAGACTATGATTAATAATCAAATGAGAATGAACCCATTTGAAACAGCTTGCCATCTAAATAAAAATGGAGATTCTTGACTGTCAAATCTTGATTTTCTCCATTTCTCATTTTTTCAGTTTCATTTTCTCCCTTATATTTTTTGCATTAGTTTGTGAATATTTCTCTAGTCTATGCAAAATTAATACATATACAAACATTCTCCCATAATATAATTGATTTTTTTTATTTTTGCTTATGCATGCATTTTCATTTAATATGCTGTATATGCTGTAAATTTTTTAATCAAGGTGTACACATTATAAAACTGCAAAATATGCTAAAAGATCATTACATTTCAGTTCAATTCTGGATTTAAGAAAGAAGCACTGACTTAATTCCTCTTCCACCCTTGATTCTTTTTTTTAATGTATATGATTTGCTAGGAAGTATTTTGCTGAAGGTAAGGGCCATTTTCAAGTTAAACTTGGGCTTTATGATTTCAGAACCGTGAAATCAGCCATTGCTACTTTTCTATGCATACATAGCGTGATACCAACAAATAGTTAACTAATTAATTCAATCTGGAAATTGGCATCTTCAGTTTGAATCTAAACCATAGACGTCAAAAGTGCTTTTATGCTTTTGTGGATGAAGTAAAGACATCACAACACTTTTATACAACACGAAAGGCTTTGTCGATATTACCTTTGATTACATTTTTTAGGACTCAGTAGATTGTACAGATACGTTTGGTTGATTTGTGCTTCAATGTACTGTGCAGCCTCCAAAAGTTTGATTCAGTAATCAGATTCTTGGAGACAACAAGAACATTAGTTAAATTGTGGGACATTTTCTCTCTTGTTGTAATCCTTGCTTGTTGTACCATCTTGCCCAATGAAAACTCCTTGGGACCCTCAAAACCTATGCATTTCCTTATCACAGTTGGTTAGTTCTAATCAAAGGATTGCCCACTGTAGACTTCAGATTTTTTTTTTTTAAAAAATCACATATAAGAAATAATTAAAGTCTTCATTTAGTATCATTTGATCCCTTGATGACTTCATGGATATATTCATGTAGTTTCTTTGCAATATACAGAACCGGTTGGCCATTGCCTTTTTACAGGAGTTTTTTCCCCCCAACTTTCCTATCTAACCTGGGATCACACAGCAGCCAGCTCCTAACCAGGTTTGAACTGCTTATCTTTTTCAGCCTAGGATGGTAGATACTTAATAATGTACAGCACTTCTCTTCATTAAAACTTACTTTGATATTTTTGGGATGAGATGTTTGTTTTGCAAAGAAAAAATTTATATGAGAGGACTCTGCTTTAGCAGCAAATTCATCTATAAATTTTCCAAGGTGGACATGAGTATCTCCAATTCCAGCATGCACTGATCATTGTTTTATGGAAGACATCAGGTACTAAACAGAAGTGTAAATGTTTTGGGGAGGGATGAATTATGGAAAAGTGTAAATCCTCTATAATGCTCTAGATCTTTGATTTCCAGGGATGAAATATTCTTTTTTACAGAACTTACTTGAGATTAAATACAATTTGGTATGAGGAAAGGATGAGTTGTACAGTGATTCAAAGCCCCTCCCCTCAAATCTATTTAATTGGTGACGATCTGCTTTCAGCTTGAAAGTTTTTATGTGGGCATAGATGTAGATATGCTCATGTATGCTTGGGCCATATTATTAGATGAAAAAAAAATGTTAGGACCACATTGTTACAATGATTTGCTCCTTTGTCTTATCTTTAATCCCTTAATGAAAGCTGTTACAAATTCCAAGTCTTCTGTCTGGACACTTCAGAACTGCAATTTGCACAATTAAATGAATTGCTATTCGTGAGCAAACTGGAAACACTCTCACATTCTAGTTCAGTTACTCAGCTAAGAAAACCTATGTAGCATTCATTGAGCTTATTCTACATACTTAATTTCATTATTCTCCTTTATTTAAAAAAAACAGTCTCACATCTTTCTTGGTTTATTGAACAATAAAAAAATGTATATCATGATGATCTCATTTTCACAGCTATGATTTTGTGTGAGTGACTTGTCAGTGAGCAATAAAGTACGTGTCCAAGCATTTGCAATTCGTTGCCTTCCTGTTCTTGTTAAGAGTCAAAAATTCAGGGTCTGCATATATTAAAAAGACCTTGCCCCTTTACTGTACAGCCTTTCAAAAATGCTGAAGGCCATATTTCTACAGCCTACTGACAATTTCTCCTTGGGGAGGGGAAGGGAGATGTTTGGATGCAAACATACAGTGCCTCTGCTGCTTTTTCATGTGGAACAGTTGCTTTCCCACCAACTCAGCTGTTTCCATGGTGACTAGCTGTACTAGTTGATCTGGCTCAGGAAAGTACACAGTACCAAACGAAAGGTCCATCAAATGAACATTGCAGAGGACACAGGAGGGTGATAGACAAATGGGAAGATACAACCAGTACATTTCCAAAATAAAATGCAGTTAAAGCAGCAATGTTGTAATAGATAATTTGCAAGTCACACAGATCAGAAAAGATGCCAGTCAGTCCAGTTTGTAATCCCAGGCTATTTAGATGCTTTTAAGAATGACAGCAGCGTACTGATGGATCCTATGTTCAGTTACTATTATTTGCATATTCACACAGACAATTCATCTATGGGATGATATTAAGGAAGTCCCATTAAAATTGTTCTTTTTTTAACTGGAACTTTGCATTCTAAGGAAATGGTAAATAGCATGGATTTCAATGTTTTTCTTTCCATTTATTTTTTCACAATTCACTGTACCAGCTGGGAGGAAAGTAAAATTATTCACAGTTGCAAAGGCATGCAGCAAAAAGCATTCAATTCAAATAATAAGCCACCAGTTAATGTTATCACAATAATATAATTATTACGGTAAATCAGGGGTGTCAAACTCAAGATCTGCAGGCCAGATGCAGCCCATGGGGTGCTTAGATCTGGCCCATGGAACTGCCTTGGAAACAGGAAAGGACTGGCCTGTGATGCCTCTGTCAGCAAAAACGGAGCCCGGGATGGCTAAGCGTGGCCCCTCCTGGGTCTGGTTTTCAGCCACAATGGTCTTCTGCAGCTCTTTGCCAGTGACAAGGGAGCTCAGGGAGGGGTGGCAGAAAGGGAAAGATGAAAGACAAAGAAGGAAAAATGGGAAGGAAGAAGAAAGGAGAAGGAAGAGGGAAGGAAAAAGAAGAAAAGGAAGAAAGGGAGGGAGGGAGGGAGGGGAGGATATTATAATGAAAGGGAGGGAAGGTCTGAGGGAAATTCTGCTTTAGCAATTGGCCACCACAGGTTCCCCTGACATGAGTGATGTCGAATTGGCCATGCCTACCCTGGCCACACCTCTCCAGCCCCCTGAGATCAAACCCAACCCTGAAGCAGCCCTCAACGAAATCGAGTTTGACACCTCTGCTGTAAATGTTTACATATGCAGTAATATCCAAAGAACACAAAAGTTTCCTATTCTGATGTATCAGTTCCAGGTCAAAATAAACAATATATCCCAAGATTCTTGTAGTAAAACTATTACAGTGTGTGTGAGAGAGGCAGGGGGAGAGGGAGGGAGGGAGGGGGGGTGAAATCAGGATTGGATAAAAAATGGACCTTTCTCCAATGCATTATTTTCTTTGTTCAATTCACTGCCAAATAGAAGTCTTTCCAATTGATTCCTGAATGTGTATTTCCCAATTCTTTGAAGAAAATGAGATTGAATGTAATTTAGAAATGTGTAATTTTCAGTTCTAAATAAGTTCATCATTTTTCTGAAATCAGTACTTTTCTCAAGAGCTAAACTTTTCCTACAACAAACAGAAAAACAAGAATTCATTATTATTAAAAAGACTTACGGATCAAAAGCTGCCAGCAAAAAGTTGAGCAGCAAACTGATGGATTGCTCGATATTAATCTGGTGGGTTGTTGGCATACGTTTGTTGAGTTGGTAAAAAATAGTGGACAGCACAGCTTCGAGTCGAGCCACATTCAGCTCTATAGTTGGATCCAAGTTGTTCAAAGAGTTTTCCCGTAATGCTTCTATAACATTCCAAATGTCCACTAGGTGCACTATGTATAAATTGAAAAACAATAGTTAAGTATTGGACCAAAAAATATGATACAGAATTTTTAAATAATATTCATGTGTTCACAGAAAACCATAAGAAATGCTAGTGTTTACATAGCACCTTTGTTCAAAAGTTTAATTGATAGCTCAAGAACAATAAGATTTATTTTGATATAATATGTAAACTTCAAAATTCTGAGTTATACAGTGATTTTGAACTACGCTGCGATGACAATCCTTTGGTTCTTGTGCTTCTTGCTCGTTTCTTTGTGGTTGGAAACTTAGATTATGCAGATTCTTTTGCTCCTGTCTATCTCTTGGCTATTTCTTTTGCCTGAATTCTTCTGATCTAATGAAGTTCTCTTGGGTTTACTTTTTTATGATGGATTGATTACCATGTTCTTTTTTTTGGATTTTCTGATTTCTCTCCTCGGTACCCTTAGTTCAAGACTGTTTTTTGTAACATAAATATCAGCTTTATAAACATTAGCCTGAAGTCAGTTATAAATGTAAGATGTAGAGCTTCTTTAAATATATGATTAGGAAGCAATTATATTATTTTCACTTTTAATTAAATGTAAATGAAATGAAACTTCAGTTTTATCTTCGATTTTCTTTTTATTATTTTTTTGCTTCCAGGTCATTACATTGTGACCTAGCATCATGTATGAATTTTTTTCATAGGAGAATTAAATAAGCATATTACTATCAACCATTAGAAACCTTCAGATGATTCCACCCTATTTATTGAAGCCATTAAGTATTTATTTAAAATGTGAAAGCAACGAAAATTCAGGAGGACCTAAAACAATCTAACTGACTTTTCATCACCAAGAAATGAAGCCTTTCTGATGAAATGTCCAATTTCCACAGAAAGGAACTGTGGCAGATGGAGACAAAGAGACATTATTTTTCAGTTCCAGTCCTGGCATGAAATAGAATTAAGGCTTGATCTGTGTCAGGTGAGACTTCATTCAAAATCCAAGAAAGAAAACTTTGAACTCCATTGTTGTAGAAAAAAGGACTTTTACTGAAAATTGATATGGTGGCATGAGAGGAATACAAGATCTGAGGCAGTAGGATCAAAAATCACATATAGAAAGTTATGCCAATGTTCCCACCCCCAATAGTACAAACTGGCCATTCAATCTGAGATATGCATAATGTCATGTGGGGCATCTTCAGGTGATGTTTCAGACATCTGGCTCACCACAGCAGTTGACCTTGGCCTGGATAAATAAGAAGCTGCAGCTGTGCAGTAAGCAAGTAAGCATGTTCAAGAAAGTTTTCCCAATTTTTACAGTTCACCTTCTCAAGCATTCAGCACTCTTCCCCTCCTCCACATAGCCCAATTAATCTTCCCTCCCCCGGTTTCTATGGCAGCCAGAAAGACAAGCAGATGAAGGATTCTTGAAGGATGACACTCCATCTCTTTGAGAATATACAGGAGTTACTCAAGACAACATTCCATAGTTTAATAATGCTATCTTTATCATTTTTTTGATATTCCACTGGATGATGTTTACATACACAAACAATATTTTGGTTGTTTTTAATTTGGGTTAATATTGAATTGGATTGGCAGAAATTGATCTATGGAAATCTATGGAAATTCACAGGAAGCTCACTTTGCACTCATAAAGTACATACAGTGACAAGAAGGACTGGTTTCACCTCAGTTTGGTTTTGTGATGCCACATAACCAATGAGATTTGGCTTTATGATAGTGGCTGAATACAAAGCAAAGCCATATGTCTTGTCCTTTTTCCAATTAATAAAAAGATAGAGGAAAAATAATTTAATTGCCAATCGATTTCATTATGCTCTATAAAAAATTGGAAGGATATGCATATGATACATCTTGGCCCACTATTGCCTTATTTTGTTTTAAGTTTGTTAAAGTGGTTTTAGGAAAAATAATATGGTTTAAAGCTATTACTTTGATGATGACAGTAGTTTTGACAGAGTTTGAAATATGCCAAACATTTGGAATTAATCATTTTATGAAGAACTGTAGATTTATTGAGCATCAGCTATAGCAAAGAAATATTATTTTATGATGGAAAGACAGTGCCATGCCAGATTTATGATCTTGGACTAGTAATATATGTTTACTCTCTGCTTGTGAACTGACTTTTTTAATGCAGTGGAAAAACTAATCAATATTATTCTGTGTGGTCAGTGTATAATGTTCAGTCAATCAAATCTTTATTGCAATCGTGTTTAATGTTGTGTGTAAAAACTAAGCTGTTTTGCATATGTGTACATCTGTTTGTCTTTTTTTTAATGTCCTTTCTGCCTTATCTGTTTTTGGTTTTATTTTTTGAAACCTTTTTTTTTCATTGCTTATATATTAAAGCAAAGAAATATATAGGTAGGTAAGTGAGATAAGAGTATCAGAATATTGTCTATGTGCTAAATAAAAGTTGCACATGCATCTACAAATGATATATAGTTGTAATAATATTTTATCTATCTATTATAGTTCTCTGAACTGCAGCAAAATCTTCAAGGACAAAACAATAAAGCAATACACAAAAAAGTACTAGAGAACCAACAGATGGCTATTTTAAAATACCTCCAAATCTGTCTGTCCATCAGAAGCTATAGAAGTATTATAAATATAAAACTATTAAAGGAGTATTTCAGCATGACAGGGAAAAGCAGAAGAAATAAATTAGTATTATTTTTGCATCAGTCACTGGAATTTATGAATGTGCCAATATATTAATTAATAACAACTTGCTCCTTCAAATAGCTAAAGGAATTTTTCCTCTGTTACCCACAGTTTAACTTGACTGAGATTTATTTAACTTTAATAATAGAGCAACCTAATTTATCCTCATATTTCAGGCTAAGCGGCTACTTTTTTCAGGGAATATAACTGGTGTCTATCTGATCTGTCTGTCGATGTAGCATCTATCCTTGTTATCTGTACTGAAGATACCCTGATTAAAAGTGGTTTCCTTTTTATAGAAAGAAGATTGCCAATATCAACATGGAATTTTGGCTAACCAAAAGGAGTAGCCAAAAGAGACAAGAGAATTAGGAGAGACCCGGAAATTGCAAATCAATTTTACATAAAAAAACAGATATAAAAATGCAGTATAAAGAAACTGAACACACCATCTCTGTCAAAATGAATAAAATAGCTAGGCTTGCTAAGGAAATAGCGATGGTTAAAGCTATCATTGAGTCGAAATTGCTTGAACTTTCATATGAAAAAGGGAACCCTGAATCATAGATAATAAATTTTATATCACTTCCTGAAGATGAGGTAATATAGACTCTATTTCTAATGGAGAAAGACCAATTACTAACCACTAGGTGGCAGTGGGAATATTTTAGAAAACAGCATATATTTCTGTTTATACATTAACCATTTTAGCTTTAGAACAGATTAAAACAAATAAAGATTTCTGCTGTTTCCTTAAAATAATTTATATCCATGTATCTGAATAAACACTGCAGAGATTTGGTTACATAGCTAGTGATACCATTTTTCACTGCCCTGACTTACAAATTATGAGATAAAAGAAGGAAAAAAACATTACATTGAGAAGTACTATATGCATAAGTCATGCATATATATCCTATTTCTATTATATGTGAGTGGAGGAATTAATTAAAAATAAATTCAATCTTATTGTATAAAGTAATTTATGCTCTTATATCTTTAACCCCACATTTGTAACATTAAAACTGGTTTATTCTACAGGACTATAAAGATTACCAGGGTCATATATGCAAAAGATGTCCAAGAGCATCTGCAGAGTGTGGGTAAAGTTAAGACTGCACCAGTGACTATGCAGCTGGAATCTTGCTCCCTTTTTGCCATGAGTTGCACACAAAATAGGGCATAGCTTTGAATGGTCATGGTTCTCATTCTCCCCCCCCCCCCCCCCCCAGCTATAGATGCCTCCAGAAACAAATTTATTGTATTAGGTTCTAGGGGGAAAGGAACTTTTCATTTAGAACCAACAACAGAAGGGACTTTTTCTTTCTTGTTGCTCCCTAGTTATGTGGTAGCCTAAGCAAAGGTTGTTGATTGGCATCTAAACTTTCCTTGGCTTCCGAAGACTTTATATCCACATTTAACAGAATAATAGAAGGGACTTTGGAGCCTATCTGTTCCAGGAAAGAGATATGAAGATAAATCAGGGACCAGAAATCAAGAACTATGAAGACACACTGAAGAAGCTGGATATTCCTTAAAGAGAGACTGAAAGGTTGTATATGATGACTTGCAGGAGACCAAAAAGAGTTTATCTCATTCTAGATTTCAGAACATGGAACAGATTTAACAAGAATAATTCCTACTGAATATTAGAATTTTTTTTAAAAAACAAAAATCCTAACAGTAAACAGAAGTTTTTCAATGATCTAATTAAAAATATAACTTTTATTGGGTGGCTTCACACAGGTGTTATAATTGCTTTATGTGTGGGATGTTTTAACTAGTGACTCCTGTACTAAGTAGGGTTGGGTTCAATGAGTAAATGGCTTTTCCAGCTTTCTGATTATATGTCTCTCTTAATATAAAAATATACTGTAAGGTATTATATCATTTGTGGACATTACAGGACATTATCAGCAACACATCACAGTAATTTGCTTTCTTTCTCTCTCTCAGTGCAGAATTTATGTTTGTCTGCTCCTAATCCAGCACTTTAGCCACTAAATTGGCTCTTAGTAAGTCAATCTATATTAACATCTATCCTAGCTTAAAAGATAGAATAATGGAATGGAATAATTTTATTGTCACTTTATACACTATATATACACTTTATACACTAATCAGCATACATTCAAATGAAATTTTGTGGCATACTGAATTATATGATGTAATTGAATTATATGATGGGAATAATCTTCCTTACCAAGAATCTTTTATTCCTACTTTTGTAATAATCTGCCTAACACCTATTTTTATAGTGCAAGTTCAATTCTTTAAAAAGTTATATCTGTTACCTGTTTATTTACATCTTTGTAATGTTTCTATAGGTAATTTGAAATGAAATTATAATATAATCATAAAGCTTGACTCTACTATTTTGTATTGGGTTATTCTTATTATAGTTGCTAGAGGAAGGAGGCTTTATAATAGGGGTTCCCAACCAGGAGTGTGAGACGATATTCCAGGGAGTGAGAAAACTTGGGTTTAGAAGTTTCAAAATTATAGTGTATATGTAATTATAGTGTACTGTATATGTATATTATTTTTATTTTTAAGGGGGGTGAGAATATATCAGAAGCATTCTAGGGGTGCAGAGTATAGAAAAGGTTGGGAAGCTTTATGAAGACAGCTTGAAAATAACTAATGGGACAAGTCTGTGCTCACCATCTAGTTCAGAGGTCTGGAATGGGCGGCGGCATCATCATCAGTTTTCTCATCCCTCTCAGCACTCTGCTCTGCTGCTCCTCCCCATGGCCCCAGCCATCGCTGCCCGGGGAAGGCACAGGAAAAGCAAGCAGAAACATATCTCTTGGTGGGGTGAAAGAATTGAGATCAAGAAAGGCATAGGCAGCAGAAGATGCAAGCTGCTGCCTTTGAAAAGTGCCACTTTCTGTTGCCTGTGCCTTCCGCAATCTCTGCTCTTTCTCCCCAGCGAGAGCTATGTTTCTTTTCCTGTGTCTTCGCCAGGTAGCGATGGCTGGGGTCGTGGGGGAGGGCAGCAGAGACATCAGGGCTGCTCTTCCCACTCAGCAAGCCAGGCCTGGAGGAGTGCAGATAGTTGCAGGCAAGTGTCAGATGGTCAGAAGACATATTCTGACGTCTCTTGGGGAGTCTTCTTGTGTGGAGGCCGAAGGGGGGGTGTCAAGCCCAGAAAAACTTGAGCTCTTGCCTGGACAAACAGCGACAAGGCAAACTTTGGGGCTCCCAAGGCGCTCAGCTCAACCCAACCCAGAGTTCCCATCATTCACTCAACAAGCTGGCAGTGAAGGTCAGATGCCCAGACCAAAAGAGCCAAAGAAGACGAACTCCCAATAACCAGCCTGCTTGTGCAGGCGAGAGCTTGAGCTTTTCTGGGCTTGACCCCCCCCCCCTTTAGCCTCCACATAGGGAGGGCCCCTTCTCTGTTTGGAAGCAGCAGGAGAAACCTGAAGTTTAGACTTGGGGAGTCCTCTTGTGTGGAGGCCAAAGGGGGGTTGTTGCCTGGTTATTAGGAGCCCGTCTTCATTGGTGCTCTTTTGGTCTGGGCATCCGACACCACCCCTTCTGTGTCCAAACAAGAGGACTCCCCAAGGCTAAAGTCCAGTTTTCTCCCGCTGCTTCCAAGCAGAGAAAGGTCCCTCCCTCCAGGCCTTGAAGTCTCTCCCTGGAGTGTGTGCGCTCCCCGTGGGGTGATGGCATCTCCCGAGGAGGCCCCCACCCACCAGCAGTGAGCCCAGGTCGGAGGAAGAGGAAAGGACTCCAGGTGTCTGGCTATTGTGCTGCGCCCCACCCTTAGGAGAGCGCCGAAAGGGATGAGAAAACTGATGATGATGTCGCCCCATTCTGCAGCTCCAAACTGGATGGTGAGTGCAGACTTGCCCACTCTGCCTCCTCCCACCACCACCAGCCAGTACTGCCCTGAGCCATTCCTACAGCCCACAGCCATTAAGGAAGAGCCCAGTCCAGGAGAGTCAAGCTGGAAGGTGCGGGAGTGCCGTACAAATGCAAGTAGCACAGTGCTCCTGCATCTTCCAGCCGTCTCCATTACCGCTTCAGCCCGCCTGTGATGTTAGCCTCCTCTTGCTGCAACAGCACCATTACCTCATCCTGGCTGGCAAGGGCTGCACTACATTTTGCATGTGGCACCACCCACAAATTTGCACATTACAGGTGCCAGCCCCTACGGCAGAGATTTCCAAACCCACTATGGGCTGGTCCTATATTCCAGAGCTGCAGTAGTCACAAGACTGGCCATCCCGGAAAATTCATCCATGGTAGGCCAGTGCACAGGCCAGTCCTGTGATTACTGCAGCTCAGGAATATGGGACCGACTTTCCCATCAACATTATTGACTGGAGGGGCACCGGAAGGAATTTAGTAGCCGGAAAAACAGTACAAAGTCAGAGAAGCCAACTGGGAGAAGGCATAAAGACCAGAGTTTGATGTTTTGAAGTAGGTAAAAGAAGGGGAATTCAAACAGTGGTACAATCATTCAGGCTGAATGATAGCTAGAAGCATTTGAATCATACAAGAAACCAAAAAGGGGATATTCAGTCAAAGAAATACAGCTGTACAGCAGATATTCCCAGCTGTGAGTCTCTCAGGAAAAGAGGAGTGAAATCTACTCTGAAAAGGAAACCAATTTAATCAAAACCCCTACTAATTCCAATATCAGACATTCATACAATTGAGCAAGTCCATAAGTATTTAACAAGAAGAGTACTACACTCCTCTGCTCACAACAGAATACCCTATATCACCAGACTTGAAATTTTGGGCTTGGACAATCTTGAACTACACCGCCTACAGTTGGACTTAAGCATAGTACACAAAATTATCTGCTACAATGTCTGACCAGTCAATGACTGCTTCAACCGCAACAATACAAGAGCACACAACAGATACAAACTCAATGTTAACCACTCCAAACTTGATATCAGAAGGTACGACTTCAGCAACAGAGTGGTCAATGCCTGGAATATACTACCTGTCTCTGTTGTTACATTCTCGAACCCCCATTACTTTAACCTCAAACTATCCATTATTGACTTCACTCCATTCCTAAGAGGTCTGTAAGGGGCATGCATAAGTGTACAATCGTGCCTACCATCCCTGTCCTATTGTCCCCATTTATTCGTACCTATTTTCTTTTTAGTCATGTTTATACTTATACCTATTATCTTGTAAGATATTGACAAATCAAATAAATAAATAAATAAAATTCCAATGAGACCAAACAATCAGCTGTGTTTCTACCAGTATAAAGTATTTGCTGTGCCTGGGGTATCTGAAGTCTTCTTACATCTTTTTTAAATCCAAGTACCAGAGCTTTTTTTTAAAGTCTTACTTCCACTTAAAAAGGAAGAAAGAAATATGACAGCTAGTCTTCATATGAAGACTAGCTATAATATTTCTTTCTTCCTTTTTAGGTGGAAGTAAGACTTTTTAAAATCAGTTAAGTGTTAAAGTAAACAGTGTTAGGTTTGGGTAACCAGAGCTTTTAAAATTCAAATAGTACCACATCTTTTAGGTCTGTAGATAAACTCTTTTAAGTCCTTTAAGTTTTTCTCTGCTTCTATTTTATGCACTGAATAATACTAAAATCTGGTCTTACGGCTATATCAACACCACAGCAAAATTAAATGCTGCATCTTCAAATATTCAGGTTGAATGATAGTAGACAGCTACAGAAACAGGAACCCCTTAAATTAACACAGAAATATATTATCATTAAATACATTATTAATATAAATTAGAAACAGTGAAATGAGAAGGAATTTAAACCATCATATGCATGCTGAAATTTATGTATTTACAAACCACAGGAGAATAGCAGGAACTAGATCAAGTAGGAATGCACTTAGTTGGGTTTTTATTTGCAATCTAGTTTGCTCTTAGAGATTCTGAAAATGAATGGCAAATCCAAGCCAAAAATGTTTTCCAGGAATCAAAGAACATTAGATCAATGTGTTTTTCAATCTTGGCTACTTTAAGATGTGTGGAATTTGATTCCCATGCCTGTCAATGTCACTGACCACAAATATAATGAGGAAGGCAAAGAAGAACTAAAAGTAAGACAGGCATGGAAGTGGTTTCTTTTATAGTCAGCAGAGCACTGTTCTATTTCCCATGAAAATCATGATATTATTCTAGAGGTAAAGCAAAAACAATAACTTTTCTCAGAAAAGTGAAAAGTAAAGAAACACAATTAACTCCAAGATTCCAAATTAAACACCATCAAGGATATGAACTCTTGATTTGGCTGCTTTAATTAAAGAATAATCTGCTTGATCTTATATTTCAAGTTTCTGACCATCAACTGTTTGTTCTCATCTCAGGAAATCAGTTATCTTTGCTCTTTCTATAGCTGTCATTATAAAATAATCACATAGCAAACGGAGTAAAATACAGCAACTCTGGTCGTAGCTCTCCAGCTGTATACTGGTAAAAATACTTTGTTGTATAATTATAATGACAGTATGTGGCGACACTCTGACTCAGTGGTTAAAAAAATGGCAGAACTTGCCTTATTAAATGCTTTTAGAATAAACAATTAAAAATAAAAGCAAAAAACCTGCACTATGAAGATGCTGCAACAGTCATAAGTGTAAAAAATGGTCATGTCACTTTATCAGTGCCAGTTGTTACTAGACGAACTATTGTAAGTCAAGAAATACCTATAAAAGTCTTTGTTATTGGCAATTGGGTGATTTGTTCATAGCTATAGAACTGTAATTTATAAATGATTTCTCTTAGAACATTTCGTAGTCTAAAGATGAGCCAGACTAAAATATAAAGGGGAGAAAGTAACAGAGCAAGGGGAGAGGAATGATGGGAGAAAAAGTAAAGTTAAAGCCTGAAGATAAATGCTCTTCAAAAATATTGACATTTGGTTTATTAAACAATTGGTCTAACAACTTTGTGAAAAACTATGAGTTTTGAATAAGATACGTATATGAGGGTGAAAAAAATGAGATAGCACAATGCCTATGTTCAAGGAGAGAATAGCAGTGGAAACTGAGAATGAGTCATACCGGAAAGTAAAAGCTTTTAAGTAATTGAGAATGGTGAAGTGAAGGCTACAGCCAAGGATATAGTGAAATCTGAAAGTTAAAACCGAATGTAAGGAATGACATTTCATTATTTATGACATGTCTACTATTATTTTTCTTGAACTGTTCACACAGATACGTACTCTTACACCATGATGTAGGCAATGCCAATGGGCTTCCTATGCCTCCATCTTTACAAGATTCTGACTGAACCAAGATATGCACATGATTCCTGCTTTGAACCAGAGTGCCATAGTATTTGAAATGGATTCTAGTACTCATAATAAAGGGGCCCAAGAATGATATAACACCCAGGGATTACAGGTTGCCTACTCTTTTTCTAGACCCAGCAGCTCAAAGCTCCAGCCAGTTTATGCTGCGCGATCATTCTATGGAGGACCAGCTGCCTTGGGCTGTGAGGGATTGAAAGTGAGCTCCCCATCCAATCAGGCTGGCATCGGTGGTGATGGTAAGTCTGTGAGGCTCTTTGAATAGGCAACCTTTGTTTATGGCTGGTCTGGTCCACCAGAGGAGAGATATGAGGACCTATGATGGAACTTTGACCTTGTATTTGGAGTTGCTTCGGCCGGATCGCTGGTATGGAAGCAGGAACCACTGGAGGGATCTAGTGTGGAGCTGGGCCCAAAGAATAATAGATATACATGAGATCATCTTGCCTAACAATTTTGATAGATTAGCTAGGGACACCCTCCTTTGAACCCCGACCTCCTTAACTAATTGATGAATGCTGTTTTATCTATCTGGTGACAGGAAAACTTTGCCTTCCACTGTATGGATTAATCGAGTCAATGACTCTTTTCCCAATTGATTGAGAACCCGTGTAGTTGTAGGATGTGTAATGTGGCCTGAGTATCTATGACTGATTGATGAACAGAAGATAACAAAATTAAGATATTATCGAGGTAACACTGCAGTTGTATGGGGACGCCCTGGAGATGAGCAGCGAGGGCTGAGAGAACCTTTGTAAAGGTCCTGAGGGCAGAGGCTAGTCTGAAGGGAAGAGCCACATATTCAAAATGGAGATTATTATAACAGAATCGTAAAAATTTATAATGGGAAGGCCGAATTGGAATATGTAAGTATGCCCCTGTCAGATCTATAGGTGTAAGGATGTCACCTTTTCTGATATCAAGTAAGATAGATTGTAGGTTGTGCATTTTAAATTTGCGATATACTAAAAATTGATTAAGGCATTTCAAATCCAAGATTGTTCTCCATCCCCCTGAACTTTTGGGAACAATGAAAAGATGTGAATAGAAACCTTACCCTCGTTGGTCGGTAGCTACTGGTTGGATGGCTCGTATGTCCAGTAGGTGCTGAATAGCTGTTTCCATAAGATTTCATTTAACTGGATCTCTGGAAAGAGGGCACGACATAAAGAAGTCTGGGGGAGCGGATTGAAACTCCAGTGTGAGGCCGAATCTGATTGTGTCTCTGACCCAGGAATCAGACATTGAGGAATCCCATTGATCCGTGAACAATTTAAGGCGGCCGCCAATGGGAGCTGGGTCCATGGGGTTATCTTGGATGCCAGAAAAATCTATTTCCCATTCCTTGGGAGGATTTCTTGGGTTGGCCACCCCTTCTGTTCCCATCCCCAAAGTCTGACCTCTCTGGTTGTTGCCCTGGTCAGAAAGGTGGGGGTCTCTGGTACCTGGTTGAGAACGGTCCCTGATAGAAAGGATCCCCTCCAAAAGGACTGAGGGTTTCTAGGGTCTGACTTCTGAAAAAGGGAGGGTAAAATTTTCTTTTTTAAAAAAACTTGCTTTTCAAGTCCCAATGAGTAGCGGATCGAGGGAAGAAAGAGGAGGATGGCTCTGGACTGTGGGGTGAGAAGGCTTGAGAGGTCCTGTGTGCCTCCCATGTGCACTTATCTATTTTGTTTTTCCAGTGCCTTGTGGCACCTGTTGGCATCCTTTTCTTTTTTTTTTTTTAAAGAATTTTATTAATTTTTAACAAACAAACATAGACAAACAAAACACAAAACATAAAAAACATAAAATATCTTTTTGGACGGCAGTTTGATCCTGAGTTACATCTTTTTGTACAGACATAAATTCAAGTTCATGCTTACTTTTATATAGCATTCCATTTCTTATTTACTATTT
>BLBF01000002.1:51525415-51545708 GCA_015471245.1 Laticauda colubrina
GGGGGGGGGAATGAAATCGAAGCCTCCCTGCACTTAAGGAGCGCTTCCTGGTAATGCGATCCCCAATAGCCAAATGGCAAGGGCAGCGTCGGTAAGAAAAGAACAATTGACTATCTGCAAACCTTAAAGAGAATTCTCCTGTTTCGACCAAGGATTAACGAGAAGCACTGCCTATCTATCACAAGGCTGAGCAATAACTGGGGAATGCTGGGGAGGAGTCCCATGGAGGAGGAGGAGCGTTCTGCAAATTAAACCCAGCCTAGATAAGCAGAGACTGAAGCACCTCCCACTACTGGATGCTCTGAGCAGCTCGTGGGAGAATGGGTCACATAGAAGGATTACGCAAAATTAGTACAGTAGAAGAGAAGAAGGAAAGGAATGTTAAAAATCAAGAAGGAAATTTAGGGCAAAGTTGGAGAATGACTGAGATGTATTAAAACAAGTTTAATATTGCCACTGAAGGAGACAAGGTCCTTAGGCAGACAATTAGAACAAAGGAGAAGGTATGTCATAGTATTACTTACATTTCTTCTATTTATTTGATTAAGAGGGTAGAGCTTTAAAAGCATTGGTTCTTCATGGGTCACATACAAATTTAAGGCCCTGTCACACTGCCCAACGGATGCAAAATGGACACAACGGACGAGCAAAATGTGCCATCCGTTGTTATCTGCTCTCAGAAGGGGCAAAAATTTGCAAAACCAGAGCGGATAACACGGACGGGGGGAGGACGCAGGGCGGATGGAAAACGGATGCAGAACAGAAGCCCAGCGGATGGAAGCGGATGGGAGCGGCTGGCACATCCGCTAGGCTTCCAGGAGACCTCAGCAAAGCGGACACGGAACGGATACAGCGGATGCAGAATGGATGCACAGCGTATGAAGCGGATGCAGAGCGGAAGCCTAGCAGATGCACAGCGGAAGCCTAGCGGATGCCGAGCGTTAATTGCGCATGCGGGGAGGATGCATTGCGTCAGCCCCGCGGATATAACGGAAGCAGCTCGGAAGCAGGTCACCATTCAGAGGAAAGACCTGCTTCCAGACACATCGACTGCCTTGCCTGTCCTGCCTGCATGTCTGCCTGCAAGCCTTGCTGCCAGCCTCCCTGCCAGCCTCCCTGCCAGCCTTGCTGTCTGCCTGCCTGCCAGCCTTGCTGCCAGCCTCCCTGCCAGCCTTGCTGTCTGCCTGCCTGCCAGCCATGCTGCCAGCCAGTCTGCCTGCCAGCCTTGGTTCATGCCTGCCTGCCAGCCTTGGTGCCTGCCTCCCTGCAAGCCTTCCTGCCAGCCTTCCTGCCAGCCTTGGTGCCTGCCTGACTGCCAGCCTTCCTGCCAGCCTTGGTGCCTGCCAGCTTCCCTGCCAGCCAGCAACCCCACAACCATGCGGAAGCACAGCAAGCCTCAGCCATCTGCTGCCAGCCCTTGCAAGAGGGACAGAGCTACCATCCCGCCCCCTGGCCCTCACTCTGGTTCTGCTGGGGCTTCTGCAGCACGGGCTCGCTCTTCTGGGGCTGGGGCTTCTGCTGCTTCTGGAGGAGCTGATGACAAGCACTCCAACACCAGCCACCTCCACAGCACCTGCACCCTTCACCCCTGAGACTGAGCGACCAAGAGGAGTGCCAGAGACGCATTTTTGTTTAATAGCTTGTTGTTAATAAACTCTATTTTTGATTCACACACTTGCTTCATTTCTTTTTTTTAATAAAGTCTTGCTGGAAACTTTTAGAAATGGTTTAAGCCTTTGCATGCTTGTGGGATGAGTTAAGATAGCTGTGGGATGGGTTGAGATAGCTGTGGGATGGGCAGGGATACCTGTGGGATGGGCAGGTCTACCTTTGGGATGAGTAATAGCTATGGGATAGATAAACCTCCAGTGCAAGCATAGTGGGACTGTATGGTCCACCCTCCCAGGTGCCACACCTATGGCCCTTTATTATCAATAACAATATAATCAATCATCCACACATGTCAACTTAAACACAACTTTTTATTAAATGCCCTGTTCATTGTAGGGCCACTCAACATACATGGCCCAATCTCATCCGTGTGATGAGACAGGCTGAAGGAAGCATCCATTAAGCATCTATCATCCTGTCTTGCCACTCCACCGCTCCAGCTGGGGAGTTGCACCAGTGTTTCAGGAGGTTGCACTGCTTCTTCCCTTCACGTGAGGCTCTGTTGGGGCCTTGCACATCCTGAGTGTCTATCAGGTTTCGCCCTTGCCTCCATTCCCCAGGCTCCATGTCCCCATTGCCTTGCTGGAGGTCCACGAGCCTGTTCTGCAAGACTGGGTAGCGGGTGCGCATGAGATTGTGCAGGATGCAGCAAGCTTCCATGATCCTCCTCACGGTCTGTGGGTGATGCTGCATGGTGGTGAGAAGTACCTGGAACCTGTTGGCCAGGATGCCAAAGGCGTTCTCCACCACCCGCCTTGCCCTGGACAGCCTGTAGTTGAAGATCCTCTCTTCATTGGTGAGGTATTTGGAGGTGTATGGCTTCATGAGGTAGGTTCTGAGGGAGAAGGCGTCATCCCCCATGATGAAGTAGGGCACATCTTGTGTGTCGTTGGGCAGGGGTTCTGGATCTGGGAAGCCTACGATGAGGTTGCGTTCCAGCTCCTCCTTGAGGTGACTGGCGTTGTATACCTGGGCTGCCTGAAGCATTGATGTACATGAACTTGTAGTCAGCATCGACCACGGCGAAGAGGATGATGCTGAAGAAGCACTTGTAGTTGAAATAAGTGGACCCCAACTTGGCTGGAGATTTGCAGGCCACGTGCTTGCCATCGATGGTTCCAATGGTGTGTGGGAAGTTCCACCTCTGATACCACTGCTCTGCAACTTTCTTCCATCCTTCTTCAGTGGAGGGGCAGTGGAGGAGCTCCTGCAGGTATTTTTCGATGATGGCCTGCACCACTTCTCTCACCACAATGCTGATGGTGTTGGGTGGCACCCTCCAGCCGTACTGCATGCTCCTGTAGGTGGTCCCTGAGGCCAGGTGGGTGCCACCTTGAGCCCAGGTTCCAGGCTGGGCCGGAAGTTGGTGTTTGCCTTGGTCAACCTGGGTGTCAGGCGCTGCACAACTTCGTCAAACATGGCTGGAGGCATCCTCATGAAGTTCTGGAATGCCCGAGTGTCTTCGCTCCTGAGCTCCACCATCAGCTTGTTGTTCAGTCCGTCCTGTACTCTTCTGGCGGACCATCTTCGTACCCACACGCTTCTTGGCCGCCCCTTTTTCTTCCCGTAGTAGAGTTCACAGAGCCTGTAGATGGCTTCGCACTGTTGCAGAAGGATGGTGGCTGCCAAAAGGACCGTGTTACGATCCACGGTGGACTTGACTGAATGTTGTGGAAGAGGAAGAGGCAGATGAAGGCTGCAGAGGTCCGCACCGCAGGACTGCTGTTCTGAAAGTGAGATCCAGATATGTTGCTCCCCCTTTTTATAGGCAGTATAGGTGTCCCTTTGCATCCTCTCGGCATCCTCTAGGTATCCTGTAGACATCCTTAATATCCGAGATAGGTCCCCTCTGCCAACGTTTTTTCCGTTTTAAACGCTTTGTTTCCGTGCTGCATCCGTTTTGCATCCATTCTGCATCCGTTCTGCGTCCGTTCCGCTTCCTCCCTGCGTCCGAGCGGATGCAAGTTGCGCGGATGCACAGCGGATGTCTAGCGGATATAGCGGATGCGTAACAGATGCGTAACGGATGCGTAGCGGATGCATAACGGACGAATTGGATACATTTTCCGTGCAAAAGTTTTGGGAAGCTCAAAACTTTCTGAGCGGATGAAACGTCAATAGATGGATGCTGGACGGATAGAGAGGAAGCAAAATGGAGGCAGTGAGTACATCGCGTTAACCAACGGATGGCAATCTTTTTTGTCCGTTTTACATCCTCTTTGCATCCGTTGGTGCAGTGTGACAGGGGCTTTAATTCCATTTTTGTCATCCCATCGGTTTTAAACTCCTTATACTGTATTATACTCTGATTTCCAAATTTGTAGGAAACAATAACCAGTTATCTTTACCAGCCATCCAATGGGAAATGCAAACAGGGATTAGTTGCTGTTCTAAAGGCCATATTATTTTTGCAACCAAGGCTTACATGGAACACAGATTGCCCATGCTTGGTGAAAACTAATATATCATATTCTACCAACACAAATGGAGAGATGAATAGCAGGAGAGACACTGAGCAAATTCTACATGTACCAGTTCTCATGAATAGAAAAGGCTTCATTTCTTCTCTTTCTAAATTCCCACTAAGCTATGAAAGCTGCATATTTCTTAATTAGTGACTCAGGTGGAAAAATAACAATTGAAGTGAAATTTCTACAAATATTAAACAATGAGGGATCCACCTGGGCAGCAGACCCAAAGAAAGAAACCTTCCCACATAAACTCCCATATGTACTTTTAAATGCTATTGAATGCTACAATATTTGATTCCTGTAAGCATGAAAAATTCTAATATATATTGTCAAATAATTGTATAATACTGATCATTTGAAAAGCATATCACATTCTCAGGAATAGCCAAGGGTGGGTTTCTTTCGGTTCTGTCCACCTCTGTAGAACCGGTAGCTCTGAAGAGCAGCAGACCTAGAACCGGTTCTATGTCTGCTGATTTTTTTCCTCACCTGCTCACCCGGGCTCTTATCTGACCTTTATTTCCTGCTTTTTCAATTTCAACTGCAGTTTAAAAAGCAGGAAAAAAAGTGCTTTCTGAAAGGCTGCTTCTCTGCACTGTGTGCTGATGATGATTTGCAGGGAAGCATATCGTAAATCACCAAACCCCGTAAATCACTGAACTGGTAGTTAACCCTGTGGGATCCCACCTCGGGAATAGCTTATATAATTCATTCTTTATAAGTAAAAATGTGTAATTTGTTTACCATTCCAACAGTGAATTTTTTAAAAGCAAAAATTAATATGTTATTATTGCAGGTGTTTTACAGTTAAGTTACACCAAAGTGTAAAAGATAATACCCAATAAAATAAACAAACACAATAGAATTAAGCAGCAAAATTTTGATAGGAAAGTTGTTTGCTATAGTTTCCCTTGGAATTTTACTTCAGCAGTTTTTAAATTCTATCCTCTTAAAATCTGCATCCAAACATGTAGGTTTAGATGTTTTGATGCATATATAATATAATTTATATGCATATATAAAGAGTTGTGAATTATCTTGTTCTTCTAAAGAGTTATCTGTTGTTATTTGCATTTTCTGAATGTTTATTCAAATTAATTCCTAACAGATATACATGCACCATTTCACAACAATAGACTAGTAAAGATTATACAAATTGATCAGTGATATACTTACAGTTGCATTTTTTCTGCACAAATCTAAGCTTACATGCTGTTCGGTAGGTGGACAAACGGATGCGATCCAGATCTTGAGCCCCTAATGGTGGAGAAGTATATGTGCTAAGATATATGTGCTCTGTGCCTAAATCTTACCCAACAATACTCACATAAGCTTTCTCTACGATATTTTAGAGCCTTTTATTACTTACACAGTTAATTCTGGGTAAAATGTTTACCAAAGGGGAAGTTTCAATGTAGTTTTATTAAATAAATATGTTTCTTCATTCCCAATGTGATCAAACCACAAGCAAAAACTAAAAAGTAAATACCAAACAGTTGAGTTCCAATACAGGGAAAGTTCTTAAAATTAACAGTTTTAACATAAAAAGTTCTTTTGAACTGAACTCTTGGTGACTCCATGGACATTTCCTACAAGATTTTATTTTATTGACTGACTGATTGATTGATTGATTGATTGACTGATAGCCAGAGGTCCTCATGAAGGAGGAGAAAGCATGGCAAGCTGAGTTTAATAAACACACACAAACATTTCAGTTGAAGTTTAATATATTGATTATGACAGGAAAAGATTATCTTTCCGCAACCAATGACAACATTTATTATTATTTTTAGTAACCATGAGCTAAGACAGGGATATTACACCATTACCCAAGTGGCAGGCTTTTGAAGACTTTTTTTTGTTTCTAGGTATTTGGAAAGTTAATTTTTATCAGTAATGGACACAGAGAAAATGCTTGCTCATTTAATTATCTTCCTAGTATTAGCAGGAAATCATACTGTCATAATTTTGTGGTTCACTCTCCCAAAGAATTTGGTAAATATTTTGGGAAGCATCAAAAATGGCTTCTGCTAGTGACAATGAATTGCCTTTTCTTGATTTATGTAAACCAAGCTAGAAAAGCAATCAGTTGTATATGCTAGCATCAGTATCTTTGCTTGACTGAAGCTGATATATTATCTTTAAACAAGATATGACCTACTTACGGTCCTTAGATAAATTTGTTTATGACATTCATTGGACGATACAGATTGCAAGAGGATTCGTTGCCTGAACACTTACTATGTTCTAATTCATCCAGTCTATTTGCAATGTTGGAACAAAGGGTATCTTAATCTGGGGGTCTCTGAGAAAAAGGCAGGAAAAAGATTAAAAAAAACCAACAGTGCTATACTGGCAATCACAAATCTGTTTTTTTATGACAACTAGGCTAAGAAATTCTCCAAAATCAATCAGCTTCAGTCTTATTATTCAAAGATACTGTTTACTGTTTTCAGAATATAAAGACATATGTTTTAATTATGATAAAATAATGAAATTTAGTTAGCAAAATGGGAGCATTTCTTCGGTTACCCCATTAACAAGATGATTTTATTTAAAAGATTAGGGTTGGTCTAAGACAGAGGTCTCCAATCTTTGCAACTTATGGGCTTCAATTCCCAAAATTCCTCAGCTAGCCAGCATGGTATCCAACCTGCAACATGGCTCTCTGAGGAATTCTAGGAATCTGTTTTGGTATTATAACTAGAACACAGAGGAGGCATGTTGATGGTCCTCTATTTAACTTCCATATTGGGAGGAAAGAAAACAGGGTGTTTTTTTCCTACTCTTCATTGCCCCTAACAAAACTTTTACTTATTTTTTCCCTTTTATCTGCCAAATATTCTACACAAGTTCCTTTTATCAACTAACTCTTTCAGTGCAATCTATGGCTGGCAGATTGTCCTAAACTATTCAGTGTTTAATATATTAAATTCAGTGTTTAATATATCAATATATTTGAGTTTCAGTATGGTTACTGGTGAGAAACAATGTCTTTGACTGTTCACATTCCTTTTCTCCCAAAAAAAGAATACTGGAGATATTCATCTCTAGGTCTGCATTGAAATAATTAAAAAGCAGCACTTTGTCAATTAAATGTAGTTTCTAGCTACTGTTTTGTGTTGAAAATTCTTACTTTGTAGAACAAACTTCCTATAGCCCAGGGCATTATACATGTAATTTTTTTATCACGGGTATACTCTTGTTGGCCTTTTGCAAGAAATTTAACATCTGTCGGAAAAACAACAAAACAAAATATAACATGCCATGGAACTTACGCATTTCTGCAAACAGCTGCCTCCTTTCTGCCATGGTAGCGCCTCTTTTCCCACAATCTTCAATCATTCTAAGCAAAAGAATATTAAACATATCTTCAGAACCATTTACAAACTAAGGACATAAAATATAATTCCAGGACACTATTTTTCCAATTCAATATTTATTTTTTTATTTCTATAGCCTCCCATCTCAACAAATGACTAGAGAGCATACAACATGAAACATAAAGGCCATTAAAATTATTAAAACAAAACAAAATAAATATATATGGCATCAAATAAAAGTGTTATTATGGATGTTAATATAGTCTGGAAATGCGGGAGTCTAAATATGTGGCTGACTGTGCAACCAGTCATAATGTTTAAAACCCTTTGAAATTTTTCGACAAAATTATATAGAAACATGTTCACCATTGGAAAACAAAAGGAAGAACATATAGCTCAGCTTCCGTTTAATTTCAGTTCAGTTTAGTTTAGAGTATCTTCTGGAAAAAAATCCATACCTTCCCATAATAGATTACAAACTTCAAATTATAAATTTCAATCTGATTCCCTTTCTGCATTTCTTTTAACAATCAACATTTATCTACCAGCAGGTTTTTTTCCAGTTTATACAGTAGATTTAACACCAATTTTGGATAACATCAGAAAATTGTTCTGTTTTTTCATCTTATAATTGAAAAGTTCTAGTAGCATCTGTCTGTTCTACATGTGGAAGAATATATATATATAGTGTGTGGCAGGGAAAAAAGAGTTGCTAGTTTACATTAAGTGTGATAATTCAATAGCTGTGTGTTCAGCCTTGCAAGGAGAAGGGATTTTAAAAAAAAATTCTTTGATTAAACTCTATTGATGATGGCAACCATTATTTCTATTGATAAAAACAGTTTTTTCTTTTTATTTCACTATAAATAATGAAACAAATTAAATGCTAGAATCTGATCCATAATCAAGTTATGTTTATTTTACTTTATTGCTCCTGTTGGGGGCTTCTTGTGTGAGAAATATTTTAACTGTTCGCCCATATTATTTTTCTGATTTAAACTTCCTCTAGAATCTATCAATATTTTTTCTTAATAATATAAAAATTCCTATAGATTAACATTTTTTTCCTCTAGTAGAATTAAAAGCAATTTTAAAGGTAATCAGCAAGAGTAGAGAAAAGCTGGCCCAATGTTCAAAGCTAACACTGATTTTAACATCAGATAAAATAATATTATATTGGAGATCTGGAAATCATGTACTTTTCTTTTTTGAAGCAACAGGTTTAGACAATATAATACATTATGAGTCTACAATAATATGTGTCTATTTATATACACACACACCTTTCATCCATGCATCCAAGACTGATTAATACAACAGAAACCAGAAAAATATTTATTTTGGCTTCACCCTTCTTCAGCTGTTGTGAAATAGTGGAATAGTCGGTGAATGTCATACACAAATTTCTCTGTAACATTCCAAATATTAGACAAAGGACATATACAATAATTCGCACACTGTCTATTTTTATTTATTAAATTAATACGTTCTGGTAACTGTAAGTATAACATCACGGTCTGAATAATTAACCAAGTTAACCAACATTACAACAGTAATGTGATAATATTTAAGGATTTAGTAATATTGGACATCAATTATATTCCTTCAAAATAGCTGGATTTCCTACAGATCAACCTTCCAAAATAGGCAAGTACAATGAATTCTTGTGGCAACAGAAACTTTATGTCAACATGCTTTAAACTAGCTATGTAGTATGGCAATCTGAGAGGATAAACTCTTTATGGCTACTATTATAACAGCTCATGAAATGGGAATAGGATTTGAATAATCCACTATAAAAAGAATAAATATGAAGACTCTGAAAATCTTACGTTGGGTTGTATTTAGGAAGAAACAGTATAGCAGATTAGAAAGAGATGAAAGTTGTTTTTTCATTTATAATACGTTAAAAATCATGTAAGGACACCACAATCAAGAAGGTCATCTATTATCACTGCCGAGAGAATCTCCAGTAAAAGGACCTCACACAAGAAGATAGACTATATTGATTCCATCCTTAAAGTCCAGCTAACATGTTTCCAATATGATACAAATGCAATCCAAATTAACCTTGTTTTAAAGCAACAAAGCAGTTGTATCAGTATTTCCAGAATCGCTCTAGAAGAGGTGAGGATATTTTTTGAAGTGAAACAGTTTGGAGTTACTGTTATCTTCCCTTAGAGATATTTAATGGTTTCTTCTGAGAACTGAAACAATAATTTAAATTATCTGAAGAAGTAAATGCCCTGTATCATTCCATCAAGTTACAAACTCAGGTACTTAGATCGAAACAAAATGGCGGCTTCTGAAAACAATTAAACAGATAATAACACTTCTAGATAACCTCAACTATTAAAAAACAAACAAATGACTGGCCTAAAGTTGTTCAGTAAGCTTCCATGGTTGAAGATGAATTTGAACATGTTTTCCTGATCCTGCCTAGGGGATCAATCACTACACCACAGTCCATAGATGATATTGATCCCTTACACTTTGTTGAATTTTTGGAAAGGAGTGGTACACCCATAAAGAGAAGTACCCACAGAAGCAGTCATTTTAATATGCAAAGATATATTGCTATTTTTTTAATTTCACAGGCAAGCTGTGTTTTCATTTCTAAATATTTTTAAAAGCAGGCATGGAAACATGAAAAACCATGTAAACCTTTCCAAGAAACAATATGCCATTATTAAATTATTTTGAAATTGTTAATATTGTGCAATTAAGCTTTTTCTGATGTTTTATGTGATATAGCTTATGCCCTTTCTCTGTATTTCAAAAGCAAAGCGTCAGGAACAATTTTCCTTCATTTGGGTAAGAAATGCCAAAGATATTGTTCACTGAGATGCATTTAGAGCAGGCGTGTCAAACTCGCGTCGTCACGGCAGTGTCACATGAAATATTGGGACTTTTTCCCCTTTGCTAAACTAGGTGTAGGTGTGGCCAGTGTGTGACACATCCGGCCTGTGGGCCAGGAGTTTGACAGCCCTGATTTACAGATACAGGTCCTTATGAGATTTGTGGAAATGTATTTTAAAAATGCCAAGATGGACACAGCACTTCTACTTAGTAAAAAGGATTTCAAGATTTCAACTTTGCATTGAATGGCTTAAACCAAATTCCCCCACACACACAACTAATGGTGGGCCAAGTTCTTGATATATGTCTGAGATTGTTCACAGCATTTACATCAGGGGTATCAAACTCAAGGCCTGGGGGCTGGATCCGGCCCATGGGGTGCTTACATCTGGCCCATGGGGCTGACCTGAAAACAGAAAAGGATTGGCCCGTGGTGCCTCTGCCAGTGAAAAGGGAGGTCGGAAAGGCCATCTGCAGCCCTCCCAAACTCCAATTTTGCTGGCAGAAGGTTAAGTCCCTTTTCCAATAAAACAAACAATAACTCAAGGAAACAGAAACCTTTTTTAATAAGTCTTACGAATCCCCGGTTCAAAGGCTGCTACAAACTAATTAATTTGATAAGCACAAACATCGTCAAAACTGTGTGAGACTGCCAAGAATCACAGATAAGAAATATTTCACAACACAAGAGTCTTCAAATACCAACTTAAAATACTGTAATGTCCATGAGGCTGAGTTTCAAAACATCTTTGCTTCCTGCAAAGAACGTTTGCTTCATAGGTGGCTTTTATCTTCTTGAAGGAGGGGCCATTACCTTGCAGTCTTACTCCCAAGTCGCCCATGCTGTTTTAACTGCTGTTTCCTGCGAGCAATCCTTCACGTGCACACACTTGGCACAGGCTCCTTGGAACCCATTCATTGCTGCTGCCAACCCCCACAATCTCTGAAGGCAGCAGTCCACTCCCTAATGGTCCTAGCCCCTTATCTGCATCCTCGCTCTCGTCAGCCATTCGCACCTGCTGCCGGCTAACCACAAAAGGTTACAGGAGGCCGGCACAGCCGAAAATGGAACTTTTGAGCCTGTTTCACTGGCAGAGCACTCAGGTCACCACAGGCACCCCCAACATGAGTGACATTGAGCTGGCCAGGCCCCTTATCATGCCCCCCTGCCCCCCAAGGTCAAACACAACCCTGATGCAGCCTTCAATGAAATTGAGTTCGACACCCCTGATCAGGTAAGGGTTGTATGGGAATCAAAACATAGACCTTTCTTTATAAGATTTTGTTAGCTCAAAAGATGGGCATTTTATGCAGATTTAGAAAAGTTTTCATCTGAAAAAGAAGCCTTGAACCCAAATCCCTCAGTATCACCATTGCCTCTTTGGCTATACCAGGATGCTATTGGCTAACTCAAATATAAAGGCTGCTGAGTTCATAAATCCATGATGATTTAGTGTGACTGCTGGGGTATTTCATCAAAGAAAAAGGCTTCTTGGGGAAAAATTAAGCTTCTTTGAAAATAACTCCCCATTTCTAAACAACTCTTCTGATTACCTAATTTATCTTTGAAAAATTATGGTCTGGCTCTAGGTATAAAGTCTAGAGGCAGGATCATAAAATTTTTCAGTTAACTGAAGACTAATGCTACAGCAACATTCAGTTACATTTTTTTCTTGCTGCTGTCTCATTCTTGATAATAGGATTTTCATGAACTTAACTGTCTGGATGTATTAACCGGTGCTACATGAACCCATTGAGTACTGTCTGCTCAGTATCTGATTTTCCCTTCCTCATGAACTTTACTTTGTAGTTTGTATTATGAAACAAATATTAAAATATTAGGAAACAATCTGTTCTAATGGTGCCCCCATTCTTAATTTCCTTGGACAGCCTGAGATGAATTATTGCAGGTTGATTTGCTTCCAGTTTTCAGTTCATTAAGTGTAACCTACCACTCCAGATCCTGAAGTAAATATTCTGCTAACTTCACCTCATCAAGATATGCTAGACTTCAACTTTCATTATTCCCAGAAAACAAGGCCAATAGCTCTGCTGTTCAGACTATGATTCATGGAATATATAGTGGGCATCAGGTTAGTGAACAATGGACAGTGTAATACCTTGCATTAGGGCCAAAAGCTATTAAACAAGATGTAAATTGGATTCCTGAAATATTTTTCTTATTCTTAGTAATCAGGGGAATTAAGCTCAGTTCTGAAACATAAGGATGATGGAGTGGGATAACCACATAAGGATGATGGAGTGGGATAACCCTTTGATGACTATACTGTACATAAGAAAAATGTGCAGAAGAATTTAGCTTTGACCTTGAAAAAAATGTGGGAGAGGTTGCTTAGTTGCGGGAAAATAGAAAATGATATTGACTTAGGATAACCCAACCTTTATCTTATTGTCATTCAAAAAGAGGTAGGGAAAATTTGGGACAGACTTTAAAGATTCTGTTTATATATCTTCAACAATAAATAATATTCCTGGAATCCTTGGTTGTTTTTTCATGACCAACTTTGTCTTGAAGCCATCTGAGTCTATTTAGCACCTTCAATCACAAATTCAGAAACTGGATCAAGAGAATTGATATGTAAGGGCTGAAGAGCCTTTAGTGGCTTCCTAAGTTGCATGGTTCTTCTGAACTAAACATAGCTTCTTTTCTGACCACGTTCAGTGAGAACAGCACAGTTCACACAACTAATATCTCTTGCTCAGGTTGTTGTCCACAGTGGAAGAAGTTCAAGGACCAGGGTTGAGCTACTGACTCTGTATGCCCAAGTGTACTGTATGCTGTTCCTATTTCACCTCCAAATTAATACCAGCATAGGGATAGGATTTGCATTGAAGGACTGGTATAGGAAAAACGGCCATTGTTGGTCGTAGAAGAGAAATAAATTAGGGCTTATGGCAATGCTTCCAAAATGGGCTGCTATTTGGTATTTGGCACAGGGAAAATTAAGAGAGTATCTCTGCTCTGAGTTGGCCTTGAGCAACAACTGTTCCATCAAAACCGCATCAAGCAATAACCAACCTAGAACTACTGTATACTTATATGCACATGCATGCATGTGTGCATAAAATAAATTTGGGGAAAAGAAAACTTTGCATATTAAAGTGCTGTGCTAATTATAACAAAGAAAAATCAATTAAAATGATAGAAGGCAAAATGAAACATATTGAAGTTTCTTGTTCCTGCATTCAAAAAGAAAAAAGGAATCTTGTATATTAATTTTAATCTAATTAAGATTTGACAGATTATTTATTATTCAACATTATTTTTACAATAGCACAAAGGGCATAATGATAAGAGCATTTTTAAGCAGAACATTTATTTATACAGAGACACCATATGGGAATGAGGTGCTAACATACACACAAAAAAATGCATTAATAGACAATAATCTTGCCTGTTAAGGTCATTTTGATGAACTCTTATTACTATAAGCAGTACAAAGTGCAGTTGAAGGAGAACAAATTTTATCAAAGTAATGCTTACTTTTGCACACAAAAAATGTTTTTTCTCTGCTTGCTTCACATTTGCTTGCCAACCTTTTGGAATGGAGGGATGTCCTTTAAAATGTATTCTAGAATTGTCTTTCAGATGGGAGGGGAAGCAAACAAACAGAAGAAATGGGAAAAGTTTATGAGTTCATAAGAAAAGTAACCATAGTTGTTGTTTTTTAAAAGTGCTTGCATGACATTGCATTAGATAGCAAGGCTTTTGTCAAATTACCCCTTATATTTAGCACTAGGCTAGAGGGTGTGCAGGCTGTCAATAAGTGTTGTGTGCATGTGTATGTATGTGTATATATAAAATCACCTGTCTGAAATGGTATATGGTTTTCTGGCAAAGCAGGGGTTGGGCTAGAAGATCTCCAAGATCCTTTCCAATTCTATTATTCTGTTCTGTTATTCTGTTGCAACTTTTAATGGGGAGTGATTTTCATTCTTTTTGTTTATGTCAAATCAGCAGAAATGAAGATAATCGCAGATCATTTTCAAACTGCTTCTGGGGTTTGAAAGGGTTGATGAATGAAAATGATGGCAAACACAGAAATGCCCCAATTATGCTATGCAAACCAGATCACACTCAGACCTCTACCTCCAGTCAACTGACTTTATACAGTAAATAAAGCAAACTGAATTTAACAGGGGACTCAGCTGGATTCTAGAACTTGTCTCCTGACCAGCTGCTTTTATTGCTGACCTATCCTGCAAGCTGTAAGTTAAAACTGACCAAGAAGGCACTTGCAAGGGTTGCAAACAAAATCTAGCAACGATATAAATGAAAATGTCAACAGTACACACCACTGCTACAAGAAGACAGACTGATCATCAGTCAGTTAATTTCTAGGTCAAAAAAATATTTATTTATAACCTTTGTTATTTTTCCCAGAAGGAATTCCAAGAAGGAATGCAACTTGAAGCATATAACAAATATAAGCAGCAGAAATGTAAGGCAACATGTGACACCACCACAGTAGCAACATCATCTAATTGTAAGGGACAGATCATCGCCAAAGGAGATTTTTGGAATGCAGTAAATTGATAATGTTGTTCACAATAAAAGGGCAGCATCCTTTAAGAAGGGGTCTCATTTTGTCTCTCTTTAAAGGAAATTGAAAATCCAGTTGGCTCCTCCAAATTTTATTGTGCACAGAATTACCACTAAATGGACAAATTAAGTGATATACATAGTTTGCCTTCTGATGGAGGATGTTGTCAAAATATGCCACAGTCCTCAAAACCTTCAGATTCAGGCAATGTTATCTCAAAATCCTAGGGCAAATTAATTCTGCAGCTGTAAGCTGCAGCTGAGCTCACTGAGCAGAGGGCACACTTTGTGCCTTTTCCCTTCACCTTCTGTAGCATCCACTTAATATTGTCAGGAAAAAAAGAAAGAAGAAACAGCTGCAGGTCAATGTTTCTTCTGCCATTGAGCATAGATTGCCAGAAATCTTCTTCTATGGGAGTCAGAGGAAATCTCAAAGGGAGAAGTTTAGGAATGGAAAATCCTGACACCCAGATCTTGGCGAATTGCAAGCAAGAAGCAAATTATTCATGCTCTCAGTTTTTAAGAACACAGAAATGAAAATCCCCAAACTGCCTGCCACACAATCAATTATTTCTGATGGAAGAGATTATTTCTTTCCCATCACCAACATTAAATTGCAGCGTTTAGCCCTCTGCTACATTGTAATCCCTTTGTATAAAAGTACAAAGACAATGAATGATTTGCTGATGATATAGAAGTGAATTGCTATACTCCCACCACTATTTTTCCTTTGAGCTTGGTATTACTGTGAGGGGGTAGGTGTTGTAGTTCTCAACTCCTGGAGGAAAATGATTTTCAACGATCAGCCATTGAAATATTAGTGACTATGTTACAGGTAGTCCTCAACTTACATTTTCTTTAGTGACTGTTCAAAGTTACAACAGCAGTGAAAAAAGTGACTTTTGACCATTTTTCACAGATACAACCTTTGAAGCATCCCCATGATCATGTGATTCAAAATTCAAATGCCTGGCAATTGATTCGTACTTATGGCCATTGGTCTGTCCCAAGATCATGTGATCGCCTTCTGCAACCTTTTGACAAGCCAAGTCAATGAGGAAGCCAGATTCACTTAACAATCAGGTTACTAATTTATCAACTGCAGTGATTCACTTAAGAACTATGGCAAGAAAGGTCATACAATGGGGCAAGGCTCACTTAACAAATGTCTCATTTACCAACAGAAATTTTCAGCTCAATTGTAGTTATAAATTGAGGACTATCTTTATGTAGTTAGCGATACTCAGTTTATGTGATCTTGTATGAGCTGAATATGTGATCTGCACTCTGAATCTTTTGATAATTTTCCAATTCCAGCCTTGATTAAATTATTTCAAAAAGCTTGCTTTTGAGCAGCTAAAATCAAGCCTTCAGTTCCTTTTCTTAATGTTCCAATTGTAAGTCATTGCCAGGTTTTACCTTTCTTTACTTAACACAGAAAGAAAATACCACAAAGTACTTTCTTTACTTTTGTTTTCAAAAAAATATGTAATGCTTGCCAGTATTTGGTTCATGTTTTTATTTCATTATTTCAAAGTTTTGTTTTGTTTCCTGTACCATTTAATAAGTTCCATTTTTTAACTTGCATTAATACTTTGACTGTCTTTTACGTATTTAGCCAATGATTGCTTTTCAACTGTTCAACAGTAAACCTCTGCCTCCATTTCTGGGGCACAGGTATAATCTATCAATATTACTACAGAGTTATAATGCATCGTGAATAGTTATGAGTTTTTTTGTTTTTTGATAACGATCTGCCCATTTCATGTTACGTCCAGTTAATAATTCCAGCTGTACTTTGTATGGCCCAGGTAATAATGACTTGATGTTTCCACTGTTCCATTTGGTCGTTAAGTCATTTTCTCACTCTTTGGTAATATTTTTTACTAATCACATTTTTAACCAATCCATGTTTAATGTTTATTTTTATTAAACAAATTTATATGGCTGCTCTACTCACACATTCCAGGCAGCTGACCATATTAAAACTGACAACATAAAAATTCACATACACCCAGTTATCCAACTGTAAAATGCCCAGTTATTTCTAGACTACATCCTGATGGGTCCAAATGATTTGGCCATTCAGCATTTTAATTCCATTAATGTTCATGACTTTTTTCTGGTTTGTTGCTACTATAGCACATTTCAAATTCCACTACTCTATATGTGCCAAAAATTTCTTACAGTATCTGTCAGTAAATTAAAAGAATCTAAATAAATAAATAATGAAAGCTCACAAGATATAATTGTTTAGCTTTGAAACATACTATACAAAAATATGTTGAGAGAGAGAGAGAGAGAGAGAGAGAGAGAGAGAGAGAGAGAGAGAGAGATGTTGACTTGGCTAAATGGAGCAAACTTATATTATCTTTGCAGAATTTGAGATCTTTTTCATGGCTTACCTAGTACAATATTTTATTTTAAAAAATAGACTATTCTACATTATTTCTCATAAGAAAAGGATATTGTTATAGTTTAATTGTATGTGTATAAATTGTACTTAGGTATGAACATACCTTGCAATACAGTTGTGCAAAACATATGAATGACTTACAAGAAGCACCTCTCTTTGAATTGCTAAAGCAGTGGTATCTTGCCCAAAGCGTCCAAAGCTTCCCCCCAGCTGTCTGTGCATCTATTCTAATGATGTGAAGATAAATTCTTTATTCATGTTCAGGTTCATTACAAGAACATTCTTTGGAATGCAATATGAAGGAAACAGGGCTATGAGAAAACAAAAATGATAGTGTGACTAATATATGCTATATTGTGCCAACTTGCATCTTTCAATCTTTAAAAGCCAAGCTTACCCACTATTGGAGGAATCAAAGCTTTCACAAGATATTAAAAAAGGCAATGGTGTTTCTCTCTTTCTTTTTTTGAGTACAGTGCAGAAATTAAATAAATAGTATTGCAAATAACAGATTTTTGTTTGTCCTCTCACAACAGCTGTGGTGCAATCACTCCAGGGAAAGTTCATGCATCATTATGTCAGCTTACTTTTCTGTATCTTTATATCACATTATTCAGGACTGGAAATGATAGGTTGCTTTAAAAAGAGAGGAAATTAACTGAATGGCCATCATGTAGTTAGTCATTTGGGTTGCCCATTTCAGTAAATGATAGCGATGGTGAAATTTGGGTTGCCCATTTCAGTCTGATAGCGATGGTGAAATTTATAGGCAAACAGTATTAATAAATTTACAAAATGAAAGAAAGATACCAATACTGAAAATCATTCTCTCTTTAAACAGAAAATTGGGAATGACAAGCACTGTATATTCGCACAGCAATTTATGTGTAGATTTATATGAAAATGAAAACAGGGGAAATACTCTGTAGTGTCTATAGCAAACTGTGATTTTTTTTTTATATGACATTTTTTCCAGAATCCTCCCCCTCCAAAGCCTGTGCAAAAACTTTTCAGATGTTTTACCACTGGTAGTATAAGAATTCACAATATCTCAGGCTGGTGATTAAGCCTGCATTGGTTAAAGACTTAAAAATGTGTTTTCTGAGCAGTGTTTATTATAAAACTAGTATAAAATAAAAAATATTCATTTTTTGGGTGCCTGAAGAGGCAGCAGAGAAAGACCTTCAGGAATTATTTGAGAGCTGTGCTGTCACATTTATTCAAGCTAAATAACGGCAACCAAGGACCCTTTGGTCCCAAGCACTTAAAGCTGACTTAAGAGTTGCTGGCAACTGCCTGTAGCCATTGTGCATATCTATGCTGCGAAGGGGGTGATGGATAAGGATAGGTTGAGCATGGCTGCAGCTGGGCTGACACAAACACCTTCCAAATCTCAGCTGCACATTGTGAGGACATGCGCGTCCTGCATGCCGATTGGTTGATCTGACTTCTTGTTCTGTGCTTTGCTGTTTGAGTGCTCCCTAGCCAGAACATTATATTTGCAGAAATACAAATGGAACACCTGTGCAACTGTTCCCCAATGATAAGACACTTACATTCGCTTGCCTGCAGTGCCAGAGAAGTCTTATCAAGTACTTAGGAGCCAAGGGCTTGGCAGCACAAGCTCTGGTCCTGGTGATCAACCCTGATTCGATCTTGCATCATTATCCTAGGACACATATATTTGTCTTCATTCGCCAGCGAAGTCTGTTCAATCCTTTAGTCGTGGCAAAGCAATCTCTACTCTTTCTCCTTTGAGCCTATTATCAAACTTCTCCCATTTTTCCTTTTAACACAAACATTCAAAACTATGTTTATTCTTATACCTGTATCTTGTAAGCGATTGACAAATCAAACAAATAAATAAAATAAATAAATTCCCCATCTTTATATTGGCCTGATGTACTTTGTTCTTTCATTTTGAATGGCTGGGGCATAGTCATAAAAAGATAAGTCCTAACCATCAGAGTAGAAAATCTAATTATGTCATACAGATCCAAAAAGCCAGGACAAAGGAAATGCAAAGTAAAAAACCACCAATACACAAAGTATTGTTTCTGTTTTTGCCTTTTGCAATGCGGAAAATATATCCACCATTTCCTCCTTCAGGAGAAAACAGCAAATGCCCTTGAAAACTCTAAACATTTGTTTTCAATTGTAAACAGACAGCACTTTGATGCCCTGAATTAAAATAAGCACAATTAAAAATTAATATTGTGTAATTGAAAGAAATAAATTATCCCCATGTAGCAATTCCGTTTCGACGAAACTTTATATTTTTATGTTTATTCAGTGCTTATCCTTTGCACTATTCATAATAACTTCACAATATTCCATTCTAAAATGGAAAGTGCTGTTTTAATGTGGCTCTTAAGAAACACAGCAATGATCACATTAATATGAATGATTACAAGCAAATACATTTTTAAAAATCCATGCTGGTATAGGTCATTATAGTTGTCCTTTTAAAGTTGTAATGACGTTTCGGCAGAATCTCATCTGCCATCATCAGGCCCATGTATTGGGTTCATCTTCATCAGTGCCTGACCTGACACACATGACAAAGGTGAATCCAATGCACGAGCCTGATGATGGCAGATGAGATTCTGCCGAAACATTGTGACAACTTTAAAAGCACAACTATAATAACGTGGGAAAAGACCCGAACAAAGCTGAATATCATACATATAAATATCCACGAAAACATACCTACATACATACATATGTGTATACACGTATGTGTGCATGTGTTTTCGTAGATTTTCACAGGTACAGGTATGCAGGTCTTGGCATGTTTGGGTCTTTTCCTGTGTAAGATTGAGAGTATCTTGACGATGTTTCGATGAGGTCCCACTCGCCATCTTCAGGCTGGTGCTTTCGGCTTCGTGCTTGTGCGAGCAAAGCGTGATCGGAGCTGCCATCTCCCTATATATACTGGTGGGGAGGTTGGCTGTGTTGTTATTTCTTGATTGGTTGATGGAGTTTATTC
>BLBF01000002.1:51560351-51678960 GCA_015471245.1 Laticauda colubrina
TATATATAAATCTATATCTATATATATATATCTATATCTATATCTATATAACTTTTAAATGAATCCTCTTATATGACCTTCACAGATCTGTAAAACAAAGCTGAAATAAAATCACAAGCACAGTGATCTTAGCAACTGCTTTGAAAGTGACCAAGTTGCTAGTCCCAATTAAGGGCATTAAATGAGGACCTTTGTTTGGTCCTTTATTTGGAAAACAGAAAATGTTACAACAGACTATGTCATGTAGACTATGTCACCCTAGCAAAACTGGAGTGTTAATATTTCATTTTGTGAGGATTACAATGTTGACAATATCAATAGATGTAAAAAGAAAAGCAAGAAAATATAAAAGATCTAGTTTTCAACTTTGAGGAATAAAGGGCAAAATTAAAAAATGACAATGTTTTAACTTACCTGAATCTGCTGTTTAAAACAGCACCACAGCACTAACTTTCCTGGACCATTGACCATAAAATATATCTGTACAAGAAACTCCAAAGTAACGTTTAACTTTTTGCTATTCATTCTCCACTTGTGCTCATGCAGAGCAACCTAATATATCTTATCATGTGGTATGCTGCTATAGTAACAGTAGAGCCAGCTGCTGTAATACAAAAAACTATCAAAAACTTGTTTTCCTTCTCCTCTTACCTAATTAAGACACAAGGTGCTTTTTTAATGATATGCAGCATATCTGATGCAAAATAGATGTCCAGTACCCAATGCTCTGCCTTAAAATATGAATTGTACTGTTTAAAAATACACCTGTGAAATGCAACTGTTTCCAGTTTACATATATTAATGAAAACACATCAGATATAATTGCCAGAGAGATTTCTTTAATCAAAGTTAACATATTTTTAGCAAACAGATGTCACACACCACCCACCCCACCTCACCCATCAAAGATCTACACGTAGAACAAGAAGATCTGCTTGTAAGTTTCGATGTGGTTTCACTATTCACTCAAGTCCCAATAAAAGAAACTCTTGAAATCATCAAAAATAAATACCAACCAGCTAAAGACCTCATGGAACTAACAGAACACTGCCTAACCAACACTTATTTCATACACAAAGGACAAAGATACAAGCAAATTGAAGAAGCCCCTATGGGATCACCACTGTCACTCGTCATTGCAAACCTGTTCATGGAAGAATTCGAATCCAGAGCCCTGGCTAATGCCACCCACAAACCCAAACTATGGCTAAGATACATCGATGACACATTTGTGATTTGGCCCCATGGAAAAGAAAACCTAAACAATTTCCTAACACACCTAAAAAACACACACCCCAAAATCAAGTTCACCATGGAAACGGAAATAAACAAACAACTACCATTCCTAGATGTACTAATCTACAAAAGAACAGATGGCACACTGGGACACACCATATACCAAAAGAAAACACACACCAACCGCTACCTCAACGCCCAATCCCACCACCACCCAGCACAGATAAATTCCATAGCGAAAACAATAATTACCAGAACCAAACGCCTGGCAGATAAGACACATATAAAGACTGAACTATGCACCCTGACTGAAGTATTGACAGCCAATGGCTTCCACAAAAACAAAATCACCAACCTGATCCACAAAAACACACCAAGACATAACAGAGACCTAGAAGATCAACAGATCTATGGAACAGCTGTCCTGCCCTACATAAGAGGTACCACAGATAAAATCAGTAAGATACTACACAGGCATCACATCAAGACTGCCTTCAAAACAGACAAAAAAATAGCAGCCATCCTGAGGAACCCCAAAGACAAAATTGACCTGGAAAACCAAGGCATATACGAAATTCCCTGTACATCATGCCTGGCCACATGCATTGGACAGACCAATAGAAGAATAAGTACCCGCCTAGATGAACACAAAAATGCAGTAAAAAAGCTGGAACACACCTCCTCACTAGTCCAACAGATGAAAACCACAGGTCACAACATCAACTTCAATGGCACTAAAACCCTAGCCACTATAGAAAACCCCAACCACAGAATCATCAGAGAAGCCATAGAGATTGAAAAAAGACCTGACAGCATGAATAGAAGAGATGATTCCACCAGACTGTCAATCATTTGGAAGCCTGCACTCTCAAATAGAAAGATCCTGGCACAGCAGAAGGCTAGCCTCAAATTTAAAACCAACGGCTGTGATAGCCTGACCCACATACAAACTCAATACAGAAGCCTAATGATGGCAGATGAGATTCTGCTAAAACGTTGCTACAACTTTAAAAGCACTACAATGACGTGGGATAATACCCGAAGGAAGCTGAATAGCACACACACACACACACACACACACATATATATACAAAGAGAGAGAGAGAGAGAGAGAGAGGGAAAGAGAAATAGGAATTGTCCCCCTCTATTTGTAAAATAAAATTAACAAAGTCTGTGCACCAAGAAGGCTTACTAATATTACTAACATTAATAAGGTAGTCCCATTTTTAGAAGAAATCACTCTCCAACATGTGTACCTTTAGTACAGTAGTTTTCTAGTACATTGAAAGCAAAGTGTTAGAAAAAAAGTCTTTTGCATGTTTTGTTACATTTAAAAATCTACAAGACAAAAAATTCTGTCTTTGGCAAATTAGGATTCAGTATATTCTAGTATTGTGGTTGAAAGGAGCAGCAAAGCTGAAAATGTAGCACCTCCTAGTTCTTTATAGACACTCTGATAAGAAAGTTGAATAAAGCTAGTCATTGAATTGTCTATATCTGTTCTGGCATGCAGGAAATAAAGGCAGACTTCAGTGTCATTCACAGGTAGAGTTTGATGAGTGCTTCTCTTGTCCAGGCTTTATTTTAATAAATCAAATGAACTATATGGGTTTAAATAATTCATTCTGTTTCAAAACTGGCCACAAGTTCTACATTCCTCTTTCAAAAAGAATTCCCTCTATAACCTTCAATGTTCTTTCTACAGTAAAATTATTCAGAAGAACACTGCCTTTTATGCAGTATGATATGGTTAGTGGTGCAAATGCCATAAGGTTAAGAAAATGGCGCTTTATCTTCAGGTTGTCAGAAGGCAATTCGGAGTCTTGAATAACTGAGCACATTTTCTTTCACCCAAAGATGTTGATCCAGCCAAATTAATTTTCTTCTCAATAACACTCATTTGTATCACTTTGCATAAGAACAATGAATATCTGATCATTAAATTATGCTACAACTGAATTCATAATTACCAGTCCTAACTTGAAAAGGAAATTGTATAATATAGTGGTTTAGTGAGAACATCTTAGATGAAGTGAACAGTTATCTATTGAGAATAAGAGTGGGGTCTTTTGGCACATGGGAAATATTTCTTCTTCCTCCTCCTCCTCCTCCTCCTCCTCCTCCTCCTCCTCCTCCTCCTCAATTGTTGGGCTTTCCTACCATTAGTACTACTAATGCCACATTTCCATATATCAAAATCTTCACAGTTAATTATGTGACATAACTTGACTGGACCTAAGTTCTCAAGAAAGGGATGATACCAACCTGGCAATCCTACTTATTGTTGAAATAAATAATATGAGCATGTTTCATAATGATGTGGCTATATATCCTATGATGATAAAGTCTTAGTAATCAATTGTCTGAGGAGACGCTCAGTCATCCAGGTTATGGTTGTCCCAAAGATGCTTTTTCAAAAGGCAGCTGGAGTTTCTTTATTTTGCTTGAAGATATTTTGCTTCTCATCCAAGCAGCTTCTTCAATTTTGACTTCTTAAATTAGAAATAAATTGTTTTTATATGAAGCCAAATATCCATCCATTTTTTCCTAATAAATATAAATGGTATCCAACAATAAATAGATCCATTAATAATTATTTCAGATTAATATCTAGGGTAATTTCTGGATTTTATTCATCAATTATTTGAAATTTATATAGCCATCTATCTCAATGTATGAATTTGCAATATAAAACAAAATTAAAAAGCATTTAAACGATACAAAAATTATGTGAAAAAGTATACAAATCAAAGTCCATGATATTATTAATTTTTTTGTGCTGATTAAAGGTTAGCAGCATATTTTATACTACCAAATGCAAACGTGACAAAAATATTAGATACGCTTCCTATATTCAATAATTATCTTTTTCTTATTGGCATACTGTTGTGTTTTATTAAACTTCTGTGTCACCCATCTCCCCTATTTACAGTGCCAAATTAGATTAATATATGGTAAAAAGACATGTAGCATTTCCTATTAGTTCTATAATAGTTCCTTTTCATTTTTTTACATCTAAAGATGAAAGAACTCCTTGTCCTAAAATAAAATGCTGAAAAGTAATCAACATTTGGGCCAGGGATTTTCACATTAATCTTATGAATCTGCTTTGTTCTTTTTATTAACACCACTCAAAATAGAATTATTAATGTACAGTGTTAGAAGCCAAAATTGACTCTACATATCCAACCAAGTGGCTTTTGACAGTGATCCGCTTTTCTAGACTCTATGAAGCATCAGGCTGACTTCATATGTAGTGATTTGCAATCTGGAATTAATCATTATGGTCTTCACGTGTACTCACTCAAACCTGATTCAAAAAGAAACTAGTGAAGGGTAGACAATGTTTTCTAACTTCCCAACCTGATGTTCTCCAGATGTACTGAATCTCAGTCTCCTCAACTAGAAATTGTATGCAGCACTTTAAAGAGGCTTGATGACTTTTTAAGAAGGCACTCTTGCTTGTAGGTTAATTCTGTGCTAAAAAGGGAAAAAACCCATCTTTTTTATAAAGTAAAAGAAAACAGTAACAACATGCAAGCTAATAACTAGCATGTCAGATATTCCTGGCTTTAAAAATATAAATTAAGATATTGTAATGCAAGAGTTTATCTCCTCAACCAGTTTTTTAGAGTATTGAATAAATGTAAAGTTTACTTCTGTTCAATATCAAAGGAGAACTGTAATGAGATATATGAACCACTCCTTGTCAATTATTAAAATGTGCTCTGACCTCTCATTATCAACCTGAGAAATTAGCACAAAATGATGGAGTATCCTCATGAATGTAATGATTTCCTAGTAAAAAGGGAAGTTGGGAAGTCTAGCCACCAAACTTGGGATAATTATAACGGAAGTAATCCAACCAAAGCTAAGATGATTTATCTTTGTAACTGGAAAATAAATCATGTCTGTAATAATATTTTCTGTTCAGCGTGGCTTCAAATACCTGATCATGTTCTGTATCAGCACAAAATAGAAATTCATCTGGAATATATATATATATTTAAATGAACTGCATTCCTAGGAGCCAGAAATCAAATTAAAAATAATGTTTTTATTGTTTCATCAAAGATTGTAAAAGTTTGCATCTACAGAAGAATTCCAAGATGCTTTAACAAAATAGTATTTCCCATATGCAACTGTGCAAATTTGCCCAATGCCAGGTTGAGGAAGTTTATTTTAATTGTAGCCCACTGTTAAAAAATCCATGCTAGATTTCTTACCTTTGCAATTTCTCCCTCTCCCTCTCCCCCCCCCCCCCCCCCCCCCGCATCATTTTTCTATATTTCTAAACCTTTCATCTCCCTGAAAGATTCTGGGCAGTATATACAATAAAACACTGAAATATACAATAGGACATAAAAAGTAAAATACTAAAGTTAAAAATTTAAAACAATATAATTTTTTTAAAGGAGGAAAGAATATGTTAACCTTGATCTGAGTTGGTTAACAAGTGTAAAGGGATGGCTCTCAGCACTAACCAACCTCAGGATTGCGTATTTCTTTGGGACTTTGCATGAAAGGTGGCAGTGATGTATTTTGACCCCTTTTTTGGAAGGCCGGGAGAGCGGGGGCCTGCTTCCTCATTCACTTTAACAAGTTTTCTGAAATTCCAAAGAACCGCTTTAAGTAAGAGTAAAAAGGATTGCACTAGATAACCTAAATGCTTTGATTCCTGATAAAGAGGTCTCTGGTGTTCCTGTTGAGGATGTTGAATAAGAAGGGAAGAAATGAAAACAGCAAACCAGCAATTATTTGGTATGTACATGAAGACAGTCTCAGGAGATGGCAGCATTTGGAAACGAAGCAAGATCAACCAGGGTTAGTACAGAGATGATACAGAGTAGGAATTTGGGGCTACTGATTAGCTGGGAAACTGGGGAAAAAAAACTATTGTGGAAGAAAGTGACATGAACTTATTCTGTAATACTGTCAAGGAAGTTGTACGGATGCAGTTACTTGGCTCAAGGACTTTTTTCATTCTTTATCAAGCATGAAAATTGATTTACTCTGTCGAAAAAAACTATTCTGCTTGCTAGGCTTAGAGTTGCCAAAGGGTGACTTTTTGCACTCAAAATAAAATAGATTAATTGGTTTTGCACTGGCACCCTACTAGTGCCTTTTTAAAGGGGGACAACAGAGGCCATGCTGACAGGCCAATTTCCAGGAGGGGATCCCATTTGAAGCCTAATTCAGCATTTGAAATGATCAGTGCAGGATGTAGCGACAAGAATGGGGATAGGCAGGGGAAGTGTTCAAACATTTTGCCTCTGGCTTTCTGATGTCTTAAAGGAGTCCTGGTTGGTCCTTGAGTAAAGCTGCCAATTTCCTTTTGAAAAGTATCACCAACTGGAGTTCCAGAAGATTTCATGAGTAGGAAATGAACTGACATGGAGAGAGCTATTATATACTTCTAAATCAGTCTAGAGCTTAATTCGAACTCTTAGATAATTGCACAAAGGGCTTCAAACTGGATAGAAAATGAAACTGAACACATAGCCTCATCCCTTATTTTCCACAATTTCCATGCATTCATCTGAAAGTCTGAAGCAAAGGTGGACTCACTTATCTGGAATATGAGTACATCTGTTAATAATATCCAGGATTCTAAAAAAAAAAACCAAGTCCCAGTGAAGACATATCTCAACATTCATGCCAGACTGCTCTAACTAGTATGAAACTCTCAGTCTGTCTATTAAATGTTTAAAGACAGTTTGGAGATTTTTTTAAAAAAAATCTGGATTGAAATATTTACCCTGATAGTAGGAGCCTATTGTATAGTGTAGTGACATGTAATGTAGATAGTATAGTGTCCATCACATAGATACTTTATGAAATCTTTGTTAAGGGAACATTCCGTGATTAGAAAAAGTCAACCAAGTCTTCCCATTACAGGGGAAGAATTTCCTTGGCTAAGTGATGCAGTCATGATGTGCAATATTACGTGACTGCATTGCTAAGTAATAGCAATCCTGGCAGTCCTTGTTACTGTCATAATCCCTGGACTGTGGATTGTTAAGTGGAAAAAGGCAGTAACCTCAGGCAAGAAGGCTAGTGGGTGCATATGTGCTTCAGGGAGCAAAAGAGTACTGTTGGCACCCATAGTAGAGGCAGACAAAGAATGAGAAGTGCTACTTCCGACCAGGTTCCCAACTGACTTTACTTGTGGGAAGAAATTGCAATGACCATGGCCTGCTGCTTTGTGGTAATTGTAAGCTCGGTATCAAGCAACCAGAGCAGAATCAAGTGCTCTGGCGACACTGTAATGGCTAAAACTCTGAGGACAGGTTGAAAGTCCCCTCCCCTGTTCAGCTCTGTTATAACTTTGAATGGCCACTGAATGAGTGGTTGTAAACTGAGGACCACCTGTACTACTGTAACAAATGGACAAAAGTATATTCATTTGCTCCCAATATTTAGCTGCTATTTAGGGCCACATTTTTACAAAACAAGGTTCAGTAAACCAAGGGAAACAAGAGTTAGGTTGGATAGATGATCTCACACATACAGGATTGAGCTGCAAAATAAAGAAAGAAGGGATAATGAGGAAGGGCAAGGAAGCTCTCCAGAAAAACTGAGTAGCAATACAATATTTAAAGTTAAAAGCTTTTCATTTGTTGAACAGAAGGAGGTGGATAAGGGAGAATTACTGTTATAAATGATAATTTGGATAGAGTTCTATACTTTCCCATCTTTATACTCAGTTACAGCCTAAAAAGGTACAATTTTTAGCATAAGAGTAAATTCAACAAATATAGTTAAAAGAACAAACTTTCCTTACTGTAGTAAAATTAGATCACAAACTAAGCTACCCATAGTTCATGTGTGGCTCTGAAATCCTTTTTATGATACATGAAAGCTGTTAAGATGAACCCACCAAAATTTATTTAGCCCTTAAGAACTGAAGTAATTGTAACAAAGGGGTTGTGACAGTAATCTACCGTGTTTCTCCAACAATACGCCCCCCCAATAGGAAGATCCAGCATGTTTTCTAGGCATAAAATGAAATTAAGCCCCTCCCCCCAAACTTAGCCCTAATTTAAAACATGCTAAATTGGGGAGGGAAGGTGGGGGGAACTTGCCATTAGGAGTGCCCCATGGGCAGCTATGCCTCACCATCAGCCGCTCCTAACAACATGATGGAGGACGGAGGGCTCCCTTACCCTCCCTTACCCGGATCAGCAGGCAGGCAGTGGCGTTGATGTCCAGCAATGTTTCAGCCGCTTCTCAGGCCTCCGTAGCTTCCATGGTTCACACCGGTACTGGCGCCTCTCTCACTAGTGCCGTCTCCAACAACAGCATCTGAATCACTCCTGCTTTTTCCCCATCCCCATAACAACAGGGAAAAAAAAACATTTTGAGGCGTACCTGGGAGCACCGCGTGCTGTGTTTTGGTTTAATCCTGAGTGGCTGGGTGGGCGTGAGAACAGCCGACCAAGCATCTCTACTGCTGCTACCCTTGGTGCTCCAGCCTCGGGCTCTGCAAGTTTGCAAAAGTCCCGGTGCGCAGCCCGTTCCTGCATTCCAAGCACCCAGGCCGAGCTGCAGCTGTCCCTCTCACCAGCACTGTCACCAGCAGCAGTGGGAACCATGGAAGCGTTTCAGCGCTTCTTGGGTGGGGGAGCCGCCTCCATAACTTCTACGGTTCCCACCACTGCTGCCGCTGTTGTTGGAGATGGCGCTGGCAAGTGAGGGGCAGCTGCAGCTCGGCCTGGGTGCTTTCCAGTTGTTGACCTCATAGTTATTTACATCCATTTTTCTCATCCTAAAGGAAATAAATTGAGTTTTTTCCTCAGTCCCTTACATTTAAAATGGAAACAAGCACCTAGTAACTTATCCAAAGACTAAGCAAGATAAGGTCAGATTGGGAAGTGAGAGAGGATTTACTTTATGGACACAGTAACATGCAGTGTCTTTTCAAAAGTCAGCAGACATTTAACCAGAGAAAGATTATAAAGCAGGTTATATATTAAATTGCTACATGAATTGTTTCAGACAAATTAACTTTACTCATGGCTTCTAATTGTCTTTATAAACATCTAACAATCTGAGTAACCCTGAGGGAAAAACATATCTATGATGAGACTCTGTTCTGAAATAAGGAAGAAGTCCATCACTTTTAAAGGGCGTGTAGCAAACCTACACAAAAGTCAGTTAATAATTGGACCAAATTTGAGCAAATTATTTCTTTATGACAGCATTTCTATAGTTTGAAATATTTTTTTTTTTGCTTTTGAAAAAAGCAAAGGCGTCAGGAAGGCATGGTGTCAGGGAGAGTATCCAGCCATCTCGCTCCATTCAGTCACCCCAACTCCACTCTGAATTAAGCAATTACAGGGTGGTAAAAAGAGTTTTATTTCAGAAAAATGTCTGTCATTCTGTGTTATTTCTCTTGTTCACTGTATCCAATTAAATCAAAGAATCAGAAGTTTTGATTTTTCAAATGATAAAGGAAGATGTTTTGTTGCTCCTGGGCCTTGCCTACTCTTTATACTGTTTACATTGTAATGTGCACCAACACTTCATTGGACATGACCTTTTATATACAATATTCTGATTTAACAAGTTTAACAACTACAAACTGAGAATAACCATCTTGTTATCCAGTGCTGATCTCACAGGCTTTAATTTTTTTTCTTACAGCCTCCACAAAGAAAAACCTTAGGCAGATTTCTTAAAGAGGTACTGTCCTCCAGATTGACATTTGCTTTGCCCTTTCTGAAACATTGCACTCTAAAAGAGTACAGCAAACTGAAATATAGTTGCTTTCACAATTGCAATGCATTATAATATATGTTGCTTTACAAACCGAGTTTCAAGGGTATATCAGCAAATGCAGAAGAGAAAGAATATTGATGCGGATAAGTGTTATCAAGTCAGTTTTCCAGAGCCTGAGAAGCGTTTACTGATATTTTGCCCACAATCCCCAAAGCAAATATGACTACTTATAGGTGGTTGTTTAGCTACCTTGCAAGGCCAAGTCTCCAGCAATGCCTACTGAAGGAATTACTGACCCAGTTTGAATAATTATGTGCTATTTTGTAGTCCACCGATAAAATTGAGAGTTTTATATGCAAACATATAGAGATACATATAATATTAACCTTCTTTCTGACTGCACAGCATCAGGAGGGTTATCCAGCCAGTAAACACTCTGTTCTATCCAGGCACCCTGACTCTACCCCAGATTAAGAAATTACAGGATCATAAAAAGGGAGGTTTTTGACAGAACTGTATCATGAAACGCTTAACAACTTTGTTGGATAAACCACAAGTTCACACATCATGCTTAGCCATTAATGATAATTATACTAAGCTGAAACAAAATAAACCATACTATGTTTTCATGCAATCTCTGATCAAACTGATAGTGTATGTATTTAGGAATAATATATCTGCAAACTCAAAGGGAATGCTACAATCTGCAGAAATATCAAACAGCTTTGCAGACTAAGGGGGACTAGCCCTGCCTAACATAGATTATTTTTAAAGAATCCCCTTCCACTGTCAGTGCAGTAATGGGTCAACAGAGGAAGAAAGAATGATTGTCTTTCCTCTTGCTCTAATTATCTATTCCTGCATAGAGGAATTTATATTAAAATAAAACTCCATAGTAGAGGCAAAGATGGCATAGGCAACCATAGATACTTTATTCCCCTGAGTACATGCCTAATTTGAAGTTTATTAGACAACATAGAGTAACCTTTGAAAGACATAAAAATAGGAGGAAAACTTCTCTCCGTTATATTGTTTTTTTCTTTCTAGTGTAACAGATGCAACCCATATTTCAATAATGTTAAGCTATGACAGAGTCAAGAAATATGACAGACTATTCCAATAAGTACTTTTTTATTTACTGCTTAGAGTAAATTCATCATGGAACAGATCACTGTAAAAATTTGGCAGACAACTACCACGAAGGGCTGAAGCCAAATACATTTCATATCCATATTAGGCTATGGAACAAGTTTAGAATTAGTTTTAGCAACAATTCTCTTTATAACTTTGAAGAAGTTAATGACCATATCTTACCAGTACATGCAAAAGTCCCATGTCTCACAACAACCTTTACACTCAATAGCAATGCTACTAACTTAATAAATAAGCATTATGTCTTAATCGAATTTGGAATGAAAATCAAGAAAGTATAGAAATGAGCATAGCACAAAACTTTCTATTACATACAAAAATATGAAATGTATGCTGTGTAGTAGGACAGCTAAAAAAAAACAAAAGAACGCTAGCCAATATTAATCTGATATTAAAAGTATCTGGTTCATTCAGAAAACTTTCTCAAGGGTTAAGGCAGAGGTCTCCAAACTTGGTAACTTTAAGACTTGTGGACTTCAGATCCCAGAATTCTCCAGCCAGCATAGCTGTCTGGAGAATTAATTCTGAGAGTTGAAGTCCACAAGTCTTAAAGTTGTCAAGTTTGGGGACCTCTGTGTTAAGATATAGTACAGATGCCCAACCATCAGCAGAGTAGCTGTACCAATGGAGGGAAGTCCCACCTACAGAGAGGATTCATCTTACACCCACAAAAAGCTTGATAAGCCTGACACAGAAGGATTACTATCAATACCTCTCAAACGTACTGTTTTGTGCATCGCCCAAGTTTGTTGTTACAATGAGCAGTTATATAAATATTTTAAAACAAACAAACAAGCAAACAAACTAGAAGAGGAAACCATTTTGGAGTTATGATTATAAAAGCATATAATATCTACTTCTATTGTTCTCCTGTAATTTTGGATCTCCAAGTCGTATAACTATCGCCTGGTTTCCAATCCTCCCATTTCACTGGAGGAAAATTCCTCCAAAAAAGGGTCCAGATAGCTACCTCCTGCTTCCAGTCAATACAAATGGGGCAGGAGGGAACTTTAATAAGACAGAAGGTCCCCTATTTGGCATCTCTTTACACTCCTCCAACTTAAGAAACAATGAAAAATGAGGAACAATTAGAAAACTTACATTTTTATTGATGCAAATTTTTAAAAAGAGAGGGAAACATACAAATACAACATTGGTATTGTAAATTATAATTAGTTTTATATGTATTCATAGCACATTTATTAAACTGAATTTTTGACATTTAAATCAGTTTTGCAAACATGAAATAAACATAAAGACTAGTTCTGGTGCATGCAATCTAATTTCTCCTGGTCTTCCAACTTCAAATCATTTTTCATATTATAGTAGAATTAAGCAATAACCTTTCAAACCTATGCTATAATTTGGGGTGTCTGATTGATTATAAAAGCTTTCAATATCCATTTCTATGATCCTCCTTTTATTTTTCTTCCAAAAGTACCAAAAGCAACTAGTCTTCAAGAACATTAATATTGAAAATAACTTCTGTCCCATTATTTCCAAAAGGATAAATCTATAGGAAATTTGCAAACCAATTCAGGAACACACGCTTGAAAATATGAAACTATACAAAACATACAATCAATTTCAGTTAAACCTTTAAAGGTTCATAAGAATTTATAAATATTTGAAATACCTTAATTAGATTGTGATGCAATTTATACATTTTATTTCTTAAAGGACTAACAGCAGGGGCAGTTTGTACAGTATATACTATATCTAACTGTGTTTCTTATGACTACATAAGAACAAACAAGAAGTATTCTTTCAGAATTGCTCTTCTACTAGCTACTTACATAGTCCTTGCCATTGCAGGATTCAAGTGTGCTTTCATTACTCCAAAGTCTGGAATATCCTATTTGTATAGTGGCAACTCAGCAAATTCTCAGATCAAAGCATACCATTGAACAAATGGGATGCTGACTCAGGAAAGGACAACAGAATATATTTTATTTTAATCCATACTTTAACAGATTAAACTATGTGCTGAAGTCCTTATCAGAATGAGAATTCTTCTTGCACTGTTTTAGTAAGTTATTTTAGTAAGTTATTTGCAATTCTCATGTTTATGGTTTTGGTTACATTGTTTCAGAAATAATATGCCACATTTTAACATGCATTGCATTATTGTAAACTGAATCTCATGCTGAATTATTATTTCTATTAATATTTATTAGTGAAGCTACAGATTATTTTACATAATGATACACAAGTACATTATGCTTCATTTGGGAAATCTAAGTGTTTTATTTAATGTTTTAAATTAAATATCAAGTAATAAACAACTACAAATGATAACTCCTGAACTGGGAAAATGTCTATAAAACACAGGAGATGGTTTATTACTGCCTGCTACTATCATGATAAAAATAATTTGTGCAGTTCATTTCTCCTTATCTCCAATTTTCTCAGGAGCATTTCTCAATTTATTGTACAATTTATTGTACCTATATAAATGCAATATTTAAATATATATGAATTTAGTTGGTCTTTGATTTATAAACAGAACTGCAACTGGACTGGGATTTCTATTTTTATATTAAAAGGTCTTGAAGCCTGCTCTCTTCTTTGGAACACTGAGTTGTTTAACCAATTAGTAAGTCCATGAAGTTTTTAGGAACAGTTGATACTTAAAGCAATAGCCTGGACTGAAGTAACTGTGCCTTCAGGCATTTAGTGCCTGGGGGAATGACAACGTTTTACAGATCAAGTGTGTTTACCTTTTCCCCAGATCAATCTGATCCAAAAGTGTTAAGAATCAAGAATGAAGGTCTGTCAGAATATTAGCACTAAGCCAGGACTTTTGTAATTACTCACTCTATAGCAGGGATGTCAAACTTAGGTCATTACGGCAGTGTCACGTGATATATTGGGACTTTTTTCCCCATCGCTAAACTTGGCATGGGTGTGGCCAGTAAGTGATGCATCCGGCCCATGGGCCAGGAATTTGACAGCCCTGATCTATAGAAAGACTCATGGGCAACCAAAGCCTGATTAAGCATAGTTATGGCAAAGATAAACATTAGACAGAGTCTTGTGATAACCATTTACAACCTTCCCAGCTGGCTTTCGACAAGCAAAGTCAGTGAAGGAAGCCAGATTCTGTTAACGACCACATGATTCACTTAACAACTGCAGTGATTCACTTAACAAATGTGGCAAAAAAGGTTGTAAGATGGGACAAAACTCACTTAACAGCTGCCTTGCTTAGCAACAGAAATTCTGGGCTCAGATGTGGTTCCAAGATGAGAACTACCTGTAAACACTAGAAAGAATAACTTTAATTTATTTGAGGAGCAGAAATCGAAGAATCTGTAGCCTTCTCCCAAAAGGACATGATAATATAAATAACAGTACAAATCTAGTGAACTCTTCTTGTGATTTGAGTTTATTTACTTGGTTTTCTCATCTACCAAATGGAATCGGCTACGTTCTAAGAATAACATAAATTTAAATCTTTGCCATCTTCATTATAGGATAGTTTTTGCTGCAAGAACATAGCAAGAACAAAGCCAAAGCAATCCATTCACCTGCAACTTTGAATTCAAGAAAAATGGAAGCTTGTTCTCATATTATTTCCCCCCATCCCCCCAAAAAAACTTTTAAGTGGTGAATTATGTAGGGTTTGGAGATTATGTGCAATTTGCATTACTGGGAGTCGAAACAAGTAATTTATGATTTACTATAGCAAAGTCTAATCATAGTGATTCTTTTACTAATTTTGGCTACATCTCTTTCACCAAGAAGACATTGGATCCTGCTAGACAAGAAGAAAGGAATAATTTTCATGCTATAGTTAAGTCCCTTCAAGCAACTTAGTCTTTCAGAGAATTGATGCATGTCTCCATCATTTTGTATCATAACTTTCTGGTGCTTTGATCCTAACTGCAGGCTTTTACTATGATTCCTGGTTTCCATCTCTGCCAAAATCATAATTCTCACAACTCAGTCCTAATATCCAAGCTTACAAGTGAAGAAAGGAATTGTCCCTGATTTAATGCTGAAGTGAATGTTACACGTAACTTGGCAAATTTTAATGTTAAATTGACATCAAAGCTTGACATTTTAATTTTAATGTTAAATTGACATCAAAAATCGGTGAACTTTTGAGGTTTATATGTACATACATAAATCACAATAAAATTTTAACAGCACATCCATTGAGGGAAATATTGCATAACCAATTATATTCAATTAAAACAGTGTAATTTCTTTAATTATCTTATGTATTGATGATTACTCAGTGCCTAGAAGATAACCTGAGTTCCATAATTAACCATTTCGCAATTAGACATACTCATGTATACATGCAAATATGCTTTTCATAGACAAAGCAGAATGGTTTGTTAACTGCAGGATTTTTTTCAGAAACATGTAAAACTAAATAATTAAATAGGGGATATATAGAGAGAGACAATTCTAATGCATATGTCTACCGGCTTGAGAATCAAGCTAAAAATAATTTCTACTGCATTCCAGAAATATATAAGTTTTGCAAAGCACTTTAACACCATCCAACTCCATAGGAAAAATAACAATAATGTCTTGACTTTTTTAAAGAAATCTGGAAATGTTTGCATACAAGATATACTTAAAATGGGAATCTATAAGTAAGTTTGCTAAGTGCAAACCTACCAGTGTAAGTAGTCAATAAAGCACTTTGAAATCCTTAGATGAACTCTGCTTTGGATGAAAGGCATTATTGCTGCATTAAATCATCTGTCTTTCTGGTCTGAGAAAATGTAAAGAATGTTAGATAGATATTCACGTATCAATGTTCTGTTCTAAATTAAGTGTGTTTGCTATCTTTCTTTCATCTCTAAAGCTGATGGTATCCAAGGATGGTAGGCTGTCAGTTGAATCTGAACAAAACCAGAGGAATGATTTTGGACAGACAGAATATGAAGGAAAAATACATCAAGTACCCTAGGGTGCCTCAGTTTACTGCAATGTAAAACATTCAGTTGTTAAATAAACATAGAATAGTAATGACATAAGAGCCAGGTAAGTGTAATGGTTGAGAAACCAGGCTAGACAGTGGGAATATGTGGGTTCAGGCTCTGTCTTAGGCACAAAGCCAACTGGGTGATCTTAGGCCAGTCACTCTCTTTCAGTCCTAGGAAGTAGGCAATTTAAGACTGCTTCCTTGCCAAGAAAACTGCAAGGACTTGTCTTGATAGTTGTCAAGAATCAACACTGACTCAAAGACACCCTCCTCACCAAAAAGCCATAATCTTTCTTGTCAACAGGAAAGCTTTTCAGTTTAGTTCTTTGGCACTACTAAGAAGGCAATTTTAGTGGGATAACACAGGAACAGTGAGAGGCAGTTTAAAAGTGAGGCTTATATTAAACTCATGAAAGAAGATAAATAATCATATATCATTTTATTTTGGAGCAGGATATAGACGCGGGATTACTTATCAATAAGCATCAGCACTTGGAGCAGGAAGAAACAATGTTTGTCAATCTGAAGAGAGAACATGCATTTAAAAACCTGAACAGACTGTTGCCTTTTATAGTTACAACATATTTCATGTTATTTCACATATCTCAAAGAAATTTTGCCATTGTATTTATATTCAAATCACAGTTTCTTATCAGTAGAACATTGATAATACCATTATATATATTGCCTTCATGGTGAAATGTAAAATAAGGTATGACAGACATACAAGGGTTAAATTTTACTTTCCTTGCCTGGAGAGGGAGAGTTTGGAGGATGTTAAGGATTGGTTAAAATATATAATTAGCTCTAAGGATTGTTGGGGTAGGAGTATGTGAACAAAGAAAAAAGCGCATTTACTGGTTTCAGCTCTGGTGAAGAGTCTTTAAAAGAATCCCCGGGGTCCAAATAAAGGAAAGGACTACAAGAAGGCTTTCTGCTGGGAAAGGGCAGTGATGAAGGAGAAATTTCCTGACAGAACAATTAATCAGTAGAACAGCTTGTCTCCAGAAGTTGTGGGTGCTCCACCACTGGAGGTTTATAAGTAGAGATTGGACAACCATTTGTCTGAAATGGTATAGGTCTCCTCCAAATTCTTTTCCAACTGTTATTCTGTTACGTATATAAGCAGCAACCATAAATCCATGAATAAATATGCACAGGAGCAGGGGTGGGATTCAATCGGTGTTACGGTTTGGTGTCTACATTTTGCACAGTTTCATAAATATAGATAAGCCCGTAATTCCTAATTCCATAGGTATTTATTTGAATTCTTCTTTCCAAGGAAGATACCTCACATTCATAGCATTATCACAATCTAATCTGGAAGTTACATAATTCAGAAAACAAAATCTTAGTCTAATTTGTCCTGTAAACTACACTTTGTAGAATAAAATTCCTGATCACACATTCTGCTAAGCCATACATCTTAGTAATGTGTAAAAATTATAGTGGCTGAGCATGCCTGGCAATAAAGTCAAAACCAAACGAATCACAATATAAATGAGTGTAATATATAGTTTAATCCTAGTGTCTATATTGACTGTATCACAAATGGAAATATTCCATGGAGAGTATCTCACGAAGAATAACAGATAGCAAGGTTAATGCTCTTCCACCAGCTCCTTAAATAACTGTAGATATAAATGGTGCCTAAATAGATAGGGTGTATTTCCATCGTATTTGCCTATTGTACAAATTTGAAAAATTGTATCAATGCAGTCCATGCAGCCCAATATAGTCTATACTGAATGACTATGGTTTACCAAGAAAGGACTTTTTAAGTGATCATCCTAAGCCACAGTAGTTATGTTTTACTATTTGTTATGACACCATATTCCTATCTACTTATTCTATCTTGTGTTCATTTTGTCATACTTGGAGGCTTCAGTGGAATCTGATAATTGCTGATTCTGGTATAAAGAAAGAAGGAATGTTAATAAATTTAGAATTGAATGTTTATCCTAGTGAGGAAACAATACAAAAGCAGCAGAATGAGGGGTGGAAAGAGAGAGACAAAGGAGGAAAAAGTCCATAACACAAAGCCCTTGATAAAATCAGACTCTGATGCTGAATTTAATTTTAATGGAAAATCAACTAAAGTTTTAAGTAACAAAGCTACTGTAATATATTTCTTTCTAATGTAACCAAATGACAAGTGATAAGATGGGGAAAAAAAATTCCTTCCAGGAAGGTAACAATGCCCTTCAGTTCTCCTGAATGCAGCTGCCAGAACAAGAGCTATATAAGAGCCAAACAATGCCTGTGGCAACATCTATTAAATGACTGTCTTATGCTTCAAAGCATGTCTGATTTATGTTTCAAAATCCCAAATATTAATTAGTACTGTACAGTTGCTGAATCAGCCTATGCCAAGCTTCTTCTTTCTTTCACTCAAAGCTTTTCCAGTACCGATAAGTGTTGTTTCTCTGATGTGACTATTTAACAGCTCCGCTGATCTAAGTTGGTTGCTATGTGGTAAGCATGGTAGGAAGTGCAATATTGCAACTTCAGAGATTCAGTTTGTAAAAGGTTCATTAATATCTCTCCATCTGGGTATTTTATAGATTAAAAGAGGCAGCAGGCAGGCCCTACCAACTACTTTGTACCACAGGTCGTTTCAGTAACTGTGAGGGGAGAAGAACCCCCAGTACAACAACAAAGAGGTTTTCTTTGTCTTAAAACATTTTTTATTTGTCCCATTCCCACTGCAGCTTAACTTGCAGAAACAGTGACCTACAAAATACTGCTGCCATCCTGGTGCCAGCTGCCTTTAAGTTGTTACTTGCTTCTACTTGTAAAATGACCCAGCAGCACATGCTACTTAGCATTATTAAACAATGGCAGCATTCTGTTGGGGAATCTGCAGAGAATTTTGGATGAAGATAACTAAAACATAAAAGAAAAGTTGAAAGTCCAGCAAATACTCACTAACTAGTTTTAGCTCACAAAGGTGCCCCCCCATGTGGAGAGTTGCTCCAAAGTCTTCTATTGCATGTTGTATCAGCCTGATTAACACCTGTATTCACTATAATAGGAATCTATAATGTAAACCAGAGGTCGTCAACCTTTTGGACCTCAGGGACCACCAAACTCATAATTTTAAATCCCGAGGACCACTAATATGAATTTTGACTAACAGTGGCTTGCTGATGTTGGTGAATGGGAGGGAGTGAGGGAGTGAGGGAAAGAGAGACAGAGAGAGAGAGAGAGATCTGATCTAACCTCTCTCTCTCCCTCCTTCTCTCTCTTCCCTCTCTCTCTCACACACATACACACATTTCAAATTTCTTAACAACCGGTTCTGTGGGCATGGCCTAATTTGTGGGTATGGCTTGGTGGACATGTGACTGGCTGAGCAGGGCTTGTATGTAAATATTATAAATATTTATGTAAATATTGTTTTTTATTTTAAAAAAGAGCAACTTTTACTCAAAATCAAGCAAAGCAGGCAGGCAGATTGAGTTGCTCACAAAATCACAGATTCATTCAGGTATCTATCTTTCTGCCATCGGCTACCTGAGTCTGCATTGACAAATAGAAGCTTCAGTCCTAAGGAAGGTTCATCTCTGCTTAAGAGCAGAGCCAAAGATCTAAAGATTAGCTAGAAAGCAAGAAATCCAACGATTTCCTTCTTTCTAGCTAATCTAAATCTGCCAGCACAGCAGAACATCTGAGGGTCAGAAAAAAAGGAAAAATAGCAACTTAGCAGACAAGTTTGCCAGGTAAGGAGTGAGTGGGCGGGGAGGATTCCCGCAGGCCATGTAGGTGATGCAGTCTTGTGTTCCCATGCAGCCTGGATTAATTGCTTTGGGGGGTGCTCTGAGAGTGACATTTCTCTGCGGACCACCAAAATTTTCTCATGGACCATCTGTGGACCACTGATCTAAACTAACCCTAACCTTGAAAGCTAAGCAAAGAGAAGATAACAACTAATACTCCAATAATACAATTGACTGAAGAAAACACTACTTTTCAAGAGCAATGGAAGAGCGAGATACATTTTTTTCTACCCATTAACTCCTCATCTATTGAAGGACAAAAATACCCTATCTTTTTAGGCCAAAGGCACAGTTGGCCTCCACATGGCAAACCAGGGATCATCAACAGTAAGAAACTCGGACTAGAATATAAAACAGTACTGAGATGTAATTTTAATTTGCTTTAATTTAATTAGACATGGATAAGGTTACTTTCCAGGGGGCATGATGGCTCAGCGGTTAAAGATGCTGAGCTTGTCAGCTGGAGAGCTGACAGCTCAGGTTCGAGACCAGAGCTCCACTCAACAGGGTAAACTCCTGTTACTTGCCCCAGCTCCTGCCCACCTAGCAGTTCTAAAGCATGCAAATACAAGTAGATTAATAGGTACCACTTCAGTGGCAAGGTAACAAATTCTGTGTGCCTTTGGCATATATCCATGGAAACTGTCTTCGCAGAACATGGTTCCCTCGGCGAAGAGATGAGCACCGAAGCCTAGAGCCAGAAACAACAGGGAAACCTTTAACTATTACTTTCCATGTGAAAAAGCTCTTCTTTTAAGAGACTGCTCAAGCAAATATATGTGTTTCTGAATATTGTATAAGCTGCTGCTCCATTTCTAAACTCAATTCAAGGTCCTAATACCTTTAAAACCCTATACTAGTTGGGAACCTCATAGCCTCCAACTCCCTTTTTCGGAATTTTGACATAATCATATGAATTATTTGAGAGGAAGAGCAGCATAAAAATAATGAATAATTAATAGTGTCTCTGCCTCCAGCTACATTTTTTTCCCAGTCACTTAGATATTCTAATCTTCTGTAAATTTCTTATGATTTTATGTGGTTTTATCATCATAGTAAAAACATGTATGTGGGGATTAAACAACAAATGAAGAAGAGTTTTCAGAAGCACCAATTTGAAAATACAACGAACAACTGAAATTGTTGTAGACAGTAAAACTAATAACTCCATAATTGCATAATATCAACTCTACTCTAAAAAAGCAATTTTAGTGTAATAGTTCTTATAATCAAAGCTGGATAGTACTTTTTCATGCATGATGGACAAGCATAACATGACAGTCATCTACACTGGTCAAAGAATTGAGTGAAATATTGGACTATTTTCACAGAACATTACGATATTCAGGAATATACAAACTATTTTTTTCTTACACAGAATTGTAGATCTGGAGTTTAAATCATTAAAATGTGAGACAGTTTCTGAACACAACTCATAACACACTCAAATATACTTTTACAGCCATGTATTTACAAAGTTTTTGCACACTGAGTCATACTGGATGTCACAAGTTTGCCAACTTTAGTAAAATAAAATGTAAACTATGATAAACTGGAACAGTACTGTGCTCATCTGATTTATTTCTATCCATTCCTCTTTGATAAATGTTTTTATCAGTTTTTCCTTTCTATGGAATTTTTCCCTGCTGTATAGTTTCCCATTAACCTATAAACAGATCACAGAGGAAAAGACAGGATTAATGACCTGTGAAATAGGTACAGTACAGTGGGTACTGGCTAATCTTTGCTAACTTAGCCCAAAGGTTTGAAATATAAAAACCCACTTAAAACCTAGCCAAGTTTAGAATGTGATGAACAAAAGTGGATTAGAACATATTTTGTGGAGCTATATATAAAATAGTTACGGATGCAAACAATTTGCCAAAGAAGAAATCCTGAAATTACTGCTAAAGTTTTTTTTCATGTTATTTTAGTGTAAGATCAATTACTGATTTCAGTAAGTAATAAAGTCACTTGATCTCATACTATAAAAAAGTTAAACATCTAAGCATCATAGCAAGCCCACAGGCAGTAGTTAATATATTTAAAGCAACAATAAGTTTGTTTCCACCACAAACTGGTTTCATAATCATTGTAGTCATGGGCAGCCTTGGAAGTAAGAATTGTCTAACCTAGTGATTTTTAAACTATTTTAAGCCCCTGTCACACTGAACCAACGGATGCAAAGAGGATGTAAAACGGACAAAAAACCTTGCCATCCATTCGAAAACGCGATGTACTCACTGCCTCCGTTTGGCTTCCTCTCTATCCGTCCAGCATCCGTTTATTGATGTTTCATCCGCTCAAAAAGTTTTAGGCTGCTTAAAACTTTTGCACGGAAAATGTATTCAGTTCGTCCATTCTGCATCCGCTACGCATCCGCTATGCATCCGGTACGCATCTATAACGCATCCGCTATATCCGCTAGGCATCTGCTGTGCATCCGCGCAACTCGCATCCGCCCGGACGCAGAGAGGAAGCGGAACGGATGCAGAACGGAGGCAGAACGGATGCCTAGCGGATGCAGAATGGAAACAAAGCGTTTCAAATGGAAAAAACGTTCGCAGAGGGGACCTATCTCGGATATTAAGGATGTCTAGAGGATGCCTAGAGGATGCCGAGCGGAAAACCTATATTGCCTATAAAAAGGGGGAGCAACTCGTCTGCATCGCACTTTCAGACCAGCAGACCAGCGGTGCAGACCTCTGCAGCCTTCATCTGACTCTTGCTCTTCTACAGCATCCAGTCATGTCCACCGTGGATTGCGACAAAATCCTTTCGGCAGCCAACATCCTTCTGCAACACTGCGAAACCATCTACAGTCTCTGTGAACAGTACTACGGGAAGAAAAGGAGGCACCCAAAAAAAGTCTGGCTCCGAAGATGGTTCGCCAGAAGAGCACAGTACGTACTTTACGACAAGCTGATGGTGGAGCTCAGGAGCGAAGACCCTCGGGCGTTCCAGAACTTCATGAGGATGCCTCCAGCCATGTTTGACGAAGTTGTGCAGCGCCTGACACCCAGGTTGACCAAGGCAAACACCAACTTCCTGCCCAGCCTGGAACCTGGGCTCAAGGTGACACTCACTCTGCGTCACCTGGCCTCAGGGACCACCTACAGGAGCATGCAGTACGGCTGGAGGGTGCCACCCAGCACCATCAGCTTTGTTGTCAGAGAAGTGGTGCAGGCCATCATCGAAGAATACAAGGAGGAGCTCCTCCAGTGCCCCTCCACTGAAGAAGGATGGAAGAAAGTTGCAGAGCAGTGGTATCAGAAGTGGAACTTCCCCCACACCGTTCGAGCCATAGATGGCAAGCATGTGTCCTGCAAAGCTCCAGCCAAGTCGGGGTCCACTTATCAGAACTACAAGGGTTTCTTCAGCATCATCCTCTTCGCCATGGTTGATGCTGACTAAAAGTTCATGTAAATCGATGTTTCAGGCAACGGCTCATCTTCAGATGCCCAGGTATACAATGACAGTCACCTCAAGGAGGGGCTGGAAAGCAACCTCATGGTGGGCTTCCCAGATCCAGACCCGCTGCCCAACGACACACAAGATGTGCCCTACTTCATCGTGGGGGATGACGCCTTCTCCCTCACAACCTACCTCATGAAGCCCTACACCTCCAAATACATCACCCGTGAAGAGAGGATCTTCAACTACAGGCTGTCCAGGGCAAGGCAGGTGGTGGAGAACGCCTTTGGCATCCTGGCCAACAGGTTCCAGATACTTCTCACCACCATGCAGCATCACCCACAGACCGTGAGGAACATCGTGGAAGCTTGCTGCATCCTGCACAATCTCATGCGCACCCGTTACCCAGTCTTGCAGAACAGGCTCGTGGACCTCCAGCAAGGCAATGGGGACATGGAGCCTGGGGAATGGAGGCAAGGGCAAAACCTGATCGACACTGAGGATGTGCAAGGGCCCAACAAAGCCTCACGTGAGGCGAAGAAGCAGCGCAACCTCCTGAAACACTGGTGCAACTCCCCAGCTGGAGCGGTGGAGTGGCAAGACAAGATGGTAGATGCTTAATGGATGCTTCCTTTAGCCTGTCTCATCACACGGATGAGATTGGGCCATGTATGTTTGGTTGGCCTACAATGAACAGGGCGTTTAATAAACAGTTGTGTTTATGTTGACATGTGTGGATCAATGCTTACATTGTAATTGATAATGAAGGGCCATAGGGGTGGCACCTGGGAGGGTGGACCATACAGTCCCACTATGCTTGCACTGGAGGTTTATCTATCCCACAACTATTACCTATTCCATAGGTATCCCTGCCCATCCCACAGATATCCCTTCCCATCCCACAGGTATCCCTTCCCATCCCACAGGTATCCCTTCCCATCCCACAGCTATCTTAACCCATCCCAAAGATATCCTGCCCATCCCACTGCTATCTTAACCCATCCCACAAGCATGCAAAGGCTAAACCATTTCTAAAAGTTTCCACCCAGACTTTATAGAAAAAAATTAATGAAGCAAGTGTGTGAAACAAAGATAAACTTTATTAATAACAAGCTGTAAAATAAACATGACCCAAGTCAAGTGTCCAAATAAAGTCCACAAATATCCAGGCAGCCAGTCTCTTGCACTCCTCTTGGTCACTCGGAGGTGTGTGCCCAGTCTAAGGTGTTAGGGAGCAGGTGCTGTGGAGGTGGGTGCTGCTGCAGTGCTGGTCTGAGGTGTTATTGGAGTGCCTAGCCCCGAGAGGACAACAGGGGACGGTGTGTTGAGGAAGGTGTCGGACAGCTGGCTCAGCCCCGTGATGCTGAGAGGTCCTTCCTCCATGCCATGGGGTGTCAGACCCAGTACTGAGGACAGATGTACTGAGGCCGGGCTTGGCTGTGGAATGGAGGAAGGAGCAGTGTAGTGGGGCTGCCTGCTCTGCAGCGGGGTGAGGACTGTCGTGGTTGGCATCGGTGGCATCATTGGAACCGGTGGCAACGGTGTCGCCCGATGACTCTGTGCCTGCATTTGTAAGGACTGCTGTCTGTGCTGCTGGACCTCCGGGTAGCTGTAGCCCTGGTAGGTGAGGGGCTGTGGGAAGCCTTGGTATGGGAGGGACATCACCTGGGGTGGAGGAGCAGATCTGGACTGGGTGGGAGCAGGTGCCTCTGGGTCTGGAGGGTTGTTAAGCAGTGTGGTGATCCTCTCCTTCACCACCTGGTACTGGGGATCCGCCATCTCCTTGAGGGTCTGGTTCACATAATTGAGGAAGGGCTTGCGGTTGGAGGAGGAGGATTGGATGGGGACCAACTGAGAGAGGAGACCTATGCTGGTGCGGATAGTGTCCCTGATCTCCACCAGGACCTTGTGGCTCTGCCCCTCCTGCGGTCCGGCTCTCTGCCTTACTGTGGTGGCGGAGGTGTGGGTGGATGCGGCTTCGGCAGCGATGGTCTCGATGTCTCCTTTCTCCCACCGCACCAGGGAGTCATCACTCTCCACCACGCTTTCAACACCTGCCCGGGGGTTCTGCGCCGTGGCACGCTCCACAGATACCTGCATGGAGACAGGGACTGATTCTCGGCCGCCAGAGGACTGGCTCCCAGCAGGCTGCCGGAGAGAGAGGGTAGAGATTTGGGCTCCTGGTGCTCCTTGGTGGCGGACCTCACCCTCCAGGAAGCTGCACTTGGCCATGACATAGTTCTCTCTGTCCGTCAGCTTAACCGTGGCCTGGTCAGATTTTTTGTGGTGCAGCTTCCCGTACCAGGTGTGCATGTGCTTCCACCAGCCGAGGAGCACCTCCGAAGTGTAGCCCATACTCTCCGCCCTCTCTCTCCAAGCAGCCTGCTTCCGCTTGGTGTCCCTGTACAGCCGGTGTCCCTTCCGCCACAGATAGTCGTTCTCTCTCAGCCACTCCAGCACCTCATCCTCGTGCGCTTCCTCAGTGTAGTACTGCCTCCTCTCCCGTTGTTGCATACGCCTCTTCCTCCCTTTGGCAGGACCAGATGGGCCTTCATCAGAGGGGCTTCCAGGTTGTAGGGGCTGCTCCTCCACACCAGCAGCAGCAGCAGCAGCATCACCAGCAGGATCATAATCTGCATCATTATCAGCATCAGCATCATAATCGCCAGCAGGATCATAAGCAGCAGCAGCAGCAGCAGGATCATCATCATCAGCAGCAGCAGCAGCAGCAAGACCAGGATGAGCAGCAGCAGAGTAAGCACCAGCAGCAGGGTCAGCAAGACCAGGAGCATGAGCAGAACGAGCAGGACCAGCAGGACCAGCAGGACCAGGAGCAGCTTCAGCAGAGTACGCAGCAGAAGCACCACTGCCAGGAGCAGCTCCAGCAGAAGCTCCAGCAACAGAAGAGCGAGCCCAAGCAGCAGAAGATGAGTCAGGGACATGGGGCGGGAGGGTGGCCCTGTCCCTCTTGCCAGGGATGGAGGCAGGTTGCTGAGACTTTCGCTTCTTCCCCATGGTTGTGGGGTTGCTGGCTGGCAGGGAGGCTGGCAGGAAGCCTGGCAGGGAGGCTGGAAGGCAGGCTGGCAGCAAGGCTGGAAGGGAGGCTGGAAGGCAGGCTGGCAGCAAGGCTGGCAGGGAGGCTGCCTAGGAGGCTGGGAGGCAGGCTGGCAGCAAGGCTGGCAGGGAGGCTGGCAGCAAGGCTTGCAGGCAGACATGCAGGCAAGAACTCGAGGTATCCAGCAGCAGGTCTTTCCTCGGAATGCTGGCCACGTGCGAGCTGCTTCCCTTTATATCCAGGGGGCTTGCGCAATGCATCCCCCCCGCATGCACAATTAATGCCAGGCATCCGCTAGGCTTCTGCTCTGCATCCGCTTCATCCGCTGTGCATCCGTTCTGCATCCGCTTTTTCCGTTCTGCGTCCGCTTTGCTGAGGCCCCCCAGAAGCCTAGCGGACGCGCCATCCGCTTCCATCTGCTGTGCTTCGGTTCCGCATCCGCTTTGCATCTGCCCTGCGTCCTCCCCACGTCTGTGTTGTCCGCTCCAATTATGCAAATTTTCGCCCCTTTTGAGCGCGGATACAACGGATGTAACATTTTTCTCTTCCATTGTGTCCTTTTTGCATCCATTGGGCAGTGTGACACGGCCTTTACTTTCAAATAGATTAGCTTCAGTTTCTCTGAGGAGAGATCCTTTCATGTTACAATGTGTTTCAACTCATGTTCCATTATTCGCACTCAATACAGAAAATGTTGATCAGATTGGTTGGATTTTGCTGCCTCCGTTTTTCACTCAAGAGAAATTCAGTTTAGTGGCTGAACTATCTTCATGGAAACAAAGGAATCCTTAATAAATTACAAAACTAATAGGTTCTTTAGAATACAGGGTACACTAATTTAGTTTTGGCCTGTTTTAATGGCAAAGGAAAAGTGACATTAATTTGTAAGGGTATTATGAGTTGCTTTCCATTTCATATCAAATGTTCAGCAGAATTACACATAAACTAACAAACTGCTTAACAGTTTACTTATAATTTTACATTTAACATTTATCTTTACCTTATATTTATATTTCATTTATATTTTGTTTTGTTGAGAAATACTATAAGAATCAGTGAAAAAGTGAGATGGATGTTGCCTCAAATACACATTTAAAAGGTTAAATATGGAAACATTTATTGTAGTCTTATGACATAGAATACTTATTTTCTTGGTCATAAAGGCTACACAAAAATGTCACATTTCAGATGTTGCTAAAGGGAAGATTTGCTGTAGCCAGAAACAGCTGTTTTCTTGTTTTATTATATTTTTGAATTTTTCTTTGGCCTTGGAATCAAATCTCACTGGACCACAGTTTTGACACATCTGGAAGGTAGCAGGTGGTATACTATGGGTCAAGGGCACAGGTGTCAAACTCACAGCGTCACGTTGTGGTCATATGACGTATTACAATGTTTTTTCCCTTTGCAGAGGTGGGGTGGGCGTGGCTTGTATGTGATGCATCCAGCCTGCAGGCCACCAGGTTTACAGCCTATGGTATGGCATAATCTCCCCCCAAACATACCCGAATGCACACAAACTGTATTTGCTCTGTACACTTGAGCAGTTGAAAGATTTTCAGCTGGATCTTCAGCACATCCCTCTCCCAATATGTAAGAAAACATGTAAAGAAGGATTCCCTCTCCATCTCCAGCTTCTGGCACAAATTATCCTTCTGGACATTTCTTATTATTCCAAACATACATTGTATCACAAACCAGTTATAATCTCCATTTTTTCCCTGTGAATTTTTAATTTGTTCTTATAAGTGTTTTTTTCAAATTTCCTCTCATTCATAATAACTGGAAGAAGAAAAAAATAACTAAACTTTAAACGTTTATTTTTCTTATTATAACTAAAAATTTGCCAGAGCATGGCAAGTTGGAATTAGACAACTCGCAAAAGGAACTGTTAAATACATGTTAAATATATTGTTAAATACATAAACTTGTTTAAATGCATAAATGTTAAATACATAAACTTTTCCATTAAATAAGAACAGTTGTAGTCAGGTATGGCACTTTATATTTTAGGGAAATATTCTCTGGTAATTATAAACAATGTTTGAAATATTAACTAGAGGACTAGGAAATCCATATTGGCCATAAAAACAAAGCATACACACCAAAACAAACCTGAAACACTTTATTCTCCTTCAGCTGTTTATAAGAAACTTTTTTACACATAACTTCAAACATGGCAAACATAGAATGAATATGTATATATACATTGCTACAACTTTAAAAGCACTACAATGATGTGGGATAATACCCAAAGGAAGCTGAACAGCACACATGTAAGTACCCGCGAAAACTTAAAACACACACACACACACACACACACACACACATATATATATATGCTGTTTAGCTTCCTTCGGGTATTATGCCACGTCATTGTAGTGCTGTTAAAGTAGCTTAAAAAAACAAATATATATGTGTGTGTGTGTGTGTGTGTGTTTTTAAGTTTTCGCGGGTGCTTACATGTGTGCTGTTCAGCTTCCTTCGGGTATTATCCCACGTCATTGTAGTGCTTTTAAAGTTGTAGCAACGTTTCGGCAGAATCTCATCTGCCATCATCAGGCTTCTGTATTGAGTTCGTCTGTAAGCCTGAAGATGATGAATGAGACTTCATCGAAACATCGCCTAGATATTTCCAATTTTACGCGGGAGAAAACCCAAATAACCAAAGATCCACATCCAAAAATACCCACTAAAACCTCAGAAAATATATATATGTATGTATGTGTGTATGTATGTAACATTTTTTATAAATTGCAATGACTAAATAAAAGTCTGACAATTTAAAAAAACTATAATACGTAAATACACAATGAGCTGAACAATATACTAATTTGGGTAACAGGGAAGTATGCCAGAGGTCCTTTCCTACTTAGAATTTTTAAAAAAATATTCAGTGTTTTCATAAAATCCACCTTCCACAAGCCATTGCAAACTTCTTTTGTTAAGTATATTTTCTGATGCTTTTACAAATTCTACTATGTCAAATACATATTTTTAATGCAACATAAAATACATAATGCAAGATACAAGATACAAAAGATGAAGATTGCTAAGTTGGAGAATAAGGGGAAAAATCTATTTTTTCAGAGTACTGAAACATAATTGCAATTAGCAGAATTATACTTAAAAAGAGCCAAGACAGAACCAGAAACACGAGGCTGATATTACAAGGACCCGCTATTTGAGCCATGCTTTAGAAACTGAGGGAGAGGGGTAGTAAAATAGGAAAAAAAACTGGGATTTTTCAGTGCAACATGTGAAACAGAACTCACATTTCTCTAGGAAAATTAAATGAAATTTAATTGGAATGAAATGCCACGTTGGAATGAAATGCCACTTTTAAACTGCACTGTTAGGACTAGGGAAGAAAAAAAAATCTTCAAACAGAGTTCTATCATGGTGTCAGCCTGCCAAAACACCCCTTTTGAGCCTCATAAAATACCACCTTGGAACATTATCTCTAAGTATGACTATGAAATGCTTAGAGCAGAGGAAGTCAAGCATGGCAAAGTACGGAATTTAAATAAAGCACTTGCTACTTACCCTGTAGTTTGCACCATGATCAGCTTACCCTTCCTAATAATTCCAATGCATTGTCTGAAAAAATGGGAACTAAATCCTGGGGGGAAAGCAAGCGGGAAAGTTCCAGAAATCCAGAGATCTAAAAGACTCTCAAATTAAAACCTCTGCCCAAGATGCTGGGTAGTCTGTGTGTCTATCTTTAACTTGTAACTGATTTGGTTTCACATTCCATTGAAGTCCTGCTGGCAAATGCATTTGCACAGCTTACCAATCACAAACAGCCAGATCCACTCTCTTTCGCCTCCTCTTTCCCACCCTCACCCCACGGTTACTCCACCTCTCTTTTGGAGAGCCCGTGCAGCTCCCGTGCTTTAACTTATCTCTTCAAAATGAAAGGAAGGAGTTTATTAATATTTGCTATCCAAGCATAAATAGATATCATTGTGGTTTTGCAGCCAACAGTAAACCATCCTCCAAATGTGGCCGTCCAAGAAAGGCATGTTCTGCTCATAACATTCCTGAGAGCCTGCAGCAACAGAGTACAGGAACTATCTTGCCTTTCACTGTGTGCCTAATTCTATAAGTTTACATCATAGAGCGTACATCACTTCTTAACTCCTGCATGAAAAGTTTAACATCCACTGAATTCAGGGTTAATAAGCCCTAAAATAATATTTACACATGGATACCCAGCTACTCAGGAAAAAGGGATTAATATGTAAATAAATCTATTGGAAGTGAATAAAGCAACATTGAAGGAAAAGTATATAGGAATGCAGCTTGACATAAGGTATAAATCTGTTGCTGTTCCTGTTGGAGGGTTATTCAACCCCCCCATTTTGAGATTATTCAACTTTGTGGGGTTGTTGTTGGGCTCAATTTTTAGTTGCACACATAAAGTACATTCATTTTTTGTTCTTGGCTGGGTTGTGTTTTTGTAGTTCCATTTGGTGTTAGTATTGAAATTGTGTGATTGTGTTCTCCCAACGTAAAGCTCAACTTTTGATGATTTCATGGACAGATCCCTTTATTTTTCTTTTGCTTCTTCTTTTCCAGACAGCAGTTTGGAAACGGGGTTGCCATTGTTTTTTAGATTTTGCCTGGGATTTGCTATAGTTTTTCATCCAATATTCAGCTTCGCTTTTTGAAGTCAAAGCTTCAAAAATGAATTATCATCTGCTATTTTGTAATGGAAGGTCAGAACAACGTAACTCTCAAACCCTCTGAGCATGAGTGTGTGTGTGAGAGAGAATGTGTGCAAAGAAAGGAAAATAGTTATCCTAAAATAGCATCTGCAATTTTTTATTTGCAATTATTTAGTTAAAAATAGAAGAATACTACGTTAATTGATCCAAAACCCTAAATGAACTATATTCCAGCTCATTAATTTTATGTTAGAGTATATTCCTACAAAAGCAATCCAGTGAGATAGGTTAAACCAAGATGGAAGGATTTACACCAAATCATCTGTTGAGCTTCCTGCCCTGAGATTAAACCTAGACTTGAATTTCTATCATTCAGTATCTTAATTACAAACTATTTAAATTGGCCATTTATTGTAATATTTAATAAATGTTACAATATTTAAAAGTTTTCTTTCTAAAAGCCATTTAGATGATTTACATCTAAATCATTTAGATGATTTACAAAAGGCTGCAATTCATTTTTGGTTATCCAACTCAGCTGCAAAAACTTAAACTTTACAGTTATTTACTCTTATACATACATATTTTGTTGGCACAGAGATAGGAGAAAAGGATTGCCAGCTGACTTCCAGAAAAAAGATAGATGAAATGTGATACTCCTGCCAGATCTTTTATTGATGGTTCATTGCTGGCTTGCTTATATTAAAGCAATGATTGGCTGAAATCCAGTACACATTTTCCTAGGAGTAATTCCTACTGAATTCAATAAGGCTAACTTCTGAATAGCTTCTGAATAGCGTGAGTGGAGAACATTGGATTTCCAGACATTGCTGAATTAAAATGCCCAACATCTTTTCTATTGGCTTAAGAGTTACTAGCACTGATCTAATTTTTCCCAAGCAACTGGAAACCCATTTTGGACAGAATAACAGACTTGGAAAAGAACTTGGAGGCCTTCCAGTTTAAGCCCCTGCTCAGACAGTAACCCTATACCATTTCAGACAAAAGGTTTCCAATCTTTTCTTAAAAGCTTCCAGTGTTGGAGCGCCCAGAACTTCTGGAGGCTAAGCATTCCACTGATTAATTGTTCTGTCAAGAAATTTCTTCTTAGTTCTAGGTTGCTTCTCTCCTTGATTTTCAACCACATCTTGTAATGCTTTTAGGTGCTTTGGAGAATAATTGATCCCCTCTTCTTTGTGGCAGCCCTTAGTTATTGGAACAGTGCTATTATTAAAATAACCCCTAGTTATTTTAATCCCTGCAACTGTTCTTCACATGTTTTAGTCTCCAGTCCCCTAATCATCTTTGTTGCTCTTTGCACTCTTTCGAGAATCTCAACATCTTTTTTACATGACGACCAATACTGAATGCAATTTGTGGTCTTACCAAACCATTATAAAGTGTTATTAACACTTCACATGATCTTGATTTTATCTCTCTGTTAATACAACCCTACATCAACCCTTCTCCATGGTTCAGTAGTTTTGAGATCATGTCTGACAGTTCCTTCAGAACCTTGGCTATAATCCATCTGGTCCTGGTGATTTGATTTTAACCCAGTTAAAGTAGTTGTCTCTTCCTTTTCATATTGCTGGAGACTTACACAGGGTCCAACTATGATTTAAGGAGCATTTTTCATTTTTATATCCCTGTTTCAGATTTCTCATTCAGCTACATTTGAGACTATCCACTTGATATCTTTTTTTTTAAAGAAAATTTTATTGATTTTTAGAAATAAACATAAACAAACACAACACAGAACATGAAAACATAAAACCTCTTTTCTGAAAGCAGCCTAATCCCAGGTTACATCTCTTTGTACAGACACCAATCAAATTCATGCTCATTTTTATATACCATTCCATATCTTATTACCATTCTACATTTTCTATATAGCTTCTCCCCTCTTTTAACTTTCTTAATTTTATTTTTATTTGTTTCATCTCAAATCAGATCATTATATTTATATTCTTTGTCTGTCCTATTTCAGCTGTCTATTATCTTTTCTCATTAAACAAAATTCCTCCTATGGTCACTGATTGGAGTATGATGCCTTTATATCTTTCCCCTAAAATTATAACACTTAATATAGAACATAACTTCCATTCGGATTCTGGGTAGTACATTAAAGCTACACGCTACATTTTAAAAAGAAAAAGAAAAGAAAAATATAAATATATAATATAATTAAAACAACAATCTATACCAATTCAATTCTATCATTAATGTTAATATTCATTTAAATTTTAAGCATTTAACAAGACAGGGACTTCCGGCTTGCAGGGCTTCGGCAGCAGGCAGGAATCCGCGATCGTGCACAATTTCTGCCTGGGCGTGCCGCCGGAGCACCCAGAGCCAGCTGGCTTCGGGGCTAAGCCACCCCGTAGAGGTCAGTGAAGATGGGGGAGATTCCAGCAGGGTCGAGGAAAGCCGCATCTTTCCTCCCCAGCTGGCTAAACTCCCTTTCCCGAATGCGGTAGAGCGTCGGTCAGAAATGGCCGCCTCAAAGAAGCCCTCATCCGGAAAAGAATGTGCAGGAGGAAGAAAGTGCTGAAGTGAAATTTTGGCTGACCAAAGAAGTTTTGGTTGATAAGAAAGTTTTGGCTGATAAGTAACAACAATTAAGGCATCCTGGAACACAAATTTTAAAAAAGAATACATTGCTCCCAAAGAAGATTCAGAAGCAGCGAATGAAAGTGAAAAGGGAAAAAAAAATTTTCACTCTCCTTCCTTACATTGACAGCGAACAGAGATGAATGTGAAATCGGAAATATCTGCTTTGGCATCAACAGGTATTTAAGCTAGAAAATTTAATGCCAAGGGGATAATAAAGATTTCTGAATATAAAAGGAAAGAAGGAATTTTTTTTTTGCTATAAGTGGGAAAGGAGAAGAAGAGAATAAGAACAGGATTTGGAAGGAGGAGATAGCCTGGAATCTAAAGAATCTAAAGTTAAATTTTAACAGGACTTCTAAAAGATACATTTTAACTGGAACTTTGTAACCAAATACCCACTTGATATCTTTTTAAGGCAGTTGATAGAGTCACAGGTTGCTAGCTGTCAATTGGTAACTCTAGTAAATCCAGCTCTGCAAATATATATTGAATTAGAACTAGAACATGTTAGAATCAGAATAGTTATAAAGCTGGTATAATTTTCTAATTGATATAATAAATATCCACCCATCAAGTTTTAACTCATTAAGATCAAATGCATGCTCAAATATGGATTTTCATAATGAACATTTTTCAATAAGTCAGGAAACAAGAACCAAGACAGAAAGTAAATCATATGAATGAAGGCAAATATACATGTCCCAGGATAATGTTGCAAGATCCAATATGGATCAGTCACCGGGACCAGAGGTTTTGTCTTCCAAGCTTTTGGATTCGTGCTAGAGTCCATCTTCAGGGAACTTCTCTCTAGCAGACTGTGTGTGTTATGTGTGTGGCACTATAATACTATGCACAGAACAGCACACTAGAGAGAAGTTTTCTGAAGATGGGTTCTAGCACGAGTCCAAAAGCTCGAAAGACAAAACTTCTTGTCTCTGTGACTGATCCAGATTGGATTCTGCGAAATCATATGAATTATTAAGCTCTTGGAGATGAAACTTGGAAAAATATAAATTCATCATCAAAGCAATTTCAATAGAAGGGTAATATGGGAGCACATTGTATTTTTACTGAGTGCAAAACTTGCAACATTTGCAATTTCGTTGCTAAACTTAAAAACTGTTTTATTATTAATATTTACAATTGAACTCAACTCAACATATTAAATTTATAACAGAAGATTAACTACCTTCATGCTAGATTGTCCAACGTACACACAATACTTACTACTAACAAGAAAAATATTCAATATATTGCTGCTCAATTCATAATGGCGAGAACTCTACGCTTCTTAAGTATCTAATAAATGCCACCAATTTCTGGCTAATTCTATTTTTTCACAGAAAATGTTATTGTGAAGCAGAGCTCTTCTGGCAAGAGCTGTTTCTTCCCTACTAAGCCTGAGGAGAAAGTATTTTAACAATTTAAAGCTTTATATACAGTATTTGTAGAGAAGGAAATGATTCTTTTCTCAGCTAGTAATGTCTTTCCATGTCACTTCTCATTTCTGCGGAGTGTATAAAACTTGTTCTTCTCCATAAGTGACTCTGTGAGAGAAGGTTTAATAACAACAAGACACAACTCCACTGGTAATTCATCTGGAGTCTTATACATACAAAACATGTAATTTAGAGACTGCCACAATTTATTTGTGCTCCATTCCTGGAAGGGCTTATAAGGATAAATTAAAGACCTTGATTAGAAAGTCAGTCTTTTCTTTTTTCTATATTTCTGTTTCCATTTTTCCCTTCATAGATAAAATGGGGATCTTTCTTTATACTGCTATTACTAATGTCCACTATTATTTCTGAATACCATCCATAGTTGCTTACATTAATTCTTGCATGAATAACCGAATTTAAAAATGGTATTTCCTCTGAATTTATAATATAAATATAATTTAAAAGCAAAATATAGCATTTTTCAAGAATAAATGCTATGCGCTATATAAGGAATATATTGGGGCATTTATTTCTCAGTATACTGCTTGCTTTCCTAATTTTTCCTAATTGTAACTCATTATAGGCCATTATTTAATTAAAACCAGGAACTTTAAAATACAAGAGGAAACAAACCAACACAGGAAGGGCTTATCTAAACACCATTATTGAAACTGATGGATGAAAGACTGCTTGGAAATCACATGGAAGCTACTAGGGCCTATTTGAAAGCTAGGAACCCCTCACCACACCAAAACAAAAAACAAAAGTATTATAATGTTGCTTTCCAGTAAGAACAAAACAATAACAGAAAACTCCTGTCTCTACCCTGATAATTAAATGTCACTCAGTGAAAATTCACATAATGATGACCTATCACCATAGAAAGAAAAATAAATGCTAAAGCTTCTGCAAGAAGTAACATCTAACTACTCTTGATTTCAAAAAGATAAGCAAAGTCTGACTAGGTGGAAGAGCATCAGAAAATCTCAGGACTGTATACTATTGGAAGTTGAAAAAATATGTCAAAAAAGGACAGTTGCCAAGAAAGCTTTGTGGATGTGACCCTATATCACCAAGAGCCAAGCTCAATTTGGTGGTGGAATTTTTTTTTTTAAATATCACTTTTAAGATCCAAAAGAGTCACCTTGATGGGTGGCAAATAAATCAAATGAATGAATAAATAAAGAAAAGTCCCCAAGACTAGCAAACAGCATTAGCTTTTATATATCAGTGACGTACACAGAAAAGTATTTAATCCAAAATGCTTTTATTCAACCATTGCTTCTATTTTTTAAGAGACATATATTGAAATCCACTTACTAGTGACATTTATCCTCTTTGATACATTTTGTAATAGGGGATATAAACACTGTGGACTGATCGTAAGAGTTCATCTCTTCCTAGCACTATCAACTCCAGTAGAGCCTTAACATCTATTTCCTTCAGACAATCTGCTGAATCATTCCCCTCTCCGATGATTAACTGTAACATGATAAAAGAGAAAATCACCAGAGAAGAACAATAAGGGATAATTTTGATTATTTCAAAATTCTAAAGTATCCCTAAGATTGTGACTCCTTTTTGCAAACATAACAGTAAATCTTCTTCAAGAAAATAGAGCCAGCAGGGCTTCCAGCCCCTTCAAATATACAGTATTAAAGACTAGTTATAGTGGTATCCAGACAGGTAGTCAAAGTCAAAATGACAGCCACAACCATAGTCCTGCCCAGGGGTGGGCTTCTACCAGTTCTCATCTATTCGCGAGAATCGGTTGTTAACATTCAAAGGAGTTCAGAGGACTAGTTGTTAGAAGAAATTACAGGCCTAATCCTGTAAGGAAGGCAGGAAGGAAACATTCTGGTGTTGCTTACAGAAACTGCCTCTCCGTTAACCCTTATTACATTCTTGGCAGGAATAGACTTCCTGTCTCAGGAATGTCTCTGCAGTTTTTTCCCCTCCTTTGCTGGTACTTTGCTTGTGTGGAGTGACCATTCAAAGTTACAATGGCACTGAAAAAAGTGACTTATGACCATTTTTCACACTTACGACTGTTGCAGCATCCCCACAGTCATGAGAGACCTGGCAAAGAGATGCGTGCCTCGTTGTGAGTGATATTGAGTTGGCCACACCCAGCCAGTAACATGACCACCAAGCCATGCCCATCAACTTAGCCACACCCACAGAACCAGCTGTTAAACAATTTGAATCCTACCCCTGGTCCTGCCCTTGTTTACAGGCAACTAGTTATTCTGTCACATAGAAAACCCTGCAGCTTTAACTTAGTATTGTAGTATAAGGCCTACATCCACAAAATATGCATGTAAACCTCAGCAAACTCAGTAGGACTCACTATCAGTAGTGGTATTCAAACTTTTTTACTACCAGTTCTGTTGGAATGGCTTGGTGGGTGTGGTGTAGCTTGGTGGGCGTGGCAGGGGAAGGATACTGTAAAATCCCCATTCCCTCCCCACCCCACTAACCTGCTTTCCAACTCCGTTCTCCTATGCAGGGCAACCAAAGAAGACTCAGCCAATCAGCTGGGATTCCGATCAGCTGGGACTAGGGAGGTAGCGAATAAATGGGGGAGGACCAACCAGAGTTGGTATTTACCAGTTCTCTGAACTGCTCAAAATGTCCATTAACGGTTCTCCAGAACCTGTCAGAATTGGCTAAATTCTACCTCTGACTCACTTCCATTAGTTTGTTCTCTTGTCATTTAAAATGTTTTTTTTCCTGCACAAATTACTTAATATGCTCAGGGCTGGGATTCTACTAGTTCAGCCCATTTTTATAGAACCGGTTGTTATGGTTCCTTGTAGTTTGGAGAACCGGTAAATCAGACCTCTGGCTGGCCCTGCCCCCTCCACCCACTTCTCCACTCCCTGCCCAGTCAGTCCCTATTGCGCATGTGAAACATCATGTGCATGCGTGACATGCCTGCAGCCTGCTTTTGCTCGTCCGCCAGGCCAGCCATTGCTGCCTATCTTTCGCTGCAGCAGAGCAAAAAGCTTGCAAGATCCCATCCCATCCCTTTAGGAAACGTTTCCTGTCTGCTCACAGGTAAGCCTGCAAGTTGTGCTAGCGCATTCCCCACTGTCCCCTGGGCCTCCCATGGCTCTCTCTGGGGCTCCCCAGGCCTCACCCAGCCTATCTACCTGCCCCCCCATCCTCGGGCTCAGCTGGCTGGCTTCCCCACCGGCACAGCCCCATCCTGCCGGCTGTGCTGGCTGGGGCCTGTCTACCTGCTCCCCCATTCCTGGGCTCGGATGGCTGGCTAAGCTGCCACACGTTGCTCTCCCAGCTCTCCCTGCCATATGGCCGCCTCCTGTAAGAGCCATCCTGTAAGAGCCATCGCAGCAGCAGCTCCCCAGCCACTGCCCCAGCTACCTCTGCCGCTTCTACTGGGAGAAAAACAAAAGGAAGCAGGTGGAGGCAGCCAGGTCCGTTGCCTCTGTCCACTTCCTTTTGTTTTGCTGCTGCTGCCATCTCCCCAGCTGCCTCTGCTGCTGCCCCAGCCACCTCTGCCACCTGTGCTGCCGCTCCAGCCGCCGCCTCTGCTGCCACCCCTGCTGCTGCCCCAGCTGCCTCTGCCACTTCTACCAGGAGCAAAATGAAAGAAGTAGCTGGAGGCCACCAGGTCGGCGACCTCCACCCGCTTCCTTACCTTTTGCTGCCACTGCCACCACCGTCACTGCCACCACCTGCAGACAGAGGTACCATACTTTGGAAGGGCTTGCAGGAGTGCTCCACGGCCCCACTACTGCCGCATGCCTCCCCCCTTCTTCCTTTTCCCACCGCCTGTTGGGATCTAGGGCTGGTCTGCAAGGGATCTCAGAGGTCATCTAGTTCAACCCCCTGCTCCAGCAGGAGATCCTTACAGAATCAAAGAATAGCAGGGTTAGAAGGGAGTGTGTGTGTCTGTGTCTGTGCCTGTGTGTCTGTGTGCATGGCTGTCAAAACTCCAAAAACAGATCAAGTAGTTCTGGGGAGATCAGTCATAAATTAGAACACTTGCTAAGAACCAGCCATTAAGTGAGGGCCACTTATTTTTGATTTGCGAGTCACATGATCACCAAGCCATGCCTACCCAGTCACATGACCACATCATGCCCACAGAACCGGTTGTTACAAAATTTGAATCCCACTCCTGACTATGCCTAATCATAAAGCTGATCCTATTCAGGGTTGAACACTAATAAGACAATACTAAGGAAGTCTCATTTTAATTATATCCTAATTCATGTGAATACTAAAAAAGAAAGTAGCAAGCACACAATCTCAGGTTATATGGCACCAAATCAAATTCCTGAACAGACCAAACATTCATATTTCCACCAAATGTTCATTTACCATCTGTGCTTTTTCAATTAGTTCAAGCAAATATTTGTATAACTCATTTACATTCAGGGATTTTCCAGTATTTTTCCTTAAAGAAACAAACTGTACTGTGCTTCCATAGCCAAATGCAGGTTACAATTTTTAATTGTTGGTTTATTTGTTTGTATCCTGCCTTTATAATTTTTACAAATAACTCAAAGCAACAAATATATCCAACAAATCTTCTTTCTTCTATTGTCCCCACAGCAACAACCCTGTGAAGTGAGTTCAGACGAGAAAGAGTGATTGGGCCAAAGTTATCCAGCTGGCTTTCATGGCTAAGGCAGAACTAGAACTCATGGTCTCTTGCTTTCCAGCCTGGTGTCTTAACTACTAGACCAAACTGGCTCTAATTTTGTCACAAGATTATTAACTACAATATAAAAGTTGACGAGCATGGACTCCAATATTGCACATTTGAATAATTGTTTTTATTAAAAGTCATTGAAGACTACAAAACGTGTGATCTGTCCCATATAGCTTTATTCAATGGATCAGTTCATATGTAATACACAATCATGGTTTTTCAGTACATAAGCAACTCACAGTAAGCTTCAGACTCACACACTTTGCTTCTAATTACTTCTCTCCTTTAGGGCATTAGATCAAAAGTTGTTGCCAAATAAATTCTAAATTGGAGAAAATGCATTTGTTGCAGTTCTACAGTTCTATAAGCTGCAACCTGAGGCTACGCATGGCCTTAGAAGGCTCAAAGAGCAGGTTTCAGAGGTTTCAACATATCAAAGAGCGTGAAGAAGATAAAGACCCATGTGCAAAGCAGAGCGATGGACACACTGACTGCTCACTTTGACAATATAGAACACTTTCTTAACTCTCACTCCCTTAAATCCTTCCTGCATTTGAGATTCATTTATTATATTTTATCCTGTGGACCTATGGAAACAATCTCTCAACAAATTTCACTATGCCTTCAACTACTTCCAGACCAACATTAACTACAGCCTATATGTACCCAAAGAATAAGTCCACTTCCTTGTGGTCACCTCAGAACTGTACAAGGGACATATAAATATTTCCATTATACAGGAAGACTACTGGCTGCTCTTACAAACCTACATGCTTCAGCTTCTACCCAAAACACATTACCAAATCTATCTTCTATAGCCAGGCTCTAAGCTACCACCATATTTGTTCTGACCCACCCAAGAGATACTCAATTAATGGAATTAAGCCCAATATTTAGGAAACTATACAATCAATCAATTCCCACAGAGGTCTTATTAAAAGACAGACCATAAAAACTGAATAACAGGACAGTAATTATTGTTTCCTACAGCTTATAATTCAAACCACTCAAGCACATTTTAAATAAGTTACACTCCATACCAGACAATGACACTGCCCTTTCTTGGACATTGGATAACAGACCCATACTTACATTTAGATAACCACCAACCAAAAGCAGATTCCTACAAGTAATAAGAAACAACAATGCTAACATGTAAACCAGATCCTACAGCACAGATGTCTACTTTGCCTCTACACATATATCAGTAGCACCATCAAATACCAATGATTTGGTATTTGGTACCACCAAATACCAATGTTTAAGATTAAAAGCAACTTCAATATGATATATGCTATCAGCTACCAATACCTCTCTAGTTTCTACATGGGACAAATGGGACAAACTTTGCACAAAATAATAGATGTATATATATGACATCAGGACTCAAAACAGGGACAAAGTTACATCCAAGCATTTCAGTCTCCTATGATATTCGAAAGCAGACCTCATTGTGATTGTTTTGGAAACGAATTTTAACAGCACCATTGAACAAAATACTATTGAACTCACGTGCTTCAAAAGGTTTCAGACCATTTCAGAAGAGCTCAACAAACTCAATGAGTTTTAATACACTACAATACAATAGTTAATATGCTATTTTGTAAACTGTTCAATGTTAACCTGCATCTGCATAACCAACCTATCTTCCCCACATTTTCTCCCACCCCAATTTAAATGTACATCAGTCTAACCCCTCTATGTCTCTGATGAACTGAGTTGCAGCTCACAAAAGCTTACACCTTTCAATAAATTATGTTAGTCAGAAAATATGCTACTTGATTTTTTTTTTGGTAGTAGCTTAGCATGCTTCTCTTCCTACAATGTTTCCAAAAGTTACAACTTGTCAGAATTATTAAATACATGAAGAGCAGTCATATTCTCCCTGGTTCATTCTAATTAAGCTTGCATTTAAATTACACCAAAGAATTTGAAAGAAAATACAGTCTTTATCTGGACCTTGCTTCTTTCTCTTTTCCATGTTTTAGACTATAACTAAAGACTATAACTATCACTCAAAGGCCGAAAACGTGCTTCCTGATTAGCTCAAAAAAGCAGTTTTGAATAGTGGCTTCTAATTTTTTTTCTTCAGAAAATTTAGACAAATTAAAATTTCCTAATAAGACTAGTAAACTGTGGCCATATTGTATAGTTTTCTGTTCAATATCTGACTTTGCAAAGCTTAAGTCAAGATGAATTCCCTTTAACTCTGCTTTGAGACTGACCAGTTTTGTGATAATTGAATGCAGCCTCAGTTGAGAATTAGGAATGAATAGTAGTCTCCTTCTTCCATACAGACTGATGTTGTTAACTCTTTGTACTAATTATTTAGATTAAGTGTATATTTAATGTAACAATCTATTGCTTTTGAACCACTTTAAAGCATAGATTAATCTGAGAATAATTTGGTAAAACAAAATTGTTAAGAGTATTTGGGCATGTGATTTTAAGCCTGAGGTAGATAATATGCAATAAAAAAAGTACAATTTCCCCTATATTTGTTTTATAGGTAGGTCTACTAGGTAAGTCTGAAGGAACTAGCTTAAGATTTATTCAAAACGTACCTAAAGGCATTCCTCTTTTTCCTATCATATCAGAACTGGATTACATCTGAAGAAGTCTCTTGGTTGAAAAACAAAACGTTTTGTTCTTCCTCCTGAAGAAAAAGTCCAGTTGCCTTTTGAAAAAAGCACTGTTGGGACAATAAGTATTGAACGTGTAAGCTCACCACAAGGTATGGGCAATGCAATTAAAAATTGCTTCTCTTTGTTTAGAAATTATTGCTCTCTGTAACAGGCAGCTTATTAAAGATAATGATCTCATCTTAAGATAAGGATGGAAGTCATGATTAGCTGCTTCACTGTTTTTTTTAAATGCCCATAAAATTGTCCAAGCATAGTTGCTTATGGCAACAGACTCATAAGTTATACAATGTATTCAGTAAATTCTTCACATTCCATAGTATGCTGCAAACACTGGAATGAATTAACCCCCTGATTCACAGTAATGCTGCATTAAATTGAAAATATAGTTTTAAAATATGCTAATATAAACAAAGCAAAATAATGGCCTATAAAAAAGTTCAAAAATGATAACAGAGAATTATTGAAAAGTCAAATTATTGCATGTTTTGACTTTTATCAAACAGCCTTATATTTTGCCAGGAAGTCAACATGCCATCAGTGTTGGATTTCTTTCTTAGCCAATAATATCAATATCAACTTTGACTATAGTTTTAAATTATTTTGCAAAATCTCAAAAATTTACAATTTTTGGAGATCATGTAGATGAAAATAATGCTAGGACATGTAGAGAGACTAGAAAATAGATGAATGTGTTGTAACATGTATACAAAAATATGCATTCATGTTTCTTTTTAAGAAAAATTTGGACCAATTTGGATCAACTTAGCAAAATTGTCAGACTTTCATGATTTCATATTTTATAGAAAGTATTCCAAAAATATTTTCAGATGTCTGTTGAAAAAGCCATAAATCCCCTGTACACAGGCATCCATGAGCTGGATATTAAGCATAATTTCTTCTCAGAACAAAGATGGACTTGGAGAATAATTACATGAATCCATCCAGTCCATACAAATGCTCAATACCTCAGTAAAGTATTTAACAGCATCACTTCCAGGTTGTGAAATAAAATGGAACTTAGCTTGGTTCTCTTTCTTTGTGCTCTTCCTCGCTTGTTGCTAATTATGGAACAATATAGCTCAAAATCTGCTTTTTTCTGAATATCCTTGTATCATTACCTTCATCTCATCTAAGCCCATAATCAAAGCAGCTTAAAATTGTCCTTAGTTGTTCCATTTTTAAAGAAGTGTTTTTCTCTTTTCCCCTGATATAGTATTTCTCCTGGATATGATCTGGTGCACATTTCACCAATAATTTGATCAATGACAATCAAGGATTGGAATCTTCTTAGGTCTACAGGCCACTTTAGGTTACTGAAAGTAAATTCCATTCCCTTTGGTCACTGAGAACTGACCATGGCCATTTTGAGGTGAACCGTGAGCCAGACTGGATATCTGGGTTTTGCCAAGACATTAAGGTATTCTCCAAAGCAAGACAAGAAGCAATGGGTGGAATTAATCAAGGAGAGAACCAACCTAGAACTAAGGAGAAATTTCCTGACATTTAGAATAATTAGTGGAATGGCTTGCCCTCAGAAGTTGTAAGTGGCTCCAATACTGGAGCACCTTCTTAGTTTTAAGAAGAGATTGAATAGCACAAACAGTTCTCTATCACAAGGCTCTGGACAGTAAATTATTTCAATGACATTTTAAGAATAGTGTTTTTACTTCTGATTTTATGGTTATGTTTTCTATTCTATACTTTTTTAAAAAATGTAAATTGCTTTGATTATTCCCATAAATGAAAAGACATGGTATACATTTAATAATGAATATTTTTCTTAAAAATAATTTTACTGAAGAATCCTTTCCACATAATTGAAATGCAATTAAACACTTATTTCATAAATCACACACACAAACACACAAACACACATACACACACACACACATTTCCAGAGAGGAGATCAGAATACAATGCTTTTCTGTACTTTGCTGCCATAAAAATACTCCTGACTGCCACAATCTTGACTTACAATTCTTTCTTCTCTATGCCTTAAATCAGCACTGGAATGAAAGGTAGAACTGCTTTTTTAAAACATAGGTTTTGATCTTGTGTCGTGGACGCAAGCTCTTGAGATACTACAAAGTAAGGTGTAATTTATGGTTAATGCAAAGTCCTGGCCCAGAGCTAACTTCACATACCTTAGAGTGATAAAGGTAAAGTAGAAGAGAAAGATTAATTGAGGATTTAGTTTCTCACAGGCGGAAATATCTGTCTACTTCTCCACAAACCTTAATTATGGAACATATGGATAATACAAGGGTGTCTAAAAATCCACATCATTCGTACTCCAAAGGCAGTAAATTAAAAGATTGAAAGGGATGCTGTGACAAAACTGAAACAAGCTGTGGTTTCTGAGGAAGGTTCCACAATTAAACTTACGAAATTGTCTGAAAATGAGCTCAAAGTATAGAAATTGGATGAGCGATTGCTGTTAGATACATATATTATTGTAAAGGAAAAATTGCTTTACAGCAATTTTGTGTATTGAGATTCTATAAAAATCTCACTGTCAGATTTTTACAAAAAAATTAGTCTTTTGAATTTCCATAGTAAACTTACTTAACATTCTAATTTTGACATATACATTCTGTCAAAAATATATGTAGGGCTGTTCAAAGTGGTAATTTCTAAAAAGTAAGAATAAACAGCTTTGAGTCTGGATTTTGCAGCCCAGACAAGAAAGGCCCAGAAGATCTAGGATGATATCATATCATCACATCTACAATGACAAATAGAAAATTTACAATATAGTATCAAATAATGCAGCATACATTTGTAGACTAGAACTTCATAAATTATGCTTCTATTGCAGGTTATATTTGTCTCAATCATTAATGAGACATACGTGTGGAACATACATATGGAATGGCAAATAAATTTAATAAATAAATACAATACTATGGTATATAACACCCACACACACACACAATTTTTCTAAACTTTTTGCTGATCTTTTTATGTTTTATGATCTTTCATGTTTTTAACAAAACCAAAATTTGCCTAAAACCAGAGACTGCTGTTAAAAGGGAGAAAAGCAATTTTTGGTGCTCCAAATTTATTAGAACCAATCCTAAGGCAGAAAAAAAGCATGCAAGTTTTAGAATTCTCCAGAACATTGCATCAATTAATTTCACACACAAAACTCCAGAGAATGAGAAGGGGGAGGGGGGAGAGAGAAGCAGAAAAGCCCAATCCATTTCAAAATAGAGGTTGTATACTGAATATAGTAAGTGTTTCATGCATCAGTTTACACTTGACATTGAGGGGAAAAAATGGCCTAATTCTGGAAAAAATAAAAGAGGATGCGAGACTATTTCATTGGCCAAATAAATAATGGGAACATAGAAATGTTAAAGTGTATTAGTATGTTTGAGTAGTTAATTGTTGATGGTACATTTGAGGATTTCAGGGCTTCCCAATGTATTGGATCACAACTCCCAGACTTCACAGCAAAGGATCTTATTGGAAATTCACAGAATTGTAGTCCAATGTACAGAAACCCATCTGTAACAGGCTTTTACAGGCTATAAAAATAAGAATTTTTTATTGGAGAAAATAGCATTTTTACTCAATCAGTGAAAAGCTACAAAACATGGCTTAATATACCCACATATACATACAGACACAATATAAGACTGTAAATAATTTAAACCTCCTTAAAATAGGAGGTAAAGTGTTCCACCTCATTTTAGGTTTTTCACCATGTTGATCAAAGTCAGTTCACTTTGGATCATATCAGAAAAAATCCAACACTGAGACAAAGTATTTATGTGACACCACAACAGAGGATTTATTATACCATTTGCTTCAGCTTCAAATCTACAATATTCCAACTGCAATGAAAAGTAGCAAATAATGTCAGATGTGGCTTCCACCACTAAAATGCCAAAACAAATACAGTTTACTCATCTAATCAAACAACGTACAAAAATCAATCATAATTAATATGTTGGTCTTACACTCACATGCATCAGTCCATAAGAGGATATCAGCACAATGTGAAAAATGATAAAATCATTGCCTCTAAGAACACTCAGGCTGAGTACCAAACCAAGGTTATAAATAAACAGGAGGGTACCTCCTGGGATGCTTGGGAAATTCTGAGGGTTTCAAAAGTACATTCCCATCACTCTCTTGTACTTTGGCTAGCAAAATCTGCTTGTAATCCTCCCCTCTGCACAAAAACAGCATGGAGAAGACTCAATATGCTTGATGGAACATCGGACGGGGAGGGCATGCAAGTGGGCACAGTAGATCAGGAAGGGTACACAGGGGTGTATGAGAGGAGTTGTGAGAGTTGGCTAGAGCATGGGAGGTGCTGCAGGTTGAGAAGAATGCATTGGGATGCACAAGAGGTGCCACATGAGTTGATAAAAACATGCGGAAGCAGCACAAGTCAGGGAGAGTGCATGGTGTGTGCACAAGGTACTGCACAGATTCGGATAGGTGCATGGGGGAAGAGTGGGTGGGGCTTCCTCCCTATCTCCTCATCTTTTAATAATAAAAGATATATTCCAATCGGAAGCAAATATTGGTTTAAGTGGCCATTTTGATTTCCATGAGACTCCCCTAATTGATCTTCCCTAATAGCATAATCCTATTACATACAAGAAAAGTTACTATTGAAGAAATAATAAGTTTTCTGGTTACAATGGAATATAAGTTCTACTGAACCAGTGTTGGGATTCATTTTTTTTTACTACCGATTCTGTGGGCTTGGCTTGGTGGGTGTGGCAAGGGAAGGATACTGTAAAATCTCCAGTCAGAGGTAGAATTTGCCGGTTCTCCGAACTACTCAAAATTTCTGCTACCAGTTCACCAGAATTAGTCAGAACCTGCTGAATACCATCTCTGTACTGAACTCACTAGAAATCCAGAGAAGTAGGAATACACTTTGCACTTCTTTGAAACATGTGGCATCATTTGTAAATACCCAGGTTTTCCTTCATCTTAATAATTTATTTAAATTATATTAATCTTAAAATGATTATTATTCAAGCAAAATGATATATATGTTGAACATTGTACAAAATAATTTTGTTTGAGCATCTTCTCGATTAACGTAGGAATACAGTAGGTAAGGATCTCTGCTCAGACACTGCGTAAGATACTGGCATATCTATGGAACGTTGCAAGCCAGGCCTTTAAAAAGAAAAAGGCTGTAAGTCTAGAAGGAATGCAGCAAACACAGTACAGTGAGAATTCGAGCTCAGGTACACAATAACTTTATCAATTTCACATAAGACAGGATCCAACGGTTTGCCTTTCTATTTCTGTTTTATCATTTTCCATTATTATGTAATGATAATGAGGCATGGTGATAGTATAAAAAGGGCGTTGGTACTTCCCTGATATGCCCATTCTCTGTGATCTGTGAAGAGCATCCAGAGATAGGAGGTGCTTCAGTCTCTTCTGGAAAGGCTGGGCTTAAAACTCTGGGATATTCCTCCCCCTCCACAGGACTCCTCCTCAGCGCCCCCCAGTTTTGCAAAGACTGAGTGCCAAAGTCCGGAACTCATCACCTAATCTAAATCCCTGACTGGAACGGAACCCCACCAGATAGAAAGAAAAGGGTGGGGCTGGATGCTCTTCACAGCTCACAGAGAATGGGCGTATCAGGTAAGTACCAACCCCTTTCTCCCATGAGCTGTTCAGAGCATCCAGAGATGGGACATACCAAAGCTTGGCCTGTCCTTAGAGAGGGACTCTGTCTGGAATGAAATCCATTCCTATATTCTGTGGACCCTCTGCAGGACTCTTCTGTCAAATGAAGCGTCCGCTGAAGCATAGACATCAATTTTATTATTTCTGACAAAGGGAGATGGTGAAGCCCAAGTTGCCGCTCTGCAAATTTCATCTATGATGCGTGGCCCATGCTGCTGACGTTGCCGCACTCCTTGTTGAGTGAGCTGTAATGCCCTGAGGAACTGAGATGGATTGGCATTCGTAACTTTTAGCTATGGTGGCTCTCAACCATCTACCGATGGTCTTGGACAACACCTTTTGTCCTAAGGTGGATGGATTGAAAGATAGAAATAGAGCCTCAGATTTTCTAAATGCCGCTGTGCAGTCTAGATAGATGCGTAAGGCCCTCCGCACGTCAAGTCTATGCCATTGAGGTTTCGGGTAGAAATTTGGAAGGACCAACTCTTGCACTCTGTGGAAGGTTGAATTTATTTTAGGAGTGAACAATGGATCCGGAGAATCACTCTGTCCGCATGAAACACGCACAGATCCTTACGCATTGATAATGCCGCCAATTCAGAAATTCTTCTAGTTGATGTGATTGCAATTAGGAAGGCCACCTTATATGTCAGGAATTTAAGAGTAGTGGTTCTCAGAGGCTCGAACGGACCAGTTGTCAGAGCGGTTAACACCTTGTTGAGGTCCCAGGTGGGATAGTGGTGAATTACAGGTCGTAGGTTTGCAGCACCCTTGAGAAAACTGCGGACATGTGGATGGTGTGCTATGGAACGGAGGTCACCCCAGGTTATCACCGAGGCTAAGGCCACCACCTGTCTACGTAATGTATTTGGAGATAGGCCCTTGGTCAACCCCTCCTGCAAAAAACCCAATAATTGTCCCTAAATGGACCAGTTGGATCGATCTTGGACCCCTGGCACCAGCGACAAAAAGCTGTCCACGTGGCCTCATATATACGATTTGTTGAGGCCCGTCTGGATGCTTGAATAGTGGCAATAGCATCCTCTGAAATTTGTTGGGCCCTTAAATGGCTCTGCTCAGCCTCCATACGGTTAGACTGAGCCATTGTGGGTTCGGGTGAAGTATTGGCCCTTGGGAGAGGGAAACCTTCAACGGTGGAATTTTCCAAGGTTGTTCTCTTGACAGGTCCTGTAAATCTGCAAACAACGTTCGCCTGAGCCAGTAAGGGGTGACCAATATCAATTCCGCTCGTTCCTCCAATAACTTCTGGATAAACCTGGGTATTACTAGGAGTGGAGGAAACACATATAGAAGTCTGGGAGGCCACAGACATCACAGGGCATTGGTGGCCTCCGCCCCCTGAGTCTATAAGCCCTCTGAGTATACCTTGAAATATACCGGGGCGATTGGGCGTTGAGAGGAGAAGCAAATAGATCCATCACCGGTTGCCCAAACCTCCACACTGCTTCCTGGAAGACAGCCGGGTGTATGCGCCACTCTGCCTGATCTATTTTGGCCCTGCTGAGCCAGTCTGCTTGCGTGTTTAAAGCCCCTGTTATGTGTTCTGCCTTGAGCAAAGACAGATTGGCCTCGGCCCATTTGAACAACTTGGTCATCTCCAGCATCAGAAGTTTGGAATGAGTACCCCCCTGTCTGTTTACATGGGCTTTGGTTGTGGTATTGCCTGTCAAGACCAAAACGTGGCATGAATGGAAAAGGGGTAGAACACTGCGTAAGGCCAGGTGAACTGCTCACAGTTCCAACAGGTTGATGCTTTGTGATTGTTTGGAGATAGAGCAAATTCCTTGTGCAGTGTGGGATTGGAAGTGAGCCCCCCATCTTACCAGGCTAGCATCGGTTGTGATCGTTACCCTGTAAGGTTCCTTGAAAGGGCATCCCCTGTTTATTGTTTTTTCCGACCACCCGTGGGGCGATCGGAGAACGTTGTGTGGTACCTTTATCCGGACGTTGGAGGTGGCTTTTCTGGAATGCTGGAAAGGTAGCAGGAACCATTGCAGCTCTCCAGAATGGAATCGAGCCCAAGGTACAATGGAAATAAAAGAAATTAGTTTTCCCAACAATTGAGACAGTAAAGCCAGGGAAATCCTCTTTAAAGCCCTGATCTCTCTGGCCAAAGACTGAATACCGTTTAACCTGTCCTGAGGTAGAAAAACCTTGCCCTCCACAGTATCTATCACTGCCCCCAAATGAACTAGCCTAGTTGAGGGGATCAAGTAGCTTTTATCCCAATTTATGGAAAAGCCATGACCTTGGAGGGAGTCCAGAGTAAACTTGGTATCCAATTTTGCTTTATGTCTGGAAGATGACAAAATTAAAATATCATCCAGATAACATTGTAAGTGGGCAGATTTGATTCTGAGCGAGGTGAACAACGCCACAAGGACCTTGGTAAAGATCCTAGGGGCTGAAGCCAGACCAAATGGCAGGGCAATATATTCATAGTGCTGATCGCAATAGCAAAATCTAAAATATTTGTAGTGGGCAGGTCTGATTGGTATATGTAAATAAGCCTCTGTGAGATCTATAGAGGTCAGATATCGTTCTCTCTGATGCTAAGCAGAATGGACTGAAGAGTAGTCATCTTGAATTTTTGATAAACCAATGATTTGTTCAAACGCTTGAGGTCCAGAATTGCCCTCCAGCCCCCCGAACTCTTTGGGACCACGAACAATAGAGAATAACAGCCATGACCCCGCTGTTCAGATGGAACCTCTCTAATGGCCCGAATATGCAGAAGATGATTGATAGCTTCCTGCATCAACCTCCTCTTAATGAGGTCCGAAGACCTAGGGCTCCTCATGAAAAAGTTCGGGGGGGGGGGAGAATTGAAACTCCAGCGCCAAGCCAAACCTAATGGTATCCTTGACCCACGCATCAGAGGTGGAGCTGTCCCATTGATCAGCAAACAGTTTTAATCATTCTCCAATGGGAACTGCTGTCAAAGGCTCACTTGGGGCGACAAAAAAATCGCCTCTAGTGCCTCTGGGGATTCTACTATTTTGGCCTCCCCGTTGACCTCTATTGGAAGATTCAGGCCTATCCTGTCTGAAACTGGGCCTGTAGCCTGATGTTCTCTGAGATCTGGGAACGTAGGGGCCCTGATAGTAGGACCAAAAGGAACCCCTTCAAAACGACTGGGGCGTTCTGTTTTCAGGTCTACAAAAAAGAGGGGGAAGCACTTTTTTCTTGTTTCTATTTTCTATAAGGAGTGGGTCCAAGACACTGCCAAATAATTCATCCCCCAATATTGGGGCTGATGCCAACTTGCATTTATGCTTGGTATCCGCCTGCCAATGTCTGAACCACAGCAATCTTCGTGCATGATACGTGAGATGCAATGGCCCTCGACGAGAATTTGACAGCATTAAATGTGGCATCGGCGGAGAACTCTGCGGCTGCCATAATTTTGGCTATGTCCTGGTGAGCTCTAACATTTGACACCAGCAAAATATCCCTCAGGTGGGAGAGCCCTCGGAGGAAGGAATGTGTAAAAAAGGACACAACTGTAGCTGCCTTAATGGCCCGGGCATCAGAAATGTGTGCCCTACGTAGTGCTAACTCTGCTTTCTTTTCTTCTGGCCTCAGGGCTTCCTCAGCCTCATTAGGGAAGGTGGAGGGAGAGACCAGAGCCACAATGGATTCATCCACCTCCGGTGTTTTGAGGAAGTTTGCAAACTCAGGTGCCAAATTAAAATATCGCTTATTGTACCCTGTTGGGGCTGGGTATGATGCTGCTGATGCCCACTGATTTTGTACTAGTTCAGCAAACATACGAGGAACAGGGATAGTTTCCGCCTCATTGGCTGGTTGTGAGAATATTAGGTCTTGGGATTCGTCCTGAGACCCTGTTGGTAATGGATGAGGGTCTGATGTGCCTAGTTTGGTGGTGTTCTTTGACTTGAATACTAAAGATTTAAAGAGGTGTGGACAAAAATGTCCAGAAAAGGTAGGTTGGTCGGGAATGAGGCCTTCATCATCCAACATTGCCCGTTCTAGCGGGTCAGCCTCTGACAGTCCCAAGTCCATCTGATGGATTGACCCCCCTCCATGGAGGCCTCCTGGTCCTCAAGGTCCACCTCCTCCCGAAGGCCCTGGGGTGGTATGTTAGGAAAATTGGGGAGTACCTGAGATTGATGTTGCTGGGTATACCCAAAGGAGCAGGCAGACAGGGATCCTGCATCCGAAGCAGTTGAGAAGTGTCTGGTCTGGATGGATTGCTGGAGTCCAGAGGCAATGCCCCTTTGAATTGCCATCTCCATCCATTGCCTTATTTCGATGGGAATGGACTCAGGTAATCCCTCCTCCTGTCTTAGGCCAGCGGCCGAACGTTGCCTCTGGAATTGGCCAGCCAGTGCTCAATGAAGGAGATGTGCCTATGGGGGGTTGTCTAGAAACAGCTTGTCTGGGCTGGGTAGATAAGTCCAAGGGCCCCATCCACAGGTCTGGGTTCTGATCAGCCATAGCCATTTTGTCTGCCTCCCTGGCTCGTTTTTACAATTGTCTTTCCAATGCTAGGTGCCTTCTTTGGGCATCCTTGTCTGCTGCCTTAGAGGCCTTTTTGGGGCCCACAGGCTTGTCTCTGGACTTACTTGGCTTGGAGTGGAAAGTGTTGTTACGTTCCATTTGTATGATGAATTGTCTTGCCTCTGAATGTAAAATTATTTTATTTTATTTATCTACTTATTTTATTATTATTTTATTTTTTTTTAAATTGTTATGATTAGTATTGATACTTTGGTAGAAATTTGAATTTTGGGGAGATGTCTGTCCCTGCAGATGAAATTAGAACGTTCCTCCAGGAAGGTAAGACTGTATATTTATAGGAATAAAAGATTAACTGGTGCACAGTATCTAAGGGTCCCCAGCAAGGAAAACCCCCAATAGATCCAAATTATAGAAAGAAACTCCGGGTCCCTGGTCCCCAGCAAGGGAAACCAGCTATTACAGGTTCTGATGTGACTCCTTGCCTGTCAGAGACAAACGCCCGCAATTTAACTTTCACTCACAATTTCCAGCTGAATAAATGATCCAAAGGCAAATGCACAGAAATGCCTGTATAATGAGTGTTAGTTTAATTCAACTTAGTCAGAAGGATAGCCAAGTCCAAAAAGGGCACAGTAGAAAGTTGCTACCTCAGTCCCCAGCAAGGGAAACCAGCGAGGAATGGAGGCTATGAGATTGGGCGCGAAAATGAAGCAGTCGTTGAAAAGGGCGGGAAGCGGAATCGCCGGTGTTAAGCCTGAGCCGTCAGAGAGACGCTGCCACTGCTACTTTTGCAAGTAAGTACTGTCAGGAGAAACCAGTAAAGCTAGGAAAAACGCGGCTGCGAATGATCCCTTCTGATCGCAGGGCAGATGATCGGAAGATTAGATAAGACTGTTTCCTGAGGCAATAGCCTCAAGCTGCCTGCGGAGTGGCAGGCTCCACTGATTTAAGAGAGAGAAGCTGATCAGAAGGGAAGATAAGGCTGATTGCTGAGGCGAAAGCCTCGAGCTGCCTGTGGAGTGACAGGCTCTGCCAATCTACAAGGGAACCAGTTTTAGAATGACTGATTTTTGAATAAATCAAGGAAAAAGACTGAAGATCTGAATTAAATGGTGAGGGGTTTTAAAGATCCAACCTGAATTTGAGAAAGCCGTTCTAGTCAGGGAGTACACAACCTCTTACCATGAAGGCTGAGCTAAAACTGGGGGATGCTGAGGAGGAGTCCCGTGGAGGGGGAGGAGCGTCCCAGAATTTTAAGCCCAGCCTTTCCAGAAGAGACTGAAGCACCTCCCATCTCTGGATGCTCTGAACAGCTCATGGGAGAATCTTTGAATGTAGCTGCTATTTTCTCTTCCTGTATTCATATCTTCCAAAGTAAAACTATAATCCAAGATCCTTGGCATGTTAGGGAGCTGTATCTTTTTAAGTGGGAGAGACCTGCAATGGCTACATAACCTAGATCTATCAAGTGCAACACAGCACAGAAAAGCTTCCTCCTCCCTGTATTCTTCAAATGTTCTTCTGAACTGTTCAAAACCCATCACAGTCCACACCATAAACACAGAGGAGAATCTTTTGAAACCAGTTCAAAGTAATACATGAATGCCTACACCACAACACGGATAGGCAACATATGGCACTTCAAAAGTTGCATCCATAGTAAGCAAGATTAACAGTGAGAGATGCTGGAGTTATAGTTCAGCATCTGGAAAAGCAGATTGACTATCATTTCACAGAATATGCTAGTTTGTAAGATGACACCTAACTCCTACATATGCTGCAACAAATCAATGTAGTAGCTGCCATTTGATTACACTGCCAGCTTTTCACTTGAAGCCTGACTCTGTACAAAGTTCGTACTTGTCATTCACCTGTGTAATTAAAATCACATGCTACCAAAATTTATGGCAGCTATTCAAAGATATTATGCTAGAATTGCTTAGTGTGCTCTCTATACATCGCACAAGTCTGTTTCTATGGATTATATAACAGCATCTTCTCTTCATCTGCTTCTTTAAATCAGGTATTAGTATGCTTTTATATAATTGTTCTCCAGAAATACCTTTCACAAACTTCAATACTCACATCATTATGTCACTTTTGATATTTTTAGGAGAAATAATTTTAACATATAGACTTGGATTTCAGAAGAATTCTTCTGTTTTGTCCCTTTCTTCTACTATGGATATTTGGGTGTAAAATGAAAACAGAAATTTTAGCAATGTTCTTCCTTGGGTTCAGTGGAACTTACCCCAGAAGTAGTCAACCTCCATATTTTTCCAAATGAAGTTGTATCAGTTGGAGATTGTGCACTAATAGGATGAGTCATGATGAGAGGTAAGTGAATTCAAAAGTAGACGTCAAAATTCAATCTCTGATATCCCCCTTCTTCTTCTTTTACTTCTTTTGGTAAGGACAGATAGTTTTTACTAAGGATCTGAATAAATCATTCATAAAATATATTTGAAACTCAAAGTCCCATATACTTGTGATCAGGGATGCACATTGCCCAGTTGTAGGATTCAAATTTTTTTATTACTAGTTCCGTGGGCGTGGCTTGGTGGGCATGGCAAGGGAAGGATACTGCAAAATCTCCATTCCCTTCCCACTCCAGAGGGGAGGTTACTGCAAAATCCCAATCTCTTCCCACCCCACTAACCTGTTTTCCAGCTCCGTTCTCCTTTGCAGGGCAACAAAAGAGCCAGCTGATCAGCTGGGACTCGGGAGGCAGAGATCCAGTCAGAGGTGGTATTTGCCAGTTCTCCGAACTACTCAAAATTTCAGTTATTGGTTTTCCAGAATTGGTCAGAATTTGTTGAATACCACCTCTGACACTGCCCAACTGTAGCATATAGAACTGCAATCTAAATAGCTAATGAAAATCCTATACATTTAAGCAAAGAGGGGATAATAAATTCATTCACCATTTTTGTTTTAATTTAACAGGCTATTCATCCAATGTTGTTTATGAAGCATTAAAAGGCCTGTAATAAACATTTTAAAAAAAAAGCCTACCTGAGATTGTTCTTCTGTAGCAGCACATACAGATTTGCTGACATTTTTTAATATAATTTCAATCTGGCTGCTTATTGAAGTGGGAACATGTTCTACTTTTAGCTATATTTGCAAACAATTCTGTGGAAGGATTTGTCACTGCAAAGAGAATCTTGAAAGATGACAATGTCCGCATCTGTTAACTCTTTTGAGTCTGTCACTGTGCTATTTAGAAGGAGCAAACTGCGATACAACACAAATGGAAATTGTATGGAAAACTATCTCAAACTATCAGTTGAATATTTGGCAAGATCAGCTGAGGATTAAAATGAATGTTTTCTTTAAAAAGGCTAGTAACATTTTTTTTTACCCTTAGAATAGTATCACAGGAAGAAAACTGATAGCAATTAATTAGAATCTTTAAAATTAAGAGTATCATTCAAACACAGACTTATGGGAAGAATACACAATCCAGTTAAAAGGCTGATTTTGAGTAGGCCACAATTGCCCATTGCCAGTGCCATATGTTTATGCTGTGAAAGGGTTGATGAGTAGGTATAGGTTGCATATTGATACAGATGGGTTAATGCACACCACCTTCCAAATTATAGTTACATGTTGTGTGGAGGTACCCATCCTGTGCTGATTGGTTGATCTGACAGCCTGTTCTTTGCTGTTTCAATGATCCACCTAGACAGAATGTTACATTTGCAGAAATATAAATGGAACACCTATGCAAGTGTCCTGAATGACTGACCGCATATACTCCCTGATATGCAGTGCCAGAAAAGTCTGCTCAACCCTTAAGACAGAAAAATCAATCAAATTTATTATAGTAGAAATGCCATAAATTCTTTCCATGTTGAAAATGTGTGACTTCTGGGTTGCTATTTTCATTCAATGTGGTAGTAATGTAACGTGCTAGGCTTTAAGAAACCAAGGGCTTGTGTCATGTCCCTGTTGGGAGTCTGAATCTGTGGGGGAAGATGAGCTGGAATAAGAGCTGACAGAGATCAAGAGAACGGCTCCATTGGTCTTGGAGGAAACTGGAGAAGGGCAGAGTCAGTCCAGGCAAAGCTTTTCAGGATTAGAAAGGCTTGCAGAAGGAAGGAGCAGGAGAGCCAGAGCTCAGGCGAAAAGCAAGGACTACCCCCTCCTGATCCTAGAGTACGGAGAGAAGAGAGAAGATGAGACCAGTGCAGACTGAGCCGGCTATGAGGGAGGAGAGGCCACCCCTTCACAAAGCACCTGGGGACTGAAATGTAAGGAAGTGCTGATAGGAGTGGCATTTGTCAGGAACATGCATTGAATCTGTGGAGCTTTGTGTGCACTTGCCAATGCCTGGATATTATTGTGCTATGTCTTATGGGGCTTGCCTGGTTTGCCTGCTTTGCTAAACTTCTTGCTCTGATTAGTGTTTGGCTAACCTGGTTTACTGAATTGTTGGCCCTGGTTACTGTTTCACTAACTTGGCTTATTGGACTACTCTCAGCCAGAGTCTGCTGAAGGTGCGTGTGAGAGTTTTGCTCCAGGACATGTAGGGTTAGGGTTAGGGTGGGGATATTTGGGGGTGAAGTTAGAGCAATAAAGGGGAGTTAGATCTGTTCTCTGGCTGTGTTGTTTTCATGCCATGCCCCAGGTATCACAGCTTGAGCCCACAGGATATCCATTTGCATGAAGTGCACAAAATGCTCATTGTAGATAAAGATAACAAACACAGATCAATTTCAAATCATAAAGAGCTGAAAGGGAATGTTGAGGCTTTCAACCTTTTGCTCAATGTAGAAATCCAACATTTCAAGTCTGTTTTGGCATCCACCAGAATACATACAGAGAAGAAGAAGCCATGACCTCAGGTATGTGTATGTTAAAATTATGTACATCTTCATTTTCACACCTAAAGAGATAATGCATTTGAAATAAGAGTTTGATTAAAAACAGAGTATACTCTACAATAAGTGGTAATTTACTTCACAGGGTTTAGCATTGTACAGGAACATCCTACCACTTATTCCCTGACCTCTAACAGGTTGCACCCACTTTGCAAAGACCTAGTTTCAACTCTCTGAACCTTTATGAAGAAACAAAGTTTACTCATTAAGTTCCTAGGATTTTTTTCAGATCAAGATATCTGAGTTATCAAGAACTAGTACCTTTTCTTTTTAGCACCATGGCTTTTTTGCTTCTTCTATAAAAGTGGAGTTGTACTAAAACAAAAACACATCTAGTTGTGTCACAGTAATTGACAATTCACCAACATCAAAAGGTATGGTTTTCAGCTTCAGTTAATGATTTCATCATCAGATAAGCTGGAAAAATTGATTTGCACCACCACTTTGATAACTATCTTATCTGCCTTTTGATTTCTAGACTTGCCAGTTTCCACACCTTCTTCTTCTGTTCTCTCCTTCACTTTCTGGAGCTGCTGAGAGATTCTCTGTGCATGCAGTTACATTAGGGCTGTCAAAATCCTAGTCCATGGGCCAGGTCCGTCACACGCTAGCCACGCCCACACTCGGTTTAGTGAAGGGGGGAAAGTCCCAATATGTCACGATACTACCGTGACAATGTAAATTTGACACCCCTGAATTACATCATGAAGCAAACTCTGACCTTACGGACTTGCATTCTGACAACCGGCAGTTTTAGACTTGCAAGATTATGTTAATGTAGCTGCAGATTAAAAGTAGAAATCTCCCTTTTTATTGCTTGATAGATTAAGGCCGATCCTTCCTACATTTCTTTCTTTGCCTATTATTCAGCTGTGGGGTCCTCCCCCTTTTATCTGATCATCCCCTGAACAACATCTCTTCCCGTCATTTCTCAAAGTCATTCTCACATATCTAATTGCTCTTAGAGGAGCTTTGTGGGGTTTCCTTTTTTACTTTTGTTGTATTGTTTTATTTTTTTTTCTTCATGTTCTTTTTTAATGTTTTATTCACTCAGTTAATAAAAATAAACAACTAATAAATCTATGACCAAAATGTCATCCAGGTCCTTTCCAATAATAAAAATATATCCCTTGCAGTGATGGGATGGAATATAGCAGTCTGATTGGTTGGCAGAAGTTAGAGATCTGTCATGGGAACATGTGACAAGTTGAAACTTTGGGTTTGATGTCTATTCTGACATGAAGCCACTCAAAGTCCCAGAGTAGCAGATGGATTGTTTCAAAAACTCAACGATATCCAACTGGCCAACTGTCATGGCAGAGCTGCAAGGTTTCCTCCCTCAAAGGAGGAAAAATACACAGCTGGTCAGTTTTCTTCATTTCCAAGGAAAGGGGAGAGATGAAAGCCAAGACCTCCTCTCAGGATCATCTGTTTGAGCCTACACATAGGGATCTTGTGCTTGCTGAACAAACAGAGCAGGAATTTGGTTTCTGGCCTCCAAATCTGATGAGATGGTTATCAAAATGTAGGTGCAGATCAACATTTCTATCTTATCTGATGATGAAATCATGAACTGAAGCTGAAAACCACCAAATGTCATAAAATGGAATTAGGATGGAGAAGACAGCCATTTCTAGGCACAGGATGCAGGCAGTGAGGTTCATAAGGTGGAATATGGAATCAGTCTGTTGACTGTTCCAGCTACGAGGACAAATAAGTTCAACCTGTAGTGCATCAGACAGTTTCTCTTTAAATGGTAAATCTAAGCCTCCTTCATTCCAGCTTAATCCTGAGCTAACAATGTGTCTTGCCATAAGCAGTAGGGCTTGTAGTTGGAAATCCTTGTTTTATGGGATCATCAAACTTAGTGCTTAGGAGCAAAGATAGCATAGTTGTCCAAGATTAAGTTGTTCTGTAGCAAAAGAGGAGTTTTCCTTTTCATAGTTCCTCTGCCAGCAGGCCAACTGATTGACTATATCCCTGCCTTTTATTCCTCAGAACTCTGACCATCTCTATCTGGGAATAGTTCTCACTCAACAACTAAAGTGTATGTTATAAACTGATAATCTGTGTATAGTCATCTAGCGTTCCCATCAGGAGCAAACAGCAATTCATGAAGAAACTTTCTGTGGAACATTGAAATGCTTAAAAAGAATCCTCCAGGTTTTTCACATATTGGATAGAAGGGGAAAGAGATCCTAAGGTTAATTTGGCTTTTAAAAGAACAAAAACTATCATCAACTGAGATACTGGATTTCCATTAGACTCCACAGAAAAACAGCAAGCATGCTATATTATTTCACATTTAAATTACTTACAGCTAGATAGTCTCCTTTGGAGATCATTACATATAATCCAAACTGTCCATAATTAGGCAATGCAGAAATTGCACATTTAGCTGAATTAATCTGTAAGTGATAATTCCCTGATATCTGCAAACAATATATTCAAATATTATGTGTATATATCTCTGTCTATACAACCTTACAACATGGTATTTAAAGAACATCTCTAAAATCTGAAAAATAATGCTATCTGTAAGTTTACATGCATATTTTTGTGTATGTGTATGTATGTATGTATGCATGCATGTTTGTATGTAAGATTCTATGGTTTTCAGCCTTTTAAAAGATATTTCCAAGTTGAAAAGAAGAGACCTAAAAAGTAGAGTGGACACTAAGAATTGCTTAGCCTGCTTCTTCACAAATGCTTGACTATTCCAACACCAATTTCACAGTTAAGTTCTAAATCTATGCTACCAGGAATCACCATAATTTTAAAAAATTCAAAGTTCCTGAAGTGTGCAGATGCCAGAGTTGAGAAGGCATGGGAATTAGAATTCTCCTATTTAAACAAAATTGAAAGGAATCCATTTGTCATCTTCTTGTACACACTGAAATGTTTGTTTTCCTTATTAGAGCATCAATGGCAGCCCATTGCACCAAGCCTGCAAGCTAGAGTTTAAAGTGTTACGTGCAAATGTTCCTTAGCAAACAGGATAGAGAACCAATTATAACTAGTGATGATTAACTCTGAAACTTTTTTCCTGCTAGAAAGCTATTCTGCATAGTTCAGGATCCATAGTTTGGGATATATACCTCTTAGGTTTCAATAAAAGTTTTGGGAATTATACTGAAATTTATTTTTTTCAATTAGGGTTGCTAACATTTTCAAACTTTTCTTACTGGATAGGAAAACAGAAGCAACATTCAAAGTCTTCTGCAGCTAATTACAATAACACCAAAGCATACAGGTCCCAGATAACATTCCTTACATATGTGGATCTGAAGTGCAAATACACAAGAGACCCAATCTGCATTGCATGCATGTTTTGTAATAACAAGTCAGCAGGCTACAACTGCTGCTATTCCTGTGCATTAAATCATTCTACCTTAAAAACAGGACATTATAATGAAACTCCAAGCATCCACTTTGCTTTCAAGGTTCACACTAAACCTTTAATAAGGATACATATCTACTTGTACAATATATACTGACATTAATGGAATTTCTGGGGTCAAAAAGGAGTGGACATATATTCAGCCCTAATCCTCTCAAAAATCAATATGTATTCTAATCTCAAGGCCAATAGCATGGAGAATGGATACCATCTAGAAGTTAACTAATACGGGGGACTAATCTATGTTGTACAATGTACTGTTGAATTGAATTTGTAGTTTTAGGTTCACATAGTTGCAAGCAAATCCCACTGCAAATGATGATATGTACTCCTGAAAAAAACATGCATAAAATGAGACTATGAAAGATTTGTTAAAAGAGATTCTATCTTACTTGGAATTATAAATCATGGTAAAATGTCTTCAAAATTTGCAATCAGATACAACTGATTTAGCTGGACAGAAAGAGGAGAGGAGATAGACTGTCTTCTCCAACTTGGCAAACCAAGCCTTTCGGCTGAAACTCAGTTTTCAAGGCATCAAATAAGCTTAGGTTACTGCAAAACCAAGATTACCTTTTTTACACTCAATGTGAATTTCGCCTGGAATGTGATAGATTTATATTGTTATTTAATCTTGACTGAGTCTCTACTAATTGCTTTTCAGACCTACAGGGTACATTTGAAGGCAGAGATCCACAGTCAAATCTCCCTCAAGTTCAGCAATGTACTGGTTGAAAGAGATGGTGTCCTTTCCCATGATTTCAGCTAAACCATCCTGAAGACTACATCCCACCAGAGGTCAAAAAGGAAATGAGATACAGCAATAGTCTCTCCAGCAATCATCCAGAAAGAAAATAAACACTCTGAAAAGGAGAATTCCACCAGGTCTCCCCTTAAATTTGCATACATTTAAGTGGCAACAACATCGTCATAATATTCACAGCACATCAGAAATTGAAGGAACACCTTTTTACAATCAATTCCCCAAGTAGACATACTGTAGAATGCTATAGTAAACAAAGGGAGATATTTGCAACAGTATTTCCCCCTGTGCATATACATTGCATTTCTTTATAATAGAACCCCCCCTCGTGCTCCCTCTTCTTATTTAAGATTTACAGAAACAGACTCTGCATGAACTCTACTGAAATAATTTAAGACATTAATAACATTGTCTTAATGTTGACAATTGAGACATTGACAATCTCTCTTCAATCTCAAGGTTGTGTCATCAGTACATTTTGCTGAGCTAAACCAGAGGCCAGTTATTCTAGTGTTCCCTAGTGATATATTGTGTAAATTATATTGTTATAATATTTAACATTTGTACAGCACCTATTTTAAAAACTGTGCATATATACAATTTTGTAACTTTACCCCTAATGAACTGAGAAGGCTAGGTTGTGGAATTCTGGAGATCAATTTTATAAATTGACCCCTCATTTTTGCAGATTTAGCTCCTGAAGAAAAGACTTTTGTTCAAAATCATCCTGGGATTTCATGATGGAAGTGAGAATTTGACTGAGAACTCCCTCATTTGTAGCTCAATTTTATATATTATTTCAGCTACATGTGAGCTCAACCAGACTCTCAACTCTTATGGAGAGGTCCTCAATATCCGACAGTAATGGGGGCTTCTTTTCATCTAATTGTCAGCTTCATGCCATTCTCAGTCTCGGAGAGGAAACCATGTGATTTATTTCTATTGGCTATTGATAATTTTAGGCCAAGCCTCTAAAATAAAGCATTTATGTTCCTTTTTAAGCACATTATAAGTGGGGGAAAATGAATAAATGGTCTCTTATTTTCACTGTGATGAGAAGCATAACATGAATTTAAGTGAATGATAGTTTTTCTTTATTTACTATTGCAGCAAGAGTTAATACATAAGAATTAAGGGAAGGCAAAACTATTACCGTCTCACTGTAGATAATAACAAATCACCCAAAAGAGCGGTTACCCCAAGGCAGTAAGTGGATAGCCATAATTCAGTGTAGACTGTTTCTCCCCTCCCAAAAGGTCAGTCTCTTGATTCAGACATCAGCCTTTTTGGAAGGAAGTGAATTTTTCCAGATTATTAATATGCAAGCACACTTGCCTCACAGGATATGCATACATGTCCTGTTGGCTTGCTTCCATTTATGTCCTTCTGTTTGGATGGCACCCTGCCTAATAATAAAACATGATGGACTTTGATGAGCAGCCAACATTTGAATCTTTTCCCCACTTTACACTACGTGATCAGACATTGCAATTCAGAAATGCAATTTCAAAAATAAAGTTAAAGCATCATATCTTTGACAGTTTGTATTGTACTTCATTTGAGTACAGTACTTGCAGTCTACCCTGAAGCATATTTCACTGACAATTGCCACAAAGCCCTTTCAAAAAATGAAGGTTAAAAATAACTTCTGAGGACAACGCACTTCTACCTTAGTGTGTGTGTGTGTGTGTGTGTGTGTGTGTGTGTGTGTGTGTGTGTAGAAAGAAATAAAGAAGTACCTCCCTGTTTATTCCCACCAGGTATAATCAACATTAAAAACTTATCACTATCTCTTCAAGTAAAACCAAGCAAGTCTTTATCCCATACCACAGCCCATTTTTTATGAACCGATCTCTAGAACCTCATATCTCCATATTAATTAGTAAAAGGCTGATTAGAAATTTTCGGTGAGCATCATGGCATCCCTAGAATAGAGGGACAACATAGCCTATGTGAGGGGTGTCAAACTGGCGACCTGCAGGCCGGATGTGTCACATGAATGGGAAAAATGTGAATGGGAAAAATGTGAAACATCACATGATGACAATGTGACTCTGTGAGCTTACACCCGTGGCCTATGCAGATGTTGGGTTCACCTGAAGCTCACTTCTTAATCACTTAATCACTAAAATAAAATTATTATTTTAGTTGCATAGGATGCTTAGACTGGATGTGGTACTTTTATTTACCTACTGAGTCCTTCCTGAGGACTTGGGATAGGTAGCTGTTGTTGTTTAATAATATTAAAGGTATTGTCAAAGGATGTAAGCTGTTCCGATAAAGACGCCTTTTGCAATTGACTAGTGGTAATTTTGTCAATGCTGATGATGTTCAACTGGTGCTCCAGATGTTTTCAGATTGCACCCAAAGCACCTAACACTGTATTATGTTTGATTTCTTTTGCCACATTATCATTATCATCAGCATCATGATGATGATGAAACAGTTTCTTAAACATTGAGAACCCTCAGATCAGATCTTTTTGAAATCACTGGGTGAGAAAATATTGAAGAACACTCACAAGTTTTATAAAATTTATAAAAAAACAAAACTACAGGTTTAAAGATTTTTAAAAAAGATTTGTTTTGAATATACAGTAAAAGGATGATTAGTGTTGACTTTAGAATGTTTTAAATAGATTAAGAACTCAGAATGACTTGGTTTAGGATTCTGAAATTAATTGAAAAATATTTTCCATGGGAAAATATATATGTTTATATTTGTAAACAACTGATGATTTTGAAGTTTGGATACTAGAGGGCAGGAAAGGGAAATAAACCCATCAATGGCTATCTTAAAGAGTAAGCTGAAATGAAAGAGCTTAAGCCCATGTCACACTGGCCAATGGATGCAAAAAGGACACAGCAGACGAGCAAAATGTTCCATCCGTTGTTATCCGCTCTCAAAAGGGGCGAAAATTTGCATAACCAGAGCGGATAATACAGACGTGGGGAGGACGCAGGGCGGATGCAAAGCGGATGCGGAACGGAAGTCCAGCGGATGGAAGCAGATGGGAGTGGGTGGCACATCCGCAGGGCTTCCGGGGGGCCTCAGCGAAGTGGATGCGGAACGGATACAGTGGATGCAGAGCGGACGCCGAACGGATGAAGAGGATGCAGAGCGGAAGCCTAGCGGATGAAAAGCGGAAGCCTAATGGATGCCTGGCATTCACTGCGCATGCGGGGAGGATGCATTGCGTCAGCCCCACGGATATAATGGAAGCAGCTCGGAAGCAGGTTGCCATTCAGAGGAAAGACCTGCTGCCGGACACATCGACTGCCTTGCCTGCCCTGCCTGCATGTCTCCCTGCATGTCTCCCTGCCAGCCTTGCTGCCAGCCTTGCTGCCAGCCTTGCTGCCAGCCTCCCTGCCAGCTGGTCTGCCTGCCTTCCTGCCAGCCTTGGTTCATGTCTGCTTGCCAGCCTTCCTGCCAGCCTTGGTTCATGTCTGCCTGCCAGCCTTGGTGCCTGCCTTCCTGCCAGCCTTGGTGCCAGCCTCCCTGCCAGCCTTTCTGCCTGCCTTGGTTCCTGCCAGCCTCCCTGCCAGCCAGCAACCCCACAACCATGTGGAAGCACAGCAAGCCTCAGCCATCTGCTGCCAGCCCTGGCAAGAGGGACAGGGCTACCATCCCGCCCCCTGGCCCTCACTCTGGTTCTGTTGGGGCTTCTGCAGCACGGGCTCGCTCTTCTGGGGCTGGGGCTTCTGCTGCTTCTGCTTCTGGAGGAGCTGATGACAAGCACTCCAACACCAGCCACCTCCACAGCACCTGCACCCTTCACCCCTGAGACTGAGCGACCAAGAGGAGTGCCAGAGACTCATTTTTGTCTTATAGCTTGTTGTTAATAAAGTCTATTTATGATTCACACACTTGTTTCATTTCTTTTTTTTTTAATAAAGTCTTGCTGGAAACTTTTAGAAATGGTTTAAGCCTTTGCATGCTTGTGGGATAGGTTAAGATAGCTGTGGGATGGGCAGGGATACCTGTGGGATGGGCAGGGATACCTTTGGGATGGGTAATAGCTGTGGGATAGATAAACCTCCAGTGCAAGCATAGTGAGACTGTATGGTCCACCCTCCCAAGTGCCACACCTACGGCCCTTTATTATCAATAATAATGTAATAATTATCCACACATGTCAACATAAACACAACTCTTTATTAAATGCCCTGTTCATTGTAGGCCAACCCAACATACATGGCCCAATCTCATCCGTGTGATGAGACAGGCTGAAGGAAGCATCCATTAAGCATCTACCATCCTGTCTTGCCACTCCACTGCTCCAGCTGGGGAGTTGCACCAGTGTTTCAGGAGGTTGCGCTGCTTCTTCGCTTCATGTGAGGCTCTGTTGGGGCTTTGCACAACCTCAGTGTCGATCAGATTTCGCCCTTGCCTCCATTCCCCAGGCTCCATGTCCCCATTGGCTTGTTGGAGGTCCACGAGCCTGTTCTGCAAGACTGGGTAGCAGGTGCGCATGAGATTGTGCAGGACGCAGCAAGCTTCCATGATCCTCCTCACGGTCTCTGGGCAATGCTGCATGATGGTGAGAAGGACCTGTAACCTGTTGGCCAGGATGCCAAAGGCATTGTCCACCACCCGTCTTGCCCTGGACAGCCTGTAGTTGAAGATTCTCTCTTCACGGGTGAGGAGTCTGGAGGTGTAGGGCTTCATGAGGTAGGTTGTGAGGGAGAAGGCGTCATCCCCCACGATGAAGTAGGGCACATCTTGTGTGTCGTTGGGCAGGGGTTCTGAATCTGGGAAGCCCACCATGAGGTTGCCTTCCAGCTCCTCCTTGAGGTGACTGGCGTTGTATACCTGGGCATCTGAAGAGGAGCCGTTGCCTGAAGCATCGATGTACATGAACTTGTAGTCAGCATCGACCATGGCGAAGAGGATGATGCTGAAGAAGCCCTTGGAGTTGAAATAAGTGGACCCCGAGTTGGCTGGAGATTTGCAGGCCACGTGCTTGCCATCTATGGCTCCAACGGTATGGGGGAAGTTCCACTTCTGATACCACTGCTCTGCAACTTTCTTCCATCCTTCTTCAGTGGAGGGGTACTGGAGGAACTCCTCCTTGTATTCTTTGATGATGGCCTGCACCACTTCTCTGACCACAATGCTGATGGTGTTGGATGGCACCCTCCAGCCGTTCTGCATGCTTTTGTAGGAGGTCCCTGAGGCCAGGTGGCGCAGAGTGAGTGCCACCTTGAGCCCAGGTTCCAGGCTGGGCCGGAAGCTGGTGTTTGCCTTGGTCAACCTGGGTGTCAGGCGCTGCACAACTTCGTCAAACATGGATGGAGGCATCCTCATGAAGTTCTGGAACGCCCGAGGGTCTTCGCTCCTGGGCTCCACCATCAGCTTGTTGTACAGTCCGTCCTCTGCTCTTCTGGTGAACCATCTTCGGACCCAGACTCTTTTTGGGTGGCTCCTTTTCTTCTCGCAGTAGTGTTCACAGAGCCTGCAGATGGCTTCGCACTGTTGCAGAACGATGGTGGCTGCCGAAAGGACTTTGTTACAATCCAGCGGATGCCTAGCCGATATAGCAGATGCGTAACGGATGTGTAGCGGATGCAGAATGGACGAACTGGATACATTTTCCGTGCAAAAGTTTTAGGCAGCCCATAACTTTTGGAGCAGATGAAACGTCCATAAACAGATGCTGGACGGATAGAGAGGAAGCAAAACGGAGGCAGTGAGTACAGAACGGATACATTGTGTTAACCAATGGATGGCAAGGTTTTTTGTCCATTTTACATCCTCTTTGCATCCGTTGGTTCAGTGTGACATGGGCTTAAGGAAGTTTATTTGCTGTTACACAAAAATTAGAAGGTATTACTGAAGGTCTCATTAAATAAAACTGAAATTGATTGGAATATGGATCCCAAAATGATAGCCTATAAGAAAGACATGGAAATAATGGATTTACAAATGAAAATTGATAATGATTTAATAATTTTAAAAGACATATAAATACTAAACCAGAAAAGTGATAGGGGTAATTTATCTACACTGGATATCCAAAAGAACTTCTTGAAACTGTCAAAGATTTTCTGAGAAAACACAAAGAGAACAGTGACATGGACAACTTCTTTTTGCTGGAATTATAAAAGGGGCTTGATAAAGACACCAAGGATTTTGAGAGAAGGACAAAAAGAATCCAAGAAAGCAGATGTTAATATTATGATCTATAGATTGTTGGGTAAAAAAATAAGTAATATAAAATTGGTTTGTTTTATCAAGATTAAAATAAATTAGGTTACTATTTCTGGTCAAGTTCAGTAGTTTATTGATCAGGAATGGTTTAAAGATTTTATTTGAAGAGAGGAAATGGGAGAATATTTTTAAATACAAATGGAGATATGAATAAAAAAAAGAATTCAAATTTTTAGTACACATAGTTTTCAATAGTTATGTTCTTATTTCTGATAAACCTTAATAATATTAATGTTCAAATAAACATCAAAATAAGAAAGAGAGCTACTGCCTTGAGCTTTTTAGTTCATTATTTAACTAATGCTCCTTGTGTCAACTTGCAGCCAAATAAGGCAAATATTTGCTCTTAGGTCCTCTGGATAAAGGAAGAAAAGAAGTTGTTATTCAATGCAGGTATCATGAAGTGCAGATCTTACTTTTTTTAGATGTTAGAACGAATTACAAATTTTTTGTATATGTTTATACCTTGTAACAAGCATTAAGTTGATTTTCCTACCTCTATTTCCATTTGTGTATCCAAAACAATTGGAAGAAAAGGAAAAGTATTAAGAAAAGGAAAAGAAAGTAAAAGTATTAAATAACAATAACAATTTTACATTTATGTTGCATTTGGCTTCATGTGGGTTTCTATAGACAGAGAAATTGCTTCACTGTTTGCAGTGGATGATGGGGGTGGGAGGTTCGAAGTAATTCCATAGAAATGCAAAATGATGGCAGTCATTCTTCCCTACCTAAAATCAGGATGACAATAAAAGTTCTTCTTGTGGTGGCTCTTTGCCAATTATATCATTGTAATTCTCTTGTACTTTAGAGAAAGAAAGAGTTGCTGGCTTTTTAGATGCAATGTTATGGCAATAAACTCTTTGATTCCTTGACATTGCAATGAGGCTCTGGCTTTCTAACATTTCAATAAACAGCATTCAAAAATAATAAAGCAATTAATATTTCTATTGCTTAAAAGATTTCGAGATTCTTGCAACACCATAATATAAGAAATATCAAGTAGTCTACACCAGTAAAAGATGCAAAGGAATGCAGTTTTAATTTGGTTCAATTTTCTGTTTAGTGACTCCCTTTCTTGTTGCTAAGCACCCCATTTTACCTGCTGTCTTGATTTATGCACCAACTGTAAATGTGAAAATCCTAACCTCCATAACTTTATGGAAATGATGTCTAAAGAAATAAATGTGGACTTAAAACCACATTTTATAGATGTGAAGAACAGGCTTGCCCGTAGACATTCTAAAAATCATTGTATAATACAATAAAGTAACCCATGTAAATATGCAAATACCCCACTTTATTAGTTAATCCTCATTAAAAGCAGCCCCTTATATGACTCTCAAGTTACAGGTCATTTTCAAGAAACTGCTGGCACATCACATTTTAAATTGTGTCCACTATTTTAGACAACAACAAAAAGCTGGACTGGAATTTGTAGACATTAAAGGAAAATAGATTAAACATATTTGTTTCAGCTAGGCTTTTAAACTTAGTAGAGTTTAAGACTAGAGAATCTGAAGCCAATGCAATACTAAAACAAGCAACTAAATAAATCTCAGAGCACTATTGTGGAATTACTCCAGGTTCTACTTTATTTACCTTCATGGTTTAAGATTATCTTTTCATTTCACATAAATATTTTGACTGCTTGGGCAATATCTGCACATAGATTACAGGACTAAGACTAAAATTATATGACAGCTTGGTCAAGAATAGTTACTGAGGTTTAAAAAGAGGTTTATTTCCATTTTTCTCCTTTTTGGGGTGGGTTTTGAAGAGACAAAGGTTCTCTGTTAACTTTTGAATTCTACTTCTGGGTCTGAAGAAATAAAAGCCTTCAAACAAATTATTTTCCTTCAGATTGCTATAGAAATCCATCAATGTCCAAATGAGCACTGTTTACCAAGAAAAAGAAAAATACCAGATTTGCTGCTGAAGGAAAGATTGGGAAATAATAATATTATTTCCCAATAATATTCAACTTATATTCATGCTTTGATACTACCATCAATCAGTGGCCTACAGCTGTCTTCAGATGGCAATATGGTGGTACTATTAATTAGAATTCAAACAGTCCATCCAGGACCTTTTAACAGCAATTGTACAGAAATGACATAGATGACATTTCAACCAGCCTAAAGATCATGGTTTGAGAAAATATTCTTCTGCCATCTTCCTTCATGCCAATAGCTTTTAACAGGCAAAGAGGAAAGCCAATAAAAGTTGACAATTCTTCATTTATTGTGGATACTTCCCTCATGTAATTATTTTTAAGAAATGTCCATATTAATATGATTAAAGAATAGTTATGCAAACATTATTCTGGCAGTCCCTTTAGTAAGTAAATGCCCTTGGTTGTAGAAATATGTTTCCATTCACTTCCATAAAATTAATACCATTAACTGCTATAATGTCAAGGTTGCCATCATTCAAGACCATACTAACTACAGAGCTCTATAGCACATCTAGTATTCTCTCTAGAGAAATGTAGCTTGCTAGAAAAGATTAAAATGGCAAGTCTGCAGCAAGATACGGGAAGCAATAAAGTGGTAAGTAATATAAAAAACAGAAGAGGTGGGACCAAATTACACTGCTAATACAATAACAGAGAAGCACATTGAAAATGATAACGAATCTACTGTTCTGTACACAGCATTTTTATTGCTCTTGCTTTATATTCAATCATTCACATCAAATGAGGTAGGTTAAACTGTTGTTTCTATGTCTGTGTTAGTATATGCATAAATTGGACTACTGAAACTGATGCAGGAGTTGATCCAGTCCTTCATGTTACAGTCTCCTGAAGAGGTAGAAAAAAATTAAAACAATGTAAAATGGGCTGATGAATAAGTTCAGCATAAGATGCCAACATGAAGATACAGCAGAACACATTTAATGTCAGCTGTAAAGTTTCACTTACCCTAGAATGGATTTCTGAAAATTCATCTCATATAAATATTTTATAGAACATATTCTTCATGATCACTAATGCTAAAGATTTCCAGATTGAACTTTAAGTTCCCCTTTACATTCCTATACATATATGCAGTTTTACAAAGAATTTAAACAGCTACTCATAATCTGAAGATCCATCCAATGTCTTTATAATGCTTTATAAGTCAAGAAACACAAAAATAAGAATTGCAACAATTTCCTTCAACATCTCAATATTTTCCATACATCAAGTTAGTAAGTAATATACAATAATACAATTCTATGCATAATCAGACAAGGTAGGGACAATCACCAACTACAAGTCCCATGGTGCATCAGAAACCAGAATCATTCTATGGTCTTCATCTGAAACAAATACCCATTTCTAATGCCTCTGTGTTACTAATTAAACAATTCACCACCAGAAATCAAGAATTTTTTGTTCTGGTATTTCATTTATAGCGCTCCCAAATCATAAATATCTCTTTGATTATTTTTTTTTTAAATTAACTTTCAAAAATGAATTAAAGCCATTCTGTTTTTGTTCTTATGTGTTTATAAATGCATTTTTTTTGTTTTCATTATGTTTTAATCCAAAGTGTATGTAAATCAACTTCCATCTTCTGGTGAATGGCAGTATATCAGGCCATTTGCCAAAAAAAACAAAACAAAATAGAAGGGGGGAAAAAAGATTTTAAAAAATAAAGATACAATGCAACAACTCTGGATTCAGGTATTCCTCAAGAGTGTAACAACATCCATAGTTCACAAATATAAATAATGAGCCATACTGCCAGACAGAAAAAGAAATGATATCCCAATTACCAAAGACAGTCAACCCACATCCAAAGAAATCTGGGCAAAGACCTCTGGGCTCCATAGAGAAAGAATTCAACTCTTATTGCGGGAACAATGTTCTTAGTGGACATTACCCAGAGTGATATTGCATGAAGAGAATAAACATTTTCAAGGGAGAGAGACATGAGGAAAAGTGAATCCCTAATCCCAATGGCACTGTAAAACATATGAAATAGCAAAACACCAGATAATATTGCATAGTGAAGTTCTAGTTTGAACCTGAATTGCCACCCAACCTTAGAAATGGCTGGGAGAATCCACATAAACATTGACAATCAGAGGAACCAATGCTGGCTTTTCATGCACTTCAGAATGCCTATAATCTAGTTATTCTTATCATAAAGACCGATTATTCTCAGTAAATCCTGACCAACGTATTTGTTGATTGTAAAAAAGCAAGGAAATTTGTTTAAAAAATTTAACTACATGAACTCATATTGGACTTAGGTAGTCTAAGTTGGCCTTCCCTAAGGAACATAATTTAACCTTCATGATAACAAGACACACAATTGAGACAAATATAACTTTTATTGATCAACTTTGAAAGTAGAATGAATTCTGATCATTTCCAAACAATTGAATGCTAATCTTTCAGTGCATACACTGAAAGCTGTCTGATAGGTGAGAAACATGTGTAGTCTTTCCCATTGTTTTATATTACCCATGGTAAGTGCAAGCAATTGTTGCACCTCAGCTTTTGAAAAATGAAGGAGCATTGATAGGATTAAAAAATGGAGGGGGGGAGATCATTGGATTCTCACAGGTCATTATTGCTGATTATTTGGATGCATGGTGACATTACTTTTATTAAGATAGGTAACTTTGTTCTCAACTATTGATTCCTTATAAGAGGAGAAAGACAGAAGGTTAGTAGTGATTGTTAGAAGTAGCAATAGCACTTAAACTTATATACCACTTCACGGAGCTTTACAGACCATTCTAAGCAGTCTACAGAGTCAGCATATTGCCCCCAACAACCTAGTCCTCATTTTACTGACTTCAGAAGATGAAAGTCAACCTTGAGTCTGGTGAAATTCGAACTGCCAAATTGCAGTCAGCTAGCAGTCAGCAGAAGTAGTCTTCAGACCTACATTCTAACCACTATGCAACCACGGCTCTTTATATACTTGTGTGAGAGAATTATGCCTTTTATTTATTTAATTATTTTCTATGGCTGCCCATCTCAATCAATGACTCTGGGTGGCTTATGCCCAGATAAATTCAGTTACAGAAGAAATGCCATCAAATTTGATCAAAAAGTATTGACTGGGAATGCTGAAAATTGTTTGGCAAATATATTTGGAGATCTTATTTTGGCTCAGGTTTATCTAAGTGTTCTACAATTCTCCTACTGGGAGATCTTCTCATAAGCAATTTACTTATTGGTAGCAAATGATACTGTTATTGAGATACTCACCCGTTCCATGTAGGATGTTTCTTTGGCTCTAGCTATTGGGTGATCTACTTTCTGTCCTGGATTTAATTCTGCAACAGAAACAGGATAGTGGCATTCATTCATAAAAGAAACATTGAAAATTATTTAATATTGAGTCAAGCCATCAATCTTCAATATACTTTGCACTGGTTGGCAGAAGTTGTTCTGAATTATAAACAGGGTAGGATCTACCAAACACAGGCTACCAAAATCAAGATAATCACTAACTCTTTGTGAACAATCAGTGTTTTCTGTATTGCTTTGTTCTTATCTTAAGGCCCGGTCCCACTGGCCGACGGACGCAAAACATATGCATAAAGGACACAGCAGACGAGCAAAATTTCGGGGGTGGCTCCATCTGTTGTCATCCACTCCCAAAAGTGGTGAAAATTTGCATAAATAGAACGGAAAAGAACGGACGTAGGTAGTATGTAGCAGGGATGTTAAACGGATGTTCATAGGAAGCCTAGCGGATGGAAGCGGATGACACCTCCAAAGGGGTTCCGGGAGAGAATTGCAAAGCGGACGCATAGCAGCTAAAGCGGATGCATCACGTATGCCTAAAGGAAAGAAAGGGGATGCCGCACGGATGTATATCAGATGCAAACCGTTCACTGCGCATCCTTTCTATTTCCATGCTACTAACGCTGTGTAGACATTCCATGTATCTTTTCTTTCCTCCCTCTTTCTGTTTTCAACTGCAGCGGATGTGAGTTGCGAGGATGCCTAGAGGATGCAGAGAGGATACAGCGGACGTTTAATGGATGATAAACGGACATAGAACGTTTGTTGCTCGTATGTCGCGGATTTACATTGTACACCGCGGAAAGTTCATCCGTTCACAAAGTTTTGTGCAGCTCAAAACTTCTTGCGTGGATGAAATCAAAGTGGACGGATGCTCAACGGATAGAGCGTATGAAACACGTATGCAATGAGTACACAACGGATGCATAGCGTTTTCCAATGGATGGCAAGCTTTTTTTAACGTTTTACATCCTCTTTGCATCCATAAGTGCAGTGGGACAGGGCCTTTACTGATCGTCCAGATCTTTACAACAAATCTAGTAGTCTATTGTAGGAGCTTTTCTTAATGTGATTTGAAGGGATTGGGGTATGTGTGTGGATTTTTAAAAGGCAAATTATTCATGGGAAGATCTGGAGATATAGGAGTTGAACCCAAAATATTTTGCATGTGGTATGTGTACTGCCAATGAGCTATTATGTTTTCCAATATACTGTATAGTTATAGCTATCCTTCACGTGGCATTTGTCTGTATTCAGTTGATATAGGAGAAGGAATGCCACAGCCTGGGGATGAAGTCAAAAGAGAAATCAACCTAGAGTCTCTACATAGCCAAAACATCCAAACCATCTTGAATTCCGTTGATCTAGCACCAAAATAGCATTAACCATTAGTTGAGCAAATTCCTGTGCATAGGCATGAATTATAATAAATCAGTTTAATTGGAAATTTATTTATTTGATTTATATTGCCACCTGTCTGCCAATTATACAATAATTAATATATTAATTGGAAATTCATACGTGGTTCTGTTCTTTTTGCACCTGACATTTTATGATGAAATGGGATCCCGTTTTACATTAGTGTATATTCTTTTGTGGAAAATGCTGTTCCAATCTATTTGGTGAAGCCAAGTAGAATTGTGCTCATAGTGGTATGCATTATCTATATTTTGTCACAAGAACTATGGAAGGTTGGAACTGCCATAAGCACAATAGCATTGGGAAGCATAGTTTTTCCTTCCTGAGATTTAGTTATAGCCCAGCTGTGGATACTTGAATGCTGAAGCTCTGGTGGGACTACAATTCTCCCTACATTGTTGTTCTCCCCAATTAACTTATTGTTTTTGCACATTTTCTTTCTCCTAATTTGCTGCCACTTGCTGTCACTTTCTGTGAGTCCTCATTTATATGTTATACTTTTAAGTCCTCTAGCCATACAGATAGGAAGCAAGAACAATGTTGAGAGATTACAAGAATTGTGTTCCTATTATGCTAACCCTCAGAGAGTGAGCCATTACTCTCCATGGTTTAGCCCACCTTTGGACAGGTGTAATGTTTCCAGATCTAGAAATTTCATCCACAGCATGGTCATAGCAGTTAGTAATGGGAAAGATATTCTAATTCACCTAAATTAATACATTAATAAATTAGTCCTCAACTTACAACTACAATTGAGCCCAAAATTTATGTTTTTAATTGAGACATTTTTAAATGAATATTGCCAGATTATTACCTTTCTTGCTACAGTTGTTAAGCAGTTGCAAAATTGCTAACATGATTGTTCAGTGAATCTGGCTTCCCCAATGACTTTGCTTGTCTTAAAGTTACAAAATGTGATCACATGACCCCAGGACACTGCAACCATCATAAATCTGAGTCAGTTGCTAAAGCCCATGTCACACTGCACCAACAGATGGAAAGAGGATGTAAAACGGAGAGAAACATTTGCTATCCGTTGGTTATCGCGATGCATCTGTTCTGTACTCACTGCATACGTTTTTCATACTCTCTATCCGTCCAGCATCCGTCTACTGAGATTTCATCCACTCAAAAAGTTTTGAGCTACACAAAACTTTTTGAGCGGATGAAGTATCCAACGCGTCCGTTCTACATCCGCTACGCATACGGGGAACATCTGTTGTACGTCCATTGTCATCCGTTATGCGTCCGCTATATCCGCTAGGCATCCACTGCACATCCACGCAACTCACATCCGCTCCAGCGGAAAATGGACACAGGGAGGAAGTGAAATGGACGTGGAACGGACACGCAGCATTAGTAGCACGGACGTAGAAAGGATGAAAGCGGATGCAGCTCGCATATAAAGCATTAAAACAGAAAAAAGGTTCATATAGGGGACGTATCTCGGATACTTAGGATGTCTGGAGGATGCCTGGAGTATGTGGAAGGACACCTAGCGGAAAAACGCTATTTCCTATAAAAAGGGGGAGAAATCACCTGGATCTCACTTTCAGTCCAGCAGCCCTGCTGTGCAGACCTCTTCAGCCTTGATCTTGATCTTGCTCTTCCACAGCATCCAATCATCTCCACCATGGTCGTTGCACACTCCTTTTGGTAGCCACCATCGTTCTACAACAGTGCGAAGCCATCTACAGGCTCTTTCACCTGTTCTACGGGAAGAAAAGGAGGCATCCAAGAAGTGTCTGGGTCCGAAGATGGATTGCGAGAAGAGCTGAGTACGGACTGTATGACAACCTGATGGTGGAGCTGAGGAACGAAGACACTCGTGCATTCCAGAACTTCATGAGGATGCCACCAGCTATGTTTGACGAAGTTGTGGAGCGGCTGAGACCCAGGTTGACCATGGAAAAGACCAACTTCCGGCCCAGCCTGGACCCTGGGCTGAAGGTGGCACTGACTCTGTGCTACCTGGCCTCTGAGACCACGTACAGAAACATGCAGTACGCCTGGAGGGTGCCACACAACATCATCTGCATTGTGGTCAGAGAAGTGGTGCAGGCCATCATCGAAGAATACCTGGAGGAGCTCCTCCAGTGCCCCTCCACTGAAGAAGGCTGGAAGAAAGTTGCAGAGCAGTGGTATCAGAAGTGGAACTTCCCCCACACCGTTGGAGCCATAGATGGCAAGCACGTGGCCTGCAAAGCTCCAGCCAACTCAGGGTCCTCTAATTTCAACTACAAGGGCTTCTTCAGCATCATCCTCTTCGCCATGTTCAATGCTGATTACAAGTTCATGGACATCGATGCTCAGGCAACGGGTCAGCTTCAGATGCCCAACGGGTCAGCTGGAACGCAACCTCATCAGGGGCTTCCCAGATCCAGACCCCCTGCCCAACGACACACAAGATTTGCCCTACTTCATCATGGGGGATGACGCCTTCTCCCTCAGAACCTACCTCATGAAGCCCTACACTTCCATATGCCTCACCCGTAAAGAGAGGATCTTCAACTACAGGCTGTCCAGGGCAAGGCGGGTGGTGGAGAACGCCTTTGGCATCCTGGCCAACAGGTTCCAGGTACTTCTCACCACCATGCAGAATCGCCCAGTGACCGTGAGGAACATCGTGGAAGCTTGCTGCATCCTGCACAATCTCATGCGCACCCGCTACCCAGTGTTGCAGAACAGGCTCGTGGACCTCCAACAAGGCAATAGGGACATGGAGCTTGGTGAATGGAGGCAAGGGAGAAATCTGATAGATACTGTGGATGTGCAAGGCCCCAACAGAGCTTCACATGGAGGGAAGAAGCAGCGCAACCTCTTGAAACACTGATGCAACTCCCTAGCTGGAGCAGTGAAGTGGCAATACAGGATGGTAGATGCTCAATGGATGCTTCCTTCAGCCTGTCTCATCACACGGATGAGATTGTGCCATGTACGTTGAGTGGCCCTACAATGAACAGGGCATTTAATAAAGAGTTCTGTTTATGTTGAAATGTATGGATGAATGATTTCATTGTTATTGATAATAAAGGGCCATAGGTGTGGCACCTGGGAGGGTGGACCATACAGTCCCACTATGCTTGCACTGGAGGTTTATCTATCCCACAGCTATTACCCATGCCACAGGTATCCCTGCCCATCCCACTGCTATCTTAACCCATCTCACAGGTATCCTTGCCCATCCCACAGCTATTACCCATTCCACAGGTATTCCTGCCCATCCCACTGCTATCCTTACCTATCCCACAAGCATGCAAAGGCTTAAACAATTTCTAAAAGTTTCCACCAAGACTTTATTGACTAAAATAAATGAACCAAGTGTGCGAAGCAAAGATAACCTTTATTAATAACAAACTGTAAAAGCAAAATGACCCAAGTAAAGTGTCCCAAGCAAAGATAAAGTCAACAGGTAGCAACCCAGTCTCTGGCACTCTTCTTAGTCACTCCGAGGCGTGCCCATAGTCTCAGGGGTGAAGGGTCCAGGTGCTGTGGAAGTGGCAGTGGCTGGAGTGCTGGTCTCAGGCGCCATTGGGGTCCCTGGCCCCGAGAGGACAACAGGGGATGGTGTGCGGAGGAAGCTCTCAGAGAGCTGGCTCAGTCCTGTGATGTTGAAAGCCCCTTCCTCCATGACATGGGGTGTCAGTCCCAAGACCGATGACAGATGTTCTGAGGCCAGGCTTGGCTGTGGGGTGGAGGAAGGAGGAGTGTAGTGGGGCTTTCTGGTCTGCAGGTGAGCGAGGTGAGGCATCGGTGGCATCTGTGGCGTCGGTGGCATCGGTGGCATCAGTGGCACCTGTGGCATGCGATGAACCTGTGCCTGGCTGGGAAGGGCTGTCTGTGGTGCTGGAACTCCTGGTAGCCATAGCCTTGGTAGGTGAGGGGCTGTTGAAAGCCTTGGAAGGGCTGTGACATCACCTGGGGTGGAGGAGCAGACCTGGACTGGGTCAGAGCAGGTTCAGCTGGGCCTGGAGGGTGGTGCAGAAGACCTGTGATCCTGTTCTTGATCACCTGGTACTGGGATTCGGACATGTCCATGAGGGTCTGGTTGACGTAGGTGAGGAAAGGCTTTCTGTTAGAGGATAGTATGTCGGAGTGTACCAGCTGAGAGAGGAGATCTATGCTGCTTTTGATGCTGTCCCTGATCTCCAGCAGGACAGTGTGGCTCTGTCCCTCCGGTCTGACTTTCTGCCTGCTTTCTGTGGAGGTGGAGCTGGGGGTGGGGGTGGGTTGGTCTCTGGTGGCAGTGGTCTCCTCTTGCTCCAACTGCGTCAGGGGGTCCTCCACGCGCTCCACCACGGGGAGTGCAGCTGTCGGGGTGTGGGGGACGCTCCACAGATACCTGCCTGGACACAGGAGCTGACTCTTGGCCAGAAGAGGACTGGCTCTCTGTGGGCTGCCTGAGAGAGAGGGTTGACAGAGGGGCTGCTCCTTGGTGGTGGACCTCACCCTCCAAGACTTGCACTTGGCCATCACGTAGGACTCTCAGTCTGTCAGCTTGACCGTGGCCTGGTCAGATTTCTTGAGGTGCAACTTCCCATACCAGGTGTGCATGTGCTTCCACCAGCCGAGGAGGACCTCCGAAGTGTAGCCCAGGCTGCCCGCCTTCTGTCTCCAAGCAGCCTGCTTCCTTTTGGTGTCTCGATAGAGCCTGTGTCCCTTCCGCCAAAGATACTCGTTCTCCCTCAGCCATTCCAGCACCTCCTCCTCATGTTCCTCTTCAATGGAGTATTGCCTCCTTTCCCGTTCACACGTATGCCTCTTCCTCCCTCTGACAGGGCCATCTGGGCCCACATCAGAGGGGCTTTGAGGTTGTAGGGGCTGCTCCACCACACCACCACCACCAGCAGCAGCAACAACAACAGTAGCAGCAAAAGCAGGACCAGCAGCACCAGCAGCACCAGGAGTACCAGCAGGACCAGCAGCACCAGCAGGACCAGGAGCAGCACCAGCAGAGTAAGCACCAGCAGAAGCACCAGCACCAGGAGCAGCGCCAGCAGAGTAAGCAGCAGCAGAAGCACCAGCACCAGGAGCAGTACCAGCAGAGTAAGCACCAGCAGAAGCACCAGCACTAGGAGCAGCACCAGCAGAGTAAGCACCAGCAGAAGCACCAGCACCAGGAGCAACACCAACAGAAGCACCAGCACCATCAGAGTCAGCACCAGCAGCAGAAGCCCCAGCAGAAGCAGAGTCAGCGCCAGGGGATGGGATGGTGGCCCTGTTCTTCTTGCCAGGGCTGGCAAGAGTAGGCACAGGCTTCCTCTTCTTCCCCATGGTTGTTGGCTGGAGATGTGTCTGGCAGCAGGTCTTTCCTCTGAATGGTGACCTGCTTGCGAGCTGCTTCCCTTTATATCCGCGGGGCTGACGCAATGCATCCTCCCCGCATGTGCAGTGAACGCTTTGCATCCGCTAGGCATCCGCTCTGCACCCGCTCCTTCCGCTGTGCGTCCGCTTCGCTGTGCTCCGCCAGAAGCCCTGCAGATGTGTCATCCGCTTCCATCCGCTTCCATCCGCTTCCATCCGCTAGGCTTCTGTGGAGCATCCGCTTAACATCCTCGCTACGTCCTCTCCCCGTCTGTTCCTTTCTGTTGTTGTCCGCTCTGTTTATGCAAATTTGGGGCACTTTTGAGAGCGGATAACAACGGATGGAACATTTTCTCGTCCACTGTGTCCTTTTTACATATGTTTTGCATCCATCGGCCAATGTGACAGGGCCTTAAGCATCTGAATTTTGATGACATGACCATGGGGGATGCTGCAGTGGTCAAAAACGTGAAAAATTGTTATAAGTTTTTTTTTCCAGTGCCATCGAGGTATTGCATTTCTTAACCTGTATTTGTCAATTTCAGCAATTGTAAGATGTGTGAATTTCATGATTACGAATTCTGGGGATGAAGAGAGCTCTTGTCCAACAGATGGGGCACAATAGTCTGACAAAGTTTTACACAGTATGTACAGGTAGTTACAACAATTCATTTAGTGATCTTTCAAAGTTACAATGGCATTAAAACTTAATGACCCTCTTTTTCACGATCATTGTAGCATCCCATTAGTCATGTGATCAAAATTCTGATGATTGACAACTGGTTCATATTGATGATGGTTCCAGTGTCCTAGGCTCATCTGATCATCTTTTGCAAACTGCTCACAAGCAAAGTCAATGGGGAAGCCAGATTCACTTAACAATCATGTTATTAACTTAACAACTGCAAGAAAGGTCATACTGCATTTTGCAGATTCATTGTGTCAGCACTACCTGCTTTAGGACTTGATGAAACTCGAGCTGAACTAAAATAGAAGATTTGGGATCTAGATGGCCCAAATGACAGAGCCTCAGGCTCTTGTTCCTTTTATAACAAAATCACTTCTCCTCCCTGGACTCTTCCTAGATATTTCTTTAATACCTTGTATATGCCATATGGATGACTATTTAATTTGAGGCAAATTAGGGTACTACTTTTCAAGACAGCAACTGGTAGATATATAAACCTCTCAGACAAAAGCCTAAATTGTTTCTGATCAGGGTCGGAGGTACAATCTCTCTCACATGTGCTGTTAAAATGTCCATTGTACACCCAATGATGATCAAGCTTAGTACTTCCAACTGTTAATAGCTGTAATTGTCACTGCAACCAGGAGGCCATCATCTTTTTCCTGGGTGATCATTTTTCAGAAATCTCTAAGGGTTCTTATCAACAGCTTTTGCCATCAGAAACCATCTGGTTCCTCTCTCATGTTGTTGTTAGCTGTCAACTGCTTTAGGATTTTCTCACAGGTTTTAAAATCCTTTTCAACTATTTGATTAGTGACCATTTGGAATTATGACACAAAAAATAATGATTTATGACCACTTTTCACATTTTCACATGAGTATTGCAGCATTCCCATGGCACTTGATCATAATTTGGACACTTGGCGATTTATGATAACAGATAACAGATAATCAGAGTTGGAAGGGACCTTGTGGGTCATTTAGTCCAACCCACCCACCCCTGCCCAAGGGGGAGACTCTACACCATTTTTGACAAATGGCAGTCCAATCTCTTCTTGAAAGTCTCAAATGATGGCGCTCCCACAACTTCCGAGGGAAAGCTGTTCCATTAACACCTTGATAATTGATGATTGCAGTGATCGCTTTTGGTGACCTTCTGACAAGCAAAATCAATGGGGAAGTCACATTTACTTAACAACTGTTTCACTAACTTAACAACTGCAGTGATTCATCTAACAGAAAGGTTGTAAAATAAGGCAAAGCTCACTTAACAACTGTCTTGCTTAGCCATAGAAATTTTGGGTTCAATTGTAGTCATAAGTTGAGGACTAGCTAAATGCTGGTCTTTTATTGTGTTTGGTCTTGGGCTATAAATATATTTTGATACTCAAACTTGCCAAACAGAATCTATTCTTCAAGACACTAAACACATCTACTACAGTAAATTAAATGTAACTGAAATCAATATAAATAAACATTAACAGTAACTTCATGAAGATAATGAAAATAGGCAATTCTATGCATATTTACCTGTGAGTAAACACAAAGAACTTTACTCCCAAGCAAACCCTTATAGGTTTGAGCTGTTGATTCTTCATTTACATTGCTAAATTATAATTGAATGAATGATACCAGTCTAAATAATAAATCAATAGTCTCATTTTTTAGGTATTCCAAGGACAGAAATAATATTACATTAAATATTTAAAATATTTTTCCATAGTTGAAATCCACAGAATTTAGGACAATTTTAAATGCAGTAACCAGAAGTGTGGCTTTATCATAGCTTTATTTTTACAATTATTTCATTGAAATGTTTTATCATCTTTCAAATACAAATTTTATATAGTCCACATTTAAAGTACTACGTACAAAGTTTTAGACATGCAAGTAAGTTCACATGTAAAAAATTGATCAATTTTAAAATGATTTCAATTTTATTTCATGGATCCTAAAGATCCATGAAAATAAATAACAGTACATTTTTGGTATAAATTAATATCTAAAACACTCAATATTTCTTGATGGGATGTACAACAAATCAATAGACCTAATAACCCCAAGTTTTACAAGGACCATGGTAAACATCATAACAGATCATTCCTAGTGTAACATAACCTAATTAGCAAGAACATTATTGATCAACCTAAGTTATCTTTTGAACAGCACCAAATACCATACATGATCTTTTAATTGTCATAATTATATTGCATTTAAACATTTCAATTCATCTATAACAATGTTCCCAATTCTATATCAAATCATGTCTTGATGTAGCAGTTAAAGATGGGGGTGGAAGTCCACTAGTTCTAAATGTTTGCTAAAAAGCATATGGAAGCTTACATATGAATAAATTGGCATTATGCAGGTGTAAAATGGAAAATGGGATCTTAGCAAAATATACGAAAGAACAATTTTGTCCATTGCATTCAAAATCTGCTAAACAGTAAATTGTTGAAGTATGATATCTCAGTTCCTATCTTCTTTTATCCCTGTTTGCTTCTCTTCTGTCATGTAATAATAATAATAATAATAATAATAATAATAATAATAATAATAATAGTAGTAGTAGTAGTAGTAGTAGTAGTAGTAGTAGTAGTAGTAGTAATAGCATCCAGAAGATTTCAAGAAAAATATATAAATTTCTTATATAAATTTGTCATTTCCTCCAGTTCCTCTTCCAGGTCTGGTACAAGAGTGAATTAAAAAAACAAGCACTGAAATCTATTTTAGAAAATATGCAACAGTGCTAGGAATCAGATATTGTGGGTACTCATAAATCAGATTTCAGAAGCAGATATTAAAATTAATAAGCAAAAACCATTTACATTAATTCTACCCTGGAAATCTACCATCTCTAATATCTTATTCAGAAATAGAAATGTAACCAAATACATTTCTCATTGTTCATATGTACAAAATAGTGGACTCATTGACTCGTTGTAGTAAAAAATGAATTAATTTCCATTTTATTAACAATAATGAGCTACTTAACAGAGAAAAATAAAAAGTCTGTATTTATCTCTAGCCTATTTTATTTTCTGACTACAATTGTTGGACACAAATATTTACAATGAGCTTCCAAAAAATGGAGGAGATGGATTGTTAACCTGGGACTATAACTGGGACAAACAAAATCTTTAGTGGAAAATATATTTTAGGACCAGTTGCTCTATCAGAGAAAATTTCTAAGATAGTTTTCTGAAATATAAGGCTTTGTGTCAATATAGCACATGTTACTGTGAAAATACCTATTGCTAAGGCTAAGGCAATAATAGGTAATAAGGCTAAAGCAATAAGTCATAGGTAATAGAGTTTTGAATGATTCCCTCAATAGATTTCTGAAATGAAAAGCTGAAGAACTCAGTACTTTATTTAAAATTCATTTTGAAAATAAATAATTTCTACTGTATTAATCTTTGCAGGCATCTAATGAAATAGATTTTTACATTTGAAAACTTGTTCAGCAATAACCATTAAAATCCATTCAGGTATCTCGGTCTTTTTCTCTCCTGCAACATGCTAATGCATTGCTTTTTAAATGATTCTATCATAATCATGCCTCTGTTATGACTATGCTAGCTTTCTAAAGTTATTAAAATATGGTAGTTTTGGATGGAAGTTTCAGTGTCTTGTTGAATAGAAACAGCTAAAAGCTTCAGGCTACAATCACAAGTACAAGTCAACTTCAAGAACAGAACAACCAAGCTAAAGTACACAGATTACATAGATTTGCATTGCGTAAGTCTTAACTCACAGGTTAATAAATAGATGAAATATGTTTTTGCCTGCTTTTACTAAAAACAAAAACCCAATAACAAGAATGAATTTGCAATTTCACTTTCTGAGAAGATAACTCCCGAACATTGTTTTTTGCCTTAATATTTTTTCAAACGTCTTTTAAATGTTTCTTGCTGACAAAGTTTAGGATTTATTCATTCCCACTGGGATCTTTAAACATTACATAAAATGTTACAAATGCTAGTTGAACTGCAAACATTTAAACTATATTTGTGAGGATATCTAGCAGGTCCAATCTCCATTCCAATGGCAGAAGTTTATGAATGGACATGTTACTAAACTCAGCACATAAGAAAAGAATAAGGTGTTATTAAATATACTTCTGGATTTATAGAATTGATTATTTTTTCAACTAAAATTCAGATTTCACATTACAAATAATTGTAGAAGAATCTATATAAAACCCACTAGCAGAGCCCATGGACACAACTAAAGGTATGACGAGCAAAAAGAAATTTACCCACAATGACAATATTCAACATTCCTGTCTGCATACACAGATCTTATATAAATCTGAGCTTATATAAATATACTATTACGCTATCAAGCTCCTAAAATGGAACATACTGCAGGGAAAATATCTCTTTGGATTCCAGAGCTGTTTCTCTTTCGCTCCCAGCTCTATCTCTTATCTCCCAAACACCGAAGTACAGCAAAAGTCCAAGAGATGATGTCATCATAGGCCTGTATGTATTCCTGCCTGTGCATCTCACCACACGTATCACATATAGAGCATCTCTCCTCGCATACAATTGGGATGCCTTACCAAGCTTTATAAAGAAATCCGGAATGCCAGCAAAGATCTTTGATGCTGCCCCAAAGCTTGTTTGTCACAAGACCTGCTGATCTCAAGTGATCACTCAACTAATTGATCCCGCTTTTTATTTCTCCCTATCGACTGTGCCTTATGGAAGGGGGGACAAACTCTCTTTAGCTTTCCTGCAACATGGTAAAAGAAGAACGAGCAGCAAATCAAATGAGGTTAGTTATTGGTTCCTTCTCCAATTTTTCTTTCTCTCTCTCTCTCTCTCTCTCTCTCTCTCTCACGCGCACACACACATATGAAAGCCAGGTGAAAGAGACTGGCATCTCTAAACTGGCAACAGGCTGAAATTACTCCCTAACCCACTCGCCAGGGGTCCCCAACCTATTCTCACCAACAACCAACCAACCAACACTGCGGTGCAATGCTACATATGCAGCTGATTTCTGAATAATAATTATTTATCTCTCCCAATCCCATTCCCCTAGTTCTAAATTACACTCTCTTTGCAGTAAGAAACACCATCCATAATGGAGACTTTAGCATCCTAGACAAGACTGGCAAATAGGACAGAAGGATCAAATGGAGGGAAATATGAGGGCTGGATAAGTGAAGGAAGGAATTGCTACCTCCAGAAAAGCTCTGTGAGTTGCTGGCTTCTCCTGCTGCTCTCCAGCTGCCTCTGTCACAACCGATCAGCTGATATTTACCTGTGAGGTAATGCACACTGTGTAAGGTCACCACGCACCCACTTGAACAATACAGAAAGCAGGAGAGACGCACAGAGACCCAACTGCTTGCTGTGGCCGCTTACCGCTCTGAAGAGGGGAAAATGTACCGCGCACAAGCTGCTGCTGCTGCTGCTGCTGCTGCTGCTGCTGTTCCCGCTGCTGCTGCAGCTCCTGGCACATGCTGCAGGTGTCATAGCTGAAACTGCCCTGCTTCAGAATGTACTCATTTTGCTTTTGCACATGCCCAGAGCACCTCGTGCAGCCCAAATGAGCATGTGCCAAGCTTAGGCGCATGCCCAGAAGGCACCTGAAGTCCCCGCGAAGCCATTGCCCTCATCAGCCCTTTGCCCTGAGTTCCGCGGGAGACCCATTCACTTTGCCCAAAAAGCGTCCGAGTGATGCGGAAGAAACGGAGGGACAGGGAGGAGCCGAGCGTGGAGGGAGGGAGGGAGGGAGGGAGGGGGAGCTGAGCAAAAGGATGACGTATTGCAAAAGCAGAGGAGCAGAGCGAGGGAGGAGAGTCGGCCAAGGGGATTTCGCCGAGGCGTGGGACCCGCGAGTTTGGAGGGGATGCGCAGTGGCGCGGGGGGACAAAAAAAAAAAAACAAAAAAAAAACCCCCATCGGTTGGGGAGGGAAGGGCTGAATCCGCGGGGAGGTGGGAGATGAGGGGGGGGGGGCGATGAAAACCTGGGCGACGGGGCTTGGTCTGCGCCTGAAAAGAAGCGGGAGGGGGACACAAGACGCGCCGTCGTTATGAGGGAGCGCCAAAGCCCGGGGAGGAAACGAGCGGGAGGGCCAAGCGAAGGCGGCTGGGGTCGCTTCGGGTGAGCCTCGCTCGAGGACACATTGGCGTCAGGTCTCTGGTCTCCCGTCGGAGCTTCCAAATCTGGCACAAAGAGAAGGGAAGGGGAGCCCCCCCCCCCCCCCCCCCGCCCCCCCCCCCCCCCGCCCCGGCTCTCCGCTCGGGAGAAGGATCGGTCCCCCTGTCCGGGAAAAGCGTTGCCGTCTCGGTTCCAGTTGTTCCTTTGAAACCTTTTTTGTTTCCCAGCCGGGTCTCGGAGTTGTTGTTGTTGTTGTTGTTGTTTTTCTTTCTCTCTCGCTCGCCCCTGCCAGTGAAAAACGACCCCTTGGCGAAGGTCAGAAACTCTGGCTCCGGGAACAAAGGGTGCTGTTCGGGTGTTCCGCCCCGCCTGACAAGAATAGCCGGATAACCCTTGAAGAGACGCCGTCGTTTGGAAAGACTGGGCAAAAAGAGGGTGTGTGTGTGGGGGGGACGGGACGGGACGGGACAGCGATGGACAACGGCGAATTGGTGAAAGGAGAAAGGCACCTGCTCAGGACACTGGCGCGGTTTTGGTCGCCGCTATGCATGATCTGGAGAAAGCCAATGGAAAAACGGAGGCTTTGAGGCTGCTCGCTTTTCCAGGCAGAATTTAAAACACCCATGCGGGAATATTGGTGAGGCAGGTAATAGAGAGAAAACATGCGAAAACTACCTTCCTATCTTCCAGATAAAAAAAACACAGGACATCAGTAGATAAAATGACAAGTCCATCTCATGCCCCTCATTGAAATGCAATCAGGCATACTGGCTGCATGTGTACCCTATTGTCCACCAGCCCTCATCTAGAGCATCCCAGGATAAAGTGGCCTTCTTGACATGCTTACAAATCTTTTATTGCACAGCTGCCCTGCCTTACTGAATTTTATGAGGGATTTAGACAATAACATCTTTCATTTATAGTCCAGACCCACACTGTCTTGTACTTGTCCATTTTTCCATTGCTTTTTTTTTGTTTGTTTTCTTCCCAAATTTTTTAAAAGACAATAGAACAATGAAAGGCCTTCTAATTAATACTAGGAAGACTATTGCTTATGCAACTTATCTAAAATTGAAAAATGCTATCATTTAATATACAAGGTAGTGGTTGTTTTTTTAAATGGTTTTTTGTCAGCAATAAGCTTCTACCTCTTATGCTAATGCTTTACACCCCAAATGATGAGTATAGAAAAAAGCATAATGAGGCACTAGTCCAGAAGTAATACCCATTTGGGAAGGTTTGTGTTGTATTTTTTTAAAGGATGCATTCCCTCCCTCCTTCCCATTGGGCAGAGCTTTTGTGCCTGCCTAGTCCTAGATAGATTAGTTTTAACTATTAGAAAAGTGAAGCATTCACCCAAAGCTTGTTGTGATAAAGTCTGATATAGTGGTTAATATACTAGAAATTAGGAGATGGTGAGTTCCACGTCCTCTGAAGGCATCAAAGCCAGCTGGGTGAATTTGGCATGGAGTGGGGAAGGGGAGAGATAAAAATCAAATAATAATAATCCTTTCTTTAAAAATAAGCTATACTCCCAGTACCAAAGGTGCTTTTTCAAGAGGCAATGGACTTTCTTTGAAGATGTTTCACTTCTTATCCAAGAAGCTTCTTCAGCTCTGACTGGATGGTAGGGAATGAAAAGACCCCATCATCCCATCAGAGCTAAAGAAGCTTCTTGGATAAGAAGTGAAATGTCTTCAAAGAAAAACCAGAAAGTCCACTTGCCTCTTGAAAAAGTACCCTTGGGACAGCTGATGACTGAGAATCTCCATAGACATATGATACTTTTTGATCTGATGGAGAGAATTTCAGAGTTGAATATAACACTGTCAAGATCTTCATGGATGGAAGCTATTATCATTTTATCAACTTGAATGAATTTTCCTGTTTTAGGAGGAATCTTTTTGCAATGCTTCTAGTGGCAAGCTCATACTTTTTATTTTATTTTTCTTCCCATTCCCTGTTGGTTTACACATTGAACTATGAATCATAAATTTCTTTGCTTCCTCTCAGCTGTTGCAGAAAGAGAGAGCAGTCTGCTAAAATTGTTCATTTATACACACACCCACATACACCCACACCCACCCACACCCACACGATGGCCACTTCTTGATACACTGGACTTAAATTCTCCCTGGAGAAGGTGACATTAAGTTATTTTACTTAAGACAGAGGACTAGGAACCCACTATCATCTGTCCAGAAACCAACTGATGTGTTCTGCAAATTCAAATCCAATTTTGAATAATTGTTTATCACACAAAAATCAATCATCTGATCAATATAAGCTTGTTTAGCCCAGAGACTGGAATTGTAAATGAGGAAGTACAATTGCAGCCTTCAAATTTCTGAAAGCTTGTCATAGAGAAGATGGGACAGAATTGTTTTCTGCTGCTCTGGAAAATAGGACTTCAAAACAGTAGGAAAAAAAATCTGCACGGAAATATTTTCTGACTAAATAATAAACTGTTCTAACAGCACTATTCAGTAGTAGGATGGAATAGCTTAGGACGGGGTGTCAAACTTGCATCATCATGGCAGCGTCACAGGATGTATCTGGACTTGTCTACACTAAACCAGGTGTGGGTGTGGCCAGCGCATGACATATCCGGCCCATGAGTCAGAAATTTAACAGCCCTGGCCTAGGACATGACAAAAAAGTTTTTTCAGTTGAAAAATTTAAGCAAAGCTTAAATCTCTGTTTCCAGTGCATCCTACATGGCAGATCTTGCCCTAAGCAGAAAGTTGGTTGTGGGATAGAAAGCTGGTGCTCTTCAGAAGTTTATATCATTGCATCTGTTAATATTGGCATGGTCAATAGAAGGAAACAGTGGGAACTATAACTGAAATTATCTATGCCTTCTAGCTATTGATCTCAAAGGCTTACTTAGATTTATAATAATCTAAGTGACAATAATCAAATGATTATTGACAATAATCAATAATTATTGATCATGACAATAATCAAAACTCTTCAACATTCACCTCAATGCCAAAACACAGTGATTCTTTTGAAAATTGAGGGGTTCATTTTTTTCAATGTCTTCTCAGACATATTTCTCCCCTCCTACTTCTAGTATAATTATTGGAGCTGTGTTATTACTTTAATTCATAATTATGTCTTATTTGAAATATTTGGCTGTGTTATTAATTTACTACTATTTTCCCCACAAATGAGATTCTGTCATAAATAGTAGGTATTCAGCAGATTGGCTTCACAAAGCCACCTGTTTGTAGGTACACATGCAAAGTTGTTTTATGTTAAATCTTCGGTAAGGGATTGTTTTACCCACCAAATGCTATGTGACACATCCTAAATTAGCCATCTGTGAAACAAGGAACAAGAAGGAAGATTATTAACCCCAAGCAAGTAACAATTTATCAAGAGGCCCAAACCTGTTTCCTGTGGCCTGACTAGGTTAATGTGTAAAAAAAGTGTGCCCTAGCTAACTGGTTCTGTGAATGGCCTCTTAACAAGGTGATCATCATTGTATATACTTTTTTCATTTCCTTCTGAACTCACCAGTTCAAATATGGATGACCGAGACTTCCCATTTGATTTGCCTTTTTAGAAACACAGTGTGAGTCATTGAGAAACATCCCCAACATACGCACTCACATACAGAAACCTATTCTGTGTGCTTTTTCAGGCATGAAGTTAGAATCTGGCAATGTTCCTGGAACTGGCTCATTTAACACATTAAAATGTTGAAGAACAAGAAAATATTCCTTTATTTGATTAAACAAAATGTTTTTAAAAGTACTGTTTTCAAAGAAAAAAAAGTACACTTGATATTTAAGCTATGTAGCACTTTGGTTCTGATTCTTTTCTGGTTTGTCCTAATTTCAGATCTGTCTTATCTATGATCTGATAAAAAATCTTTACATAACATACACTGATGAAAATGCTCCATAAATCCTAAAAATTATTTGAAAATTAAATGCAAGGCGTGCTGCTCTGCCCATATGAAAATGAGTGTCTGATGCTATGTGTTAAGAGGATCTTGATAAAATCATTGCTTGACAGTCAGAAATCTATCTCACTCTTCATATATTGAATTGTGAAGAAGAAAAATGTTCAGGGAAGATTTTCATTCTGAATTGCCTCCAGTATAATTTTGCCAAAAAATTGTAAGATTTGTAAACTGAATGCTATTAAATTTACAATGCTTCCTAATATTGATTCTTATATTTTTATCAATGCAATTGTGAAAATATTAACTTCCTTCTTCCTCTCCTTCTAGTCTTTGCTGGCTCCGGACCCTGCAGTCTTCTTGGCAAAGTTTTTTAAGTGACTTGCCATCGGCTTTTTCCTAGGGTTGAAAAAGACTGACTGACCCAATGTTTTCAGTTGTCTTTGTGCCCAAGGAAGGAACTACTGTAAAACTTGCAATGTCTCACCCAGTATCTTAATCACTGCACTATACTGGTTATCTTTAGCCCTATTAGTATCAAGCACAATTGGGGAATGAGAATTTCCACGTCTTTATATGTTGCTGGGTGCAACTTTCAGAATTTTTCATAATTGGCTATACCAATTTGGAAAGCAGAAAGTTACTATTCTGTGAAACCTAAAGAACCAAAGGTTCCCTGACTTTTTAAAATAAAGTTGCTATTATCTGTTCTCTATGGACTGGTATGCAATATGTTTCATCTATGTGGGTGTGTCTGCATACATTACAAGTGCCTGCATACACTACAAGTTAGAAGAACATTTGTTGAAAGTATTCCATAAAAGTTTGTGCCACAATAGGAATATCCAAACATTAAAGAATAGTATGTACGGTTGTTCTTTCTAAATATGCATTGTTTGTTTTTGGACCAGTCTTATATTAACTGTACCTTCTCTATGAAACAGCTTTGAATCCATTTGGTGTTATGCTCTTTTTGCATGAAAAGTGAATTATTAAATCAGTTCATCCCAGTTCTTCCCCTTCTTTTGTAATATAAAAAAAATTATAATGGGCAGAGATTTGCGCAGTTGCAGTTGGAGGAAACTAGTTGGTCTACCTTCTCTTTCCTTCTACCTACAGTTATTCTCTCCATGTTCCATTTCAATAAAACCCTCCAGGCCCAATATTGCCCCAGGTTCTGCAAAGCATTTCTACCCTTTCCAATATTCTTATGGCTGCTGTGTAGCTCAGCCTCAACTTTCCCCAAATATCTGGAGCTGCCAACTCCTCTAATCCTGCAAGCAAAGAATCCTTGTGACTGATGTATGCCAGCACAGTGTAGATGGTCCTGGAAGTGTAGAAGCTCCAGGAAGAGGAAGCTGAGCCTCAGTGATGAGACTGCAAAGAAAAGAGAGAAGGTTTATTTGAGTCCAAAGCCATAGGGCACCCTCTCCCGCCACTGTTAAAATATGCTGTGATTGGTGCTTCTAAAACAGGGTTAATCCATGTTGGATTAACAGCCAGTTATGGTAGCTGTGATGCAGATTTACCAGCTGATCTGCAGAAAAGATAACAGATACCAGATAAACAGAGTTGGAAGAGACCTTGTTGGTCATCTAGTCCAACCCCCCGCCCAAGCAGGAAACCCTACAGCATTTCTGACAAATGGCAGTCCAATCTCTTCTTGAAAATGTCAAGTGATAGCACTTCCCCAACTTCCAAGGGCAAGCTGTTCCATTGGTTGATTGTTCTCACTGTCAGAAAGTTTCTCCTTATTTCCAGGTTAAATCTCCCCTTGTTCAGTTTCCATCCATCATTCCTTGTCTGGCCTACAGGCGCTTTAGAAAATAGCTTGACCTCTTCCTGTGGCAGCCCCTCAAATATTGGAAGACCTCTATCATGTCTCCCCTGGTCCTTCTCTTTACTAGACTAGTCAAGCCCAGTTCCTGCAACCGTTCTTTGCATATTTTAGTCTACAGTCCCCTAATCATCCTGGTTGCTCCTCTCTGTACTTTTTCTAGAGTCTCAACATATTTTTTTATAATGTGACCAAAACTGGATGCAGTTTTCTAGGTATGGTCTTACTAGAGTGGTGTTAGTACCTCAATTGATCTCAGTTGTATCCCTCTGTTAATGCAATTTGGGATTGCATTAGCTTTTTTGGCTGCTCTTGCACACTGCTGGTTTCACCCAGTCTACATGTGTACTTTTGGTTTTTCTTGCCTAAGTGTAGGACTTTACTTTTCTCTATATTGAATTTCATTTTGGTAGATATGGCCCAGTGTTCTAGTTTAATCAAAATCCATCTGGATCTTGAGCCTATCTTCTTGGGTATTAGCTATTCCTGCCAGCTTAGTATCATCTGCAAATTTGGTAAGTTCCCCTTCTATTCCTTCATCTAAGTTGTTCATAAAAATATTGAAGAGTACTGGGCCTAAGACAGAATCTTGTGGTACCCCACTGCTTACTTCCCTCCATGTAGACTTATACCCATTAAGGACTACTCGTTGAGTACGATTTGTCAGCCAGTTGCCAGTCCACCTAGTGGTGGTGCTATCTATTCCACTTTTTTCTAGCTTGCCAAGAAGTAGGTTGTGGTCCGTTGAATGCCTTGCTGAAGGCATATTATGTCCACAATATTTCGCTGGTCTACTAATTTAAAGAAGCAATAAGAAAAGCAGAGGCAGAAGAAAGATGAGAACAAATTCTACCATCTGTTGCATGTCATTGGAATATCCTGTATGGTTGCAATTGAAAACATTTTTTCGCAGTTGCTTCCATTTAGTACAGTACTGTATAGGTACTATATCAGAAGATAAACAGGATTAGGTGCACCATCTCTGAAACTGAATTGATTCAAGACCTCAACCACTATGATGTCGTAAACATGGAGATCTGAAATTCATTTTAAACTGTCTTGCAGGATCTTTCTGTGAAAGTGTCCGAATTCAATCAATGTCTTACCTGCCAGGGAATGGTGAGGCTGTTCAAACCAAATGGATATTCTGACCAAAGCAATTGCAAACTTATCTGAAGACACTCAGAAGATGGAAGCATCTCCATCTTCTGTCTATCATTGCCAGGCTTCTTGTTTATGATGGACAGATAAATGGTGCTCTGTTTTAATTATTGTTTCATGAGTTGCTCTTAGTTCTACTTTTTTTCCTCTATTCTTATTATAGCATTTATTTTAATAATTGGAATATTCATATTTTTATTAATTATGAAGGTTTCTTCTTCTCTCGTGTCGCTACACTTTTCCCAGCCACTGTAGAACACTGTTGGTGTAGGTTGGTGTAGCGTGGTAGAAGGATTCGCAGGTAAACAGATACCTGACAGGGGCCGCGACGTGAACGCTCCTTCTATGGCCCCCATTATGAAGGTTGCAATTGAACATGGAATAAATATATACATATAAAATAAATGCTGTTGCATTTTTTTCTCATGAATTGCATTCTTTTTTTAAAAATTTTTTTTACTGATTTTAAAACAAACATAAACAAACATAACAAAAAAACAAAAACCATCTTCCATATATATACATACAGTGTGCCGGTTGATTTACATATTATTTTGTACAACCATTTCGTAGTCTTCTATTACAATTACATTATATATCCTCGTTGACTATACTTTTATTCATTCGTTTTACAAGATAATCTTATTTTATTTTATTTATTTTATAACAATTCATATTGTTCTCCCAGATCTATCTTAGAATCATTTTGAAAATATAATTAAAAAAGGAAAAAATACATCTTAATATATTATTTTCTTAAAATCTACATATTCCATTACTGTATTTTATTATCTAACCACTGATAGAATAGATCCCAAACTTTGTAAAATTGTTCATCATCTTGTTCTCGAATTTCAAATGTCAGTCTACTCATTTCAGCACATTCCAATATTTTCTTAATGATCTCCTCCTGTAATGGTATCTTCTCATTTGTCCAGTTTTTAGCAAATACAATCCTAGCTGCTGTTAATACATTTATAATCAGATATTTCAAAACTTTATGATATATTTTAGGAAAAATTCCCAATAAAAAAATCTCTGGTTTCAAGTCTATATGCTTATGTGTCATTTTTTCCAGCCACATGTGGATTTTAGTCCAATATTAGCGTCCGGGCTTGTCCACCACACATGGTAATATGAGCTAGCTGTCTGATGACATTTCCAACACTTTTCAGACTTATTCTTGAACATCCTTGCTATTCCTGTTGGGGGAAAGTACCACCTGTAAAACATCTTATAAAAATTTTCTTTATATGCTGTTGACATTGTCATTTTATAATTTTGAGAGCACAACTTTTGCCATTTCTCTAAATCAATCCCATATCCAAAATTCTTCCCTCAAGCAATCATAGTTTCTTTAACTTGTTCTTCTAATTTAATTTCTAATAAATATCCATACAATTTTTTAATCACCTTTTCATCAGCACCTGTCAAAATTTATCATAAAAACCTTCTGTTTTAATATCTTCAACATACCTTGATTGTATTTGCACATATGAAAGCCAATTCATCTTTATGCCTTGTTCCTCTAATTTTTGCATAGATTTAAGTTCACCATTTTCATTCAGTATTTCACCATATCTAACTGTTTGTTCATTCTTGTATATTATAGGATAAGAAAATGCTTCAATAGTCGATAGCCAGACTGGAATTTTCAAATAACATTGTCTTTTAATCTTCTCCCAGTTTAACTGCAGAGACTCCTGTATATAATGTCTTCTAAAGTACCTCTGTGTTTTCGTTCCTTTATACCATAAAAAAGCATGCCACCCCAACAATAGATCATGTCCTTCTAATGGCAACAATCTAATATTTCTTAATGTTATCCATTCCTTTACCTACATCAATTTCGTAACTTGATAATACAACTCCCAATTAGGAAAGCCAAATCCTCCTCTTATTCTAGCGCCTTACAAAAGTTTTAACTTTATTCTCGCCTTCTTACCTTACCATATATATATCACCACGATTTTATTTAAATCTTCAAAATAATCTTTTCCAAGCCTGATTGGAATTTTTTGAAACAAATATAAAATTCTGGGTAATATATTCATCTTGATTGTTGATATTCTCCCTATTAGTGACAGTTGTAAATTTTCCCATTTCACCAGATCTAGTTATTCTCTTTTAATGTGCTGCATCTTGCTGTCAAGTATATCCCCAAGTATTTAATCTTATTCGTGACCTGGATTTTCAAGAGGTCTGCTAATTCTTCCTTTTTTCTTGATAACATGTTCTTTGTCAGAATCTTTGTCTTGTCTTTATTTATTTTCAAGCCAGCCACCTTTCCATATGTCTCTATCTTTTCCATCAATTTTGGTGCTGCTTCTAATGGATCTTCTAAGATTAAAACCAAATCATCTGCAAATGCTTGCAATTTAAATTCTTCCTTTTTAATTTTCATCCCTTTTATGTCCTTTTCTTCTCCAATATTTCTGTTTAACACTTCCAAGGTTAACACAAACAACAAAGGTGACAATGGGCATTCTTGTCTAGTTCCTTTTCTTCTATCAATAGAGTCTGTCAATTCTCTCTCGATCATTACTTTTGCTGTTTGTTTGTGATATATAACTTCTATTGCTTGAGTAAATTTTGCCCATCTGTTCCAGCTTTGCATCTTCAAAATAATTCTGTTTGGCATCTCTAATTTTTTGTGCTAGCTCTTCTTTTTCTATTAAACCCATTGTATGTTTAATTATATCCATTTTTAACCTCATATCCTTTTTCTGTGGCATTTTCTGCAACTCTTTTTCAAGTCCTTTATACTCATCCTCTAATGCCTTAGAGGCTAATCTTTTCATGGTATTTCTTTTCTTAGTATAGTCTATTATCAAGCGTCTGGCATATGCCTTCATTGTTTTCCATGCATTCTGGATTGCTGTATCTTCTTTTTTGTTTTCTCCAAAGAAAAGAGCCAGTTCTTTCTCCATCCACTGTATAAAGTCTTTTTCCTTTAAAACAGTATTATTTAACGTCCATCTAGATCTTATTTGTCCTTTCCATTTAATTGTCATTGGATTGTGGTCTGGCCCAAGTACTTGTTTCAATTTTTACTTCTTGAATAATATGGATGTTAACAATTCTGTTGACATCCATATCATATCTATTCTGGACCATGATAAATGTCTGTTTGAATAGAAAGTGTTTTGTTTAGTTTTTAAGTTTATTTCGTCCACCATTTAAAAAAAAGATTTAGGGAGAGTCTTTCTGTTTTGCTTTGTTGTTTTCTGTGCTGTATAATCCAGTTTATTGTCTACAATTCCATTGAAATCTCCCATCAAAACTGTATTGGCATAGTCCAGTTCAATTATTTTCATGTGTAATTTTTTGTAAAATTCTTCTTGATTGTCATTTGGGGCATAAATTGCAATCAGGAGTGTTTTTATATTATTGTCTATTATTCCATCATCATCAGTATATATCAATTTCATTGGGATAATATCTTTAATATACAAGATCACTTCTCTTTTCTTGCATTGTGTCAAAGAGGTAAATATTTTCCCTAATTTTGGCTGTCTCAGCAATTGTTCATGTTGCTTTTTGATGTGTACTTCTTGTAGACAAATTGTATCAAATTTTAATTTCTCCAATTTATGAATTTTTTTTCTTCTTTTAACAGCTGAATTAAGTCCATTTATATTGATTGTGATTAATTTTTTTTCTTCCATGGTTAAATTTTCTCGTCGATCTTCATTCACGTTGTTCCTTGGCTTCCTCCTTTCCACCTACTGCACCTTCTTCTTTTCCAGTCATCATTTGGTAGTCCTCTTGGAATTCAAATAGTGAAATTTCTTTTTCTGCCTCTTTCTGTGTAAAATGATTCAGCTTTTTCAATTGAATCAATTCTGTATCTCTTTTCTTGCCATGTGAACATTAAACCTTCTGGGATCAGCCATCTATAATTCACCTCTTTTTTAAGTAGCAATTTGGTCAAGAATTGGTATTTTCATCTCATCTCTCTCACTCTTCTGGGTACTTGTTTCAAGACCACAATCTCCTTATCGTTGTATTTCAATATTTTCTCTCTCGCCATTTGCAGAATTTGCGTTTTAATGGCTTTCTTTGTAAATCTCATATGAACTTCTCTTGGTAAACTATTTCTCATTGGATATCTTGTAAAGTCTCAATAAACCTCATCTATTCCATCCATCATCTTCTCTTGAGTTATTTCCAAAGCTTCTGCCAGAATTTCTGTCATTATCTCAGCTAAGTTTTGTCCTTTTTCTTCCTCTATATTTTGAAATCTAAGATAAAATTCTGATCTATCCATCTCCCATCTCAGCATACCACTTTTATTTTGTTCATCCACAGTTAATCTGTTATCAATGTCTCCAATCTTCATATCTCTTTGTTTACCTTCTTCTTCAATTTCTTGGAGCCTCTCATCATACTTCATCATCAATTGTTGGATGTTTTCCACTTTTTCATCAGTTTTCCCTGTTCTTTTTTCAGTGTTCCCTGTTCTTTATTCAATGTTCTCTATTCTCTTTTCAATATTCTCTGATCTTGTTTGGATATTTTGAATTCCTTGCATAATCATCTGCAAGGTCACTTTTTCTTGTTCTTTTTCTTGCTTTAACATTGTCTGTATTGAGCGTTGTCCTCCAGATGGTGGAGAGGAAGAAGCAGAAGTTGAAGAAACAGGAGCTGTTAACTTCCTACTCATTTTGAAAAATTCAAAATCTTCAAATTCTTCTCGACCTTAATCCAGTTGTAGAATAACCAGTTACAATTCCAAGTAAAAATAGTGGAAAAAAAGAAAAAAACCAAACAGTAATAATAATTAAAAAGGAAAAAAAAAAGGATTTCTTCAGGCTCTTGTATGCCTTAATCCAATCGATTAGTTAGATAACAATAAAAATTCAAAAGTGAAGAAAAAGCAAAAAAAAGAGCATAAGGACATTATAAACAAACACGAAAAAAGGAAAAGTTGAAAAGTCCCAAAGAAAGCAAAAAGGTGAAAAAAAAGGCTAAGAAGAAAAAAAGAAAGGAAAAAATTCTTCAGGTTCTTCAACACCTTAATCCAATTAAGAGATCTCAAATATAAAGAGATACATAAAAATGGACCAAAAAAAACAACAACCCAATATGAAAAGTAGACAAGTTCCAGAAAGCCAAGTTCCAAAAAGCCAAAAATCCAAATATGTATTACCAGAAAAAAAAGATAAACTGATGAGGGGGATAGTACAGCTTCGAAAAAAATAAAAAGAGCACACTGCACTTTGTTTAATTATCCAAGGCTCTTATTATAGTTCTCTTCTCTCTTCTCCAAAAACTTATCACCTTTTCTTTTCCTTGGTTTCAACACCAGACTCCAGCTGTTGATAGAAACCCAGAAGAACACCTGCAATAATACTTTCCCATGCTCTTCCCTCTATCTTATCAACCAGGCAATATCCTTGAAACAAAATCTCAATTCTTTCTCAGCTTTGACTGGTAAGGAAAAATCAGAATACTTCCAAGCCTCTAGTTGGCAGTGCTACAAAGTTTCTTTAGCTTCCACTTTCCCCCTCTTCTTTTCCAGGCAAAATATAATAAGGATTAAGTGAAAAAGAAAAAAAGTATTTAAAAAATAACTAAAAAGGAATTTCTAGGTTAACATGTTATTGAATCAAAAAGGAGAAAAGAATATATAACAAGAAGAAAAAGAAATCAGTCCAGTTTCAAAATATAAAATCATACATAAAAATCCAACAATGAAGTAAAAAGAATTATTATTTTGACATCCTTGTTTAAAATCGCCACTTAATCACTTCTATCAAAACTTTTACAGATTCTTTCTTTTCTTTAGGGTGTCCTTTCAAGTCTTAAAATATTTTTAAAAAGGTTCCCACCAAACCGGCCCACTCTCTCTTTCTCTTCCCTTCTGTCTCGGAGCTGTCCCAACTTCAGCAGCTTTAATGGCTGCCTCTTTGCTGCTGGCAAAAAAGAGCTTCTCCTGGATCTACCAGGGATTTTGTGGTATCCCTGGGATCGACAGGACATGCTCTTTATGATCGCAGTCTCTTCGGGATGGTTTAGATCCAATTGGACCGTCCAGGAGCAAAGATATCGGCAGTGATCTCGGACCTCCAAGATCGCATGCCGTATCATTGCGACGTCAGCTCCGCCCTCCATGAATTGCATTCTTGTATTACAATGAAGCATATTCTATTAAACCCAAAATATTTCCATGAATTATTCTTTTTCTTACTTCTTAACTACAATCAGCTTACAATTCATCTTTTAGTCAGATATTTTTTGTTTTATTTGGAATGATAAATAACAAAATCTTGCCTCCTAGCATTTTCTTTTTTCTTTCTTGCAAAATTATTTTAAGACTCTTATGCTATTCTTTCAAAGCAACATTTCACCTTCCTATTTTGATTTGATCATAAACATCAACTAGGATTATCACTTTGTGACTGCAGAATTCAAGTGTTCACCAGTCTTTCAATGTGTCATATTTTAGCAAACTTCCCAGCATTCCATACTCAGTAGCCAAATAGCTGTACAGCCAAAACCAATTTGTAACATATACATACAATATTACCATCACCATGTTTCAAAGTGAGAATTTTTTTCTTTTTGTTTTTTTGAGGTAAAGGTTTCCCTGTACATGCGTGCTAGTTGTTTCCAGCTCTAGGGAGCAGTGCTCATCTCTGTTTCTCAGCTGAAGAGCCAGCACTGTCCAAAGATGTATCCATGGTCATGTGGCTGGCATGACTAAATGCTGAAGGCACACAGAGCCCTGTTACTTCCCACCAAAGTGGTCCCTATTTTTCTACTTGCATTTTTATGTGCTTTCGAACTGCTAGGTTGGGGACAAGTAACAGGAGCTCACTACATTACACAGTGCTAGGGATTCAAACCGCTGAACTGCTGGCCTTCTGATCAACAAGCTCTGTGTCTTAACCACTGAGCCACCGTGTCTTTTAGCCTACAGCCAATTTTTTTTTTTAGATCCCAGTTATTTGTGCAGATAATCCTTGTTCAGCAACTGCTTCATCTAATAAGTGTCCACACCTAAAACTATAGTGAAAAAGTAATTTGAGCCATTCTTTGCACATTTATAAAGCAAAAGAAAGCTGAAGTAAAATAGTAAATTTGTGGTATTCAGTTAACAACCATTTAACAATCAAGTTGCCAATCCCAACTGTGGTTGTTAAAGAAGGATTGTCTGTATTGAATATGTAATAAATGCATATCTATTAATGGACTATAATAGGCACTGTATTCTAGGATTGAACTTTTTATTTTCCCTGATGACAAGAGGCCAAAGTTTTATCACATAGTTATGTACCGTGTTTCTCACATTATAAGGCCGGGCCTTATATTTTTTTGACCCCCCAAAAAACAGCTAGGCCATCTTTTCGGGGGTGATTTGATTCCCCCCCTTGCATCCTCGGGTGGGCAGGCGGGCGGCGACATGTTGGGGTTCGTGAGACCTTTTTCTTCTCCCTTGCTGCTGCGGGATTAGAAAAACACCACGGTGTTTGGCACAGCCATGTGTGGCCAGTCAGGGTCCTCCCTGCGACTGGAGCCCTGAGGAGACACTTGGCTTCAGGCGCTCCCATCGCCGTGTTCCGAGGGAAGGTGCGACAGGTGGCTGCGCCAAATGCCACGGCATTCCTCTAACGCTGCGGCAGAAAGGGAGAAGGAAAAGCAATGGTGGCGGAAGATCTCCCAGTATTAAGTGCCACACCAACGCAGGCAGCACCATATCCAGGCATGCAAGTATTTCCTAAATGCAAGTGCCCCCACCATCCCCCCCATTTCACATGTTTAATATGGGCCCTAATTTGGGGGGAGGGGCTTAATTCAATTTTATAAATTGAATGCCTATAAAACATGGTGGGGCTTCCTATTGGTGGAGGCCATATTGTTGGAGAAACATGGTAATAACCATATCAGCAAAGTTAGATTTCTAGTATTCTTGAACTTTAAATGCTCCTAAATATAAATAGCCTGTGGGAGATGGTGACACTTATATCACCAATGCTAATCTCTCTCCAAAAACTAAACAAAGTGCTATCAATTAGTGTCTGTAAGGAAGAGAAAGGTCATCCTTGAGTTATAGACTGAAGTGAGAAAACAAAAAAGCATCTCAGAAGAAGGCAAAGGCAAACTGTATTCATATTGCCGCCATGGAAGTCCACCATAGAAGTATCTATGGAATCACCAGGTATCACGTTCAGTTGGAGGAAGTCTTAATTATAAGGCTTGTATCTCCTAGTTGCTAGTAATTTGAGGTTCCACCTTGTTAGCTTTCTGTGAATAGAAAATGCTGTAAATAATAATTTGGGATTTGCAGTTTTTGAAGAAGAATGTGTAGCTATGAGATGTGTAGCTCAGTATAAACCTGTTGCAATATCCTAAGCTTATAGTTATGGATGTCCTCTGGTCTGTTCTTGATGGAGGTAATATTTTACAGATTTTTAAAAATAAAATAAGATCTGGTAAGAAATTAGCATCAATTGTCATCTCCAACTTTGTGTACTGTATGACATGTAGGAGAAATACAACAGGAAATGATGCATTAAATAATGAAAGAGGCCGAATTTACATGTTAATTGGCAAGAAAGTGGTACATGTAAAGAGAGGAGGAAAGCAAGTGAATGAAACTAGATGGTGGAATGGAACAATCAGCAAAGTTTTCCTCTTACAAGTTGTTGTAAATGTAAATCTTCTTAAAATAATGTCTCACTTTTTAAACATAGCTGTACCTTTTTTTCAAATAAAAATTGCTTTTCAGATAAGTCCCCAACAAAGAAGCAAGATATTATGCAGATTTTTGTCCAGAGAAAGATGGACCTGTCCTATGTTGCCATCCATGAAATCATGAAAATCTCTCCTTGTAGGCATTTGAATTTTATTATAGCCCCTACAGAGGCAGTTATATTTTTCATGTTTTAAGCTATCTTGAGAATTGCTGGGAAGTTGGTTTTTATGTGCAAGTTTTAAATAGAGTTCTATGACAAATTCAGGTTGGCAGATTGTGAGTCCCATTGAGTAAAGTCATATTTAATATCATTTGACTGTTCTGCTAGAGCATGTTTGTTGATCAGAAGTTATAATTGTGGTATATGATGGAACACTGAAATCTGTTGATAGCTTCCCTTTCTTCTATTATCTAGGCCAGGTTGTGTGCTCCCTGTTCAAAATAACAAATTAGAGAGAACCAATTGAATTCTGGGACTCAAACTATGGGGGGGGGGGAATCACATAATCTTAGTGTCATAATGTCCTTTTATAGCTGGAAGCTAATTGTTTCCTAGATGCCATGAATAAATCACAAAAAAATGTGAATCTTTAAAAAAAGGAATATACTGTATAACAATCACCGCAGAAAAAAAATGAATCACAACATTTGTTCAAAATGCATATTCTCTATCAGGATGAAACTGCTACATATACAGGATATAATATGCATCCATAGATAATGTATTTTCTTCTGTGGAATTGTTTTTAAATAATATTAGAATGGTTGGAACGGCATAAGCATACATCCAGAAATCTATATAATCAAATGGCAGCTGCAGTGTGGATGAGGCATTAGGTGATGTATTTTTCTTTATCTTGTGAGGAAAGAGATAGAAATAGATGTGCCCGAAAGGCTAAACAGAACTGATTATCTTACAGCAGCCACAGCAAATAGATGAGTTAAAGTTTTGTGGACAATTATATGGGAACAAAAGATAAAAATAGCAAAGAAAGAATAAGCTGCAGCTGCAGTTCATAAGAAAACATTATGCTGGGAATTGCAAGCTCCTGTTATTACCTGAATGAATATGTCCAGTTGGTTAATATAATTTTTTTTGCTAGTGCATTGTAATCTAATGAACAGCAATATTATAGCAGTCCTCTGATTTGAACACGGATATTCATTTCTGGTTGACTGACACCTCCTCCATTGTTTAATTGCTGAATTATTATGGAGGTTATCTACCCCTAGTGTTTTAGTGACTGATTCCTGACAGTTAGTGCAGCATTTTATGGTTGCTTTGAAGTCTTTTGCTTCAAAGTGATTGTTTCTAATTATTTTCCCTTTTATGTGATCCTCCTCTCACTTTGTGAAGAAGTTTATTTCAATAAAGTTCTCTTTTTTTCCTTAAATGGCATTCTCCAATGAACTACCTGTCTGAATGTATATAATTAGCTCCCCTACAGCATGTACACATGTTACAGCCCCAAACAGCACTATATGATTTGGTATTAGATAATAACCCTAAACTGGCACACAATTAAAACAAATAACAGATATATTGCTCAGTGGAATTGGAAATATAATTCTGCTTTGATAGTGCTTAAACAGCCACCTTTATTTCTAGTAAATTCTGAGCAACATGGACTAGAGAGTTTATTTTCAATGCCTATGTGAATTGAGATTGGATGCCTAAGGGCTCATTGACCTTCTGGGTCTAATAATATGTTTCAAAAGATCAAAATAAGAAATCAATGGTCAGATAACCCTGTAACAAAAGTAACCATAACACAAGGTTATGTATATAAAAACAATTTTTGTATGGATTTATCCAACATTCTGGCCCGATTCCTGCATAAAAACCCAACTTTTCAAGGCCTAACAGAGCCATTTGGATCTTGGGAGGATTGTGGGGCAGATGTTCCATAGGTCAGGTATTACAAAAGAAAACGCATGCCTCTGAAGTTCCATTAAATGATAATGTTTGATATATGGGCTTTGAATCTTACCCAACTGTCGGATCTTATGGGACAAGTAGAATAATTGGAGACACATGATACTGCAAATAACCCCACCTGAGCAATGAAGAATTTTTGGAAATGATTAGCCTCTTGAATTGCACTTGAAGCCTATGGAAGCCAGTGTAGCTTCCAAAGTAGTTGTGTTATTTAGGGGTACTGTGGTGCATATATCTATTACAATCCATGCCACCACTTTCTGTATCAATTACAGCTTCTGGATAGTTCTTAAGGGCAGCCCTGATGCATTGTGCATTGTGATTGTTCAAATGGGAGGTGAGCAAGGTATGAATGACTGTGAATAGGGTGTCTTCTGATCCAGAAAATGATGCATTGGCATACAAAATGAATCTATAAAAGGCCCTCTTGGCCAGAGCTGCCACCTGCTCTTCTACCAGGAGCTCAGTGTCCAAATTGCACACCAGTTCTGTTTGGAAGGGTTCTACTCAGTCCAAAACTATGTATGGAGAGTTTCAGAATCAGGGGACTCCAAAACCACAGCCACCTGGTCTTGTTTGGATTAAGTCAAAGTACATTCTCCATCCAGAAGCCCGTAGCTTCCAGACGCTGGAAAAGAACCTCAGTGATATTACTTGGTTAGTCCAGAGTAGAAATGTGTGAAATGGTAGAAATGGTATCAGTAGTATATTAATCCTATATTTAATTCCTTACCAGTGATGATTTCACCCAGCAGTTTCATGTAGGTTTTAAGAGTTTCACATTAAAATACCTATGTAAGAAGAATTTCTCCAGAGATCTCTATTGTGCAGTCAAGTTACAGGAAGAATCTGGTGCATGGGGAAGTCAGTATGTTGCATTGCAGTCTGAATCTGATAAGAGAATTTTGGACAAAGACTCAGTGGACAAGAATTTAAAATAATACCTTATATACTTTAAAGCATCATAGTAGATTCATTGAAGTTGGTCCAAACTGATCTTAGAGAATGCCATTTCTCATTCTGATTTACAGTCCATTGAATGAAATTGTGCTGGCTTGTAAAAGGTGATGTTTGGATTAGCTCTATATTTGTTTAAAAATAATCAACAACACCAAGAAAAAAGTATATGTATCAAGAAACAAACAAATATGTATGTCTGTGACGTGTGTTTATGTGTGGATATATTTGAATTGGAAAGGTATATATAACTAGAAGGAATTTGTTAGATTCCATTTCAACCATTTTGGCTTTATTCTACCACTGCAATCCTAGGAAGGATTCCAGTAAGCAATGGGTCCACAATATGGTAAGGAAAGTCAATATGGTAGCCATGACGGAGCAATTGAAGGTCCACTTTTTTATGTACAACATTCAGACCACACTCTTTGGACAACCCTGTCTTACATGGACACTCTGAAATCACTCCAGATATTTTGTGGTAGGGTCATGTGAAGTTGGATGTAACAGCAATAACTACTCAGATTATCATGCACATATTTCTTAACTGGTTCTATAATAAACTCAATGATCTCCAGGTAAGTTGAAACTATAGCTCTATAATTCTGGTCATGTTGTCACAAATTCCAAGAGGGGAAGTCCCAAACATCTAGAGCAGATCTAGGGACATAGATCAGATGTGGCCAACCAAGCAGCCTACAGCTTTGTGAAAATTCAATAAATATTAATTACATGTTTTTAGGTGGAAATAATCTGTACAAAAATATTTTCAATACGACTGTGGTAAATTGCATGAATAAATCAAAAAGATCAATTCCTATGATGTGTATGTCTCCAAACCATTAGTACCTGTATAATTCTATAATAGAGATTTTTTTTTTTTTTAGCCCCAACCCTTGTTGCTGTAACATTCTTACCATCCTTCTTTCCTAAAAATATGCCTTGTGTTTGTTTTAGAGTAGCTTTGCTGATAAGGAGAGAAGATACATTATAGTTTCCATAGGAAAGAAAGGGAGAAAGATGAGCTGACAATAAAAATAGCCTCAACAAAGTATACAGACAATTCTGAGAAGAAGAAAGGGAGAAAACTGCAATGGAAGCAATAACCAGTAACATAAATAGCTATGGCTTCTGGAAATGTGTACATTATTGAAAGAACAATATGGGATTGGTAAATCTGAGCTGGACATGGATTTATATTAACTAAGGCCTTTGTGCTTCAAGGACATATTAAAGTTTGCTGTTGTTAGGCATGACTTGGAGAAGCTACCTTGATTATGTGTCTGAATGGTCAAACAATTGGCAACTCCAAATCTTGACCAACAAATGCTCTGTCCTACGCATTGGGAAAAAAAAATCAGTACACCAAATATAAACTAGGCAGATATGACCTCGCTGATGATCCTTACTCTGTCAAGGACCTTGGAGTACTCATATCAAATGACCTAAGTGCCAGAGCTCACTGTAACAGCATTGCCCAAAAGGCATTAAGTAAATCTAATCTTACGAAGCTTCTCTTCTGAAAATATTGAATAAACTAGAGCATACAAAACTTTTGCTCGACCAATACTCAAATACAGCTCATCAGTCTGGAATCTGTACTGTAAATTGGACATTAATACAATTGAGTGAGTCCAAAAGTATTTCACAAGGAGAGTACTACACTCCTCTGCTCACAACAGAATACCCTATATCACCAGGCTTGAGATTTTGGGCTTGGACAACCTTGAACTATGCTGTCTATAGGACTTAAGAGTAGCACACATAATTATCTGCTACAATGTCCTACTTGGACATTGACTACGTTGACTATTTCAGCTTCAACCCCAACAGTACAAGAGCACACAACAGATACAAACTCAATGTAAACTGCTCCAAACTTGATTGCAGAAAGTATGACTTCAACAACAGAGTGGTCAATGCCTGGAATGCACTACATGACTCTGTTGTTACATCTTCTAACCCCGACTCCTTTAACCTCAAACTATTCACTATTGACCTCACCCATTCCTAAGAGGTCTGTTAGGGGCATGCATAAGTGTACAATCTTGCCTACAATCTCTGTCATATTGTCCCCATTTATTTGTACCTATTTCCTGTATTCTTATTCATGTTTATACTTATGCCTATTATCTTTAAGTGATTGACAAATCAAATAAATAAAATAAATAAGAATGCCAAAGAGCCTCTTATCTCACCTCTGGAGATGAGAACCTCTGGATTTCACCTGCTCAACATAGAAGGCTATCAGAGGAGGAAAGCTGAAAGGTTTAATTCTCCTTCCTCTCAAAAGCTGTCTGTCAATCTGACTGACAGGGAAAATGGCACCAATTTCTGTAAATTCTTCCCTAACTCTAAAATTAAGAAGATAACAGAGATAAGCTAAGTTCATATCATAATTTACATATATACCTACTTAAAGTTATTTTAGACTGTCTTGAGTACAGGAAAAAAACCTCTCTTGCCCTGAAGTTTAACTTATCAACTAAGTTTTGTCATGTAAACTTGTGGAACTTGTGATGAAATGAAGTACAACTAGTTTCTTGCCAAATAAAGTTCAGAAATTGAAACTTCTCATGCTCTTTACTTTAATATATTCTTTAGAAACACAACTGAAGACATCCTAAATTTCTGACGAATCCTGAGAGTACGCAGGCTGCTCTGTTCATACCCTTCATCTTTTTACTTTCCCAATTCCTTATAATACATTTGTTATTTTATTATTTGCAACTCTCACAAAGCTGAAATAATTCTGATTTCAAACTTAAGGTAAACATTTATATTTAAAAGAAAATAAATCCTTTGATTTATGAGAATATTTCAAATTTAGCAATATTATTTAGTATGATTTCTCCTTTTATTTAGCAATATAATTCTGCCTTTATTCAATTTTTTTCCTATACCTCTAATTGAGCAAGCTGAAAAACAGTCTGGAACATTAATAAAATCATCTTCTGAAAATAAAAAATAAATATTTGAATATGGATAATTTTGAGCAGGCCAATATTACCATCAGTCTACCATCAACCCAGCTTTAGGTTCATTACATATAATCTAATAATAAAGAAAAGCAGGCATGACTCACTTCCTTTCTCCTGCTATTTCCTCCAGTAATGATGATCCATTATAGGAATTCCCCAAAACAATTCAAATTAATGATTTGTAAATCCAAGCCAACCAATTATTCACCTTGTTTATTTATAAGGAATTTTCACTGTTCACATCTGGATAAATGAAACTTTATTTTGAATTAATCTCAAATCCCTTCCCATTCCAATCTATAGCTCTGGTGTTCCTTGACAGCTTCCTTTTTAAATAATAATCAAGTTTGCCATGGTTGCTTTGGTTGAGGGTGGCTTGTCTTCTATGTTTTAATTGCTTTATAATTACTTGTTGGGTATGATAAGCTGCCCAATGTCTCTTGGAGTGTGCAGCTATCATTAAACAAGCAAACTAACTAACTAAGAAAGAAATGAACAAGAACTCAAATAGTTTCAATACTTGAGCAAGTCAGCCCCAGCTTACTTTCTACCAAATTAATGTTTTTATGTTGTCACCAGTTGTCATAAATTTTATTATGCTTTAATCTGTCTTCATTGGTTTGGTAGATGATGGCTGGGAAATATTATGGAGTATTTTTCAAATTGATCCTAAAATGGCTGATATTATTATATAACATGTTTCATTCATCTATCTAGTAAATATACTCTATCTGTAATGAATAGCTAAAATCATGTTTTAGATTTATTTCCAATTCTGTAATCTCCCAAATCAAAATTGATCAAAGATGGAGTATACTTTGAAAGAGGTGCAGGGGATCTATTTCTTGGGCTGTCAAGTTCAAAATAATAACCTTTGAAAAACTTTGGATGATAGCAAAAGGTATTTTATTTTAGTTTTTTAAATAAACATGTCATGCAAGCATATCATATTTTCTGAAAGGCTACCAGCTTCTAGCTAGTGATAAATATAAAATTTTACCATTGACAGTAAGCAAGCAAATAGTTATAAAAAATTTGACTTGAGTAAATTCTCTCATTCATTATTAGATTAAATTTAGCACTCTATATTTCCAGAGATGGTTCATCAGGATATATGCTTATTCAGTGTAGCCAGAGCTTTTACTAATTTATCCATATATTTGTTACCCATTTTTCAATGTTCCTATAAACATTCCAAAATTGTTACAAAACATTATATTATAGTGTCAACAAAAATGCTTGCATTAAAAACAATACCATTTATGAATCTTAAACTACGTTGTTATACCAATATTAAGGAAGTAATAAAACTATGTCATTATAATCAGGTCTTCAACAATGTTTGTGGACAGCAATGCTTGTTCATCTGAAAGAATTCAAATTCTTATTTATTTATTATGAATACATTTATGTTGCTTTAGACTAACAAATGTAAGAAGTTTATAAAAATGGTATTGCAATAGTATTTTCAAAGCACTTTATGCTCACATATACATATGGATATCTTCAGGCTCCAATTATTTTTGTCAGAGGCATAAGAGGTATTGTACTGTTTTGGTACAGTACAATATGTCAAAGGTATAAGAGGTATTGTACAGAGGTATTGTACTGTTGCATCAAGTTCTACACATTTTGGACATCCATGCAACATCATGACAAATGTACAAGACAGGAAGGGATTGCATTGTGATGATGCAACACTTCTATCAGATATCATCTGTGTATCTCTATGAATGGTACTCTGTGTGTGCGTGTGTACATGCATTTGCATTTAGACACCATGACCCATTCAATGTCAAGAATAACAATAAATCAAGATAAGTAGCACCTATACATATTCTGGGTACATGCTTCACTGTTTTGTCAGTCCTCAAATGCCCACTTAAAAGATTTTAATAACCATGAGGAAGATGATTTTTTTTTCCAGAGGTAATTAGTTTCACAGGGAATTCACTGCAAGGAATGCTTTTTTAAAAAAGTACTCCAGTGCCAACCTACCCAAGGAGCACAAACTTTTAGCATGCACTCTCTACCAACTTCCTTGAATGGCCAGATTCTATATGGAGCAAGAAAACTTACAGATACTCAGGTCCAAAACCAATCCCTACATCATGGATGGATCTACTGTAGCCTGCATCTCCTGGATTAATGGACCCATTAACAGAATGAATATGCATTTAAAAATGTTTTGAGTGTAAATTTATTTTCCTCATAGTTTTGAGAAAAAAGATACAAATTAAGCAATTAATTATCAAAAAAGTGATTTGTGGATTTTTTTTAAAAAAATTACAGATTAATATCATTGGAAAGTATGGACTTTATCCAAAGGCATTCAAATTTGTCACAAAATGGAAAGAGGAGGAATTTTTCATCCCTGCAAACACCTCCATTTTTAGAGGCAAACAATAAGAAACTTTCAACATAATGTTTTGTAAGCTATAACTACCAAGTGGTATACAAATATGACTGGAACTTGGAATGTTTAAAAATAACATTTGGCAAATTTTTGGCTACCTTACCTTTACTAGTTTGGATTACTTCCGTGAAATCGAATGTGTTCACTTTCGGATGGTGGTGTCAATGAGGCCACAACCTAGTTAAAGTTTATATAATGGGAGGACCTGAGGCAGTATCCATTTTGCTAGCAGCTGTCATATCCTAGTGCTTGGCATTGCATGGATATTGGCAGAATGCTGCATAATTCATTGTTAGTTGTCATAGACTGTCAAATCTGTGGAAGGTGCTGAATACAGAATTACAGAATTAACAGAGACAAAGCCATGAGATTTTCAATATATGGAAAGTTTATGAAATTTCTCCATTTTACAATGCTGGGGCTTCAGTCCCAGGTGAAGCTTTTCATTTCCTCTGCTTATCCAGACATTTTAATGTAATACACTTTAGGGTTCACTTACCATATTTGTTTAATCTGATTTACAGTTTTATTTGCCACAGTATTTTAGATATTTTCAAACTTGCTCAAGCTTTTTCTAATTATTTTTTTCTGTAATCTTACCTGCTTTTATCCACATATTAGAACTTTCTTATTTCAAGATAACTGACATCTTCTCCTGATTACAGGTCTAGACAATCATTAAGATTGTCAGTTGAAGTTCTGCAATATATGCTGTGACATGGAGATGTTCATCCTGTAATTACTCACTTTTGAGTCCTCTTCATGATGGCTCTTGTTCTCTGGAATTGTTCATTGATTCTGGAAGGATGGTGGGAGCAATGGAAGGATTTGTTCTGACAGGATGGGGGAGGGGGTTGGAAGGATTATATTACTTTGCAGTTGTCTGGTCATTAGCATTCTCCCTGAGAGCTCAAGGCACTTGGACATTTATCTTGCCTTCAGGGTCACCAGTATCATAGTGCAAATGGGGTGGAATCTTCCTGGAACTGCTGAAAGGACTGCCTTGTAAACATGCGGTGTCTTATGCATCACTTTCTGTTCTTATTACCTAGAAATTATTTTCACAATACCACTGGCCTGACTCACCATAGCTTTTCAGTGTGATTTCAAGATTCAACAAGGCTTTGATTAGCCAAAATAGGCCTTCATTTCTCAGTCCCATCATATCATCTCAATCAGCCTGTCCCTTTGTTGTAGAGGTTGATGCTTCCATTGTATTCCGAGAGCTGAATTATAGTCATACTGGTGTTTCCAGATAAACCTCTAATGTGTACATTCTATTTCCCCAGCTTTTGCCAGACAGATAAATTTATGATATAGTTGAATCAAGAACCTGGAGCAGCTTTAGACTTCTCATAAATTCATCTAATTTCAGATGAGGTGTGCAAATTTTGTCTCATTTTTGACAACAGAATACGGAAAGCTTGTCACAAAACCAGAATTTCTTCTAGTTTTCATATTGCATTATGAAATCCTTGCACTTCTTATAATACTTTTTTTCCCTGTGTGAAACTCTGGATCTTGGAAAGATGATTTCTTCCTTATCTGATCAGGTCTGCATCCAGCAACAGCAAAACCTTTATATATAGGTTAGAATGGATGACCTTTATGATTTTTTGCCATTTTCTTTCCTCTTTTCCTAGAAGCAAAACTGGTACGACCATAGCTTGGTATATGTTCCTCTTTCCTCTGAGGAAAGTCAGAAACTCTGTGATGACTAAATCTGCAACTGGATCACTAGCTTTGGTGATCCATTGAAGTGATCCATTGATAAAATTAGAGTATAAAATTAATTGGAAAATTCTGATTTTTGAACAAAGCTATAATTAACATTTAAGTTTAATTTCTGAATAAATCTGAAGGTTTCCAGTTGATTAATGTAATGATAGTATATGGAGCTTATGAGTGTACCATTCTGACTTATGAATCCAAATGCTCTTTCTGGCACCTATTTTCCCACACCATGTATTGACGTATGCTTTATATATCATATTTGAATATTTTTAACACAATTTTAATACAATTCCTAGCCCTCTGAGGAGAAACAAATGGTTTGGCAAGTGATGAAGCTTATAATAGGGCACAAACTCTTCCTGCAGGTACTTCTGTGCAATGTTGCAAAGCAAGAACAAAAGGATTACTAAGAAATGGATAGCTGTGATGCCAGATCAGTGCAGAAGTCTACTCAGCAGCAAGGGAATTCAGAGGAAATACTAATCCAGGTTGTGCCTCATACTGTACTTGTCTAATGACAGTGGCAGTGAAAGCATAACCACCCAACCATCAATTTTTTTCAGTGTTGTCCTTGGACACTTCAGAGTGAAAAAAGAAAAACTACCTTTCAAGCATTAACCTTCAATTTTCTTTTATTGCCCACAATGTTTTTATTAACATGTAGTGAAAATAAAAAGTTGTATGGATATATTGTATATATTAATCATCAGTCTTGAAATATCTATAGCTGCTGTCTTTTGGTTATTAAGTTCTAGACAGCTCTTTTAATTTTTAACATAGAACCAATCTTGAAATTTTCCTTGTATTTGATATGAAGTGCTTTTCTTTATGAATTAATGAGCCATCTAGTGGAGTTAATATTTGTCATTATCAGAAGTTCTTATAGCAGAATGTCTTTATCCATCAAAAAAAATGTGGTGGAGAAGAGGGATGTCTTCCTATCCATTTTGTCATGGATAACAACGTCCATTCAGTTTAATGTAAGTTTCTTTGGGAAGCATTCTGTTTCTATGATATTTACTTTGGAGTAAGCCTCATTTAAAATAACTAAGTTGCAGTTACAGAAATGAAATAATAATTACACATGAAAATGCAAAAAGATTCATTATAATACTATTCTTTACATATACCTCAGCCCCAAAGTGGTTTTTGAATTATCTCAGTAAATGTCTGATCAGCAACTTCATGAGGCATTTTCAAATGAGGCAATATTCAAGTTATTATTTTGCTTCATTTAAAGAAAGTTAAATTTTCTCCCATCACTTTTTCTTATTATTCTTTTTGCATATATACATAAAGTTGCTTAAGCCCATGTCACACCGGCCAACGGATGCAAAAAGGACACAGCGGCCGAGCAAAATGTTCCATCCGTTGTTATCCGCTCTCAAAAGGGGCAAAAATTTGCATAACCTGAGCGGATAACATGGATGCGGGGAGGACGCAGGGCGGATGCAAAGCGGATGCGGAACAGAAGCCCAGCGGATGGAAGCGGATGGGAGTGGATGGCACATCCGCTAGGCTTCCAGGGGGCCGCAGCAAAGAAGACGCGGAACGGATACAGCGGATGCACAGCGGACGCGGAATGGATGAAGCGGATGCACAGCGGATGCACAGTGGAAGCCTAATGGATGCCTGGCGTTAATTGCGCATGCGGGGAGGATGCATTGCGTGAGCCCCGCAGAAATAACGGAAGCAGCTCGGAAGCAGGTCGCCATTCAGAGGAAAGACCTGCTTCCAGACACATCAACTGCCTTGCCTGCCCTGCCTGCATGTCTGCCTGCCAGCCTTGCTACCACCCTCCCTGCCAGCCTCCCTGCCAGCCTCCCTGCCAGCCTTGCTGCCAGCCTCCCTGAAAGCCATGCTGCCAGCCTGCCTGCAAACCTTGCTGCCAGCCAGTCTGCCTGCCAGCCTTGCTGCCAGCCTTCCTGCCAGCCTTGGTGCCTGCCTGCCTGCCTGCCTCCCTGCCAGCCTTGATGCCTGCCAGCCTCCCTGCCAGCCAGCAACCCCACAACCATGCGGAAGCACAGCAAGCCTCAGCCATCTGCTGCCAGCCCTGGCAAGAGGGACAGGGCTACCATCCCGCCCCCTAGCCCTCACTCTGGTTCTCCTGGGGTTTCTGCAGCACAGGCTCGCTCTTCTGGGGCTGGAGCTTCTGCTGCTTCTGCTTCTGGAGGAGCTTATGGCAAGCACTCCAGCACCAGCCACCCCCACAGCACCTGCACCCATCACCTCTGGGCCTGGGAGACCAAGAGGAGTACCAGAGACTCATTTTTGTCTTATAGCTTTTTGTTAATAAAGTCTATTTATGATTCACACACTTGCTTCATTTCTTTTTTTTAATAAAGTTTTGCTGGAAACTTTTAGAAATGGTTTAAGCCTTTGCATGCTTGTGGGATGGGTAAGGATAGCTTTGGGATGGGTTAGGATACCTGTGGAATGGGAAATAGCTGTGGGATGGGTTAGGATAGCAGTGGGATAGATAAACCTCCAGTGCAAGCATAGTGGGACTGTATGGCCCACCCTCCCAGGTGCCACAGCTACGGCCCTTTATTATCAATAATAATGTAATAATTATCCACACATGTCAACATAAACACAACTCTTTATTAAACGCCCTGTTCATTGTAGGCCAACCAAACATACATGGCCCAATCTCATCCGTGTGATGAGACAGTCTGAAGGAAGCATCCATTAAGCATTTACCATCCTGTCTTGCCACTCCACTGCTCCAGCTGGGGAGTTGCACCAGTGTTTCAGGAGGTTGCGCTGCTTCTTCGACTCATGTGAGGCTCTGTTGGGGCCTTGCACATCCTCAGTGTTGATCAGGTTTTGCCCTTGCCTCCATTCCCCAGCCTCCATGTCCCCATTGCCTTGTTGGAGGTCCACAAGCCTGTTCTGCAAGACTGGGTAGCGGGTGCGCATGAGATTGTGCAGGATGCAGCAAGCTTCCACGATCCTCCTCATGGCCTCTGGGCTATGCTGCATGTTAGTGAGAAGTACCTGGAACCTGTTGGCCAGGATGCCAAAGGCATTCTCCACCACCCGTCTTGCCCTGAACAGCCTGTAGTTGAAGATCCTCTCTTCACGGGTGAGGTATTTGGAGGTGTAGGGCTTCATGAGGTAGGTTGTGAGGGAGAAGGCATCATCTTGTGTGTCGTTGGGCAGGGGTTCTGGATCTGGGAAGTCCACCATGAGGTTGCTTTCCAGCTCCTCCTTGAGGTGACTGGCGTTGCATACCTGGGCATCTGAAGAGGAGCTGTTGCCTGAAGCATCGATGTACATGAACTTGTAGTCAGCATCGACCATGGCGAAGAGGATGATGCTGAAGAAGCCCTTGGAGTTGAAATAAGTGGACCCCGAGTTGGCTGGGGCTTTGCAGGCCACGTGCTTGCCATCTATGGCTCCGACGGTGTGGGGAAAGTTCCACTTCTGATACCACTGCTCTGCAACTTTCTTCCATCCTTCTTCAGTGGAGGGGCACTGGAGGAGCTCTTCCTTATATTCCTCGATGATGGCCTGCACCACTTCTCTGACAACAAAGCTGATGGTGTTGGGTGGCACCCTCCAGCCGTACTGCATGCTCCTGTAGGTGGTCCCTGAGGCCAGGTGGTGCAGAGTGAGTGCCACCTTGAGCCCAGGTTCCAGGCTGGGTGGGAAGTTGGTGTTTGACTTGGTCAACCTGGGTGTCAGCCGCTGCACAACTTCGTCAAACATGGCTGGAGGCATCCTCATGAAGTTCTGGAACGCCCAAGTGTCTTCGCTCCTGAGCTCCACCATCAGCTTGTTGTAAGTCCGTCTTCTGCTCTTCTGGCGAACCATCTTTGGACCCAGACTTTTTTTGGGTGCCTCCTTTTCTTCCCGTAGTAGAGTTCACAGAGCCTGTAGATGGTTTCGCACTGTTACAGAATGATGGTGGCTGCCGAAAGGACTTTGTCACAATCCACGGTGGACATGACTGGATGCTGTGGAAGAGGAAGAGTCAGATGAAGGCTGCAGAGGTCTGCACAGCTTGGCTGCTGTTCTGAAAGTGAGATGCAGGCGAGTTGCTCCCCCTTTTTATAGGCAGTGTAGGTGTCCCTTTGCATCCTCTAGGCATCCTCTAGGCATCCTGTAGACATCCTTAATATCCGAGATAGGTCCCCTCTGTGAACGTTTTTTCCATTTTAAACACTTTGTTTCCGCTTGGCATCCGTTCTGCATCCGTTCTGCATCTGTTCTGCGTCCGAGCGGATGCGAGTTGCGCGGATGCGTAGCAGATGCCTGGCGGATATAGCGGATGCGTAATGGATGTGTAACGGATGCGTAGAGGATACGTAGCGGATGCAGAACGGACGAACTGGATACATTTTCCGCGCAAAAGTTTTGGGTAGCCCAAAACTTTCTGAGCGGATGAAACGTCAATAAACGGATGCTGGACGGATAGAGAGGAAGCCAAACGGAGGCAGTGAGTACATAGCGTTTTCGAACGGATGGCAAGGTTTTTTGTCCGTTTTACATCCTCTTTGCATCCGTTGGTTCAGTGTGACATGGGCTATATGAACATACCGTTCAGGAGGAAAACATCAATGACTTGCAAATTATAATTATATTTACAGCACTAGGAGCTGTCCAGCTGGAAGTGTCAATAGAAATAAGTTTAGAATCAATTTCTTGACTTATTCAGCTATTTCTTGGTTTAATTATAGCAGTATTAAATTGCAGTATTACCTTGTGGCTCCATTTTGGACATGAATTATTTCACATATTAATTCATTATGAAACTCATTGATTTTTAAAAATGAATATCTTCTGAATTGTAGTTTGAAATAAGTTAATGCACAAGCAAATTGATTGTGAACTTTCATAGTTATCAAAGGGTTGATATTACATAGCCAAAAATATTCTCAATTACAACAATGTGACAATCTCAATTCTTCTATATTCACAAGGGTATTCTGCCTCTAAAAGATTTCCTTGAAGGACTAATTAGGAATTTGGACTGCATATATTCATTTATATGCTTAATTTTTTATATTAATTGGATTGTTAATAATTGAATTGTGTGTATATATATGCATACATACATTGTCTCTCTCTCTCATACACACACACACACACACACACACACACACATATATATATATATATATATATATGTTTTCTTAGGCCTTCGCGGGTACTTACATGTGTGCTGTTTAGCTTCCTTCGGGTATTATCCCACGTCATTGTAGTTCTGTTAAAGTTGTAGCAACGTTTCAGCAAAATCTCATCTGCCATCCTCAGGCTTCCGTATAGAGTTAGTTCCTGGTTTCAAATTTGAGGCTGGTCCATTCTGATTGGTTGGGAGTCTGGATCTGTATTCATTGGACTTGGAGTTTGATTGATTGGTGTTTCTGGTTTCTTCTGTCTGTTTTGTGGCTTTGATTGGCTGGCAACACTCTGTTCTTGTGTTGGAGGCTTTCAGTGCAGCTTGTCTCCGTGTGAAGGGACGGCTGCTCTTCATTAGCAAGCTGCTATTCATTAGCAAGCTGGGTTTCACCTGGGTGCCTGGTGGGGGGGTATTTGGGTTGGAGCTATCAGAGGGAGTCTGTTTTTGCCCAGGTGTTTGCCTGGCTTGTGGCATGGAGATCTTTCTATTTGAGAGTGCAGGCTTCCAAATGATTGACAGTCTGCTGGAATCATCTCTTCTATTCATGCTGTCAGGTCTTTTTTCAATCTCTATGGCTTCTCTGATGATTCTGTGGCTGGGGTTTTCTATAGTGGCCAGGGTTTTAGTGCCATTGAAGTTGATGTTGTGACCTGTGGTTTTCATGTGTTGGACTAGTGAGGAGGTGTGTTCCAGCTTTTTTACTGTATATTTGTGTTCATCTAGGCGGGTACTTATTCTTCTATTGGTCTGTCCAATGTATGTGGCCGGGCATGATGTACAGGGAATTTCGTATATGCCTTGGTTTTCCAGGTCAATTTTGTCTTTGAGTGCCTGGTGGGGGGGTGTTTGAGTTGGAGCTATCAGGGGGAGTCTGTTTTTGCCCAGGTGTTTTTGCCGAGACTCCCTCTGATAGCTCCAACTCAAACACCCCCCCACCAGGCACCCAGGTGAAACCCAGCTTGCTAATGAATAGCAGCTTGCTAATGAAGAGCAGCCGTCCTTTCACACGGAGCCAAGCTGCACTGAAAGCCTCCAACACAAGAACAGAGTGTTGCCAGCCAATCAAAGCCACAAAACAGATAGAAGAAACCAGAAACACCAATCAATCAAACTCCAAGTCCAATGAACACAGACCCAGGCTTCTAGCCAATCAGAATGGACCAGCCTCAAATTTGAAACCAGGAACTAACTCTATACAGAAGCCTGAAGATGGCAGCTGAGATTCTGCTGAAACGTTGCTACAACTTTAACAGAACTACAATGAC
>BLBF01000002.1:51683960-51761755 GCA_015471245.1 Laticauda colubrina
CTATCTATCTATCTATCTATCTATCTATCTATCTATCTATCTATCTAATTTAAGAATCTTCCTCACATAAGGAAATAATATCTAGAAATAGTAATTGAAGTATTCAAAACAGATGTGTGGAAAATTATCTATATTCTGTCTTCACTACTGTATTATGGATGAAAAACAATTCTTTTAGCCTGTAAGAAAAACTGCTGAATGCATATGTGCATTCAATAATATCACAGAACTTGTGATATTTTGTCCACTACTCCATAATGAAACATAGGCAGTGGTGGTCCTTCAGATGTTGCTTAACCACTCTTTGAAACATCTCTAATTATTCTTCATGCTGATTATGGATACTGACTATAGGTAGTCCTTGACTTACAACCATCCATTTAGCAAATGTTCAAAGTTATGACGGTGCTGAAAAAAATACTTGCACTTATGACAGTATTGGTCCTTGCACTTATGACAGTATCTCTGTGGTCATCTGATCAAAATTCAGGCACTTGGCAACTGACATATTTATGATGGTTGCAGCATCCAGAGTTATGTGATTGCCATCTGCAACCTTCCCAGGGGCTTCTAACATGCAAAGTCATTGGGGAATCTGGATTTACTTAATAACTATGTAATTCATTTAACAATGCCAGTGATTCACTTAATGACCATAGCAAAAAGGGTAAGATGGAATGTAACATGTTTAATGACCCCTTGCTTAGCAATGGAACTTCCAGCCCAATTGTGTTGTAAATTAAAGACTAGCTGTAAACTCTCTACCTCTGCTGTAGGAACTGATATTCATTTTAACACAGTCATGTACAGTTGCTTTGTATAAACAAATCTTCAGGAAAATATTTTAATTCCAAGTAACTCTGGAATAGATAACATTGTACTGCCACAGATAAAATGAGCAGAAGGCTCCCTATCCGGTAACTGACTATTATTGCAGTTGAGTAATGTTCTGCTAGTTAAGAAACTTTGTAAAATGAAAAATTTCCACTTTAAAATCTTTTGAAAAAGAACATAAAATTATGGTTTTAAAATTTTCCTTTGTGAAAATAATCTGATACTTGGGTTTTATAATCTCTGTAATAAGGTATCCAGCTATGTAAAATATTGATCAAAACAGCACAGAAGCAATGAGCTAAAAACAGAAACATTTATCCCATTTTTCCAATTATGCCACAGGCATATTACGAACTACTAACAAATATTGATGGAAATCACTGATACATTTTATTATAGCTTTTAGAAGGCAATCATCCTTTCTAATACTACTTTTTAAAAATTATTGTCCCACCCCATTAAATCATATTATAGCCCCTAAAGGAACAATTAGGCTGTACATGTTCAAGTTTTATTATAAAACTAAAAACCAGATTTCTTGTAGCTAGAAGCCAGGGCAATTGATTGACTTTGAGATTTTTGAAGATTACAGCACAAAAATTTCAATGCCATGTAATGGCTATAGTCCAGGACTATTTCTAAAACTTACTGGGTTTATATATGTCTGCTAATTCACAATAAAACTACAGATTCCATTTGCAATTATTTCCTTACTTATAATAGCAGGAGAAGGGATCCAAGAACAGTTCTACTATTATAATTTAGGATGAATTTGCCTATTGAGTACCTAAAAACTTGATTTCCTTTAATTATTCTTAATAATAGCATTTTATATTGGCTATGTGCAATCTGATCAGTGTTGAATTTTAGTATTCATATTTCTCAATAGCAATTTCTTCCCAACCTGGTTCTTTAGATTTTCCAAGAGGGTACCCATTGCTGAATAATATTGTTAATTTAGTATTCTTTTGAACTATTGAATGGTTTTTTTCAGAATTAGCAAGCATGTTTACTAATATTTAATGTCCAAGGTATAAAAAAGAGGCAGAGTGGTTTTAAAGTGAGTTCAGTTCCTGGTAATTTTTGTATGGAGATTTTGTATGGAGATTAATTTTTGTATGGCGATATCTTGTGGTATTATTTTCTTCTGGATTGTTTGTCTGACTGAGAAATTTATAGCCCTGAAGTTCTTAGATTGTCTCTCTTCCAAATGCAGATCCTATTAACAACAATTGTCATTAGTTAGCTTATTTATTAGATAAAATGATTTCAAGGATGTTGGTGAGGGGATGGGACTTCCAAGTACAGTGAGGGAATGGGACTTCCAATATCATATTAAGATTAATTTTAATTTTAATCTTAAATAACTGATTTGTATGTGTGTGTGTCTCTGAGATAGTTTTTGTTAACTCCTGACAATTGCCTGGACAATTCCCTTGCAGTTTTCGTAGTAAGATTTTAGAAGTGTCTTGCTCCTTCCTAATGCTGAGAAATTGTGACTGCCCAAAGTCACACAACTACTTTCATGGATAGTGAGGACAAGAACTCATGGTCTCCTGATTTCTAGTCTAGTGCCTTAATGCCTGTGCCAAACCGGCTCTCTTAAAGTTCTTTCAAAGAATATTAGTTGTCTTAAAGAATTTATGCTCTTTGTGAAACTATAGCTTGTCCATGGCATTGGAATTTTAAAAAAATGTATATGAGAGATCTTAATAAGGGTACATGAATGTAAGCTTTAACTTAAGCCTACTGTGGAATGAGCCTTACTTTTCATTAGTAATCAGCGCAACTCTTTGAATCCTATATTGATAAAGAAATGTTATCTAGAAATGGTTACAGGTGCCACTTCAGCTTCCATAATTGATATAAGATAAGAATATATAAGAGGACTTATATTAGAATAAGAAAGTTTCTCACTTTCCTCTGAAGTTAAAAGGTTATCTCTCTTTTTGTATTTCAAAAACATTTATGGCTTTTTGTGTGAAGTGCTGGTTGGAACTGAATTGATGAGTTGAACCTTTAATGGTCTGTTTGGGTGCTGAAAATTTTTAGAAGCAAATTTAAAACTAGAAATTGTATCATTTAGAGTTGTGATGCATCTCAGGATACTACCATGATTCATGTCCTGCCTGTGGCCATCAGTAAAATAAGTCATTGGGTCTCAGTTCAGTTCTCTGAAGCTATTAGTTTACTGCATGGGAACTGTAACATAAAAAGACATCCTCTGCAGAGGAAATGGGGAGGACTAAGCAAGCATGAAGACCTGAATTATATTTGCAAGACATGGCTTAACCAATTCAAGAAGAAGGTCACCTCTAAAGGGAAAATTATAATATCATTTTGCTTGCTAATCACTCCATCAAATACTAAATAGAACGTTCCAATTTTTTTGTTTCATCTAGCATAAGTAGGAACTATTTTACTGAAACAAAGTTTTAAAAGACATTCTCAAAGTTTCCTATTCACAGATAAAGCTATTTTCTTCTCTAAATAACTTTCACAGTTTGCTGTGAAGATTCGCTTGCTTGAGTTAGGTTCTCCATGCATAAGTGCACAATGGTACCATCCCTGTCCTTTTGTCCCTATTATTCGTACCTATTTCCTGTATTCTTACTCATGTTTATACTTATACCTATTATCTCGTCAGTGATTGACAAATCAATCAATTAAACAAACAAAAAAAAACGAATAAAAATATATGACCTATTGACTTTGAGACCTGAACTGCCTGAGTAAGCCGAAATCCAAGGGCCATATACAATCCCCAAACCACAGTAGTCAGAGGGTGGGATCAAAGGGTCATAAAAATCAAGATGCTGTTAACGTAATAGTGGAACCATCCATTTTTATATGTATCATGCATGTAAAATATCTAAAAAGGGAGATGGGGCTTCAATCATACAGTTACAGTTGCCATATTGATTTTTTTTACCCTTTCATGGATATGTCTGCCTCAGTCTTCTTTTTGCCTTTAAAAGACCCCTTCAGTCTTAATAATTGAATAATTGAAAACCAGCAGCATAAGTACTTAAGATTTTATGGAGAGAAATATATGACAAACAGGAGAATCCTCTAAACAGATTTTAAGTATACAAATGACAAGGAACCCATCTAACTCTCATTACAAAACACAGAGGAAATAAAACCCTCAGCTTAAGTCATCCAGCAGCCTCATTTCCACAGTGGCTCCCTCCATGCTTCTGGAAAGTCTGTTAGTAGGCTTAATGGTTCTATTATATAGCAGGCCATTCATGCCTCCATTTTGTATTTCTTCACAACCAGTTTGATTCACTTTTTCATTTCATCTAAAATCATTAAACAGCAAAATCTAGCAACACAGTGCACTTACTGCAAAGGTGACATCATTTTCAAACTCCTGGACAAGAGAATGGCCAAAGCAGAAGTGCTATAAATCTAGAAATAGTAGTATGTATATCTGTGTGTATATAAATATTTTAATATCTAGTTATGGTTGCTATATACTGTTTGAATTTTTTTTAGAGCAGAAATAAGCCTTCTTGGAAGTTATTTTGGCAAGTCAAAATTGCTAGTGAATGTAATTGTTACTTTGAAATCTTCCATATTTCAGTTAAAATAGGTATACTTCATTCCTATATCAGGGTTTTTCCTATTTAGCCCTTCTTCTTCCTTTCTGCCTTTCAAGAATGTGACTCTTTCTGCCTTGTGAAATGACTAGATAAAGCCTCGTAATAAAGTCATAGATGCCACTATCTTCAGTACGATCTTCTTTGTTAAGTTTGTTTCTAAGCAAATACTTTGTACCATTTTAATCTATTCTTATAATTGTTCTCCAGTTCCTTTTTTCTTAAAACAAAATTAAAATATTGGTATAATTTCTGAAACATGAACAAGTTGTTAAAAACATGCTTTGAATATAGATAAAATAAGGACATAAAAAAGCTTGTCAGCTGCATTAATACTTTATTCTCCTCCTTCCGCTTTTAGGAGGCAAAAGTATATGAATGAAAAGCAAGACTGCTGGACAACTAGCCTCAATAGAGTCATTTATTTTATCCTTCCTTACTTTTTTCCATCCTTGTTCTTTTATAATGTCCTTGTAAGCCATTCTTCAGGCCAAATCCTTGTGTGACCTCTTTTTCTCCTTAACTTAGCTCACGACTGTGAGCATGAAACACAAGGGAGATAATGTATGTATGCTTGTTGAGGACTTTGGGGAAAGGGTAGAATTAAAAAAATGTAAGAAATCAACTTGGCAGTTTTGTCAAATGGTACATGGAGGCTCAGATCTGAAATGCAGGTGGATTTTTGGTCAATAGTTTTGCTATAAGAAAGATCATGAAACAACCCTGAAATGTTCATTAACAATGAACTTATTAAAAAAATTAAGCATGTGATTCAATCCATAAACAAGGCTGTTTTTAAAAGTCATGAACTAAAGACATAAATTCCCTTCCAAAAAAAATATTTATAAGAATTGTTACTTTATTTTATCATTATGAAAACTGTATATTTAAAGTATCTATGACTGCTTTTAGTTAATATATTAGTATACCCAGTTTTTTGGTATACAGGAGCCCATACAAGAAGCGCCACATGGTGGCACTCTGGTTGTGTTCCAATTAATGGCTACTTCCTTTCAAAGACACACATTACTGATGGTAGAAGCAAAGCAAAGTCATTGTCTCTGTCAAGCATCTGGAGAGCTCTTTGGGAAATGCTTATATTTGTTTTCTTGGTCTCCCATTGTGCACCTTCTCCTTCAGCCTTCCAGGAAGCTAAAGTCATTTATTTTGGTTGCCAGCACTGGCAGCTGTTAGTGCTGAAAGAGAGCCACAGCAGCACTTTCAGCACTAGTGCTTTTCCAATGTTGAACAACAGGCAATGGCCTTCATGAAACTCAGAGCCTCTCTGCCTGCATTTCTTTTATCTCCCAACAAAGCTCGTTCTCTACCATGGACAGAGGAAGGCCTTCTGCTGCCTTTCTGATATTTGCAGTAATTGTGATTACTTCCAGTGGTCTCCCACTGCTAGATTAGAAACAATAATTAGCTAACGGACTTTTAAAAGCTGATGATCACTAGAGAGGTAGAGACAGAATGATTTTGACCTAAAGCTGAGTGACATTTAACTTCCTCCTTTAAGGATGACTAGACAGCATGGGAATACAGTGAGCTTGCTATATCTCCAGATCTAGTTGAGAAAAAGTGAAAGACAAAAGCTTATTCCCCATCATTTGAAGAAGAACATTTGATGTTCAAACTGGAGTACTGGTGATGATGAAGAGGTAAATAGGAAGCCATGGCCATATCTATAACATCTGGTGTCAGTTTCCCTAAAAATTGACAGTAAATTGTGACTGTGCTGATCAGTTGGCTGGAGTCTTTTCCAGGATCTTCAACTGGTCTTTATCCCAGTACACTATTCCATCTTGTTTGAAGGCTTCCACCATTGTTCCACTGCCAAAGAAGTTCCCTATCAATAACTGCAACGATTACAGACCAGCGGCACTCACTCCTATCATCATGAAATGCTTTGATAAATTGGTCTGTCGGCACATAATTTCTGGTCTTCTGCATACATTTGATAAACACCAGTTTGCATACAGAAAAAATAGATCTACAGAGGATGCTATAGCCATCACTTTTCACACTGCTCTGACTCATCTAGAACAGCGGGAGAACCATATTAGGATGCTTTTTGTGGATTTTAGTTCTGCATATAACACAATTCTTCCACACAGACCAGTGTCTAAACTTCTGGACCTTGGACTTTCTAATTCAATCTGCCTTATGGATTTCCTGTCTGGCCACTCACAGAGGGTCAGATTAGGTAATCATACGTCTTCAGCCTTTATTCTTAACACCAGTACACCATAAGGTTGCGTGTTCAGTCTCTTTCTCAATACTCTTTATGTGCATGACTGCATTCCTATTCACACTAGTAATACTATTGCTAAATTTGCAGATGATACAACAGTGATAGGACTTATCTCTGGAGGGATGAATCTGCCTACCGAGATGAGGTGGATCAGTTGCTTTCATGGTGGGGAGACAATAACTTGGCCCTCAATACCAATAAGACCAGGGAGTTTATAGTGGATTATAGAAGGAACAAATCAGACACCCAGCCCTTGCTTATCAATGGAGACCAAGTGGAGCAAGTGGCCAGTTTTCAGTTTCTGGGTGTTACCCTAAAAGAGGACATGACCTGGGGTGCCCACATTGCAGCCCTGGTCAAAAGGGCCCAGCAGAGATTATACTACCTGAGACTTCTCAGAGAACAACAACTGAAGGAAAAAACTGCTGGTGACCTTCTACCACTGCACCATAGAGAATATTTTAACTTACTGCACCTCTATATGGTTTGCCAATTGCACAGTGGCAGATAGGAAAGCACTCCAGAGGGTTAATGTCATTGCCCTGAAGATCATTGGTTGCCCTCTCCCCTCTTTGCAAGAGCTTTATAGTTTTATAGCTCCCGCTGCCTTAAGAAAGTTCAAAACATTCTCAAAGATCCACCTCATCCTGGGAACCCTTTTTTTGAACTATTACCATCTAGCAGATGGTACAGAATAATAAAAATAGGCTGAAAAACAGCTTCTATCCGGGGGTGGGATTCAAATTTTTTAACAACCGGTTTTGTGGGCATGGCTTGGTTGGTGGGCATGGCTTGGTGATCATATGACTGGCTGGGCTTGGACAACTCAACATCACTCACACTGAGTCACACATCTCCTCACCTGGCCTCTCATGACTATGGGGATGCTACAACAGTTGTAAGTGTGAAAAATGGTCATAAGTCACTTTTTTCAGTGCCATTGGAACTTTGAATGGTCACTCGACACAAGCAAAGTACCAGCAAAGGAGGAAAATAAACCTCCAGAGAGGTTTCAGAGACAGGAACTCTAGTCCTTCCAAGAATATAATAAGGGTTAACAGAGAGGCAGTTTCTGTAAGCAACACCAGAATGTTTCCTTCCTGCCTTCCTTACAGGATTAGGCCAATAATTTCTTCTAACAACCATTTCTCTGAACTGCTTAGAATGTTAACAACTGGTTCTAGCAAATGGTGTGAACCTGTGGAATCCCACCCCTGCTTTTATCTCAGGGCAGTAGCTTTTCTTGAATTCTGCTGTGTAGTATCGTGTTGGTGTGGTGTCGGGGGTTTTCAATTCAATGTGTGAAGGGTGAAGGATGTGCATTTGTGTTTACTTTCATTGTCATGGTTTAATTTCGTTGTACGAGGTGTAAGCAGTAACAATAAAGTAAACTAAACTAAACTAAATTTAGGTAGCTCACTTTAAAATATACAACTCACTGCAAACTGCACAGAATATAGTAAATATTTTCATCTGTTAAAAATGTCAAGATGAATATTTAAATCCCAGATAAGCAATCTATCTGAGGGATAGAGTGGAAAAGAAATTATTTTTAAAATTTTGAAGGAAGATGTGTGAACCCCATCAAGATTGAGGCCCATTTGGGGAATGTCCTCCCTCCAACCCCCACAATAGATCTCTTTGGATTTATTTCCACAAAGCAGCAGTCTATCTTTATCAACAATGTTCTTCTTGAAACTCATTGGTAAGTCATATGGGAAAAATAAATAGCTAGGCCAGAATGAGAATACTAAAATCTGTTATTAATACATTTTTTTAGGATGGATGAATTCTGAAGGAGTAGAATTGTAAACATCTCTACTCAGTGGAGAACAGATTTTAGACAAGAAATTGAATGACAATTGTGGCAGTATTTTCTTTTTGTCTTTGCAGTCCGAATCTGATGGTCCTAGCAAAAACTGAGATTAAAAAAAAATCAACAGCAATGGCTTTTTCCCCATTTTAAACAATCACTTATTATGTAGTCTAACAAACATCAAGTCTTGACTATTACATTAACCTGAAGATCATACAAGTTACATCTGCTGTGAGTTTTCACTAATAGAGAAAATGGTTAGGGAAGCCTAAGTTTACAGTAGTAGTTCTTCACTGATATTTGACTTAGAGAATAATCTCCATATTCATTTTGGAACTCCAAAGTGAAATTTGATGAAATAATTTGGAAAAAATGCTACTTCTTCCAGCAATATTACTGATAAGCAGCCTTCACATGGATTTTAACTGTTATCTTCCACTGATTCTTAGTGAAGGAATCAGTGTGTCTTTATCAGAAGTTGGCACAGATAAATGTGATAGGCAAAGATTTCCCTAACCTTATACTTTAATTCCTGGGAGAAAAATATTCACCTGTAATTCTTTGTATTTAGCTGCTATTGGAACTGCTGAAGTGCAGCTAGACTCATAGTGCTCCAAATGTGGAATTTCAATATTAAGGAGACCCAGTGGTATTAATAGTGAAGGACAATGGGAATTGTACTCAATATTGAGAGGCTCACCAGTTCCATAATAAAACATGTACAGTTCCATACTACAAAATGTAGATGAGTTTACACTAGTTTCTAGTGGAAACTACTTAAAACATTTCAGTAGTTGATTTAGCTTGAGACATTTGTTTTTATTTGAACAATAAAAAGTACTGAGGTCAAGTATCTACAGTAGGTCTCCAATTGGGGAAATATTCTATTGTTCACTGAACAAAAATATCTGCACTATTTAAAAAGAAAGAATTGATTTGCTTAAACTCAGAGTTTAGTATTGCCTTGTATATGAGAACTTCTATCACCACATTAATTGAATACATTATGCAATTAATCACACTCAGAAATCTAGGATAGTCAGATTTAAAAAAGAACAGGATCTTTGAAACTTCGAATAGTTTTGTGGAAGAGAGATTTTTAGAAGGTGTAATTTTCATTTACATTTATGTAATTTTCACATTGCCTTCTGACTTTTCCTCTTTTAACACACTACTAAAGATACAGGAATCCACATTTACATTTTGCCACTCAAATACCTCTCCTGATTAATATGGAACATATTGCCAGCTTTATCTCCAAATATATTTTTCTATTTTGACCTGGATATGTGTTCTTTTTTTCAAGTGAGAAGTCTTAAATCTATCCAGTTTTATTTCACTATAAACCTGAGATTTACCAAATATAATGGATAAAACATTTAAATATAAATTAAATAATTCTTGGTCCAGGTTTTTTGGGGTATGTTGAACAATTATGGGTAGAAATGTAAGACAATTAATTGAATCTTGATTCAAAATTTCAACAGTTAACATGATCTATCTTCTAGTGCTGCTTGTCTCTCTGCTTTCCTCCCAAAAGCAACAAAAGTCCATAACATTTGTTATAGGTGACTGAATTGGAAAACATTGCAGTAATAATTGCCCTTTATGAATGTATCACAAAGACAATAGTTATTGAGCAATATATATGCTGTTCTTATTTTAAAGTTATACATGTTTTAATGCTCATTCTTTATAAAAGGGAATTGTTAATGATCCTCTTAACAGCACTAGATTAAAAATGTTGCCAAAATTGATTTTTTTAGATTAACAAGGCAAATTTTACAATTTAGGGATTTTTCAAAAAGGGTTCAAATAAGAAATTCTGATTGGTATTTTCATACCCCCTATCCCACCCCAAATCATAGGACAGATCAGAGATAGTGATGTTAAGTGTATTTTTCCCCAGACATACTTGTTGGCTTATTTTTGCATTGATGGAAAAATGAAACACTGCATCAAAGTAGTATTAAAAAGAAAAAAAATCTACAAAACCTTCGAGAAAAGCGGATTTTTGAGAAGATAAATCTTCAGCTTTGGAGTAGAGACTTATTTACTTCCCATCCCTAAGACAGAAAAATATATGCCAAAGCAAGCAGATGCAAAAAAAAAGAAAAGAAATGTGGGACAAATGTACTTTACTCTATACAAGGTTTGATGTTTACAAGCCAACTGGAAATATTAAGTGATAGAAATCGTAACCATTTGGGAACATCTTTAGCTAAGTATTAAAACAAAGGACTGTTCTTGCTTAAAACAACCAGCTTGAATACAAACTGTCAGTTCTTAGTGATTAATTTGATATTTTGGCCCCAAAAGTATCCTAACATATCCATACAGGGTAGGAGACTACAATCAAATTATTGAAAACAAATATACAGTGAATTTGATTAAGAGTGAAAAAATATTGCTTGAGCTCAAGACGATTCACTTCTAAGGAGTTTGGGATAAATTTTACAAGTTATGATAATGCAGAAGAGAAACTAAAGATACACCCACAGAAAACACACATACACGAAAACAAGATAAATGGATTTGGGAATGGACCACATGGTAGTGCCACTACACTATCTCATCTTCTCATTCCTAATTTGAAATACAAAAGTCTAACAGTGTTCTGCCAATGGAGAATTCAAGACCAACGTTGTGTTCTTATTTTCAAAGGCCAGGAGAAGGGTCAGCTCTAAAAAAAGCTCTGTGAATTTGGGTTATAATAACTATGCCCTATTTATTAACATATTTGTAAATCTGAACTGTAAATAGCTGGCAACTACAGGCAAAAAGAAATTAAACTACATATTCATATTATGGTATCTGAAAGTTCTAAATATGTTATGTGCTGTTTGTATAACAATAAAAAGACTTTGAGACATTTGTGTTATTGCTATTGTATATAGTGCATTACATTAAAGTTTAGTGCAACTAAACAAGAAGAACTAAAGACCATCTGGATATAGAGATTAACAAAGACTGCAATAAGTGTGCACTTTAAATAACAGAAAGGAAATGAAGTAAAAAAGAGCAGCAGAATGAATCTGAATCTCTACTCCAAACAAACTTGCCTAAAGAAATTCTAGTGGAAAATTGAGACTTAAACAACCGAACAGCTCAAGTACTAGATAGCATTTGCACCTGTGATAAAGCCTCTTCACTATCTATGTCATATCAGAGACTTGCCCTCCTTATTTTTTCACATACTGTAGACACATACAAAAACTATGACAATATTTGAAACAGCAAAGCCAGAAAGTAAATTGAATCCTTAAATCACCTTCAGATCTCTCCAAAGAGATTTAAAGATACCCAATCCCATTTGACATCTTGAAATGCTTCAGAGATGCAGTTCAAAGGTTGACTTAAAGGGGGTGGTTTGACTGAATTGGCTTTGAATTAAATTGTCTCTTTTTGTTTTTTAAATTTTATTTGGGTTTTCACAAAGACAAAATACAAATAAAACATCTTTTTTGAAAATAGCTTTATATCCTTTAATTTTATCCATTCAAACTCTTATTTAAGCTTCAATGCATAGCTTTAAGATTATAGCATTCAATGTAATACATAACTTCCAATCGGATTCTGCTTGGTACATTCTTAAAATAGATACTATATTGTTAAAAAGAAAAAATTATATATATATGTAAATAAAACACACATTCCATTCCTATTCAATTCTATCACTAATATGCATTAAAATCTTAACATCTTTAACATTTATTTTCAATTGAATATGATACTTCCTTGGGAACACATTATAAACTTTCCATGGTTAATTCTTTTTTTTCCCATATATTTTATATATTTTATATATATCCCATATATTTTTCCCATATATTTCCCTTATATTTTTATAAATCATCACTAATAATTAAAATTGTTCTCTTTTAATTCTCTCAATCATTTTAATTCATTTATCTATGAGCAAGCATCCCACTATATTACAATAAATATTTTATCCATCATCATATCTTCTGAAATTATTTCTATTTATAATATAACAATTCTATCCTATGTACCTTTGCAAAATCCCCTTTACAATTAAATTTTCACCCATTATCTCTAAACAAACTTATGGTTACAATCCTTATATCTTTCCCCTGTTTCTCCATTTCTTGTTTCTGTCTTTTACAACTTCTTTTTCTTGCCTTCTTCCCCCTCTTCTTCTCCCTCCCCTTTTTACCCCCTCGTCTCTCTGCTTCTAACTCTCTCATCTGTAATCCCCTCTTCTGTTGCTTTCTAATATTGTACTTATTTTTCAAATTGTCCTTCTTTTTGGTTGTTTTTTTTAGTCTTAAACCTTTCACTCTCTTTCCCCCCTTTTCTTTTTCCCCCCCACTTAAAATTATTTGATCATTAAAGATGGCTTCTTCTTTGTCCCAATCTTCTTGTTCTGCAAGCGTTTCTTGTTGCTTCTCATAGTTCCAGATCTTCATTTCTAAGAATTGAAACATGAAGCCAGAAGAACTTCTCCCTTCTTGTGCATCTTCTTTCCATTTTTAAAGTTCCATTTTCAGTTCTTCTAAGAGTGTTACCATCTTAAATAAAATAATAAAAACCACCCAGTGGTTTTAAACAACCACCCAGTTAATTTTAGTCATCCAGATGCAAAAACCCAAAATCATCAAGTAATCCAAATAACCCAAGGCTGTTTCTATCTGCTTCTTTTTTACACTTTCTCTTCCTGGGGTTCTATTATTTTGTTACCAAGTTTCCATTAAAATGTATCTTTGAGGAATCTTGTTAAAATTTCGCTGTGAGTTCCTTTTAATTACAGTTCCATTCCTTAATTCCAGGCAGTCTCCTCCATTTTTCCAGATCCTGCCCTTCTATTCTTTTTTTCTTCTTTCCAGCTTTTAAAAACTTTTAAATGTCCAGAAATCTTTATTATCCCTTTGACTTTTATTTCCAGCTTAGATGCCTATTAATGTCAAAGTGGATATTTTTTTTTCAATTTCTTGCTTAAGTCTCTTAGCTGTCAGTATAAGGAAGGGAAGAAAAAAACCTAATCCTTTCCCTTTTCTCCTTCGCAGGTTCAAATTCTTCTTTGGGAACAATGTTGTTAAGCTTAATTTCCAGAGTACCTTATTTGTTGCTTTTGCTGTTTGACCCAGTCAACCAAAACTTTCTCTTCTTATCTTCCTCCTGCACATTCTTTCCCGGTCGAGTTCTTCTTTGTGGTGGCCATTTCTGACCACTGCTGCAACCGCCTTTGGAAAAGGGAGTAATGGCCAGCTGGGGAGGAGAGATGCGGCTCTCCTCAACTCTGCAGGCAGTCTCCCCCCTCTTCACCACCTCTACGGGGTGGCTTAGCCCTGAAACCAGCCAGCTCAGGGCGCTCCAGTGGTGAGCACGGATCGAAGCCTCGGAGAGACAAAGTTTCGGTCTGTCACCAAAGAAGCTCAAACCGGAAGTCCTTAAATTGTCTCTTCAAAGCTTTGCACAGTCCTAACACTTTACATATTACTCACTATAGATTTCAATTCCCTGAAAATGAAAAAGAAACTGACTCATGCATCACTTATTGCAATAGTCACTCCTAATATACTTACCATATATATTTTTATGGTAGAAAGTTGCAATATTGTCAGTTGAAACAAAACCCAACTAAGTAAATTAGCACTAGATTTTAGCAATGTTGTAACTAATATTGCATACCTGTAATAAAGAATGTGAGTACAGCATAGATCACCTTTATATTATGGGGTGTCCTTGGAATAATTTGGACTATTATCTTCAAATTTTTCAGGCAGTATGTTCATTCTTTGCTGTAAATTCTGGAAGTTTTGTTTAACATGTCTGAAATGCATCACATTGGGAAATGCTGATATAAAAATGGAATACTTTTTCCAGATCAAGCACATTAAAATGAAGTTTCATCCCTTGATCAAGTTTGTAAAGCTTGAATCTTTGTCCATCCATAAATATGATGAGTCTGAGAATTAGTGCTACCTAATTCAGGGGCCAGTGTTGCTATTTGAAGTTATTGGAGAAAAGGGATTCATCCTCATCAACAATAACAACAATGTATGGAAAAATGTAATTAGCTTTCAAGTGCTCCAATCTAATTTGCCAAACACATAATAATGTTAACTGAAAGTATGTGTATATGTGATCAATTTAATTTGTCAAAAATAATCTAAATGAAGACACAAACATTTCAGATAAGATGCTAGAATTTGAATTGAGATGAAGCTAATAAGAAAACTTTCACATTTTGAAATTGTTATCTGGGTCATTTCCAGATTAAAAAATGTTAAGTAAAAGAAATTAGTTACATGGTGGATGCTAAGGAAAATGTTGCATTGGTATCCACAGACACTTGTTACCTGTCTATGATAGTCAATACTGGGAATACCATGGTAGAAAAAAAATAGGATTTAAAGTTATTTTCTGCATTGTTAATGGCTATGGTGTTAGATTAGGAATGTGAAGATTTGTGTTCAGTCCTATCTTAGGAACAGGAGCCACTCTCTCTCAGCACTAAGAAGGCTAATGGCAAGCCACTTCTAAAAAAGTTGTCCACAAAACTACATGGACTAACCTATGTGATCACCGGGAGTTAGGATTGACTAAAAGGATACTTTAAAATATTTTTGAAATGGCTGGTTAGCTAGTTGGAACCCAGATGTAAATATTGCCCAGCTTGAAATGACTCCTGAAAGTTTCTGAAGAATAAAAAAAAAAACATATGAAAAGTTCCAGTATATTGAATATACATGTCTCCATACCCCCATGCATACAAGATGGTCCCAATTGCCTTAGAGACGCAAATAGGAAAGGGGCAACATGAACGGGGTGGGTGGGAGCAAATTGCCCTAAAATTTGGATATCATTCTAGAGAAGGATCCATGTTGCCCGGAATAATTACAGGGATAGTATCTGAGCATTCGTTTCCTATATGTATATACAGATCCTAAATTACCCTGAAGCGAAACCCCTCTGAGCTTTATAGGTGCAAAACCTATATGAATTAGGCTTAGAAGTCTATTGCAAACACAGTGCAATGGAGAATAGGTGCTTATCCAGTGTCTTTTATTTATTAGGATCCCAACTGTCACATTCCAATTATATCAACCATTACTTCTGAATATTGACTTTCTTTGATCATTTGGAGCCTTTGATGCTTTTTGTTCATTCAGGACTGCTGGGTAGAAAAACAAATGAAGAATGATGTGCATTTTTAATTTTTAGAAGTGGTTGAGGAAATTATGGAAATTGCATTCTAACAAATTTAGGAAATGCTAGATCAAAAAGAAGATTTATAGAACAATAGAATATAAGCAGAAAAAAAAGATAATGTGAGGAATAGAAAATGCTTATTTTTCTTTTAAAACTGTAGTTATATTTACATTGTCCTATCTTTATATTTCAGTAATGTTGTTTAGAAACTATTGTAATGACTTCATTTTCTATTCTTGAATAGTGTCATGCAAGATTTTCAAGTGCCCTCTGGTGGAAAATACTTCATCTCAGTATTTCACTTGCTATTACTTTTAAATATTAATGTTTACATTTACTGTCAGTGTGTTCATTTAAATTGCTTTTATGTTACTTCATAAAGCATAGTGCCAATTATCACACCAATAAACTAAACTAAAAATGTAAATGCAACTGAATGGGATTGTTAAATTTCTGTTGTAAATACTGAGAGAAGAAACTCCTTATTTTTTGTAATTCTTACACATAAAACTGACATATCAATAACCGAAGGTTCACGATGTTTGAGGAGTTAATTCTTTGTATTAATTGTGTATTTAGCCACATCTTGCCAGTCAAGTGCTTCTTTGGTAAAGTTGGTAAATGGTAAAGTTGTCTAGTTTGGCCACAGAAAAAGATGATAAACACTTTTTTAAAGACTGGAAGCCTTTTGCTAAAAGAAAAAAAGACTGAACTGATGATTTATGGATTTGGGAATTAAAAAGGGTCAAAGATAGAAGGGAAAGTATAAGATTACTCAATAGAAAGTAGGTCTGAAGTCATAATTGTATTTTTTCTTTTTCTTAATCTTTTATACTTTTATTGAAAAGTAGTGAGTTGCCTGTCTGTGCTCAGTTCTTGGTAGTCATGTCAAGGCACAGAGCATTCTTTTCCATTGTCTATTTTAGGACAAACTAAAAAATACAACAACAAAAATAATAATAGCATAACAGCTTTTAGGTCTTTGGTTAGGACCTGGACTGAACTTTTACAGGTCCCAGACTGTGAATCAAATTGAAGATTAAATCTTAGATGATAATAATAATAACAATAATGTTGCAAGTACATCAGATGGTTGAAGAAGGAAAAAGGACATTAGAAGAATACTTCAAATAGACAGGCACTTGCCACATAACACCAGACTTAACAACTGTGAATAAGAAAGACTCTAATGGCTTTCAGATGCAACATCAACTTTTCTTTTGCATCTTCTGCCCAGTGTGAGGTAGAAAGATATAACTGGTTATCATCTGCATATTGATGATGCTTCAACTCATTCTGGCAGATGGTCTATGTCAGTGACTTCATGTAAATATAAAACAGCAAGGGGGAGAGGGACTAATCCCAGTCTCCAATTCTTTTGTAATTTCATGTTCCCCCATTTCATTCAATATTCCATAGCTGGGGGGGATATTAAGCAAAGTAGCTTAATATTGAAATAATCTTGCATCAAAACCTTGCTGTTTCTGTCTCAAGCTCTGAGACAGGGAGTAGATGAATTATTTTAATAGGAATAACAACAGTTAACTAAAACATTAGAAATATTGGAATACTATTTCTGTACTTTATTGATCATTTTATTAATCAGCAATTCAAGTATATTTCAGTAAATCCATATTATATTCATATATGAACTATCATTACTTCCCATCCAGCTAAGAAATAATCAGTATGAATGTGTTATCTTTTCTTAAGATAGTATGTTCAATACTGGAAAGTAAAACTAAAGAAAACTTTGAAATGGTGCTTTTCTTCAAGAAAGAGTGCAAAATCCTTTTCACTCCCTCCCACCCACCCCCACAAAATTATACAATTGAGGCAAACTGGGTAAGATGCTCCATTTTATGCCAGTGTAAGGAGAGACATCTAGTAGTTCTCATAGCCTCTCTACTTGTGTACAAGCAGTCTCCTGGTTAGGAAAAGTTGAGAACAAATTATGTTAACTGCCTGCTTGAATTTGAATATGAGTCAGAACTTATACATACAAATGGACTTCCCAAAATGGCAAATGGTATTGTCCTTGAGCCAGTGAAGTGCTGAAGCTACACAACGCTTTCAGAAACCACTGACAACTGCTGAAAACAGACTATATTCAGAGGTTCCTGAAAGCATTGCATGGTTTCAATGCTTCACCAACTTGAGAAAGGAGAATCTCATTCGCCATTTTTAATAACAGGCATTTTTGTAAACACAGGTTGTCCAGAAGTCAGACATTGTTAACCTAGGGACTGCTTATGTTGTCTCATATACCAAGTAGTGGAATCCCAGGTACCTAGTAGTGGAATCCCTCCAGAATGGTGCAAATGACCTTAAAACACTATTCATACTTCCTGTTATTATTAACAAAACAAATAGATGTGGATGAAGTATCTCACTAATATGATGAAGATATATATTAAAATAAAAAATTGCAAATTCCTTTTTGATACTTTATCGAGAAAAAAGACATCTTTTTTGGTATTTCTCTAAAATGGCTGTCTTTTTTTTGAAGAAAATCTCCACATTTTGTAACAGTGTCCTGAAAAGTGTTAAATCAAGAATAAAAGATGATGGTCAAAGTTAAGCCCATGTCACACTGAACCAACGGATGCAAAGAGGATAAAGAGGATAAAACGGACAAAAAACCTTGCCATCCGTTCGAAAATGCGATGTACTCACTGCCTCCGTTTGGCTTCCTCTCTATCAGTCCAGCATCCGTTTATAGATGTTTCATCCGCTCCAAAAGTTTTGGGCTGTCCAAAACTTTTGCACGGAAAATGTATCCAGTTCGTCCATTCTGCATCCGCTATGCATCCGCTAGGTATCCGTTAGGCATCTGTTATGCATCCACTATAGCCGCTAGGCATCTGCTGCGCATCCGCGCAACTTGCATCCACCCGGACGCAGGGAGGAAGCGGAACGGACGCGGAACAGATGCAGAACGGATGCCTAGCGGATGCAGCACAGAAGCAAAGCATTTAAAATGGAAAAAACGTTCGCAGAGGGGACCTATCTCGGATATTAAGGATGTCTAGAGGATGCCTAGAGGATGCCTAGCGGAAAACCTATACTGCCTATAAAAAGGGGGAGCAACTCGCCTGCATCTCACTTTCAGAACAGCAGCCCAGCGGTGCAGACCTCTGCAGCCTTCATCTGGCTCTTCCTCTTCCACAACATCCAGTCATGTCCACCATGGATTGTAACAAAGTCCTTTGGGCAGCCACCATCGTTCTGCAACAGTGTGAAGCCATCTGCAGGCTTTGTGAACTCTACTGTGAGAAGAAAAGGAGCCACCCAAAAAGAGTCTGGATCCGAAGATGGTTCGCCAGAAGAGCAGAAGACGGACTGTACAACAAGCTGATGGTGGAGCTCAGGAGCGAAGACACTCGGGCATTCCAGAACTTCATGAGGATGCCTCCATCCATGTTTGACGAAGTTGTGCAGCGGCTGACACCCAGGTTGACCAAGGCAAACACCAGCTTCCAGCCCAGCCTGGAACCTGGCCTCAGGGACCTCCTACAGGAGCATGCAGTACAGCTGGAGGGTGCCATCCAACACCATCAGCATTGTGGCCAGAGAAGTGGTGCAGGCCATCATCGAAGAATACAAGGAGGAGCTCCTCCAGTACCCCTCCACTGAAGAAGGATGGAAGAAAGTTGCAGAGCAGTGGTATCAGAAGTGGAACTTACCACACACCGTTAAAGCCATAGATGGCAAGCACGTGGCCTGCAAATCTCCAGCCAAGTCGGGGTCCACTTATTTCAACTCCAAGGGCTTCTTCAGCATCATCCTCTTCGCCATGGTCGATGCTGACTACAAGTTCATGTACATCGATGCTTCAGGCAACGGCTCATCTTCAGATGCCCAGGTATACAACGCCAGTCACTGCAAGGAGGAGTTAGAACGCAACCTCATCGTGGGCTTCCCAGATCCAGAACCCCTGCCCAACGACACACAAGATGTGCCCTACTTCATCGTGGGGGATGACGCCTTCTCCCTCACAACCTACCTCATGAAGCCCTACACTTCCAGACTCCTCACCCGTGAAGAGAGGATCTTCAACTACAGGCTGTCCAGGGCAAGGCGGGTGGTGGAGAACACCTTTGGCATCCTGGCCAACAGGTTCCAGGTACTTCTCACCACCATGCAGCATTGCCCAGAGACCGTGAGGAGGATCATGGAAGCTTGCTGCATCCTGCACAATCTCATGCGCACCCGCTACCTAGTCTTGCAGAACAGGCTCGTGGACCTCCAGCAAGGCAATGGGGACATGGAGCCTGGGGAATGGAGGCAAGGGCGAAACCTGATCGACACTGAGGATGTGCAAGGCCCCAACAGAGCCTCACATGAAGCGAAGAAGCAGCGCAACTTCCTGAAACACTGGTGCAACTCCCCAGCTGGAGCGGTGGAGTGGCAAGACAGGATGATAGATGCTAAATGGATGCTTCCTTCAGCCTGTCTCATCACATGGATGAGATTGGGCCATGTATGTTGAGTGGCCCTACAATGAACAGGGCATTTAATAAAGAGTTGTGTTTATATTGACATGTGTGGATGATTGATTATATTGTTATTGATAATAAAGGGCCACAGGTGTGGCACCTGGGAGGGTGGACCATACAGTCCCACTCTGCTTGCACTGGAGGTTTATCTATCCCACAGCTATTACCCATCCCACAGGTATCCCTGCCCATCCCACAGCTATTTCAACCCATCCCACAGCTATCTTAAACCATCCCACAAGCATGCAAAGGCTTAAACCATTTCTAAAAGTTTCCAGCAAGACTTTATTAAAAAAAAGAAATGAAGCAAGTGTGTGAATCAAAAATAGACTTTATTAACAACAAGCTATAAGACAAAAATGAGTCTCTGGCACTCCTCTTGGTCGCTCAGTCTCAGGGGTGAAGGGTGCAGGTGCTGTGGAGGTGGCTGGTGCTGGAGTGCTTGTCATCGGCTCCTCCAGAAGTAGAAGCAGCAGAAGCCCCAGCCCCAGAAGGGCGAGCCCGTGCTGCAGAAGCCCCGGCAGAACCAGAGTGAGGGCCAGGGCGCGGGATGGTAGCCCTGTCCCTCTTGCCAGGGCTGGCAGCAGATGGCTGAGGCTTGCTGTGCTTCCGCATGGTTGTGGGGTTGCTGGCTGGCAGGGAGGCTGGCAGGAACCAAGGCTGGCAGGAAGGCTGGCTGGCAGGCATGCAGGCAGGCAGGCACCAAGGCTGGCTGGCAGGCTGGCACCAAGGCTGGTAGGAAGGCTGGCAGGGAGGCAGGCACCAAGGCTGGCAGGCAGACATGAACCAAGGCTGGCAGGAAGGCTTGCAGGCAGGCTGGTAGCAAGGCTGGCAGGGAGGCTGGCAGCAAAGCTGGCAGGGAGGCTGGCAGCGAGGTTGGCAGCAAGGCTGGCAGGCAGACATGCAGGCAGGGCAGGCAAGGCAGTCAATGTGTCCGGCAGCAGGTCTTTCCTCTGAATGGCGACCTGCTTCCAAGCTGCTTCCGTTATATCCGCGGGGCTGACATAATGCATCCTCCCCGCATGCACAATTAACGCCAGGCATCCATTAGGCTTCCGCTGTGCATCCGCTTCATCCGTTCGGCGTCCGCTGTGCATCCACTGTATCCGTTCCACGTCCGCTTTGCTGAGGTCCCCTGGAAGCCTAGCGGACGTGCCATCCGCTTCCATCCGCTGGGCTTCCGTTCCGCATCCGCTTTGCATCCGCCCTGCGTCCTCCCCGCGTCCGTGTTATCCGCTCCGGTTATGCAAATTTTTGCCCCTTTTGAGAGCGGATAACAACGGATGGAACATTTTGCTCGTCCGCTGTGTCCTTTTTGCATCCGTTGGGCAGTGTGACATGGGCTTTAGTTTCATTTGCACTAATGAAGGTTGGGAAAAATGCTATCTGCTTTCCCTGAAAATAAGACCAATCTTATATTAACTTTTGCTCTAAAAGACACATTAGGGTTATTTTCTTGTTAGTTCTTATTTTTTGAGAAATACAGCAATAAATGTGTCTGTCTGTCTGATGATCTTAACTGGGGCTTATTTGGGGTGCAGGGCTTATATTACGAGCATCCTGAAAAATCATGCTAGGTTTTATTTTCTGTTTGGGTCTTGTTTTCAGGGAAACATGGAAGTAGTGAACTGTAATCTGTATTTCAATATTCCAAAGTGTCCCTCTATCTCTGAAGATTTAGAAACTTTGACATATCATTACTTAGGTTGTCTTTGAATTTAGTCCCTCTGATCATAATCTAAGAACAGGCACTGATAAGCATTGAAACATATCTAGGGCAGGATGAAAAAGGGAACAGAACTGCATGTAAGTGTATTTTTTTAGTTGCTCCTGATAAATACCCTAAAAAAAGATACAGGACAATAGATTATAAATGCAGCAGCATGAATAGTAACTGGCATTTCTTATGTCCACATGTCATCACTGCTACACAAGCTACATTGGTTGCCATTCAGCTTCCTGATGCAATTCTGGTCATCACTTGTAGGATTCTTCAAGGCACAGGGCCCAGTTATGTGTAGAAACCCCTATCTCCTTATCATTTCTCCCAACCCAGTATGTTTGGACTGAGTAGGTGTGCTCCAAATCCCTTCAATTGAATATTGTGATCTTATGAGACCAAGGAAACATGTTTTCATTGTTACTACCAACATCTTCTGGAATACCTTCCCAGAGGTATGAATGCCCATTCTGCTTTGGTTCTGGGAACCCTTAAGACCTGGATCTTTTCCCAAACCTGGTGTTAGTGTGTTCGTAGAGCCTCTGTCATGATTCTTTTTTGGTTATGATTGTATTTTACTCTAGACTATTGTGCTTTGCAGTCATAGTTTCAATTGTTTTGATGATATACTTTAATGTTTTATGCCCAGAATTTTTTGGAGTTGGTAGCCAATCACTATAATATTATTTCTCTAACTTCTTTTTACCTGAAATGAGCACTGGCACCTATAATAATAATAAAGATGATGGTAGCACTTAAGTATGTCAGCCTACTAAAGTACCTTCTCCAGGGAGCAGGTATTTGAAATTTGGAACATTAATGTGGTTACATTTAAAGTCACTTTTTTTTTTTTTTAAAAAGAACCTGATAGATTTGATTCTGATTAAAACTTGCCCTTTAAAAAGGAACCAGTGATACTTCTGGCAAGCAAGAACCCATTATTTTTAGTAGACTTTTATCAACCAGATAGGAAAAAGTTCTATTGCATGACTAGCCATGTTCATCTTCAATATGATTCTGTATAGGCTGTTGCCTGAATGATCTTCACTCCACAAGGAAGCAATGTTTATAGCAGCCCTGTAAAGGACCAATGCAGGGCATCTAAATCTACAACAGTAGTGACAGACACCTCTTTCTTCTCGACATGTTTGCCTAAAAGATAAAGAAGATAACATAAAATTTAATTGAATGTTGCCATGACATAATTTTTTACTTTTTCCAAATAGGATATATCTTCCAAATTTCATACCAACGAAATTAGGCTTTTTAAAAACTGAAAAGCTTCCATGATTTCCCTAGTTAAAGAGAATTTGGAAGATAATGGCATTAAAGCATTAAATCAAAATAAAACCAACTGATAAAAAAGTTTATTCTCAAGCTACTTTTAAATTTTAAAAGTTAAGCTTCTGTTCAAAGTTTAATTAAAATAAATGATTGTAACTATTATATTTTTATGTATTATCCTATTTTTTATTCCTAAAAATACATACACAAATCCATACACAGATTTTAAAAAAGTTAATTCAAAAAAGTAAAAAGTAAAATAGAAAAACATAAAAGGTTCCTTAAGCCCATGTCACACTGCACCAACGGATGGAAAGAGGATGTAAAACGGAGAGAAACACTTGCCATCCGTTGGTTAATGTGATGCATCCGTTCTGTACTCACTGCCTCCATTTTTCATCCTCTCTATCCATCCAGCATCCGTCTATTGACATTTCATCCGCTCAAAAAGTTTTGAGCTGCTCAAAACTTTTGAGCGGAAAATGTATCCAACGCATCTGTTCTGCATCCGCGAGGCATACGGGGGACATCCATTCTGGATCCATTGTCATCCGTTACGCATCCGCTAGATCCGCTAGGCTTCCACTGCGCATCCGTGCAACTCAAATCCGCTCCAGAGGAAAGCGGACGTAGGGAGGAAGCGGAACGGACGTGGAACGGACACGCAGCATTAGTAGCATGGACGGAGAAAGGATGAAAGCGGATGCAGCTCGCAAAGCATAAAACAGAAAAAACGTTCGCAGAGGAGACCAATCCGCTCTCATCCGCTTCCATCCACTAGGCTTCCGTGGAGCATCTGCTTTCCATCTACCCTGCGTCCTCCCCCCATCCGTTCCTTTCTGTGTTATCCTCTCTGGTTATGCAAATTTTTGCCCCTTTTGAGAGCGGATAACAATGGATGGAACATTTTTCTCGTCCACAGTGTCCTTTTTTACAAACATTTTGCATCCGTCGGCCAGTGTGACAGGGCCTTTAAATCAATCAGGAAGATATCTTCTTTTAATATTATTGAATATATTTTTGAAAACAATAATTTGAACAAATTAACCTAGAAAAACAAATGGCAATGGCAAATTCAGCAACACATAGAACATAATAAAATGCATATATCTGCCACTTTTTAAAACAATATGGGATGCCTTATGACATCTTACAAAATATTACTAATTGCTAAAAGAAAAGGTGGCAAAACAAAACCAATCTTATTCATTTTCCTGGTTAAATGTCACTTCACATTTGTTTCTTAAGAAATAAGCTTTATCTGCAGACAGTTTGAAACCGTGGACTTAACTCTGAAAAAATTCTGTAGGCAACTATCCAATTTCAAACTTTCGTATGTAATAGTAGTTAAAAAAAACAATAAAAGAAAGTGGAGGCATAAATGCAGCATGAACAAAATAATGAATACACTGTTTGAATTAAACTTTGTAAATTGTAATTTATATTAAGTCAGTGTTGATTCCGAACAACCATATAGATATTTTCCAGGAAACTTTGTATATTATGTCATCACTTTTCACATTTGAAATAGTTCATATTTCAGTATCAAGTAATTGTCCAGTAGCAGCACATTAGCTTATTATTAGAATTCCAATGTGCTGTCCAGAGGTATTGCCAACATCTCCTTTTCTGTTTATATTAATTAAAAATTGAAAACTAGCATAAAGCAGTGCTCAAACCACATAGTTGTTTCAATTCTTTGTTTCCAAGAATATCTTTGAATCCCAAATGAGTCTTTTATGCTTTCTTAGAAAGTGAAAATTATGGATGCTTGGCAATATGTTCAATCAGAAACAAGACAAAAGTAAGTGGGTTTAATAAGAAACATTCTGTGGAAATGAAGGAGACAAGAGGAGGCGGCAAGTAACATTCTATTAGATTTGTGCTTTATTATGTTCCCCACGAGTGCCATTTTGTGTGGACGTATATTTTCAAAATGCCAAATGTGTCCACCAGCCTAAATTGGTTGGAGTCTCATGGTTTTTAAATTTTCCTTTCTCTTTTTTTTATTCCACCTTCTATTTTGTGTTTCTGATTATGTCAGAAACACAGTGTCAGTGTGTTTCTTGATGACAGTGTCACCAGGTTGATTCTTAGTGAGTATATATTTTCCATGATAACCTGTCCCAAACTGATCTCCAGATCCTCCAACAATGTAGTCATCACACTGGAACTAAATTTATCCACCTTGATGGAACCTTTTCCAGAAAGTTAGATCTGATCATTTAAGCCTGGCAATTTATGCCCTGAGTGAGAACTCTCGGTTCATTTGTCTGGTGATTTTCTAATCAATGTGCCGAATTGCATTTTAATAGGATTAGATTATAACAAATATAATTTTAGTAATCTTATTCATTTGAATTTACCCAGGTTTTAATTCTTCTCTAGAATCCAAACATAGAATCATAGAGTTGGAAGAGACCATTTATGCCAGAGGTCCATTTCCTGCTCAGTGCACGAATCCAGATTAAAGCATTTGAGGTGATCCAGACAATGCTGAATGAAGAGGAGCTATCTACTTCTGCGGTTAGTTAGGTGCATGGTCAGACAGCTCCTATTATAAATAGGGAAGGTTTTTTCCCTAAAATTCAGTCTGTCTGTCTGTAACTTAATTCACTGTTTTCTGTCTATATTTTGGAACATTGGAGAATGGTCTTAACCTCCTTTGGTATGATATCCTCTTAGATAGTTTAGGAGTGCCATCATGACCTCTCTGTCTTCTTACTGGACTAGCAGGTAGCATCTCAAAAAAGACTTTTGCTGTTGTGCTACCCTGGTTATGGAATACAATGTAATCTTCTTTAAATGGACCATCTGATAAATGGACCAGTCTGTTACTCTTCAGTGTCTAACAAATTTGAAAATGAGCCATTCTATGAATTATATCATTTGGGTAATGAGGTCATTACAAAAGTAATGCATATGCATCAAATGATAGAATATGCATATGCAAATAACATTTTGTGCCATTTGTATAGTGTCACTATGTAGTAATATACTATACAGGTGAAACTCAAAAAATTAGAATATCATGCAAAAGTTTATTTCAATAATGCAACTTAAAAGGTGAAACTAATATATGAGATAGACTCATTACATGCAAAGCAAGATAGTTCAAGCCGTGATTTGTCATAATTGTGATGATTATGGCTTACAGCTCATGAAAACCCCAAATCCACAATCTCAGAAAATTAAAATATTGGGAAAAGGTTCAATATTCTCAGCTCAAAGTGTCCCACTCTAATCAGCTAATTAAGCCATAACACCTGCAAAGGGTTTCGGAGCCTTTAAATGGTCTCTCAGTCTGGTTCAGTAGGACTCACAATCATGGGAAAGACCGCTGACCTGACAGTTGTGCAGAAAAATATCATTGACACCCTTCATAAGGAGGGAAAGCCTCAAAAGGTAATTGCAAAAGAAGTTGGATGTTCCCAAAGTGCTGTATCAAAGCACATGAATAGAAAGTTATGTGGAAAGGAAAAGTGTGGAAGAAAAAGGTGCACAAGCAGCAGGGATGACCTCAGCCTGGAGAGGATTGTCAGGAAAAGGCCATTGAAAAGTGTTGGGGACTTTCACAAGGAGTGGATGGAGGCTGGAGTCAGGGCATCAAGAGCCACCACACACAGACGGATCCTGGACATGGGCTTCAAATGTCGTATTCCTCTTGTCAAGCTGCTCCTAAACAACAAACGTCAGAAGCATCTTACCTGGGCTGAAGAAAAACAGAACTGATCTGTTGCTCAGTGGTCCAAAGTCCTCTTTTCTGTTGAGAGCAACTTTTGCATCTCATTTGGAGACCAAGGACCCAGAGTCTGGAGGAAGAACAGAGAGGCACACACTGCAAGATGCTTGAAGTCCAGTGTGAAGTTTCCGCAGTCTGTGTTGATTTGGGGGGCCATGTCATCTGCTGGTGTTGGTCCACTGTGCTTCATTAAGTCCAGGGTCAACGCAGCTGTCTACCAGGAGATTTTGGAGCACTTCATGCTTCCTTCCGCAGACGAGCTTTATGGGGATGCTGACTTCATTTTCCAGCACTGCCAAAAGCACCAAAACCTGGTTCAGTGACCATGGGATTACTGTGCTTGATTGGCCAGCAAACTCGCCTGACCTGAACCCCATAGATAATCTATGGGGCATTGCCAAGAGAAAGATGAGAGACATGAGACTGAACCATGCAGAAGATCTGAAGGCCTCTATTGAAGCATCCTGGTCTTCCATAACACTTCAGCAGTGCCACAGGCTGATAGCTTCCATGCCAGGCCGCATTGAGGCAGTAATTGCTGCAAAAGGGGTCCAAACCAAGTACTGAGTACATATGCATGCTTATACTTTTCAGAGGTATATGTACGACATTGGTCTATGTACAATCCTTGTTTTATTGATTGCATGCAATATTTTTATTTTCTGAGATTGTGGATTTGGGGTTTTCATCAGCTGTAAGCCATAATCATCACAATTATGACAAATCACGGCTTGAATTATCTTGCTTTGCATGTAATGAGTCTATCTCATATATTAGTTTCACCTTTTAAGTTGCATGACTGAAATAAATGAACTTTTGCTCATTCTCATTTTTCGAGTTTCACCTGTATATACCAGCATGATTATAGTAAAATTACAATGTTAAAATGCACTTAACTATTTGATCCAGACTATCTTAGATACAGCGGATTAGTGCATTCTTTCAGGAGGATCTCTGTGTGGAGATTTGGTCAACTATATCCAAACTTTAATAAATTGGGATCCATTAAGTTTCATTGTATGCTCTTCAGGAAAAACAAAAACTCATGGATTTTGTTTGACATAAAATGAACCAAACTGTCATCCATTAAAACAGCTAGCCTCCTGGGGAGTTTTTCATGGAAATTCAACCTATTAAGCACAAGGACGTTATTTGGGGATGTTATATCTTATTTTGGATTATCTTTTTATGTTGAATGAATGCTTTTAATTATGACTTTATAGGAGGTTATCTGTTGGGAATCATTCTCAAAATTATATATTTAATTTATATATAATTATTTACCAACATATAGGTAAGCATGATGATATATTTAATACACACATATATACAGGATATATTTTGGAAGTAATCTCTTTAGCAAAGAGTCATCTATTTGGGTTTCCCATGTTTCTGAGAAGATGCATCATCTCATTTTCTTCAAACATTGTCTTCTAAGGACTACATCCTACTTACAAGTATCCCTGAGAGTAGATCATATACACTGAGATGAGTCACCAAGCCAACCACAAGTGTTGTGTGTACTCTGTGAAATATAAAAAGGAGGCACCCCAACTCCATTAACTTTGAACTTTGTCATCCCTGGGAAAAGTTCCTATGTGGCTCCAAAGCAATGTCTTTACTGCCTTTTTGGATGGATTCCTGGAAAACCAAAGGAAGGTGGTTTGGCTTACCCTTTTCTCTTTTTCTATAACTGTTTTAATATTCATTAACATTTTTTGGCATTTGGCATCGGCTGCAGCCTATTGTCTTTGAATATTAAGAGCTTATTAGCTATGGCTGCTCACCAATGAAGTCAAATCAGCTAATAAAGAAAGGATGAACTTGATCAGCTATGCTAACTAGTCACTATACAACGTTATCTGGAACTAAACCAAAAATAAAATAGTTGCAAGTAGATTTTAACCTCATCATTCCTAAAAGGGTTGAATCTCAGTTAGAAATGCACTGATGTATACTAAATGATGATATGATGTTGCTATGTGAACAATATCTTTAAATACACTGTACAATAAAGCCCCAGGATAATGATCAATTTGAACCAATGACGTCTTTAAGTTATTGTTGCCTACATATTTGTCATTCTGTAACTGATGATAAATATGTCATCCTTTATTTGATATCTCTGAAGTATCCTATTATTTTTTCACATAAGCAAACATAGAATTGTCTCACCTTTTCCCCTTTCATGAACATTATTTTTGTGACTTCTTAGCCTTCGGGTCCTGTGAACACTAATAAATCCATTATGATGTAAGCATATGAGGATCAAAAGTTTATGCTATGATACTTTTACTTCCACTGCCCCAGTCTAGCACAGCTCCCTTTTTAGAAACCATTCTAGTGTTGTTGTTTTTAACTTCCAGAACATTGAATTGGGCTACCCAAATAGAAACTTCTCCACAGTACAAGAACTGTGTCTCTAAGCAGCTGATTGACTGAATTTTCTTTGGAATGTCCCCTTACTTACCAGGGGACATCTAAGAATTTTTCATGAAATGCAAGGGGACTTCCTTTCCTCACACCAGTGAGAATATTTTCTTCAGCCATTGGCAGCAATAAGTGGCGTACATTAAGTCACTTCCTTGAATGAAAAGAAACTCAAGATCCATTTGATGAGGAAGCCCCCTGCCCTGTTTTTGCAAAGGCTGGTCTTAATAGCTCTGGGGAGGATGTGCTGAGTGAGAAGCAGTAACCCGCCATGCCAGTGACCTGAAGAAAGAATCTTTTGGTCCTCACTACCTAAATGCTGTTATCCTCGTGCCCCCCCCACCCTCTCACCCCCAACAAATTATGTGGGATGTGTGGGAAGGGAGCAGCACCACATGGTGGTGGTTGTGGCTGCCTGGAACCCTGAAAGTTAAGGACCCTCTTGGGACTCGAAGCTCCCTGGGCTGGGCGAGGGTGGAACTACTTCCCTCCCTCCCCCTCTTGCGCTGCCTCCTGCAGCTGGCCCTCTCGCTCAAGTGTTGCTCCAATAAGCAATAATTAGGTCCTAAGCTAATAACGTGTCAGCTGATCTTATGGGAGGGAAGATGGGGAGGAGAGAGAGGGAGGGAGGGAGGGCTAGGCTAGACCAGAACAAGTCTCCATGGAAACGCTCCCCTCACACGCCCCTCCCCCTTCCCCCACCTGGCTGTGGCGAAGAGGATGTGGAGATGCCTCGTCCTCCTCCTCCTCCTCCTTCCTCCCCAGCGCCACCTTGCCGTCCGCAGCTTCGACGAGCCTCGCCTTCGCGGCGCTCTCTAACCTGCAGCCGCCCGCCTGCAGCATGCGCATTGCCCAGCATCCCTAAATGGGACAATTCTGTCCGTCACGTTGCCGCTCAGCCGTCTCCACAGAAACTTTTGTCCGGCTGACCAATCAGAGGAGAGCGGGCGACGAGCGGGGAGGGGGCCCAAAGAGCGAGACGGGGGTTTAGCAAGGAGCTTTTTGCTGGAGCTCAGCTTGCGTTGCCGGCTGTCAAGTCCCGGTTCTTGCGCCGCGAGACCTCCCAGTAGAGCCACTGAACGAAGAGAGCGGCTGGCGGGGGAGGAGGCGAGCGGAGGGGGGGGGGGGAAGAGGAGGAGGAGGCTGGAGAGGCGGGCGGGTACTGACCGTTTTTGCAAGTGCCTTCCTGGGACAAGGCAGAGGCGCGGCGCGCGCAAGGTGCCAGGCCAGCCATTTCTCTCAGGGTGCCGCTGCCTTTCGGATGGAGGAAGAGGCACCGAGGGAGAAGGTGACGGGACAGGAAAAGCCATGATGAGACTTCCTCTTACCCACACGAGCTTGAGGGGAGTCTGAAAGAGAGAGCTGGGCTGAGTAGCGGCCAGAGAGAAGAAGCAGGACTGGACCGGTCCAAAAGCCATGAGAGAGAAGGCGCACGGAGAGAGACAGAGTGGGAGTGTGTCTAGGCTCGCGCGGCGGAGAGGAGGAGGTGGAGGTGGTGGTGGAGGAGGAAGATGGGAACTCCCTTTCCCGGGCCGCGAATAGGTGTTGAATGGAGCAGCCCCTGTCTTCCTTCGCCTGCTTGGAGGGTCGTTGTGCGGCACTAGCCATTTGGCTCCAGAGGAGGAGGAGGAGGAGGAGGAGGGAAGAGTCGGTGGCCTGCCCCAAAGACGCCTGGAATCTCAAGCGAGAGCTGAAGCGGCGGCAAAAGAAGGGAGAATAATAGGGCCGCTTGGCGGAGGGAAGGCAACAGGGATGACGGTTCTGCTTTAGCATCCGGACGCCAAACTTCCTCGAACGCCCTGAAGCTGAGGGGAGATCTCAGGATCACCTAGACTGGGCGAGTCCTCCAGAAAGCGAGTGCCGTCGTCGCAAACGCAGCCCCACCGCCAGCAACCACTCACTGGCCAATAGCCTCCTCAGATTGAAGGTCTCATACCAAATTTGATATTTTCAGATTGGGGTGGGGTGGGGTGTGAGGAAACACTTTGGTGAGATTAAAAAAAACAAACAAAAACAAAACCCAACCCGAACCAGATTTAAAAAGTGGCCTGCGGCATCGACGTTTCTTTCCCCAACGTGCCCTGGATCTCCTCAGCTGGAAAGAACTTTCTATCCCACCAAAGGCTTCACATTCAAAATGCGGAGATTTAGGGTGAAATAAAAAGGGGCAGTAAGGCCAGGCTGCCCTTCAGCATTTTCCTCCATCCGGCACGACCAGCCTGCTTCTGGAGAAACGGAGTCCTCCAGGATAGACGCAGGAAGACAGCCGAGGGTTGGCTGACTGGGGTGGAGGGTGGGCTTTACTCTCTCCCCCCACCCCCAACCTGCACCATCCGGGCTGAAGCTGATGCCCAGGAGAGAAGGATCCGACTCCATGATATTATTATTAGTAGTACTATTTTAGCTTCGAACCTTTTGGCTTCGATCTACTCAGGGGCCATGTCTTCAGTGCCATAGAGGCACAATCCTCTGGGGAAGAGGCGCTGCTGGAGACGCTGGGATAGTCCTGCCTGGCACAACACTGAAGGGACATTCACGTACCGGAGACGGGGAAGACAAGGCAACCCTGCCGGATTTGCTCGCCTGGATTGTATGAGGAGGGGGACAGCAAGTTGGGGGGATGATCGGGCCCCGGGGCGGGCCACTCACGAACTGATCGCCAAGCCTACAGAAAGCAACCCCCTCTACGGGGACGGAGCGATTGCCGGGGACCTCCTCCTCCTCCTCCTCCTCCTCTCTCGCTGGGTCTTGGCGTTGGAGCTCTCTTTCTCCATGAGCCCGGGGTGAACAGGTGCCCCGGAGGCGTGGGGGGGGGGGATCCGTCTCCGGGTCGGCTTGGGCTGTGCGTGTATCTCAGGGCGGATTATGGAGAGCGGTGACCGGGACATGTATCGCCAGTTTCAGGACTGGTGCCTCAGGACTTACGGGGACTCGGGCAAAACCAAGACGGTGACCCGTAAAAAATACGAGCGGATTGTCCAGCTCCTGAACGGCTCCGAGACGAGCTCCACGGATAATGCCAAATTTAAATTCTGGGTCAAATCCAAAGGCTTCCAGCTCGGCAGTCCGGACGAGGTCAGTGGTGGTGGTGGTGCTGCTGGTGGCGGAGGGATGCAAGTGCTGTACGTGCCGGTCAAGACCACGGTTAGTAGAGCAATTGTCTGCCTTGTTATTTAGCCACATCGGGGAGGAAGAGTAGGAAACCGCCGCCGCCACATCGCTGCCACCTCCACCCCCGAGTTGGCTCAGGCTGCTCTCTCTCTCTCTCTCTCTCTCTCTCTCTCTCTCTCTCTCTCTCTCTCTCTCTCTCTCTCTCTCCTCCCTCCTCCTTTCTGAAATCGCTTCCTCACCACCCCTCCCGCCCATGTTGCGTTTGCCTGGCACCTTCTCCGCTTGCTCAGGGCTTTGTGAGCCTTCCTTGCTTTTACGTTCCGAGTGCACAAAACACACCCCTCGACGAAGTCTCTCCGGTTCCTTTCTTCCTTTCTTCTTAACGGGTGGGGGGGTGGGGGTGGGGAGCGGGAGGAGGAGCGGAACGAGGAAAAGGGAAATCTAATTTCACCCCCTAAACTAAAACGGACGTGTGTGTGTGTGTGTGTGTGTGTGTGTTTTGGCGAGTCCTGTAGCTGCGCACTACCCATAAAGACTATTTCTGTTCGACAGAACACACTAGATTTGGATTAGCACCATCCCAAACGGCCGGGTGATTTGGGGGTTTCCCTGGCATATCAGTTCTCCCCTTTCATTGTTAGCTCCTGAGCGGTAGGGACGTGCCTGGCTGGTTGCCTGGAGAAGCGGAGGGCAGGCTAATCAACAAAAGAGCCATAGGCTCTCACAGGACCGGATGGGAACCGGTCTCTCGTGCGCTCGCTCGCTCGCTCGCTCTTCACTTGAGCCAGCCCAGAAATGTTGGGAGCCTTGCAGAGGTGGAGGCCGTACACTAAGAGCCCCGGGGCTAAGATGCTGGGCTGTGGCGGTGGCAAAAAACATCATTGCTTATTTCAGAAAACGGAAATTGTTGGTTGCAAGTAGGTTGATATTCTCCTGTCGGTATTTCTTGCTTTCTGAGCCTCTATGCTGGCCTTCTTTTACTCCAACGTGCACACTTCTGTACTTTTGATATTAGGATCTGGGCTTTATTTAGAGAAATGTTAAGTTGGGCAAGGATTTGGGGTTCTTTTTTCCTGATTGACCATTTAAAATTTTTTTAAATGAAGCATTAAATTGTAGTGGAAATATTCAGAGGAAAATGCCAGAAACCTATGCCTCTGCAATAGTATATCTTGTGTGTGTGTGTGTGTGTGTGTGTGTGTCTGTCTGTCTGTCTGTCTGTCTGTCTGTATGTATGTATGTATGTATGTATGTATGTATGTATGTATGTGATTTACAAAACACTAGAAGTATATTAAATGATTTAGAATGAACAGACTACAGATTATTTAAGGCATTGTTTATTTTTGGTTTATCTGAGGCTTAAAGCTATTTACTGCCATATGAAAGTTTTATGGATCTGGGGCAATTCACCAAAATTATTTTCTATAAACTCATTAGATTATACCCAGTATTATAATAGTTACATTCACTATAAACCTTTGAAAAGCCTTTAGTATCATAAAATTCAAGTATGAAACATAGGAGAGCACATATTTTCCGATGGTCTTTTTAGATAATGGTTTGTAGATGTTATCTTATTTCTCAAAATGACTCAAAATGGAGTATAAAATTCATTTTGACAAAAGAAACAACTCAGTGACAAGAAAGAAGAATCAGATTTCCTTTTTGCAATATAGTAATTTTAACAACAACAACAGTACTTTTGGCTTTATGTGTATTAACTATTCTATTTCAGTTGTGCTGCTTTACAAGTTTGAATAATTTAATTCTTTTGGATTCTGTTTCCAATCAGTTAATTTTTTTCTTGATATACTGTATTAATCTAAACATTTTGCTTATTTGCTTGAATTAACAAAGCAACTCTAAAGTTACATTTTTAAATATTCTTCTAAATGTTGTATCATGATCCTTTGCATGTCTATTTAAAGCTCAGTGGAGTTTCCCTGCTATGTAAGGGTACATACAGTATAGTATCCACAGCCTTAGAAAGTGATCAGCACATTAAAATTCATCATAATTCCCATAATGATTTCGTGTTACTGTACATTCAGTGACCAGCATGCAATGAGGAACTTGCTTGACATGTTCTCTGAATTATCTCCATATTGCGTTAATTTTTAGTATGGCACATCATTCTTTGACCAGATAAAATCTTCAATTTTGAAAATTGGATCCAAGCTCAGAGCAGAGGCATTTAAGTCAATAAAATATCCAAGCTAGAGAAGCTTCATTTTATACAGTGCCAATCATACTTTTGACTAACTCAGGCCAGTATTTGTGACTCTATCTGCAGAGGATCAGAAGTGGCATCTGAATTAGACTACTGTAATTAGCTGCAACTAGAATCTACTTAAACATTGGCCCAGAAATTTCAGCATGTGAAAATTGCAGCTAAGATTTTATGCACTAGTCAGAATATGTAACTTCTGTACAATAGCTACGAGAACATTTCTGGGTCCAATTCAGAATGCTGGTTCTCACTTTTGAGCCTTAAGTGGTTGGAACTTGGATCCTCCCAAATATGCTTTTACTAGTTAGAGCTTGCTTGTATTGAAAAGTAAGGAACAGAGGTCCTTCTTCTGTTCTGAAGGCTATTGATAAACTTAGGGGAGAAGATTGTTTCCAGATTGTTTCCATGCTCATTGATCCACCTTCCAGTTTTCAAGAAATCTTGTACAATTATTTTTCCAAGCACATCCCAAGCACACAAAAGAGCTTTATTCTTTGATCTGATATATAATTGTATTGCTCTTAATTTGCTTTGTTTCAGTGTGTTTAGTTTTATTATTTTATTAGAAGGATTTTGACCTGAAAGGATGACTTATAAGTTAAAAATGAACAAATTTTAATAGATTTAAAATAATTTACAGTAAGTATTGCTAAGACTAAATATATCTTCTAATCTAAAGTATCTTTCACTGAACCAGCTTCTGTAATGTGGACAATTATTTACAGAGATACTACTGAAGACCCCCAGCCCCCACCTCTAACAACATCTCCAAGCACAAAATGTGGTCAAGGACAACATTACCCTTTGGTCTACTTCAGTCTTCCAGACCAACATAGGAAAAAAAAAGAGTTAAAATAGTTTCTTTTAGATTTAAATAAAATTCATTAACATCCCATGGAGACACAGGATACATCTTGACCCCACTTGAAGAAAAAGCAGGTTATATTGTTGTTTATTGATGGCTGACTTCAGAGAGAATTTCAAGTTTTTCTCTCTCTCCTGCCTCCCTTCAACTTTATATACTAGCACCATGGACAGATGTTTTCGTCTGCTTAGCAATTTATCACCTCATTCATTCCAGCAACCTACAGTAGTCATAAGAAGTATTTAATCATTTATATGTGCAGTACTTTGTAACTGTTTATTGTTGCATTATTATTACTGTAACTTTTACAAATATTTATGGTGCAGACAGTGTAACTTCAAGCCCAGTTTAATTTTTTTAAAAAACTTTTTTTTACAACTTGAAATGCCATACATAAAATTTTAAATATAAAATTAATCACCAATGATAATTATTTGGGGGGCATTTCCAGTAATTTAAACATGTATATACACAGTTTACCATTTCAACAACCTTTTTAAAAAGTAAAATTTGTCCAGAAGTATTTTCTCCTTGAAGCTTTAACAAGTGTGACTATGCTTTGCTATCAACCAGAGTCCTTTGCTTCTAAAGGTTCTATAATCCGCTACTGCTGGTAATGAGACATCATGACTGCTGCATTAAAGGCAAGGAGAGGAGAGAAGAGGACAGGCTGGGGCTAATTAACTCCTTGATTCTAATGAAAGAAAAAGACACTGATAGCAGGTGGGAGTTTGCACCAGGACAGGCTAGACACACAGCAATGACTTCATTGAAGCAAGAATAAGTTGTTGTTTTACATTAGCAGGATTTTAATCTTCCTGATGATTTCATGGGCTGTGAATAAAACTAAGCTTCGTTAAAGTTATCCTCTTATTTGATCGTTGTATGCCTTGTGAAAATCTGAAGGTCGCCACATTCAGTTTTATTAATATGCACAGGGAGGGAGTATTTAGCATGTTGATGTCAGGATTAATTCATTTTAGTATCTTAGTCTTCTAAGAGTAATAGGAGTTAATCTGTCTTCAAGTCTTCATACCTCTGTGGTATAGGAAATGCACTCTTGGTCACCAGGCAACAACATCCTTCAGTACAGCCATTTTAGGTCTACAGTGGGCCAACACACAGTGGAGTATTTATATGTACAGCTTAGTGAACAGTATGCCTCTGCACTTCTCTCTCTGTTACTGTTTTTGTTAGCTACTCCCTTTTGTTAAGCTCAAGCTGCACTTTACTGAAAGGATACCTAAAGAGGTTTTACATAAAACTCTTAGGTGAGAAAAAAAGTCAAATGAAAGACAATAATTACTATGAAGATACTACTTAGTTGAGCCAGTGATTCTGGAGTCAGTGCCTGAAACTGTAGTTTCTTTAAGATTATGAAATATAGATTTTTTGATTGAAAGTAAAATAGCAAAGATGAAATAATTATTAGTGGACTAGTTGAAATAATGTTTACCAATTTGAAAACAAATATTTATTTAAATAATAAGGCTACAATTAATATATTTTACTTCATACACATAGTGATGGATAGAAAAAACATGTATACTGCCACATTTGTGTGACGCATATGCTTGGATTCATACCACTGATTCAGTACTGAACTTCACTACAGATTAATATTTTAGTCCACAGCATAGAGATTTGGGAATGTAGCTTTGTATTATACTTTAAAAAAGAAAAAAGTGTTCAGTATATGATCAATGGCATGCTCTTGATTTATTGCATCATAGTACAAATGCTTAAGGAAGAGTATAAGTACTTTTGCCACTAAAGTTAGGCATGTTTTTATACTGGAGTTTCAATGATTCTGATGCTACTACAGACACATAGACAAATTATTAAAACTGGATTGAAAGTCATGCTCATCATTATTTATTAATTTATGATAGTGTTAAAGTATGTATCATTAAACCCTTCTCTTGATCTTACACTGATAAATTTAAAGAGCTTAAATGAAATGTATTTTGGAAAAACCGAAGTCTACAAGATAATTAACAAGCCGCTTTGTCATATGATAGTTCATGCTATAAAAAGCAGAGCAAGATAATTAGGCAAATTTTATTGGAGATTTGTAACTATGTATCTTAGAGTTCACATGTTTATCCTACAGTAGCTCAAACAGGGAACACGATTATTGTATCCACTAGATTGTTAACCAGTTATAATTTCAATTAGGCCATGTAGATACCATATTTTTATTTTACATTTTCCTTGAATAGTAATTCAGTAATAAAATTCATGTTTTGCATTCAGAAGTTCCAGTTCAGTCTCTAATCTTTTGAAATAGCTCTGGGAAATAGTTCTGTGTTTCATCTGAAACCTAGTTGTTGCTATTTAGTATACCTGATGCTAAAATAAGTGAATGTTCTGATTTCATGAAAAGGTAGTTTCCTAATATTTATAATTATTATGTTCTGATTATTTTTAATCTTTAGCGTAGATTAAAAAATAATTCTGGAAGGGGTAGCATTCATGAAAACTGGTAGTTCAGACAGTTGTGTATTTAATGAAAACTCTTTTGTGCTGAATGCTTTAATATAAATCTATATTCTCCAGGATACAGTCTAGGTCGGTCACTGGAGGTTTTGTCTTCCAGGCTTTCAGACTTGTGCTGGAGCCCATCTTCAGGGAAGTTCTCTCTAGCAGAGTGTGTGCTGTTCTGGGTGTGGTATTTATATGGTGCCTGTTTTATGTGTCTTTTTAGATGCTGATTGGGTTGTGTTGATAGCTGGCTTTTAAGTCATTGGCTGTCATTTGCTGTGCTGCCCAACCCTCACCTTTTAAGTACTTGATATGCTGGTGGTAAATCCTGTTGGCTGAGAAGGGGCCTGTTTCCCAGGCTTCATTCACTTCCCTGGCTGTTTTTGTGCCTGCTCATCCAACAATCTTAGGAGCTGCAAATTGAATGTATGTCTTTGTTCATTGCTGTGTGAGGCTACAAATGAGTTTGGGTCTCCTTGTCTGACCTCTCATTTATGTTGTTGCAATCTGGTGGTTAGCTTCCTCCCCATCTGTCCTACATAGTTATAGGAACAATACATACAGGGGATTTGGTAGATTACATTGGAAGTATCTCCTACCTCCAAGCAATTTTTACAACGCATAATTTGTCTTCGTGTGGCAGTCTTGGTGTAGTGTGCGATGCCCACTTGCAGATCTCAGAAGCTGCATCGTACAGCTTCTGAAACATTTTTGATATATGGCACGTTGTGCCATGTCTCTGAAAATGGGCTCCAGCATGAGTTTGAAAGCTCAGAAGACAAAACCTCTGGTACTGATGATTGATCCAGATTGGATCCTGCAACATTGTCCTGGGACACATATATTTACCTTCATTCGTATGTATCTCCCACTGATTTCAGAGAAAAATCAACATATAGCTACTTGGTTATATTTTGTACCTAGTCTTCCCCTATTTTTTTAAAGAAATATTTAGAACTCTTGAAGACTTTGATATGGCTATTACATTGATATTTTTTAATGTGGCTCAAGTATATTTCCAGGATGTCCCAAAGTTGCTTTTCCAAAAGGCAACTGGACTTTCTTGGTTTTTTCCTTTGAAAACATTTCACTTCTCATCCAAGAAGCTTCCTGGTTGCTTTTTGAAAAAAGTACCTTTGGGAAAACCATAACCGGGATGATTAAGAACCTCTACAGACATTTAGAATTCCAGGAATAAAAACAGGACATCTTTATTTAATTAAATTAATGTTAAGAAAATTATCCTCGGGCATATTTTTAGAAGTTTAAAAGTTTTTCAGATTTCACCTTTCCAAAGAATTCTTGATAAGGATAACATTTCATCTTAAAAAATTCCTTTGCAAAATTTTATTGGAATCAAACATGAATAAAATGCTATTATACCACTAGGAAGGCAAAATAAAGTCCAATAAGACTGTATTGACTATGGAGCCAAACCATACAGCTCAGATTCATAACTGTCCATTAAAAATAACAATGGTACATTTGGGAATGAAATCATTGGAGTAAACAGCTGATCTACATAATTTAGTCCATTTATACAAGTGCCATGATAACATCATCTCACTCATTTTCACAAATTCTTTTTGTCTTAAGAACTTGTTTGTCTCAAGAATACTATTTTTAATTAATCTTTCATTGTAAGTTTTCAAATTCTGAAGTTTTGAAGGGCACCTAATATTATTATTTCTCTCATCACCATTTATGTTTTTAATCCCTTTAATATCTGACCATCCAAACTTAAATCCTAAAACTCATAGCTTCTTTTTATAGAGATGTGAAGTCCATTCCTTCTGCAGATAATCCGAGTTGAATTTTCTGTGGCCTCTTCAGCTATAAATCCCATTTGATATTAGATGGCACAAGACAACCAAAATCTGAAAAAAATATAAATAGCATACTTTTATTTTGTTTTCTTAATAATTTCCAAGAGACCAAGAAGGAGTTTTGGGGGGGCTATTGTGCATATTGAGAGCCTCATCTTCTCATAAAATTATTTGCATGGGAAGCTTGCTCATTTATAAAGACGCACAAACAAAGCTTGCTTTGAAGTATACCAAGTCTATAGAAATCATTTTGTGTTCTTAATAATTTGCTTGGAATTTTATCATCTTGCATAATTGTTATTTGCAAATATTATATCACACTATTCATTTTTTAGCCAGAAGCTGATACAAGTTAAATCACATCAATTTCAGTTTATATTGTCTAAATGCACATTTGCTTTATGTCATACTGGATTCGCTCAAGTAATAAAGCACAATTTATGGACCATAATGATTTCCTTAATGCTACATATTATAATTTGGCATGTTGTGTGAAAACCAGGAGCCCTGGTTGTGCAGTGGGTAGAATGCCGTATTGCAGGGTAACTCTGCCCATGATCTAGAATTTGATCCTGATGGACTCAAGGTTAACGCAACCTTCCATCCTTCCAAAATCAGTAAAATGAGGACCCAGATTGTTGGGGGCAATATGCTAACATTATAAATCATTCAGAGAGTGCGGCAAAGCACAATGAAGCAATATATAAGTCTAAGTGCTATTGCTAAAACAATATGCTTAGCCCCCTATTCTTTTTAAATATTTTGTTCTATAAAAGAACCAGCCCTTTTCTTTTCGATTGTTACATTTATTTATGAAATGTTTATGGGAAACTTTGTCAAAAACATTTTGGAAATCCCATTGTTCAAGTTTCTATCTGTATCTGCATTTCTAGTGTGCACTGGAATTTTTTCATCTACAAGCTTAATGGCAAATTTCTTTTTTAAAAAAAACCTTTGCCATATTTATTAGTCTCAATATACTCAGTACACTAGAGCTTATTTCACTACATGTAAACATTGCCTGTAGTTTATTGGGGTTTTTTTTACTTTTTTATTTGTAAATAGTTTTGGTTCTTCAAAATGTCTCATTCTTTAATCCAATCACCACCTGATTTTCTTTAAAACAGTTGTGAGATATGTGACATTTATTGGGTTTGCCTGTAAACTGGAGTGCATCCACTAAGATTCCAAAAGGATCAATGTAGAAGCTTTATATACCATTGTACTAATGAAAGACCTAGCAATGTTGAGATATCAATTTCCCATATACTGACTGTTTTCCTGCACTATACCCACTTCCTTCCATTACTTAGTCATTGTCATGAATGATGCATGGATAGTCAGATTTATTTGGTTAATTAAAAAACATATTATCTTTCTTTTGGAAAAAAAAAATCTTGGGCAGACTTGGTCAATATTGTTACCTTAGGGTTTGTTTGTTTTTTAAAGAGAAGATCAGGCCAACTCAAAATCTAGTTATAATTACAGTTGTAATTATATAATAACTTTATTTCCTTTTGTTTTTAGTATGGTAAATTATTCTTTTTTATTTTGCATTATTGTATGTTTGTTTATTTGAAAATGGATTAATACAAATTATTTGGGGTTTTTTTTAAAGGGCTTGCTTTTCCAAAGCTGGTCATATTTCTATTTTTCTATCTAAAAGGGCTTAAAAATAATCTTTCATGTTATTTTCCATATTACAGTATTCTTCAATGATAGAAGCATGGTTCTTATGACATGGGATCGGATAGTTTGCCAAACCTGTTTCTGGATGTTCTGTTCATGCTAGTGATTTATAGCACCAACTACACATCAATACAGTCTATATTAGACATCACTATGTCCATATCAGTGATATATAATGACAACTAATGCTAGATGATATTATAAATAGCTAGTCAGGAGAGCCTTCTAGGTTATCTGCAGAATGCTTTGTTTTCATTATTGGTGTGATAAAATATAGAGCACTGTTATTTATAATAAGCAATCTCTATAATATTCTAAAATGTCATATAAATTATAAATATATATAATTTTAAATACCCATAGTAAACAATAAAATTAATAATAACAATTAAAATGTGCAGTATAATATGAATGATGCAAACTAAGGGAGAGATTTGGATTTGATCAGAGTCTGATTTCATAGCAAACAGGAGTAATTTGGGGGAAAATATTTCCCAAGGACAAAATCCCAAGGCTTCAGCCTGATTCTGGGCCTTCACAAAACTCCAGGCCCAATCTATTATTCTGCAATTCTTGCATGCATTATTAGAATTATTCTAACAGGGCAAGAGAAGCAATATTATATTGCTTATAGAAAATATGACAACAGGAAGGAAAGGGGGATTTTGAATTCAATGACTGAAAAGTCAATTTCTATGAAAGTTGGTATGTTTACAGCTGTGTAGTTTTCCTGTAAATTTTCTTATGTTCATGTGAAAAACAAAAAAGAACCAATCTTTGACTGTTTCTTATGATAAAAAAATGTGCAATCTGAACTTATTTTTTGAATTGTATTCCAGAAACTAATACAGATTGAACTTTCCCTGGAAGGACTTACAGCAGATTTATGTAGTTCTAGATCTTGCCCTCAAAACTTATCACATGGTTACAGCACATGCTATAATATAAAACATGTTTTTAATAAAACTGACTTCATTTTATAGCTTGTCAATTATAGTATTTTACTAAGAGGAAATTCCTAGTTTATTAAAAATTACTGGAAAATGATGTATGATCTCATGTCCTCTTAATTAATAAAACTCTGAGAGATTAGCTTTCTCTTCCATCCTTACATAAACATGATTGCACTTGAAAACAATAAATTCCTGTAAAATCATCCCATTCATCTGTACAAAAGCCAGCATGCTTGTCCTCATAATTGCTGTTTGCTCAGACAGCTGATTTTACTTCCATATGCAAATTCATTTATCATACATAGTTACCCATCTCACAAGATATTTCCTTATAGGACAATTTGCAGAAGATATAGGCAGACTGACCACATATATTTTATAATAGAACTACTTCTGTGGCTGTCGGAATATGCTGTGACCTGAGAAATGGAGTTCAGATCTATCTTTCTTTCATCTTTCATTAAGATAGTCTCTGTCCCTACACAGCCTAGGCCTGTGATGGTGAACCTATGGCATATGTGCCAGAACGCAGAGCCACCTCTCTGGGTACACCAGCCATTGCTCTTCTGGTTTTTGGCACATGCATGCGTGCCAGGCAACTAGTCTTTGTGCATGCATGCAGGAAACCAGAAGGCCAGGTGGCTGGTGCATATGCACTCACCAGAAATTGGAAGCTCAGCTTCCTTGCGTGCACATGCACACAGGGGAACTGCTTTTCTGTTTCTGGTGCTCCCACATGCATGCTCCCATTTCAGCACCAAGTGCCAAAAAGGTTTGCCAACACTGACCTAGGCTATCCATTGGAGTTATGTGTCTCCTTGAGCTATAATCTTACATCTTGTCTAAGTTTGAGGGCAATCAGACTTTATGTGGCATAGCACAAAATTCAAAAGTAGGTAAGGGCAAGGCAGGCAGCTTTTTGTACTCTGCCATGATGAACAGACATGAATTGCTATGTCATGACTAGTCAAGAATGATCATACAGTGATGCAAGTATCATTCCTGACTGCTCTATTTTTTTCTCCTTTAGGAATAATTCTTTTTCCACATGTGACTTTTTCTCTAGGTCCCTTCAGTTCAGAATATTTATGAAATCATAGTGTTGGAAGGAGCAATTTAGGCAATTGAGTTCCATTCTTCAATCAGTGTAGAAATCCAAACTAAAGCATCTTAGGCAGATGGCTACAAGATTCTCTGCTTACAACCATAATGGAGCTGCCCATTATGGTCACAAGTTGTGATAGTTCTTAAGTGAGGTGACCATGCAATCAGCTTAATAATCTCCATCCCTGTTCTCCCCAATGTGATCACTAAGAAACTGCATGGGTATTTAAGCAGAACATGGAGTGTCTCAGGTGTGGGGATGGTCTCGCTCCCGAGATACCTTCTGCTCTGCTTCATGACACTTGGGTTCCCACTCATATTGGGCCAAGTTCCCTTCTCTACCAGGTCCATGTAGGCCTTGGGCCTGCTTTTCACCTTACTGGACCCTATACTCTTCTCAAGCCTGTCACTGATCACTCACTTTTTATAGAGCTCTGGAGATGGCCTACACCCATACCCTTCTTCCCACATCTGATTGCTTACCTATCTTTGGAAGATGTCTAGAGTTCCAAAGCTCACATTAGGGAAGGAAGGTAGACCGCTCTGCCCCCTTAGCTGCATAATTCCATCCCAGAAGCGAGTGCCATTTTGGGAGAAGCCACAATTCATTGCAGTTGCTCCAAAAATGGTGTTTGCTTCCAGGATGATGCCATATGGCCTCCAGGAACACCAAAGGAAAGAGAGAAGGAGGGTAGGCCACTTTACCCCTTGGCATCCCCAGGTTGCATCCCTGGGAAACAAGGACCATTTTTGGAGTGGCCACAGTTCATTTCAGCCACTTGCTTCTAGGATGGAGCCACACAGCCTAGGGATGCTTTCTGAACACAATCTTTGGAGCTCTTCAACCAGTGATGAGGGCAAGAAGGAGGGTGTGGGACCAAGTGGAATGAGAAACAGACCCAAGACCTGTGGAGGCCCAGCAGGAAAGGATGGGTATGGGGGCACTGCAGCATCCCTGTGGTCAGCTGTAAGGGAGAATCCACCAAATTTTATGGACATTACCACAGGAGCACTTCAGTGGCTATAACTGGGTCGTCAGTAGCTTTTGAAAAGTCTGTTGCAATTTTGAATGGTGGCTAAGCAATTGCTCATAAGTTAAGGACTACCTACACTTGTCTGAACACATCCAATGAAGGAGAATCCACTAATACAGTTCTCGAAACTATTTTTTACTATTATGATTTTTTTTTAAAGGATCAATTAGAATTTGCCTTATTACTTATTGCCGTACTACCATATTTCTTTGACCCATTATCTTTTTTCTAAGACTAAACATGCCCCATCCCTTCAGTCTTTTAATCTTTTGATCATCCTTGTGGCCTTCCTCTGAATCTATTCCAATTTCTTCAAACCATTTTTAAAGCATATCTAGGACCAAAAGTGAATATACTGAAATGATTACACCTATGATTTGGAAATTAGATTTCTACTGATGCAGTCCAAAAATAATTTATGTGAGGAAGTGGGTCTGTGTGTATTGACAGCTGTATCACAATACTATCACATCAGTTGCAATTAAATACTACACAATACCCTATTGTAAGGTATTTTGTTTTCTCAAATACTATTACTAAAGCCAAAGTCCCCCATCTTATTGTTTTAGTAAAGGCAAGAAACATATACCTGCCATATTCCTACAATCTATTAAGAAAAATTCTATCAAAAATTGAGATCAATGTACTCTAGCAAGATGTGTTGTTGACAAATTTATGCTGACTTTGGGGAATAGATTGTTTTCAAAATGCTTCAGGTTCCACCCACATATGGTGTGGATATATACAGCAGTTCACCAAGACTCATGGCATATGGAGTCAGCATGCTGGCCAATACCTTTCATCTAACTGGCTTCAGCAATCATATATTCTGAACAGTCATGTTTTTGATACCCTTCTGGATCATCTTCTCAACCACATTTTGGTAATGTAGATGGTATGAAATTTACATTGTATACACAATGCTGGTCATGGTCTCCAAAGCTGAAAAGCACTAAGGAAAATATCTTTTAAATGAAAGAGAGATGGTAATAATGTTGTATGTGCCATGGGTAGAAGAAAGGTTTTCATGTTGATGGAGGGTCATCAAATATTTAAAGTATTTTCTAATATAAATTCTTATCTAACTATGTATGGAAAGACTTGAGGCTCCACTCTCTTCAGAGCATGGGTTTGAATCCCGTATCTGCCACTTTCATGTTGTGGCTTCTTTAGCATTCTTTCAGGAACCGGATAGAAATCGTAGATGCAGACAGTTTTAAAGGGAGGATTTGTTACTACAAATTCCAGACAACAAGACAGCAGGAGGTAACATAAAAAGGCAAAAGCAGGAAAACAGGTATGACTTGTAGGTAAGAACTTAGTTGGATAAAGGCAAATTCCAAGTCAAGTAGTCCAAGGTCAAGCTGAAGACTTAAGACACCAAGTCAAGGGATAGATGTGGTCTTAGTTGACAAACTGGAGTCATAACTAACTGATACCAATCAAGAGTCACAAAATTTCCTGAGTAGCATCTTTTCCCCTTTTCCCCAAGATAATTCCCACATTCCATTTCAGGCTGTGATTGTATCTCTTCCCTTCGTTCTCCAAGCTCATCCATACTTTCCAATATACACACACACATACTTTCCAATACACACACATCTTAGATCCAGAACTTAAACAAACAAAGGATTTTATTTTGGACAAGATGGTTGTCCAAGATTCTTAGTTACTTTAACCTATTAAAGTAGTATGATCTAATTTATATCAGTGAAAATACTATTAAAATATGTGTTTCTGTGTATTTTCAGAATAGTATAAGTACTATAAGAAATTAAGTCTTAACCTACTTTATTTTCCTCCTTCTCAAATCTTTTTCCTTCAGTTTTCACTTGACATGTTCTGCATTTTCTTCCTCTCCTTATCTCAATTACTGATATTTGAATATCAGTGAGTTTTCTCCTGGCTGTCTTATTGCCAAAGCCACTCATTTCCCATGAAAGCCTTTAATTCACAAAGTTTCATTGTCCAGCTTTTGAATTTTGTGTGGGCATATGTTCATTCACAATGTAGAGTAAAAGGAGAGAGGCTTAACTGACCAGTTCAAAGATTGATTGATGAAATATAAAATGAGATGATTCATCAAGTCACTCCAGACATAATGACAACATTAACTTATGTCTATTTGACCATTTATCAAAAATGAGCTGCTGTGGGTGACTACAGGTATTAAAATATCACTCTGTTTCATTTCCTTTTTCTTCCTTCTTCCTTATATTGAGCAGGCTTTGATATGAAATTTACCAATTGAATACATGCACCTGTAAGTCAGTATAGATAATTCCTGACATTCATTTAGTGCCTATTCAAAATAACAACAGCAGAGAAAAAAGTGACTTATAACTTTTTTTTCCTTGTATTTGTAACTTTTGCTGCACCCACACAGTCATGTGATTTGGGCACTTGGCAATCAATATATATTTATAACAGTCGCAGCATCCCAAGATTATATAATCGCCATTTGTTACCTTTCCAGATGACTTCTGACTAGTAAAGTAAAGCTGGATTCCCTTAACAAGGAAGCTGGATTCCCTTAACAGATCACTTAACAATTGTGATGTTTTGCTTAACAAATATGGCAAAAAAATTGTCCAGGACTCACATAACAACTGCTAATGGAAATTATTCTAATTGTGGTTGTAAGTCAGGAACTACCCATTGAACACTTCTTACTGCTCAAGTATCTGCCAGCATATATAAGGCATATGTCAATGGACTCCAACATTACACCTAAAATGCCATAGTTGTGAAGAAACATGGCATTTTTTCAGCAAATGCCTTACTTCCACTCTGGCTTGTCAAAAAACATGTGACAGTCACTGGTAGAATCCCACCCCTGGGTTGGATCCACAAGAAATTAAATGAGCTCAGCCTTATGGAGTTATACATTGCCATTTAATCAATCCTTTTATGATTTAACCCATATTTAGCACAGGAATGCAGCTACAATTGGTAACTTTATTAAATAATTCAATGTATGCAAATGTATTCCCTCTACTTCTACTTATCTTCAGGTCGAGACTACTTTTTGATTACTTTAATAGGTCAGTCATAGCAGTTATGCTTTACAATTTACCACTAGCAACTATCAGAAACATCCACAGTTTTATTTGATCTCCTCCTTATGTTATTCTCATTTTATTATAAGATTACATTAACAAAATCTTGCAAGTCTGAAAATATGTTTCTCCTTCCATATCTTTTACAGCTCAAGGAAAATAGAGAGTCTCTTCTGAACCAATTGCCCTGCCCAAATTCCTGATGTGGGCTAAGTTGGTTTTTATCTGTCTTGGTTGCATCTCTTCACTTTTTCCCCCAAGGCCATTCATACATATCACCATGGCCTAGGGGCGACAGCCTCAACAGTGCACAAACTAGTCCTTGGAGAAATCTGATTTGTATGAAGGAGGGGCATGAATGATAGCTTTTGACTATCATTATGGGATATTTGAATATTTAATAATGTCATACAGACTGGCAATGAGCGAGTCTTTCAACAATCTGTGAACCATTTTTCCATAATCTCTTGAAAAAATAATTTATTGTTGAGATGATACATATACAGTATTTATTCTGAGGACAATGCATTCTATGACAACCAAGTGCTTACAGTTCTTCAGTGTCTTCATGACAACAGTCACTGCATTAAACTGGAGAAATGCACCATTGTCAGCCTATCCTAGATTATTTGGAATACTACATTTCTTCTGAAGAACTACAGATGGATTCAACTAAAATACAATCTGTTATCTTGGTATTCTCAACCCCACTCTCCCAATATTATTGAAGAAACCATGTTTCTTGGGCTTTAACTATTTTTATCCTAAATTTATTTCTAAATTTACAACAATGGCCACAACATTGACTTAGTACCAAGAAGGTAAAAGGTTTCTGAACTGAGTTTCTAAAATCCAACAATCCTTTCTGCAAGTCGTTTTTCAGTTCCACTTCTGTCATCAACATCTTGTCTGCCCACTTATGGGACAAGCTTATACCCTGAGTTTTGTCTTGGGATCTGTGTGTTTACAATTTGCTCCTGAGTTCTCAGTAAACTTCCCTCCATGTTCAGTTTGTTTTTCTACAGCTGCTACCATTGAATGAAACTGTGAGATTTTTAACAAGAAGCTGCTGGCTATCAAGAAGCAGTTCCAATGCCTAGATTGAACTCATTACCCTTAGGAAAAATCATAAGACTTTAAGGCATATTCTGACAGGGTTATCCAATGTTAGATCAACTGGGCATATTTTCTTCTTTTTTAATCTCTTACATTTCAATCAAGAATTTCATGTCTTAAGACTCTCCCCCAAACTCTCTTGTACATCCTGAATGGATACCTCCTCCATTCCTATTTTTCTCACCCTGAGGGATACAGAGTTGGATTAACTGAATCTACATTCATCAGGAGCAGGATCCTTTATGCATAGGCTATAAGGAGACTCCTTGCAATTATTTCTCTCTTTTTCCTGGAGCACAGAAATCTGTACCAAAACAGCTATGTTGCTCCTAGAGTAAGGGGTTTTGCAACCCTGTCACCATAATCACCTACTTGGGTATTCTGAGGTCTTCAAAGCTACCCATCTGCTCTGTGACTTTCAGTGATTTCATGTCAAAGTAGAACTCTGAAATGACTCATCATGCCAGATTGACTGGGCTATTAGATAGTATCTGTAGTATCTTCTCATTAAGTCATGGCTTTGGGATACAGTTTTTTTTAATATATAATGACCTATTGCTTGTCAAGGGACTCAATGCTATATTGGTGGTAGCTATCACGAGAAGAGTAAAATATAAATTTATTTTACTTATGTTTTATGAGGGGTGCTTTTTGAGCTTGGTTGTTTTCTTGCAAATGTTTCATTGCCCAAACTAAATAATATAATCAATGCTAATAAGAAGTGGAGTTTGTTCTTAGTTTGTATTACTTATAGTTAATTGTTGATATTATTTTATTTAGTTATATTATTATTTGTTCTTCATTATTACAATTAACTATTGGTTGTTTCAATTTATCTATATTTACCATGGTGTCAGGCACAAGCAACAAAAACCACTTGTGAATGGTCTGAAGCAGAAGCTTTCTTGTTAGTCACCTATGTTACAAGAATCTTGCCAGACTGACTGCATTCCCTTGGGAACAATTAGATAAAGCTTTAGGGATTCTGAGGGAAATCAGGCCAGTGTCGATTTCTGCAGTTGGAAGGACACTAAGTTTGACCAGTTCTTAGATTCCACCACATCTGTTTTAACAATCACAAGATGTTTTTGTTGATTGTTTTGTAAACTGCTGTGACTAAAGATTGATACATAAATACATGTGTAAAATAACTAATAAATCCCACTTCACTTCCTGGATGTTGAGTTCCATCTTTCCTTAACACATTGGATGCAGCAACTTGGGAGACAAATTATATCTATTTGTATCCCACCTTCAATATGTTTTATAAACAACTCAAGGCAGTGAAAATATCCAACACATTTTCCTCCTCCTATTTTCCTCATAATAACAACCTTGTGAAGTGAATTGGGCTGAGGAAGTGACTGACCCAAGCAGTGGTGATGGGGATAATGACAGAAAAATGCCCATAGGAGGCTTTGGTGTGGTCTAGTTGTTCCTTAAGAAGACATGACACACCATGAATCTTGAAGCACCTGGACTTTCTAGGATGAATAAGGGCCAGAAATATTTGGGAAAAAGTGAAAAGCAACTACAAGCAATGCTGGTGAGATGCAGGAATGTACAACTGAGGAGAGACATGGGAGGACAGACTACCCCATTGCTTGCAAGCAGCACCAGGTCAGAAAAAACTGTGCCACTAGAATCAGAGTTTTGAAAGTGTGGACGTCTCACCAGCTCCAACTTTCAGATATGAAAACTGAAATGGAGAAGGAAGCAGCAACTATTGTGGTGGAGGAGACAAATATAACCATGCAGAGAGTATGGAACACCTGTGTTTCATTCTGAGTCAGAAGGAAGGAGTGGTGATGATTCTTCCATACACATAGAGGGAAAAGGAAGTCATCCTTATAAGGCAGACCAGACTAAGAAATTGTGCCATATAAGTCAGGAGTCAGGACTACTTTTATTGTAAAAGTTATAGAATCTTGCAAGTCTTGAATGTGTCCTCTTCCTCTCACCTAATCTTCAATTGCAATAGAGAGGATTTTTAAAGATGTTTTCAAATTAATTTTTTTGGCCTGGGCTCAAGACTCACTTCTCTAACTATTGCTTTAGTAATGGCCCTTCCTCCTGTTCTTCAAGGCCATCTCCTATACCTTCTCTATGGAGGTGGTATGGTCATTACACTGAAAGTATGCAAAAACAATGGAATACAAGCTGTCTATTTCACACTGATAAAGGGTACAGTCACTAATTGCTCTAGTCTAGTTCAAAGACAATATGAGATTTTCATTTGTTTGCAAACTTTATAGTCAGCCAGTTCAAATATTTTGGTGGTTCATCGAGGTGATGCACAATTCAACTCCACTTCTGAATTAATAGGACAATATTAGTGTGTATTGTATAAACTGCTGCTCATTAGTTTTCTGGCCACTCCCTGAAATAGTTGTTGTTTTTCCTCAATTTTGGGGGTGGGATTCACTTTTTATCCATTTGTTTAATTCATGCACATTTCTGACTCTTTTCTCTACCCATATTTTTCTTTCCAAGCAACCAAACATGAACATTTGACTTAAAATACAGAGTAAGTTAATGGTCAATGAGAAAATCAAATAGATAGACAGACACAAACTGGAATTTTGTAGTTCTGGAAATATAATTAGAACAGAAAAATAAATTACTGATTGCCATGCTTGAATTTCTCACTTCCTTATTTTAATAAAAGTAAAATTATTATAAAAATTATGGCTGTATTTCCAAATGGAACTAATCATACAGAAATAGCCCTAGGCTTCCTTTAGTTTAGTTTATAGAAAGTAAACAAGACTGTAAAATGAGGGATTTCACTCACTGACATAAAATGTCAATGTCCCACTGCACCAACGGATGCAAAGAGGATGTAAAAAGTTAAAAAACGTTGGAAAACGCGATGCATCCGTTGTGTACTCACTGCATAAGTGTTTCATACTCTCTATGCCTCGAGCATCCATCTACTGAGATTTCATCCGCACAAGAAGTTTTGAGCTGCACAAAACTTTGTGAATGGATTAACTTTCTGCCGTGTATGATGTAAATCCGTGACATCCGAGCAACAAACATTCTATGTCCATTTATCATCCGTTAAACATCCACTGTATCCTCTTTGCATTCTCTGGGCATCTTCGCAACTCACATCCGTTGCAGCTGAAAACGGAAAGAGGGAGGAAACAAAAGGTACACGGAATGTCTACACAGCGTTAGTAGCACAGAAATAGAAAGGATGCGCAGTGAACGGTTTGCATCCTATATACATCTTCTAGGCTTCCTATGAACATCCGTTTAACATCCCCGCTACACACTACCCACGTCCGTTCTTTTCCTTCCTTTTCCATTCTGTTTATGCAAATGTTTGCCACTTTTTGGAGCGGATGACGGATAGAGCCACCCCCAAAATTTTGCTCGTCCGCTGTGTCCTTTTTGCATACGTTTTGCATCCATCGGCCAGTGGGATCTAGCCTTAAGCTGATATGGTAAAGTAGAAGTGAAATAAATTAGGTAGACTAACTTCTAAATTTAATGTCTTCCAAATTAGTATCTCAGAAATGTAGCACACCAAGAAGCGAAGAAGCTGGGCAGTCTGCTGTGGCTCATTAAGAAATGGCATTTCTTGAACTAATAATATAATGCCATTTCTTAAACTAATATATAATCCAATATTTTCAGAAAATGACAGATGCTTAATCAGTGATTGTGGGTAGGGACAATGAAAGAAAAATGAACTATGCAAATTTTCTCCATTAAAATATTTTACTTAGTTATTTTCTTTCAATATTTCACTTTTCAGTATCTGTACTATTTTTACTATCTATTTATATAAAGGAACCATATGTTTATAATAACAGTTCATATAAAAAAATATTCCTGATAGTGGTAGGAATAGGCTCATATTATGTCTAAGAAATAAAATATCAAAATCAGATGTGGTCAAGATCATTCATACTTTGTTTTTAATTGAAAGAGTCAGTCTGGTGTAATGATTAATGCACCAGGCTAGAAAATGGGAAACTGTGACTTCAAGTCCCGGCTTCGCCCTGAAAGCCAGCTGGGTCAGTCACTCTTTTAGCCCAATCCACCTCACATGGTTGTTGTAGGGAAAATAGGAGAAGGGAATATTGTGTATGTTCCTTGCCTTGTGTTATTTAAAAAAACAATAAATGCTAGATATAAGTAAACAAACTGAAAACTATTAGTTTCTTGGAGTAATGATACAATAATACTATTTGGCACATGCATTATCCTCTGAAAGTTCAGAGATAGATTTGTGATAGAATATAAATATTGTTGCAAAGTAGCAGCTACTAAGTAGCTGTTCAAACTAAATCTGATTCTCACTGTTCCAAGATATGAAAATATGTGATTCCCTTTTATTTAAACTAATCCACTTAATACAGATTATTTAAATTGATAGAATTGATGTAACTAAGATAATTTCCTTGGGTACTATGATTTTTCTGAACACTTGCTGGAATTACATTATTTGGCTCCAGAAGAAATGAGCCTGCTGCTTGTAGTATTCTGTACAATAAATATTATATGGGGTCACAACAGTGACACTGAAATTAATCAGACAAGAAATGTTGAGCAGCTGCTTTCTTGGAGCAGGTATTCTGTGAGTCCCTGAAGAAAATAATTCATTTAAAAGAAACTTTTTGTTTGCACAGTGGTTGCGCTGGCACTTAAGTTCCAAGAACAAAATAGTATTTTAATTTTGCTAAAATTCTTTATATGATTAAACTGCAGTATACTTCATGGATATAGTGCTTGATATTTGTTATTTAAGGACTTATCAGATTTCAAACCAGGCTCAGCAATAAATGTTCACTCTCCAAAAGCTTAATCCCATATTCAGAGACTTATTTCCAGGAGGAGCTGAGTTGCATTATTGCAGGCACAGTAGAGGTCATATATACGCAGGGTATCTGTTTCCTAAAATTAAGCCCTATATCTAGATTTTTTAACCTGGCCTTTTCAGGTCAACAAAAATTTGACTCTTGTCTTCCCATTTTTTACATAATGGACATGTCTAGCTGGAAAACCTCTGATTCCTGATTGGCAGCTCAAACCTTAGAGAGCTGTTCATTATATTTGTTAGTGGACAGTATAGTACTGTGATAGCAAACCTATGGTATGTGTACCACAAGTAGCAAGCAGAGCCCTCTCTGTGGACATATGAGCCATTGCCCCAGCACAGCTCCACCATGCATGCACATGCACCTCCTGCTGGCCAGCTGATTTTTGGGTCTCTACCGTGCATATGTGGGGGAAGGACACATGCAGATGTGTATGCATGCGCAGGGAGCAGGGGGAGCACAGATCTTGTGCACATGCGTGGGGGCTGGGGGGAGCACCGGGGCAGTGGTGCGGCCCTCCTGCACTCGTTTTGGGCCCAGTCGGCCTCCCTGAAGCCTCCTGGGAGCAAAAACAGGCTATTAAGCCCAAAACAGGGTGCAGGGGAGTGTCTCTGCACATGTTATGCATGTGCGAAGAGTGGGGGGAGCATGGGTAGTCACACGTGCATGAGTGGGGGAGCAGGGGGTTGCACAGGCATGCACAGGGGTGCAGGGTGAGCAGGAGGGGGTCATGTGCACATTGCATTATGGATGCAGGCATGCATGCTCTCTCACATGTGCACACTTTCGGTACGTGATGGCAAAAAGGTTAGGCATCACTGGTATAGTGCATACCACTGTACTATATATCAAGTGAACTGCCCGAGTCAAATCCATCTTCTGCAATGTTTTATCACTGTCTTCTCCAATTTAGAATATTCCCCATCTGTGAGGCTATAAGTAATTTGACTGAACTCTGACAACTGAAGGCTATACTGATGTGAATTATGGATCACAAGGTGTTGCTCAACCTTCCTGGATGAGTATGGTGAATCTGACATGTAGATTTTCATTAATACTTCAAAAACTATTCCAATGCAAATATTTCTTTTCAACAAATGTACATTAATCATGGCTAAGTGCATGCTTCTCTATAGTGTAATGCCAGCAAAGCTAAATCAGTTTTCTTTCAGTTTTTCAGTTCTTTCAGTTCTTCACTGCAGAATAAAAGAAGACATTAAAGATGTGGGCACAATCTAGTTTGTTAAAATCTGCTGAGTCATATTAATTTCAGTGGGAAAAAATTAGGAAGATATAGTTCACATGCTATTAGAAGTCTTGAAAGATCAGGTTAGGACATGCTATCTTGGAGAAAATCTACTTATGTGGTTGCTAAAAGTCAACCTTGACTTAATAATCAAAACTCAAATTCCCCCAGTAAAAATAAATAGGATTTCATAATTGCATAATTTGAAATTTACTCTCCCTTCCCCCCCAAAAAATGAAGATACAAAGGTATAATACTAAGATTATCAATGATTAATTTTAGCTCCAGATTTTATACTACTATTTAAAAACTGCTTATAGATATATATATGAGGTTTAATGTTTTACACAGTTTTTTAAATTTGCAATTGGATTGAAAAAAAAGCCTGCACTTATGACTATTATCAATGTTAGCTAATTGCTGAATGATAGCTAATGATAATCTGTCTAAATTAAAAATATTTACCATTTAAAGAAGTTTTATATAAGGCATTATTTTTATATATTGTGATACTCATACATTTTATGGCTCCATACAGCTCCCACCACCATTACTGATTCCATCAGTCTGTATTTTTCTTAGTCACTGTTTATTATATCCTAATGCATATCTATGAATTATATTGGGAAAAGTCTTCCATTCTCTTTTACAAAAGTTCAGGGAACTTGTACTTTTACCATCCCCTCCCAGTTCATTTGATTCAAGTGATTAATTTTTTAAAAAGTGATATGAATTATATTCATGTATAATTATAATTATCTCTAGCTGTAATAGTTTATCCTAAGCTTATTAATGTCATATAATTACATGTAGACTGTTCCATCCGGAAAAACGTGAGGTAGACCGGGTTCCAAACAGCAATGTCTTTATTTGACTATTTACAGCAAACGGAACCGTTTGGCTCAAGCCGCGGCAGCCTTTATATATGGCTTGCCTGCCGGCTTGTAGCCAATGGCATTTATTTGATTTTGCCGCCTTTCAGCGGTTCTCCTGGATTGGTTCTTAGTGACCCAATCCCATGCAGGCCTTTCTGGCCAATCACATTTGAGACATTTGGAGTATACCATTTTATACAGAACATCCTTCCCCCCTTAGTTTAGTCCTACGTGGGTGATGTAGTTGCGCAGGTAGGTGAAGCTTCTTCTGACTCTACTGGACTTGCGCGGTTCATTATCGCTGGAGATTTCAACCGGTTTGGATGGGGTTGCTGTCTCTCCGTCTCTTCTCCATGGAACCACCTGGAAGGGTGAGTCAGCTATTTTGCTACTGCTTGAGTTTCTCAGCCCGGTGGTTTTGCCGCTCCCTCCTGGCTTTCCTGGGCAGGTCGAGCTGGCTTGGCTGGCCCCTTCCAGGATAGGTTTCTCTTTGTCTGGATTTTTTCCGCAAGTCTCATCTAACCGTAAGTTTTCTTTTTGCTCTTTTTGATTGGTTAGATGTTCTGGATTTATTTTAAAAAGTTCTTTATTATTGTTTTCTTGTATTTCCCCCCCCTCTTTGGTTTTGTTTCCGTCGATTTTTATTATTTGGGGATGTGTATTTGTATTTCATTCAATATTTCGGGAATGAAGCTGGTCTATGTGCTGCTTCCATTCCCTGCCATCGTTAGGCGGTAGGACCGGGGGCCTGTTATTTGTGTGATTGTGGCTGGAAGCCATAGAGGGTCCCCGGTTAAATTTTTTGCGTAGACTAGGTCGCTGATTTCAAAAGTGCGGAAACGGCTGGAGGAATCGGGGGCTCTTTCCAAAGTGTAATTTGGATGCAACCTAACAAATTGTGACCTACGTTTTCTCTCCATTAACAATTCCACTGGGCTTTTGTTAGTTACGGTGCTGGGGGTGATATGTTGGAGGGTGAGTAGATGGTTAATTTTATCCTGGACATCCCTGAGGTCCATTTTTTCTAAACCCTCTTTAGTAAACCTGACTATTCTCTCGGCCCTACCATTTGCTGCCGGGTGGGCTGGCGCGGTTAGTGCATGGCATATACCTAGGGAGGCTAGGTACTGCTCAAATTGTATGGCGGTTAATTGAGGCCCGTTGTCGGATACTAGGACATCCGGCAATCCATGGGATGCGAATAGTTTGTTGAGTTGTTTAATGACCGCATCGGTTGTCGTAGATGACATTACTACAACCAATTTGAGTATGCATCTATGACAATTAAAAAGGTATGCCCCCTATAGGACCCGCGAAGTCAATATGGATCCGAGACCAGGGGCCTCATGGGGTCTCCCAGTCCCTTATGGGTGCTTGTGGTGGGGAAGGTCTGGTTTTCTGGCATTTAGTGCAAGTAGCAACCCAGTATTCAATATCTTTAAACCAGGCCACCAGACATAGCTCCTAGCTAGGTTTTTCATTTTTACAATACCAGGGTGGCCCTCGTGAAGCATGCCCAACACTATAGTTTGTAGCCTAGCAGGAATTACCACCTGATCACCCCACAATAAACAGCCTTTTTGAATTGAAAGTTCAGTCTGTCTGGTCCGGAAGGGTTTAAAGTTTTCAGTTTTTTGGTTTTCCGGCCAGCCTTTACCTACCCAGTTTAAAATGCGGGCAGTCACTGGGTCCTTGGCGGTGGCTCTAGCAACATCGTTTGCAGATATTGGCAGTTCAGGGCATGTTTCTATTTGCAGGGTGGTCATTGTTGGCGCCAGGTCTTCCTCTGTCGTTGGCAGCGGTGTTCGACTTTATGCGTCTGCATGGGAGATTTGTTTCCCGGGTCAATGTGTCAAGGTGTAAGAGTATGCTGCTAGGAATTCTGACCATCTAGTCATCTGCAGGGACAAAATGTTCGGTGTAGGTTTGTTTCCCACCAGAATTCCTAGTAACGATTTATGGTCAGTTACAATGGAAAATGTTCTTCCATAGAGATACTCGTGAAAACGTTTCACTCCGGCGACAATTGTCAGGGCTTCTCTGTCTAGTTGACTGTAGTCATGTTCTGCTTTAGAAAGAGTCTTTGAGTAATAAGCGACGGGTGCCTCTCTCCCATCTGGCAATTGGTGGCTCAGGATGGCACTGACTCCAAACAGTGAGGCGTCGCAGGTGACTGTCAATGGAAGTGTGTTACTAAACTGGATAAGAACGGTGTCTGAGGTTAATAATTTTTTTATTATCTGGAATGCCTTTTGTTCTCTATGACCCCAAGTCCAATTAGTTTTCTTATTCAGCAAACGGTGTAATGGTTCTGCTATCATTGCTTTGTGGGGGAGGAATATGTTATAGAAATTTATTACACCCCAAAATGTCTGCAATTCCGTTTTGTTTTTTGGTTGTGGTGCATCTCTAATAGCCTTGACCTTTTTTTCTGTAGGGTGTATACCCTCTCTGTCAATTAAGTAGCCCAGAAATTCAACGCAATCAGTCATAAAGCAGCATTTTTCCTTTTTAATTTTCAGGCCAGATTCTCTAAATATTGGAAGCACTTCTCTTAGTCTTTTTTCTAGTTGGGTCATATCTTTAGCCGAAATTAGGATGTCGTCAAAATATGGTACTACCCCTTTTATTCCATTTAATAGGTGTTCCATGAGGCTTTGGAAAATGCCTGGGGCAAAGCTTACTCCAAATTGAAGTCTGTTACATTTGAATGCCCCTTTGTGAGTTACTATTGTCTGTGCCTTGGCCATTAAGGGGTCTACTGGAAGCTGTTGGTATGCTTGTGCTAAATCAAGTTTGGCAAAAAATTTTCCTCCCCCAAGTGAGTGTAACAAATGTTCTACGACCGGCACAGGGTATGCGCTTTGTTGTAATGCATGGTTCAGGGTAGCCTTGTAGTCTCCACAGATGTGTACCGACCTGTCAGGTTTAACCGGTGTTACCATTTGCGTCTCCCACCTAGCATGGTCAATAGGTTCTAAGACCCCTTGGTTAATTAATTTATTCAGTTGTTCCTCTATTTTTGTTTTTAACGCAAAGGGAACTCGTCTGGCCTTTAATCTTCTAGGGGCCACCTGGGGGTCTAAACTAAAGGAAATTGGGGTCCCCCGGTACCTGCCTAGGGTGCCATCGAAAACGTCCTGAAACTTGTGAATCAGGCTATCTTCCCAGTCGGTTGTGGCTACTCAGCTCACTCCGGTCATTCCGATGCCCAATGGTGTGAACCATTCGATGCCCAGGAGGCTGGGTTGGTCTCGGTCGACTATTGTTAGAGGCACGACTTTGACGTGCTGCTTGTAGGTGACTCGGAAATGTCCTAGACCTACGACAGGGATTTGATTCCCTTGGTAGTCCTTTAGAATTAATTTTTGTTTCTGGAGTTCTTTTAATTTGATATTTGGAACCAGTCATCTGATTGTGTCCCAAGACACCATTGACAGGAAAGATCCTGAATCGACTTCCATTTCACAGGGGCTTCCTTCAATTTTTATGATGATTTTGATTTTTCTCCTGCTTTCCGTCTGAGCGCTTCCGATAGTGACAGTTTGATGGGTCTTTTCTCGGTTACTGGTTTGTTTGTTGTGCTCCCACTTTCTCTCGGCTTGCTTCGATTCAGCTTGTGGTGGTTTCCTCTGCAGCCGGCGCATTCCCGCCAGTTTCTTTTTTCGTGCCTTTTTTTGTTGGCGTACAGGCGGTGGACCTCATCGTCATCATCTTCTGATTCTGATGTTTTATCAAAATCTTCGTGATGTGTGGTGGCGGGAGCTTGCTTCTTTCCTCTGACTAGGATCATTTCATCGTTATTCGCATTCATTTGCTTCATAGTGGCCGCTGACTTTTTCGCGGCTTCTGCAGCTGTGGCTTCTGCTATTGCTTCCGCCACTGTTATGTTGGGTTTATTTAGCAATTTACTTCATAAATTAGAGTCTTTTAGGCCTAGTACCACTCGATCTCGCATGGCTTCATCTAAGTTCAGGAACTCGCACGCTCCCCCCAGTTGTCGGAGGGCTGCCACAAAGTCAGCAATGGTCTCGCCTTCTTTTTGGTCCCTTCGGTAGAACTTGTGCCGTTTGATTACTGGTGTGTAGTGGGCCTTTAGCATCCGCTGGAATTCAGGCCAGGTCATTTGTTTTACGTCTCTGGGCTTCGCCAATGCTTTGGCCATCTTGAACACGGTTGGTCCACAATGCGTTAGGAAGACAGCCCTCTTACGCTGGTCTGAGATTTCCTCCATCTCGTTGCTTTCTAAATACATTTGAAAACGGTCTACGTAGGATTCCCAATCCTCTTCATTGGGATTGAAGGGTGCGGGCGGTGCATTATTTCCGGCCATCGCTTCTCGCCTGGATTTTCAATTCGCCGCGTGCACAGTCTCACATTTTAGGATGATCCCATCCGCGTCGCCAGTGTTCCATCCGGAAAAACGTGAGGTAGACCGGGTTCCAACACAGCAATGTCTTTATTTGACTATATACAGCAAACGGAACCATTTGGCTCAAGCCGCGGCAGCCTTTATATACGGCTTGCCTGCCAGCTTGTAGCCCATGGCATTTACTTGATTTTGCCGCCTTTCGACGGTTCTCCTGGATTGGTTCTCAGTGAACCAATCCCATGCAGGCCTTTCTGGCCAATCACATTTGAGACATTTGGAGTATACCATTTTATACAGAACATAGACAACTATTCTTTAATAGAAACCAAGTGCTAGGATACAAACTGTATGAACAAAGATCTTTCTTTCACAGTAATAGAATAGCAGAATTGGCAGGGACCTTGGAGGTCTTCTTGTCCAACCCCTGCACAATCAGGTGATCCTATATCATTCTGGACAAATGGCTGTCCAATCTTTTCTTAAACACCTCCAGCGATAGCGCACCCACAACTTTTGAAGGCAACCTGTTCTATTGGTTAATTGTTCAAAGTGTCAGGAAATATCTCCTTAGTTCTAGGTTGCTTCTCTCCTTGATTAGTTTCCATTCATTGTTTCTTGTTCTGCCTTCTGGTGCTTTGGAAAATAGATTCAGCCCTCTCTTCTTTGTAGCAGCCCCTCAAATATTGGAACACCACTACCATGTCACTTCTACATCTTCTTTTCACTGGATTGGACATACCCAGTTCCTACAATCATTCTTCATATGTTTTAGCTTCCAGTCCCCTCATCTTCTGTTGCTCTTTTCTTCACTCTTTCCAGAGTATCTACAGTTTTATAATATGGTGATCAAAACTGGGTGCAGTATTCTGAGTGTGGTCTTACTAAGGCTTTATAAAGTGATATAATACTTCACATGATCTTGATTCACATGATCTCGATACTATCCCTCTGTTAATGCAGTCTAGGACTGCATTGACTTATTTGGCTTCAGCAACACACTACTGCTTCATATCTCAATGATTATCCATTTGGACTCCGAGATCCTTTTAACAATTACTACTATTGAGCCGGTACCATCCATTCTATATACCTGTGCATTTGTTTTTTCTTGCCTGTATGTAGAACTTTATTTTTGTCGCCATTGATTTTCATTTTGTTAGAGAGGCCCGAGTATTTAAGTCTATCAAGATGCTTCTGGATCTTGAGCCTATCTTCTGGGGTGTTGGCTGTGGGGCAAGGCACAGAGGCAACACAGCTGATAGTTCATTTCACTGCTTTATTGCTCCAACTTTCCCCCAAATGCTCCCACATTATGGAAATGGTAATGGTTTCAAGAAGCAAAGGAACACAGCAATTAATCCAGAAAGCAAGAAATAAAACAAGAAGTCTAGGAAACTCCAAATGTCAGCAATGGCACACAAAACTCTATGAAATTCAGCATTTGTTTCCAACAGATGCCCCTCCACACAATGTCTCCTTAAGTCTCAATCCCAGGTGTGTCTTGTGAAGAGGGGTGGGGAACTTTCCTCCAGAATCATCCGGTTGGGCTGAGTCATCTGGTTGCGCCTCCTCTCCACTCTTCCTACTTGGGGATCAAGAGGGAGTGGTTCTTGCTCATTACCTGAGTTCCTTTGTTCATCATTTCCACTGCTTACCCTCTGTTGATCGTCCTAGCCCCATTCCTCCCTGATAGCAAGCCATCCCACTCCTGAGGGGCCCTGGCCTGCCTCCTCCCCACATTCCTCTGAAGCCAATGGAGCCACCCTCTTCATCTCCCTTGGCTCCAGCTCCACAGATTCAGGCTTCTACAGGGACATTACAGTTGGCTATTCTTGCCAGCTTGGTGTTTCAAATTTGATGAGTTCCCCTTCTAGTCCCTATTTAAATCATTTATGAAGATACTGAAGAATACTGGGCCTAAGGCAGAGCTTTGGGGCATCCCACTGCTTACTTCCCTCCAGTCACTCAACTGTTTTAAGTTGAGGGCTATCTGTAGTTCCATTAAGCACTACACACTGAGTGAAGTTAGTTGGCCAATTACAAATCTATCTGGTGGTGGATACTTGTATATCCCATATTTTTTCTGACTAAGAAGTACATTATGATCTACTTTATCAAATGCCTAAAAAAATTAAATTTTGGATTGAAAATTAAATTATTTTGCCACTATTTCACACACTAAATTATTTGCCATTTCAAGCAAAGCTTTCAATGAGAACTGTAGGATTCAAAATCTAAAGTAATATAAAGTAAAATCACAAGATCATAAAGTCCAGACAGCCTATAACCATCTGTGACAATATTTCATTTTTCTGTGATAAATATTCACATGACTTAAGAAAACTAAAGGAAAATAATCATTGATTTAGTTACATGTTAGTGATTTAGGCTGGAACCAGAAAAAAGAGGATGTTGAAAGACTAAGATATTGATATTGTTCAATGTGCTTACAATAATTTCTACTGCCATGGTATAAGCTCAGATAAAAGAGAATACTTGGCTTCTGATGTATTTCATTAATCCTGTAAATAAAGATTGATAGTGAAATTGGCCAGTAAAGGCAAAATAACTTTGCTGTAACACTTTTATATTTATTAAAATTGAAGCCAAATACTACTTAAATGTGCTAAATAAAGCTACCTCCCCAATGTGGTTCCCCCAAGATATGTTACCATAGAACTACAGTACTCCAAATTTCAGGCATACTACTCAGTTCCATGTAATCTTATTAAACTTGGAAGGCACTAAATTGGGAAAGGCTGAAATAAATAACTTATTTTAATGTAATCATCTATGCAGCTGCCAAAATTACATCTGAAATGAAGCAAAATTATTTACTCACAGACCACTTCAGGGATATAACTTTGTTTCAAAACAAATTCATTGTAGATTTAAAGAATGTAAAATAAATTATATCAGATTAGGTATGCTTCTACATTTGCTCAAGCTAAAATTCATAAAAATAAGGAAACATATTTTAACATTCTGGTTGCAACACTAATCTATAGTTTGGCATTACATGAAGAGCCTGGCCTTCTATTTCTTTTTCTGAAACAAATGGAACATCTATTTCTACTTTCAACTAATTGTATTATGTAGTTAGGTCCAAATCTGGTTACTTTTAATTAGAGTTTATCAAAATATGCTAGGAACAGGAATGATTATTTATACACCTAGACAAAACATAGTTCCAGGTTTCTCCTGATGTTGATGAAATGGCAAATTGTAATTGGCTAAAAACAGTTTCTTGTCATTCTTTTCTTTTAGCCATAAAAAGGATTGAGTGAATTGCATGAACAAGATATTTGAGTCCATCAAATTACATTAACGTGTATTGTTGCTTTTGAGCACAAAACTGAAATCAGTGATAAAGCTCTCCCACTGCATATTCCACATTTGATCTGTGAGCTAACACCAGAAAGATGAATAATCTAGATTATGCTGGCAGAGCTACTAGCAGTTTCTTAAACATGAAAATACTCACCTAAACTGAACAGATCTTCTTATGCAGATTAATTTGAAGGCCATCTGCCTGGTTTCAAAATTAATCTAATTTAAAAATTGGCCCTAATCTACACTTTGGACAGCTGAGGCACAGCTGTTCTGAAGAAATCAGTTGCTTTCTCTCACAGACTTTCCTTTTTCATCTTCATTTTGAGGTCTATATTGGAACAGTTTCAAGAAAGTACTTGCTGATGCGAAAGCATGAGGGAAGTACCCTCTCCTTTTTTTCTTTCTTGTACGCTTCTTACACCTGATTCTCTCCCAGGTCTCCAAGGTACAATCTCTAAGAAATTAGAGTGAGACCTAACCAAAGGAAGAGAGGCCAAATTAATAAGCTTTGAAAGAGTTGAATCAGGCAGATGGAAATGAGTATGAACAGATGTGATTGTTACAACATGGATTTTATACTTCTGATTTAACTTAGTGTAGGTCGTCATTGCGTAATGACTATTGGAACTTACAGTGGACTCTATAAAAGTGACTTACGATTTGTTCTCAAAAATACTACTGCTATACCACCTCCAACAGCCACATGTTCACATATTGTGCATTTGTCAACCAGCTCAAATTTAGAGCCAGTTTCAGCATTCTGCAGACATGTGTACATCTTTTACAGGTTTTGATGGTTTCAGACATTTTTTTTCCAGTTTCTGGCCAAAGAATGCCAATGAGGGTATATGGAGTTGTTTAATGACTGTGTAACAACTATAGTACTATTCACTTATCAACTATGGTGATTCACTTTACAACTGTCATAAAAATGTAAAATCAAGTCATGTGGCAACCCATTTAATGACAGGGTTAAATTGTAGTTGTTAAGTGAGGACTACCTATTAATATTGTATTATGCTTCATATAATAAACAATATTTTTTTAAATGGAAAAGTTTAAAGAAAATTATTAAAAGCCACTATAAATTCTGTTTTGCTTTAATTTAGAGAAGCCAACAGAAAAGAATAATTAATATTTGTCTGACAATGATGCTTTCTTGTTTCTCTAAAATGCTTGATGCAATCTTTTTTGGAACACTGATGATTCTATAGAAAAAAATATATACACATTTTTCTCTAAACTGGCTAAATTATGCACATAAATAGAAAATATACATTGCAGATACACACATTTTATCATTAACGTGAGACATAATTTTATATAAATCTGCCTACACTGATTAAGCAACTGCCCATCATCTCCCAGTTGGGAAGCCATATGGTACAATAAATAACCCATGCAAGGCTTTTCAAGATTATACTAATTTTTTGTTGGATGTCCAATTTCATATAATTACTGCTTAAAAAACATATTCATCTCCTGTATCTTACCTGGTCCAGTTATAACTCCTGGAAAACAACATGAGAAGATATCTCACACATTCTCACACATACATGGAGGGAGCGGGGGAGACGGGAGACAACAGGATGAATTGAACAGCTTACTGTTAACAACTTAGAACAGGGCCATATGCCACATTTGACTGCTCCAGTAGTTTGTCCCAGCCAGTCTGTCCACTCTAAGCTTCTCTGGAGTTTGGCAAAAGAAGGAAGAGTTGCAGAAAATCGAGTCAAGAATGGAGCTGTCTCTATAATATATCAAATGTGCACTGCAGTGAATGAAAATGGTAATAGCTCTTTCAGAACTGTGGAAATTAGGCACGGCCTGGCATAAACACCATACAAAAAGAAATATCTCTAATATCAGCTGCAATCCTATGCAAATGTGCTTAGCTGGAAGCCTTATTCATTTTGGTATCTTCTGAAGAAAAACATTAATCAAAGCTTAACTTTACGGAGGGGGGAGAAAGAGAATTGTCCATGTCAGGGGTTCATTTATACATTACATAAGTATTCCCACCCACATCAAAATATGGCGAGGCTGCCTTTCAGGCACATCCTTTAATTGGTGTCTTCTTCCTGCCAACCCACTCAGCCTCATACGTTTGGCATAAAGATGGAGCTCTCCCCTCCAGGAGCAAAGCCAGTGTCGGTATTAAGGTTCCCCTACTTTTGAACCTGATTCTGTCGACTGCAACCTCTCTCTTCCTGTTATGACCAGAACAGCCAGGCCGGCTGGGGGAAAAGGGAAGAGAGGGAGAAGAGGCGCTCCTAATCTAAATGCTCACCAGCTTCTCCCCCCCCTCCTTCCCTTCCCTTCCCTTCCCTTCCCTTCCCTTTCCTTGGGCATCTCTCCCCGTGCAACAAGGCAAGCCGGATTGTTGGACTGGGTCACTCAGCGCCAGTCAGGCGAGCGACTTTCTACAGCCGGGAGGGGTGGGGGAGATTGGAGATTGGGTGGGTTTGGAGGAAAGAAGAAGATGCCGCGGCTGCTTGGAGAGCTGCTTCTCTTTCGCGCAACATCCGCGCGAATTGATTTGTGCCGGGCCACCATTTGCCTCTGGGCGCGATCGGGAGACTGCCGCCCCCCCCCCCCCCGCCTCGGGCAGGGGGAACCATCTCTTTCCCCACCTCGCCTTTCCCATCCCTTCCGCTTTCTGTTCCTATAGAAACCCTGAAATACCTCCAAGAAACCTTGGCTGGGCTGCGAAGCTCCTCTCCGGATTGGTAGAAGGTGGGGGCGAGGGGAAGGGAGCGGCGTATCGCGGGGAGGGCACCATGCTGGGGCAGACCCGGGAGCAGCAGCGGCAGCAGGAGGGAAGGCGCCCCCCCCCCCCCCCCCCCGCACACGAGTTCCCATGGAGACTGGCTCTGCGAGTTGCCGAAGCCAGCTGAGCAGCACCTGTATGGGCCGCTCGCCTCGGGGAAGAGACGCCGCGGCTGACAGGAAGCACACCCACGCAGCCCTGCAGGACCGCGCCACGTCCCGTCACGCTGCCACCTCCGGCTCCGCTCTGTCCTCTCTCCCCCACATGAGGATATAAGCTGATGTTGCCTCAGAGAGCGGGGATGGTTCTGCCGGGAAGCAAGCTGGCCGAACGGATCTCCGCCAACATTCACATTTGCTGACCGTGTGAACTCCATTACCCGTGGAAGGGCGGGAGACGGAAACCCCAAATGTCTGCTTTGCCTCATTTTTCACATATCTCTGTGGGAGATTTTTTTTTTTCTTTAAAAAAAAAAAATTATTAAAAGAAAAAAAATACACCATATTAAAAAAAAAAAAAACCAATAGGAGAAAGAAAAACACACACGAATAAAAGAAAAAGAGAAAGCTATCAAAAGGGAAAGGGGAAAAAAAAAAAAAAAAAGCTAAGGAAGCAACTTCCTGTCTTTGTGGTACTGTAGTTCTGTGGGCAGAATTAACTTGTACATAATGCTGATCCTTTTTCCTCGATGAGCATACCTCATGTATAAGGAATATCAAGTGCTGAGAAGAAAGGCAGGGAGTGCATGGTTATCTTCATGCTCTCTTGGTGAAGCATTGAGCCAATTTCTCTCCAAAGCCAATCTTGGATCTGAGTTCCATTCAGGTGTCTTTCAGGCAAGATGACTTCCACACAAAGAGGAGGCTTCTGGACCTTGATACTAGCCCTCTTCCAAATGCCATATATTAACATCAGAACATAGGCCTAAACAGTGCACAGCTTTTCCTTTTTTCTCACATCAATGTTCACGGACTTGGAGATTGGAAGTCTTCCATGCTATGTTGCAGATTGGGTCTGCAGTGAAGTCCTGCTATTTCTGCATATACAATTTCAAGTTGGCTATGCATGGAGTCATCTTCCTCTGAAAAAAGGGATTATGGGTTTGGTCTCATATTGCAAAGAAGCAGTAGTTATACACTGTTAGTGTAATCATGATTTCCTGTCCTGTGAACACAATTTTATGATATTACAGACAATATGATGGATTGTGACTTTTCATGATTTTCACTCTAGAATAGTGATACACACACACACACACACACACACACACACACACACACACACACACATATATATATATATATATATATATATATATATATACACACACACATACATACATATATGCAGCACCTTATATATGACCATTAATATACATTGCTCAAAAACATAAAGGGAACAAAAAAATAAGATCCTTGATCTGAATGAATGAAATATTCTTATTAAATACTTTGTTCATAACATAGTTGAATGTGCTGACAACAAAATCACACAAAAATTATCAATGGAAATCAAATTTAGCAACCCAGGGAGGTCTGGATTTGGAGTTACACTCAAAATTAAAGTGGAAAAAAACACTACAGGCTGATCCAACTCTGATGTAATGTCTTTAAAACAAGTCAAAATGAGGCTCAGTAGTGTGTGTGGCCTTCATGTGCTTGTATGACCTCCCTACAATGCCTGGCCATGCTCCTGATGGGGTGGCAGATGGTCTCCTGAGGGATCTCCTCCCACACCTGGACTAAAGCATCCCCCAATTCCTGGACAGTCTGGTGCAATGTGGCATTGATGGATGGAGCGAGACATGATGTCCCAGATGTGCTCAATTGGATTCAGGCCTGGGGAACGGGCGGGCCAGTCCATAGCATCAATGCCTTCATCTTGCAGGAACTGCTGACACACTCCAGCCACATGAAGTTTAGCATTGTCGTGCATTTGGAGGAACCCAGGGCAAACCTCACCAGCATATGGTCTCACAAGGGATCTGAGGATCTCATCTCAGTACCTAACGGCAGTCAGGCTAACTCTGGTGAGCACATGGAGGGCTGTGTGGCCCCCTAAAGAAATGCCGCCCCACACCATTACTGACCCACTGCCAAACTGGTCATGCTGGAGGATGTTGCAGGCAGCAGAACATTCTCCAGACCCTGTCACATCTGTTCACATGTGCTCAGTGTGAACCTGCTTTCATCTGTAAAGAGCACAGGGCGAATTTGCCAATCTTGGTATTCTCTGGCAAATGCTAAATGTCCTGCACAGTGTTGGTCTGTAAGCACAACCCCCACCTGTGGACATCAGGCCCTCATACCACCCTCATGCAGTCTGTTTCTGACATTTGAGCAGCCACATGCACATTTGTGGCCCGCTGGAGGTCATTTTTCAGGGCTCTGGCAATGTTCCTCCTGTCCCTCCTTGCACAAAGGTGGAGGTAGCGGTCCTGATGCTTGGTTGTTGCCCTCCTATGGCCTCCTCCATGTCTTCTGATGTACTGGCCTGTCTCCTGGTCATGCCTCCATGCTCTGGACACTACGCTGACAGACACAGCAAACCTTCTTGCACACCTTGCATTGATGTGCCATCCTGGATGAGCTGCACTACTTGAGCCACTTGTGTAGGTTGTAGACTCTGCCTCATGCTACCACTAGAGTGAAAGCACCGCCAGCATTCAAAAGTGACCAAACCATCAGCCAGAAAGCATAGGAACTGAGAAGTGGCCTGTGGTCACCTCCTGCAGAACCACTCCTTTATTGGGGATGTCTTGCTAACTGCCTATGCTTTCCACCTCTTGTCTATTCCATTTGCACAACAGCATGTGAAATTGATTGTCAGTCAGTGTTGCTACCTACGTGGACAGTTTGATTTCAGCCAAGTGTGATTGACTTGGGAGTTACATTGTGTTATTTAAGTGTTCCCTTTATTTTTTTGAGCAGTGTGTATATGAAATTCTGTACAATGCAGCTTGTACAATAAATGGGCTCAATACCACTTTAGATTATTTCTATCTCCATTCTTCTGAACCAGGACCATTTCCCCCTTGAATTCAAGATCTCAACAGAGGTAATTCTAGGCCTAGGTATTGATGCAGCTTATGGTGCAAGTTTGACATATATGTATGATATTTTTAATCCTACTTGGAACCTAATTCCAGAATTTAAAAAAAACTTACAGATATTGATGGTAATTTTTTTCCTCTCTCTCAAACTGATAGTTGGTCTGTTCTTAGCTGTTCTTCTGGCTTCTTGTTTTATTTTATTTTATTTTATCTTATTTACTTTATTTTATGTCTTTATATGTGGCATTTCACACCCTTTATTGCACCCAGAAGTAACAAATTGCAGCTTGTGGAACATGACACATGGCTTGTAAAGATGCCTTTGGTTGCATTTTGGTTTAGCTGTAGCTCCTGGGTGGTTTTCAGGGGCAGCTTCAATATATTACAGTAATCAAATTGTGAGATGACTAGGATATGGGTAACTACATGAAGAACTTTCTATTCTAACAATGGGCACAACTGACATATAAGATAAACCCATGCAACGATCCTCCTGGCTACAGTTGCCTCCTATATTTTGAGCAGTAATTGTAAGTCTAGAAGGACTCTCAAGTTGCATACTACTCTTGAATGGGGAAGTGTCATCTCATCCAACAGCAAGGGTGCAACGTCTTCTAGCATCACGCCATATTTCTGCCTTACTTAATTATTGTCTCAAAGTGCTCTCCATCCTTGTCTGGTCTTCGTTATACTTTGAACAGCTCGATTCGGAAGTACAAAACTGCCGAATCAAACTTGTGTTTCCCAGTCTCCATTTGTCTTTATAAAAATCCACAAATCATCTTCAACAGCCATTGCTGTCTACTCAATTATAGGTAATCCTCAGTCAACATCCACCTTCTCAGCAACTGTTGGAAATTGTGATGATGCTGAACAAGTGGTATGTTCTATCAGTCCTCAAGTTTGGGTCATTACAGCAACTCTGCAGTCACATGATTGTGATTTGGATGCTTGGAAACCAGCTCACATTTATTATGGTTGCAGCATCCTGCAGTCATATAATAACCATTTGTGACCTCCCCTGCTTGCTTTGTCCAAGAAGAATCAATGGGAAAACCAGCAGCACCCCATCCCCTGCCTGCCTTACCTGTACCAGTGTGGCACCACAACACCTCTTCCCAATCCACCTATATTTGCATTCTGTAGCATTCTCTCCTCTGCCCAGCAATTCTCTCCTCTTCATAGCAATCACCTCCTGCTGACCTGCTCATGTGTCACCTGGAACTTGCAACTTCCTACTAGATTTGGGATTGGCTGCTTTTTGGAAGCAACAGGAAGTTGCAAATCATTGTCATGTGAGGGCCTTTCTTAACAATCTATGATCTTTCTTTAATGATGGCAATGGGGACTAGTTTGATTGTCATCACTAAATGATGTGGTCATGGGACATCCTTTTATAGCTTCATCACTTAACTTTCCTGTACCTGTGTCATAATTGAGAACTATTTGAGTAGTTGCCAGGTTTTTGGCAAATCTCAATATTCTTCCATACATTTCTGTCTGAAGCTCCACCATTAATACCAACATGGCATCTGATTGAATTTCTGAACAAAAAAACAAAAATTGTACCACACCATCTGAAACCACCTGTTTCCTATTAGAACTTTTCCTAAGGAAATGTTAACTAAAATTTCCTTCTTTTATCAGCCAAGAAAATACAAACTGTTTTGTTGGGGTGCCTATACATATTCATGGATGTGTGAAGAATAGGTAATAACCCATAGTTGAATGCAAGTTCATCACAGTTTGCATGACTTGGAATTATTTTTTAAAAAGTCAATATGTATCTGATAATATATACACTCATTTTGTTAAGTGTAAGTATTTCTATACATTTGCTCATACACAAGTCTTAGGATATAATTAAGCACAACTTGGTCATTATGATTAATTTAAGATGTTTAAAATGAAGCACAAGTGTATTATACTTTATGAGATCATCTGTTGAAGGATAAAACCAACAGCTGGTGTGTCCTGGTTCATATTAGTATCATATTATGAGATCAATTTCAGGAAGTATTCATAACATTGCAAAAATGGCTCTTTTGTTTGATGTACGTATCTATGATGATAAAATATTGTCATGGAGACATTATTCTAAGTCCTTGTCTCCACTGAGAATCCATCATGCCTTCTCTGAGAAACTATTTTAAAGGAGATTACCAGAAAAATTGGTGACCCACAACACAGACAGAATTGAACTGAGATTCATCAAGCGCATATGGTGAATAAACCTTTATATTAGAAATATCTTATCAGAATAACAATTTTCATGTTATTATAGCTATCACCACTCACTGAATAGTTATAATCTATTGAGATGGGTCCCTCTTTCTTTCTTCAGGTCTGCACCGATCAGATTCCTACCAGCAATTGTTTTGATGTGCATTATTCCTTTCTTTCAGATTTTAGTGTAGGTTTCATAACTGCATCAGTTAAATACTTAATAGCTTCAGGAACAAGAAAAAAAATGGCAGTACCTGTTAGTTTCCAAGAAAATGCACTATAAATTTTGGTAAATATAGAAATGAGTCAAAGGGTTACTTTGCTTCAATGAAGGTTTGTAAGAAGCTTTGAAGCAGCTTTTATGAAGCAATGCACTTTTTTCATTTCTAAAAGTAAAGTTTTACACAAACTTTTTAAAACTAAAAATGAGGCTGCTTTGTTTTTATTTTTCCAATAAAATGTCTAGCAGTTCCAATAGCCAAAAAGTCTTCTTCTGATATTTCTGAATTATACATGTTATGTTAATTTTTTTAAAGAACAATAGTAAGCACCCATACAAATTAAACTCAGAAAAAGAAATAAAGAGAAAAACTAAACTGTGCAAAGAAATAAAAAATAAAAAAGGGAAAAGCGCAATAAAGAAAAAACATGTAGAGAAGTAAGTTCCAATCTTCATCATGTAAAATATTGATAACTCATCACTTCCTATAAAGTTACTAGCAAATATTTCTTCATCCCACAACTCATCCCTTCTGTATGCAAAACCACAAATCCTTATTTTTTTTTAGTCCCAGTGTCAGTAAAAAGTCTGTAAAAAGTTACCAGAGCTGAATAAAAACATGTCTTTCTCAGACTACAAAAACTTTATATTTCTTTCTTTTCATTCATTAATTCATTTGGATGTTGTTATCTCTCCCCACCCCCGTTCCAGCCCCCTTCCCACATAAAAAAAGCTTTTTTCCAGGGCTTTAAGAAGCCTTTTTGTAAATTGAAAAATCATTAAACAGGTCAATGTCTTGTCTTGTCTTTTGTATTTCTCTTTTGATTTCCAAAGCTTTAAACAGCTTCTTTTGTGTATCCACTAAAAAGTCCTTAACAGGGTCATCCTCTTGGCTCTTGTCATCCACACTTTTTATTGTCATTTGTATTTCCTATTTGAATTACTTGCCTCTTTTGTAATTCACACATTTTTAATCCAATATTTTTGATTCCACTATTGCTGTATCAAACAAAATTTGTTTCACATTTGTCATTCCTTTTAGACATAGACTATCCATAGAAGCAGACATCATATTTTGGTTACTAATATCTGGAACCATTTGAAGATCTCTTTTAATATTTCAATTGAATATTTCATGTCATTTTGAAAATCCTAATCCTAAAAATATTTTTTCTGTCATGTCTGGAATTTAATCCCCTTTAGTGTCCAATTCAAATTATAAGATCTCTCATCTCTGTTATGATTTGTGTTGGTCAAAATTTTGGTTCTCAAAAAAGCTGTATATTTTAATAGTTTAATTCCAAAATCTTATAGTAAAAGTTTCACTATTCCAAATTTGTCTGGACCTTAGTTCATTTACAACTTTTGTGTTCAAAATCTTCATTTTTTTACTATTTATTTTAAATTCTCTAAGTTCTTAAATTTATATTTAATTTTTCTTTTGTTCAGGAATAAAAATAAACTCACAAAGTAACTTTTCAGGCATGTCATTCCAAAGTCCTCTGATATGCTTAAGATATTTTTATTATTTTTATTTATTTATTATTATTATTATTATTGTTGTTGTTGTTGTTGTTGTTGTTGTTGTTATCATCATCATCACTTTTACTGTCAAAGTACAACATGTGTACAATGAGATTAGTTGAGCTCCCTCTGTAGAACCCCCCAACACAACTCACAGTGAGGACAGAAGTCCCTAGCCCAGCCCCAATTTTATTTCACGAAGTAAGCAATTTACAAAAGTGATTGGAAATGGATATAGCAAACTTTAATGGACACTGACCATAGTTGGAAGCTTGATGATTATCCCATTGTCTCCCAGCACTCAGACCTGCTGGGCACTGCTATGCTGTGGTCTCCTCATAAGGAGCAGCTATTTTGAAAGCAGCTTTATGGAGCAGGTGTCCAGAGTACTTATCCATAGAGGTTCTGAAGAACCAGTGTGCTGTCCTTCTCTCTCTCTCTCTCTCTCTCTCTCTCCCCCCCCCTCTCTCTCTCTCACACACACACACACACACGCCACAGGTGTAAGGAGTCTTTATTAAGGCTTCTGAGCCTGAATTGGTATTCTCCAGCAATTCCCTATCCTGGTACCAGCTCAGCTCAACTCCACTAGGCAAAAGCAAGTTTCCAAGGCAAAGGCAAATCAACAAGGCAAGTCCACAAGCAAAATCAAACCCTCAGGGCAAAAGCAAAGCCGTAAGGCAAGGCAGGGCAAGGCCACAGCTGAAGAGACACAATCTGGATCAAGGCAAGAACACACAGCAAGGAAACAAACATGTTCCCAGTATCAACACCATCTGTCTGCTGTGCTCAATAGCCAGCTTCTGATGCAGCCCATCAAGAGGGACAAGGATGCCTCCTTGCACATAACTGAACTGACCTTCACTGCTCCTATCTTTTCTCTGCCCTCCATGTTCTTAGATCAGTGCAGAAGGCAGTTCCTCTTTCTCATCACTTATCAGCTGCAGCTGAGTGCTTTCTCCACCTGGAGCCCCAGGGCTGTCCTATTGCAGCTGTGCTTCAGCCAAATCATTCTCAGTCAGCTGCTTGAAATAATTGACCAACTTCCTTTTTCTGCTATGTCTGGAACTGGTTCATCTTCCTGATACCTGGAAAGGTATCTGTGGAAGTTTCCGGGGGAGTCATCACAACCAGTCTACTCATTGATTTGCCACAGTCATAGTCTCTGCTCTTCAAGAAGACTTTTTTCTCTCTCACCATGCCTCCATCAGAATTTCCTTCTTCTGAAAGTTACATGAATTGTCAGACAAGGAATCTGAGGGACACAGAATGGATGAGGAGGCAAATTCGTCATCTCTGTCATGAAATGCCTTGCAAGGGATAGACTGGTCTCCTTGCTGTTCTTTAATAATTGCTGCAAAGACTTAAAATGCTCTTGTAATGGCTTACATTATTGTCTTTATATCATTAAAATAGTTAATTAGCTTGTTAATCTATGTTGAATGTACAATTATTATTTCATTTGTAGAAGTACTTGAATTCAGATATGAAGCTTTTAAAAGAGCCCCCGCCCTTTACCTTCAATATTAAGATTTTTTTAAAAAACTTATATGACAGTTACAAAGACAAATGAACATCAAGTAGAATCTGAAATAGGTCAAATACTTTGACAACTTGTCTAAAAATCATCAGCAAAGAAGGCCAGTCTAACATCTCTTGAGAGACCATTCTACATTTGGGAGTTACAGTATAGAGGCCTCAGGCTAATGTATATCTCTTGATGGTGGAACTCTGAACATTTAAGACTGCAAAAGATAAATGCTGTTGGCAGGCAGGCTTATAGGGAAGAAAATCAGTTTTTAATACCTGGGACCAAACCTTTTAACAACTTATATTCGTATATTGTGTTTCATAAATTGGTATTTTGAAGAGTGGCTGGAAATTAACTACAAACCAATAAACCTGAAGCTAAGTTTGGCTGTAATATGGATTGTGCATTTTGCACGAGTTAAATTGTTGTGCAGTCCACAGAAGTAAGTCTATATATAAAATATTGCAATATTGTATTGTAAAGTAACAGGACCTGGAATATGTGGAATATGTGGAATGAAGTCTAAAAAATTACTGATTACAAATTACTGATTACTGATCAAAGACCTGGAGTTCTGCCAAGCAACAGCTGTCAATAAATGCAAGGAGGGCAAGTACCGATACCTGATGGTTCTACCTGATAGCAGACTGATCATGTCAATCAATAGAGAGATTATTACATAATCAGCTGGTTCAACAGGGAGACTGATTCCATCTGTTGTGCTCTTACTATAATTTCTAGCATCAGCAAAATATGGAGGGAGAGAAATCTCAGCAGCAGCAGCAAGAATATTAATTTACATGTTTCATACTGTGACATTTTAATGTACATTCATTAATTCATTCATTTTTAGCCATTGTTCATCCACTGCAGGATTAAGGCTTTCCCACATGTTTCCAACCAATATAGTCCTGAGCTTTCTTTTTCCAATTGGCCCCGCACAATACTGGCCCTGAAATAAAAAAATGTGTACACCAAATGAACCTGACTCAGAAGCAAGTCCCAAAATGTTGAATACGACTTCAAGTCATCAATCCATCTTGTTTTAGGTCTCTTTTGTGATTGCTTTTTTTCAAGTGGGATCCATACTATGACTGCCTTGGTCCAGCTGTCATCAATTCTTCTTGCTATATACATTTAATGTACACCACTGGAATATTTTCCTTGTTTATCTTTGGATATTCATCACAATGACAGAAAATAAACATGAACACTTCTTGAAATTCCAGAAGAAATATAGAACTCCCTCTACTGGAGATAATTTGTAGGTTAACAAAAGAAAGAAAAACCTCTCATATTATTCAATTAGATCAGCTGAACATTTCAAAATAAAATTAGAAATGAACTATAATAGCCATTCATCATGTGATATCACATGGCCAAGTCTATTCTTGCATGTTTAGAATTTGATATTTCTTACATTCTATTACTACTGATGGAGTTTGTTTTGTGGATGAATTGATGCCCACAAATAATAGTTATTTACAGAAATGTATACTGTATTTTCAGGAACAGTATATCTCACTGCCTCTTTTAAAAAATTGAAGATGCATACTATCACTTTTTTCTACTTAACACTTTTCCTTATTTTGATTTAAATAAGAATCTGCACACTTTTTAAAAGAGATTTCTCTGAATATCAGCTAATAAGGCATAATTGAGTTTTTCAGCATCATATACTAAAAATACTTCACTCATTTCCTTATGAATTGAAATTAAAAGCAGTAGTTTTATTTTGTGATTCTGAATTCCATCTGGTGAATGTTCATGGGAACTAATCAATTAATATTCTTTATTACTCAAAATATATATATTTGGCATGATGCAAATATTTCTTAATTTCTTTTCTGTAATGGTTTGACTACAGGAGGGTTGAGACTTCTTTTCATATCTATATTCTGCAATCTTTTGGATATGAATCTGAGATTGTAGAAAGTTCTACTTTGAATGTCATAGTTATCATAATTTACATACATTTCGGGACTTGCTTCTGAGTCAGGTTCATTTGGTGTACACATTTTTATTTCAGTGCCAAGTTTGTTGTTTGTTTATTTAATTATTTATATTCCATATTTATTATTTTTCCACATAACAAGGCGGTAAGTATATCCTACACACCTTTCTCCTACAACAACTGATGAGTTGGACTGAGAGAGAGAGTGACTGGCCCAAGGTCACCCAACTGGCTAAATCAAATCAAGCCCCTTTGTAAATGATAACATCGCCGTAGGCTTTTCTCATATCTCTGTGAAACACATTTTAAGATTTGGGACATATAGAAGAGCCTCTCTCAAACATATTAATAAATAAGTTGCTTTGTATTGGAAAGATGTTCCATAGATAACCTGAAGCTAAGCTATTTAAGTTTTCTTACATGTTTTTTTTTCCAATAGAAGAATCTGATCTTTTGAAGGAGGCTAGTAGATGCGTTATTCAACCCTGTTTTTTTCCGTTCCATGTCAGTCAGAAATATTACATTCGGTTGTCCTATAATTTGTAAATTATTATTAATTACTTCAATCCTATTCAACTGCTAGGCTATCACAATTGTTTCTTGTAAACTTACTCGCATAAACAAAGGGGTAATAAACAAAAGGTAAGATCTGCCTGTAGTATTGCAGAGAATACAGAAGTGGTGGACCTTGTGAATGGACCTTTGCTTTCCCCGAGACTGCTAGCCCAGTGACAATTAATAGTTATAGCTGTGGTTTTGGGAAAGAGGCAGTTGTCCACTGGGAACAGTGTGGAGACAATGAACCTGTTTACAACAAGCTGTTGTACAGCTGCTGCGTTGCAAAATCATAGATGGAGATGATTAGATCATCTAGTTTGATATAATAGGATTAATTCCTCTAGCACAGTCTAAACTGAAACAGAAAGAGAATCATATAAAACCTGCTACTTAGAAGTATGATAGCTAAATATTTGAATCAATCTATCTATCTATCTATCTATCTATCTATCTATCTATCTATCTATC
>BLBF01000002.1:51761765-51791091 GCA_015471245.1 Laticauda colubrina
CTATCTATCTATCTATCTATCTATCTATCTATCTATCTATCTATCTAGATCTGAGTGAAAAATTTGAGATAGTAACAAGGATTCAAAGCCAGTGCAAAATTTAAATAAAATTTATTGTCCAACTAGGGGAAAGAAGTTCTGTATCAGCCTGAGATCTTCTCTGTGACAACTGTATAAATTGATGTTTACCTTCTCATAAACTGATTATTTTAGCACAAGTTAAATGACTTGGGAGTGAGAATATGTATATAGAAATAGGAATGTGAACATTTTTCTGCAGTTTCTTATTGTTATTATTTTAAATATTGCTTTTAATTTTTTATTTATTTTAATGATTCTCTGCAAAAAATATGCACATGCTTTTGTTTAGTAACATTTATCCTAAATTGTTAAGTTTTCTAATTTAGGGTAACCTCACATTACAGAAGATTGGGGTTTATTACTTATTGGTTCATCTCCTTAATGAATGCCCCAAATAGTAATTAGGTTTTAAAACAATTTTGATTCAAATGGATGCAGTTATATTCAAGTCATGTAATCTGGGAAATTCTAGCCAATAGTGAATTTCCTTTTTCCAGTTCTGGGAAAACATTTTTGGAATACAGAAAAGGAGGCACTTGGGATGAATCTAATAAGCTAGAAGGGTATTTGTATTTGACCTGTACTTTACCATCTGACTTAAGAAATCATAGGGGGACTTGAACAGGAAAACCCTCTCAGAGGTAATCTTGAAAGCAGACATTTGGAGAGAATAATAATCACTGCCCATTTTTTTGATTGTTACAATTGCTTCTGTTTTTAAGCAGAAGATCATGTCACAAATAAAAAAGCCATCCTTGCAGTGTTTATACAAACTATTGTGACACCAAAATGATGATGTATGATGAACATCATCATACAAATGCTGTCATTACATTCTTGCATTTTGATATCTGACACATATACTACTAAAAACTTCGTTTCATCATCATTACATACATGTCAATGTTTGCTAACCATTTCTTCTGTAGATGCCCATTGCCAACTTCTCTAGATACATAAGTCATAGCTAAAAAAGACTGAGAAGCCATAATTCTATTTATATGACATCTCTCAGGTACATCTGATAAAATCCAAGATTTTTTTATTAGACAATTTCTGAATAGGTATTGCTTAGAAGATTTCTTATTTCCTATACTTAGCACTATTGGGAAGATTATAATCCTAGTAAACTATGCCTTGATTTTTATATATTCTCAGAAGATAAAAATGAATGGCCTCTAATGTAATACTAAAAATGGAGGTAAATGGGAGGAAGAATTCTTAGGTAACACCCCCACACACTTACATTTTAAATACTGTTACAATTGATAATGTATTCTGTTTAAGTTAGTGCATATTGTTACTTTTAGTTTGAGCATTCAGTTTATGAGGAGTCCTTGGTGCTCTTTGAGGTTGCTTGTTTTCTTGCAGATGTTTCATTACACAAACTAGGTAACATCATCAGTGCTAGTCTAGCACCATCATGTTACCTAGTTTGGGTAATGAAACATCTGCAAAAAAGCATACACATTGCAAATGTTTTCTTTGTAGTAGAAAATGTTAAGTCAGAAACTGTTACAAAAGTGAAAATGATCAGTAATTTCTACATTTTTCATAATTAATGCTACAAACACATAATTATCCAGAACACAGATGACTTTGGAGCCAATCTCAGATAAATTATTTTTTTAAAAAACAACACTCTGCAGCCATTGCCATTGTGCACTTCCAGAACTGCTTTCAGAATCCTGGTGATCTTTCAGAAAGCCTAAATCTGGGAAGCCATTGGAGTGAGGAGCTCATTAAATTGTTTTAAATATAGAGTGCACTCTTTCTTTTTGTTATTATAATTTTATTTATTATTTTATTTTCAATGCCTATGTACGATGTACTACATCATTGCATTTATATTATTTCGAACTGCTAGGTTGGCAGGAACTGGGGCAAGTAATGGAAGCTCACTCCATCATGTGGTATTTAGGACTCAAACTGCCAGCCTTCCAGGAAGTTGACAAGCCCAGCATCTTAACTGCTTGGTAACCATGCCCCTATAACTTACTGTATATACTGCTGTTCTGATATGACTTTGATAAATGAGTGATTGTAGTTTGGGGTATATTTGTTTTCCTGAAAAATAGGGATATATAAATATGGAAAGGTATTAGATAATGAAAAAGAGATAACGTTTCTATTTGCTTCCATTCAGATTTTTGCTTTGTAAATCTAGTAGCTCTGTTCATGGGTATTGCTCTGCCTTACTGAAGATTCAGTTTTATAATAACATCAAGGAAAGAAGCATCTTAAAGAAAAATATAAAATTCAGTGCCATGGTTGATGAATTCAATATACAAGTAGCAGCAGGGAAGATTCAAGACAGAAATTTTGGAGATGTTTTGCCAGCCAATAAAAGCAATATTGACCAGAAAGTTTTAGGAGTACGGTGACCAAGCAGTTAAGATATTGGGCTTGTCAACTGGAAAGTTGGCAGTTTGAGTTCTAAGTACCACATGACTGAGTGAACTTCCATTACTTGACCCATCTCATGCCAACCTACAAGTTCAATAACATGTAAATACAAAAAGTTAATTGGAGAAACTGAGTTAGTGGTCAAATTTACTTAACACAAATGACCCAAAGAGTTACGGCTTTGTAAAATTGTCTGTGTTAAATTTTGTAATGATTCTGGCAAGGCATAATCATGAAGTACTGAATTTATTTTTAACAAATCCCCAGCCATTGATGACAGGAAGCATCCCAAGCATTTTGCACGAGGAAAGTGTTATCAACTTTTTATGATATCACCAGTCCCTTTCGCACTGTAATCTGGTAGGAAGCATGAAACAGAACAGCAGGAGGAAAGCAGAAAAAACCTGCAACACTGTATGAAGTACTGATCTACATGTACCTTCCAGTCATACTTCCTGTCCCTTCTAATGAAGAAGATGAAGAGAAGGAGGAAGAGGAGAAAGATCTGTATATCTCACCAATTTCTGCTCAGTTCCAACATAGCCACAGAGAATACTATAAAAGGTGCAAGATCAAGTAATAAGAAGCTTCCTAGCCTCCCTTCTGTCATCTAACAACAAATCCCTAGCAGAAAAAAGCCTTAAATATAATTCAAAGAAAAAAAAAATATATTTAATGAGCGAGAAAAACAAGAGCAAATAAGATACTTTCTTCCAACCACAACAAGCCCAATTGAAGGTTACAGTAAGAAACATGACAAATATTCCAAGCCAAAGTTTCTTGACTTGACCACTTTTAGAGGGGTGGAGTTCAACTCCCAGAATTCCTTAGTCAGCAAAGCACCTATAGATGTATAGCAATTATATGGTGTGCAACAAAAATGTGCCAGTAAAACAAAACAAAAAAACATAGTATGACATCAGCATTACACAAGATCAAGACAAGACAACATATTTGTTATTCTGTAGCAAGGCTCTTCCTCCTCCCCCTCAGGTGTGCTTTTCAGATTCAGCAAATCAGACTAAGCACAGTATTAGTCCCAGTCCACTGAAGGGAACCATGTGTAAATTCCATTCAAGTGGCAGCATTTAAGTTAACTGAATCTAACTGTATTAATCTGACTGGCTGAATTTCTATAACTATTAACAGATTATATACATCCAACCGAACATAAGTGGATTTATTCCTGAATATTTATGTATAAGATTTCACAGATGTCTAATGCTCTTTGGATGTGAGCCAGCATTTTACCTGAGGCCTCACCATTGCTAAATATGTTATTTGTCAAGTACTGGGTCAAATATTTATGCAGCTGTCCTCACACATTTGCAATAGGCTTACCCAGCGAAATCAACTACAGCTAATGCAGTACCAACATTCCACCACATTTTCTTTTCTACTACTGCACACTCACTTTTTTTTCAGTGCTATTGTAACTTAAAATGGTCATTAAATGAATGATTGTAAGTCCAGGACTACCTGTAATTTCAATGCAGTAGTCAGCCAATTCAAAAATAAAATGTTCTGATTATGCTTATGGATCCGTTTGTGTGATTTTGAAGAAAGGTGAGACCATGCCTTGTTTGTTTTAAGATTCAGTAGTAATCTTAAATAAACACACACACATACATGTGTGTATGTGTGTGTACAGTGTGTGTGTGTGTACGTGTGTGTGTGCACGCGCATGCATATATATATGCACACGTAGATTTCTATACACGTAGAACTCATTCACAAATTCTTTTCAAACTGAATCAAGTCTTCTAATTAAAATACAATTTTGAATCAGTTTTTGACTGTTTCATCTCTTCCAATTAAATATAAATCATCACTTAGAATCTTATACACATCTATATTTATTGTGCAGTGATAATATTAGTAACACTGATTTGACTGTTAAGCAGTATATAATCTTTAGATATCAGTATCAATATCTTCAATTTACTGTGGCCGTAAGATATGTTTTCTAGTAATTTATACATTCATTTTGTGTTTCCTGTCATTTCTTCTTAGGATGGAATTGGGGTAGATGAAAAGCTGTCATTAAGACAGGTAGCTGTTGTTGAAGATTTTTTTGATATCATCTACTCCATGCACGTGGAAACAGGACCAAATGGAGAGCAAATCAGAAAACATGCTGGACAAAAAAGAACCTATAAAGCAGTAAGTAAATAATCTTACACCAAGAGGAATGCATATTGCTATGTTTTACCCAAAATAAATAAGATAAATAAGGCATATATTTGTCAAATATGATTTAATTATACAATTTTATCCCCACATGGATCTGTGTTGACTTGCATTAATAAACTGAGAAAGGCATTAATATATTTGGATTCCATGTGGATCAGATAGATCAGAACCAATTCACCAGTACATTTAAATAATGTTTCATGCTTATTTTCCTGTAACTGATAGAGAAATCAAGTTGTATTTATATTTTGTGTCCTACTTATTAAGCTGATTCTTTTGTATTTAACATTTAATTGATTAAAACGTTAGATAAGTTGTGTTATCCTGAGAGCAAACATACATAGATACATAGAGATGAATATTTAGATAATATATAACTATGACTTATTTCTATTAACATATGTATATAATATATTAATATACTATATTAATAATAAATGAAAATGTTCCTCAATAATTTTAGTAGGTAATCTTCAGGAAACATGATAAATTTAGATTTTTAAAAGTTTGAATCACTTTATTTTTAACAGTATTTCAATTGTAATGTAGGCTGCCTTCATTGCTTTCAAAGTGAACCAGTTTTCCAATTTGAAACCCCTGTTTTAATTCTCCAGTCACAAAACATGCTTTCTTTAGTCCTCTACCAATCTAATTTATCTTTTAGTCAAGCAAAGTACTTTTACATTACAATGGCGCATTGTTAATGTATGAATCAATCAAGTTTCAAATTGAAGAAAGCAATATTAACTTTGAGTTTTAGACCTATAAAGGAACAAAATTTAATTTCAGTGAATTTGAGATTAATTCAATAAAAAATGACCACTGAACTAATAAGGAACATATACACTTCTTTTGATTTTTTTTCATTGAAATAACATAGCAGAGATGATAGATTATTATTTCCAAAACATTAATGATGAAAGTTTAAGAGAAATAACTTCAAGATATTATATAATAAAAATGTGAAATAATTTTAAGGAAGACTATTGGATCAGCCCCAACCTACTTCAACTTCTTTTCAAAAACTATTTCAAAAATAAGTTTTACTAAAAAATAAAAAGCCTATCACTTGATGTTTCTGGGCTAAACAGTCTATTGATATACTGTAGCTCTTTGATAGGGTTAACTTTTTCTGAGAATTATGTGCTGCCTGTTAATTTAAAAAATGGAGGTGTATATATGAACACTTGGAGGTATATATGTTAACACTTGCATATACAATACAATATAATTTTATATATGCACAATATAATAGTATATATTATACACAATCATATAACTGAAAACCCACCAGTAATAAAATAAAAATTCACTTAGAATGTGGTCAGGACAGACAAATACCTGAATGAAACAGAATTGGTTGTTTATTTTTGGGGAGGGGGGAATTTGAGAGACTTAAGAAATACATTACCATTAGGAGAAATCGAATAAACAAGAGACTGAATGACCTGAACAATTGCAGACAGATTGGACTACAGATGAATAAATTGAGAGTTAAGACAATAATGAAAATAAAAGAGTATGGTTTTAGTGAAAAGAAGGTAATACAAGGAAGAGCAAATCAGATTGCAAAAAAAAACAGGAGAATATACCATGTTTCTCATCCTTCTTTCCTTCAACTCAACTCATCTAAAGAAATTGTATCAAATGAGTGTGGCACACATACTCTCACTCTTCTGATAGTGTTCTGACAAGTATGAGTTGACAGGTGTAATCAAACTCATTGATTGGCTGTTCAGAACATAGAGAAACTCAGCCTTCACCCTCAGTTTTGTTCACACAGGGAAGGAAAATTTCAGTGGTGTGTAAGAATTTGCAAAATCAAAAAATAATTCCATTCTCTGAATAACCCTAAAATTTCTCCAAAGCTATTTGAAAGTACCTGATTTTATCTGGTGCCTTAAATGATGCAAAATTTCTATCTGTAAATTTTTTCAAAACATCTTTGTGTAATTTCTGTGTGTAAAACTCTTTAAAAGGGACTTTAAAACATCACCGAACCACAAGGCAACAGTCCCTTATATACCTACTTTTTGTTAACCTTACCAATTCAAATAAGGGAAGAGCAGCTGGTTTTTTTAGGTATTTATTGGTGACATTAGACTTAACCAGTGGAAACTTTAGAATTAAGCAGTATTCAATACAATAATTAAAAGTTTGTTGTTAGATTTTTTGAGACAAGTCACATTCAAATAATTTTCAATATGTTGTTCTCTATTTTATCTGATAACTAATCATCTGGTTTTTTTGCCAGCTAATTTGTCCATTCTTTTTTCCCTCTGCCATCAGTTCTCTCAGTCAGCTAATTTACCATTTCCCTAATTTCTTATTTTGTGTCTTTCTCTCACAGATAAAATGAATGATTACTTCAATTTTTTAATGCAAGAATTAGATCAAGTAACTTTTCTGTTGTTGCAATGCTACTTATATATATCTGTGAGAAAGTTTCATTACTCTCAGTGTAACTTATTTCTGAGCAAATATTGGGGTTTCATTATTAAATATTATGCACACAAGATAAATATTTTCAACTTTAATGTTGCTATTTTCCAAATATCAGGGTAATCTTGCTTGCTGGCATGTTTATTTATCTTGAACTGCATGTATGAATAAATTAAGTATCATTGTTCTGACTCCAACTCTCAAAAATAATAAAGGTTTTGTGGCACTATAAAGCTGGCAAATTTGTTTTGGAACATTGTGGTAGTTTGTAAACAAGTAGGTAGAGGATAAAATAGAAAAAACACTTGGGGAAAGAATCTGGATGTTGACATGAATTATAAGTGTCCTGTCATGTCAAAGCTGCTATGCCTGTAGGGCAGTTGGTGGTCAAATACATGAGTACTAATGGGCATTGCATTGGCAAGTCAATTGTATGACAGCTATCCCAACATCAAGCAATGCACTGTTAACTATCCCAACTAACAGATAGTTTCTCTTTCAGCAGCTAAGTTGTGAGCAGCCTGTTCCCTGTTTCATTATATAAAAAAGTACTTAAATCAAAAATTTATTTGACAAGTTCAAAATGATCTCATGCTAAATTTAGTTTTCAAGGCAACCAAAAAGTCGTTTTTGTTAGAGGATGGAATAACACTTCCACAATCATGTAAAGATAAACTCAGTTTCATTTTCATCCAATATGCTCTTTTGCTGGTTACCTGCTCATTCACATTCTGAGATTTTTTTCTTTGTAATTTCTATCATTATAGCTGCTTTTTCCAAGGTAATTCTCTCAAGATATTTATGCCATTGCTGTAAAGAGAAAGTAAATATTGTGGAGAATAAAATAAGTTTTTGAAAACACACAATTCATTTGAAATTTTCTAAATATATACACTTTTTAGGAGAAAAGTCATCAGTATATTCATTTTAATTGAACACATTTTAATAGCTATCATATGGACGCTGTTTCAAATTTGTTCAGACACACAACTGCCATTGTGTAGGCTATACAACATGTTGAAGACAAATTCTCATAACAAGTAATATTGTGCAATGAATTGCTTTACATCTCAGATTATCCATGCTTATGTATGTGTGTGTATGGATTGTCAGGATTATAGCAGTTACCCCAATTAAATCATGAGTCTCGAGCCAACTTTCAAAAGGATTTATTGGGAATTAAAATGTCTGGCACTGCCTGCTTGTAGCCAACTCTGAGACACATAATTCATTGTCACCCTTGACCTTGGTTTTCCTCCACCCCCAGGTGTATATTCCCCAATGGGGAATTCATATTCCCCAATGGGACACATCCATAGCCAAGAATAATAAATCATGTTGTCTAGTTAGTATTTTGCATAGCAAAAACTTCAGTTCACCTAGTTACTATCTTTGGAAACTATTTATGGAATGCACTTTTGATTTCCAAGCTACTGCACTGCTCCCTCCTCCCTTTCTGTGGCAACTCTAAAAAGACCATGGAAATATTTTATGAGTTGACATGTATATATGCTTGTAGATTGTTTTAAAGTAATTGTTTTATTTTACAAATAAAATATTTTATTTTATTTATATCCTGGGACCTTAGCTGATGACTTTACCGAAATACATAATAAAATAAAAAAATAAATAAACCATAAAACCTTTTCATATAATATCAGTTTTATATACAAATGTTGAAAATTAGTTTTATCATGAATGAATCCATTTCAAAGATGTTTTAGCTGCCAAAATTTGACCTATATCATTTGATCTATACCAACTATGCCATTAACAGATTGAACTGTACAATGCATCTATACATTTTAAAATCACATATGCAACATATTTATTACTTATTAGCCTGTGCCAATAACAATGAGGACTTCCAAACATGCAGATTCTCCTTCTCTCCTCCCCCATTTCTCTTATACCAAATATCTTGAGCAGAATGAATAGGCATAAATGATGAAGGAGAACAAAGAAGAGTGGTCCCGTAATCAAGCAGAACAAGGCACTGAGTTCTGACACTCTCATCTCAGCTTTAGTGTAGCTTATATAATAATGACCAATAATTTGCCTAAAATCAAGTCATTTGCTGAAATTTCAAATGCAATGAAAATCCCACTCCAAAAGAGTACATGGAGTACATTTTCCAGTATGATAATTAATTACATCTACAATATGCTTACATTTCTTTGTATGCACCACATCAAACATATTCTTTGTCATCTTTTTCTAAATCATCAATTATTTAATAAGAACACAGTCACAATACTCTAAATGTTTAGCATTTGTCATGTACAAGAAAGGACATTGTTTGAAAATATATTAGTGCAGTGTATAATATAGCAAATGTACCACTGGTTATATAAATCTGAGAAATGAGGGATACAGAAGGATGAATATAGTCATGGATAATGGATTCAGAAGAGCATATTTTTTAAAAAAGAGTAAATACATATATCTGTACACTTCTTTCATGACATACTATAGTTCATCTAGGAAGTTGCCTAGAAACAGAAAGAAGAAATAGGGAGGCATAACCTTGTTTTATTTCTGTTGCATCTGATGAATAGCACTGCTAACAATATTTACAACACATATCCTGTGCTGCAATTCTACTTGCTATATTGTATGTTGGTGGCATGTAGAGGAATGTCACATAAGAATTCTGCATTAGTTTGAAGAAAGGGACAGATTTCTCTTTTCACATGCAATCATATTGGAGAACAGAGGCAATTTATTTTTGGGCTCATTTGGTAGCATTCAAACTGCAATAAAACTATTGTTAAAACTAGTATTCTTTTTTGAAAGAAATATATAATTCTATGGCTTTACAAATTTACGACCATTTCTCTACTGGTGGTAATTCTTGATTTCCTTGATTTTTAGCTTTAGCCTTATTAGCAATTCTTCTCAGGGAAAAGGGGCTTGATATTTTAGCTTTGCAGCTGGATCACTGAGAATTTAGTTTTCGTAAGACCAGGCAAATGACTCAACATGAAGTAGGGCTTTAGATATTTATATTTTTAAATCTTTCATGGAGTAAACTCCTGTTTCTGCCCAGGCAACAATTTATTTAACATTATTTTCTGCTTCCAACTTGTGTTTTCAAGTCAGGAATGTGTAATGAGGAAGACTGTGGGATAGCTTGACATTGTTTCTGAGAATTTAGGAAGTGAAAATGGTGACAGATGGGGCCTCAAATTTGTTTTATTCTGAATTAGTAGCTGAGAATGAATGAAATAATTTTGGGACTGAAGCAGAGTATAAATTTTACTTTTTTGTGAATCTATGTACTACTAAAACTCTGGGGCTTATTTGATACTTTGTAACTTAAGAGCCTGAAGAAGGGAAAGAGGAAAAGAAGGAAAGAAGAGAAGAGATGGAATGGGGTTAGGAAAGAATAGGGAGCTCCCACATCCACTGATTATTACTATTTTTTGCTTGCCTGTAGTCATTCTGTTTCTCTGATTAGGTAAGGAAATATATCTAAAATGATGACCTAATGGATGCTACTTCTAAAAGTACTTAATATGCGAAGATATAGATATGGTCATGTTTTCTCATTCAGAAATAATATCTTTTGTGCCATGTTATGAGAACTGTGTTTCTCCATGGGAGCTATTTTTGATAGGCAACAAAAATTTATAACTTTCTGCCCAAGGTTCAGACAGCATACATTTTTCCCTCCCCTATTTTCCCCCACAAAAATATCTTGTGATGTAAGTCGATAGAAGTTGAGGTAATTTGCCTAAAATCACCCAGTTTGCTCCATGGCTGAAGGTGGTCTTGAAGCCAAGTCTCCTTTGTGCAATCCAATGCTTTCTCCGGGCACTATACTATTAAGTTCTAGTGTATGAAATGTGCACCAGTTTCACAGCTTAACTCTTTTGTTTTCCAAATAAAATTCTATCCGATCTGAATGAATGCTGAACTCAGTACAATTTTTTTATTAAAATAAATGAAACATTCCCCAAAATACAGGTTGCTAATTAATCTACAAGAATGCTTCATTAATTTCAATGCACTAAATTTTTGAATATGTTAGAGACATTAACTAATGCGTACATTTTTGTAACTTAATGTGTAAATTTTCACTCTTAATTTTAAATAGTGGTTCAGTCAGTCTGGCAGCAACATGGCAGTGTCCAATATTATTGTTTATTGTTGAAAGTAGAAGTAAGTAGAACTAAAAACTTTGTTGGATATGGGCTTCTATACATAGCAATGCATGGGGTGGGCAAGATAAGGAGTGATCAAATATATGTCTTAATATTGTGATACCAGGTCTTCCCTTTATGCACAGTGCACAATGGAACATTATGATTATAAAAGGAAAGTATTTATGTTGTGATGTTTAGAGGATTTTAATATCATTATTTGGAATGAATACCTATGTTGAAACATGTACTGAAATAACTAGCAATAGCATTTAGATTTATATACAGCTTTACAGTGCTTTATACAGCACTCTCTAAGAGATTTACAGAGTCATAATATTGTCCCCAACACTTGGCATCTGACTGTTGTAACTCTTAAAAGTAGCTGATCTTCTCCTGCTACTCTCTAAAATTAACATGCAATTAACAAAGTATTATCAAAAGGCAAAATTGGGGACACAATAAAACTATAGTGGTAAAACTATAACAAATAAAAACAAATATTTTAGGCATATGAACAAAAGACATTTTGGAAACATCATCTGAATATTTATTATTTTCTTGATTTTTTTATCATAAGCAAAAATGATTTTATTATCATTATGTCTTGATTTGGTGGACTTGTAAACTGCTATTGTTTGAAATTCAATGTAGTATTCAGGCATACTTTATTGGATTTTCAGGAATTATGATATCATACATTTTATTTAGAAATATAATGATAGGTTCAGTTAAATCATACTCACTCAGCTTATATTATAATACCTATATTTCATTATTTATTTCAGATTTCTGAGACCTATGCCTTTTTACCAAGAGAAGCAGTGACACGATTCCTAATGAGCTGCTCAGAGTGCCAGAAAAGAATGCATTTAAACCCAGATGGGGCTGATCATAAAGGTATGTTTGGTGTCAAATAATGAGATGTAAAGCATTTTATTCATAGCCCATTTATATTTTCCTGATTTAAGTGAAGAGTCATAAAATTGTACACTAGAATGGTTGAAACATTCATATCATCTCATTTCTGCATTAGCATATATTTAGCATGTCTCCAGAATTCTCTGAAAGGCTTATATGTAATATTATGTATGCTTTCATGTCGCCACAATAAGGTCAATAATTTTTTATTCTACTGTTCAACCATATTCAATTCTTGGAGATTGCCTGGACAAGTCCTTGCAGTTTTGACAGAAAGGTTTTTCAGAACTGGTTTGCCATGGCTGAGAGAAAATGACTGGCCCAAGTCACCCATATACAGGCAGGACTAGAAGTCACAGTCTCTGGTTTCTAGCCTTTAACAACTACATCAAGATAGGATAGTTTTCATTCATTTTCTTTGTACGTAAAGTAACATTTTTCTAAAATGATATATAATAACTATCCTCTATGGCAGGGCTGTCAAACTCGTGGCCCACGGCCCAGATGTGTCATGTGCTGGACCTGCCCCCACTTGGTTTAGCAAAGGGAAAAAAAGTCCTGATATGTCACATGATGCCGCTGTGATGACACAAGTTTGACACCCCTGCTCTATGGTACAATAAGATGATGTGTGAAAATTCAATGCATGATTTTTTTCAGCTAAACCCATCCCTCAGTTTTGTGATGGGGGGGAAGAATCTGATGAGTGTAAGGCATGTAGTCCTAAGATCCTGGGGGATGATACAGTCTGAATCTAACAAATGAAATGTAATGATAATATTTAAGATGGGTTAAAGTACAGATAAACTCTAGGCTAGATACAATCCAAACCTAAATAACATATTCTGAAATGAAAAACTCTGCTTTCTCTCTACTGACTCCTTGCATATATAGAAGTTTTCCATTAAGTATGAAATATAAATAAATCAGTACTCTTAAATTTCATTTGAACTGTAGAAGGAAGGTTCTTTCTCACAGAGGGACAACCTCATAGATCTCACAGAAAACATAAGAATTTTGAGGGGAGGCAAAAGAGATTTGACAAGTGAGACAATTTTTTCAGGTCAGCTAGTTACCTTGATTGTATGACTTATTTTTATGCCTTTAAGTTGCTATTGATTTTTAGTGACACAGATGTTCTCCATAATGATTTACCCCTAACTGGTCTTCAATTCTTCCAATGGTTCCTATTGCTGAACCATGTCTAAATGTCATTTGCTCCCATTCTATGTTATTCACTGGTTTATTCTCTAGCATACTTAGTAGAGATTTGGGATAAAACAATTTAAGATTAAAATGCAGAAAGGGGATAAGAAATACTAAAGCCATAAGAAAAAACATAGTTAAAACTAGTTTACCCTCATTCACTATTAAATTCATTGAAATAACTCTATGTTTCTCTTGACATAATCAATTCTTATTCCATTTAACAAAGTAGTCAGAAGCATGCTATTATCTATCCATATCTATATATCATGTGCAAGAAACCAGGTAGAGTTCAAAAGCATTGCAAGTTTATTCCAAGCAATCTATACACAAAAATCTGATCTAGTAATGGTCAAGGCACATTCACACTAGATAGGAGTTAACGGCTTCCAAGATCTCTTTCAGGGATGTAGGGATTCCAGACTGATGGTGCATTTGACCCCACCTTGAGCTCAGCCTGCTCACTCCTACACTATCTCTGGAAATCATCCTGACTTTCATTGTGTTCATACCAATTCATTCATTGCATTTTGTTTTCAGATATTTCATCTTTTATTTTTGAAGATCTCAATTCCACTGAAGCATAATTCTTGGCTCGCTATCAATTCTTTTCTTCATGTCACTCACCTTGGTGCTGAATCACAGTATTCATAACCCATTATTTTTCCACCTCATTGAAATTACTCTATGTTTCTCTTAATATAATCAATTCTTATTCCATTTAACAAAGTAGTCAGAAGCATGCTATTATAATTATAAACTAATAAAATATTAAATCCCCAAAAGAAGCATGCTGCTATAGTTATTCATTTTTGCTCATTTTTGACAAACACTCATGCCTTCCATTATGCCATATACTACATATTATTGTTCTATTTGCATTTACATACCTTAGCATTTCTGTATTTCCCCCCATATTTAATAAATATGATATTAAAATATAGGAATTAATTTAGTTACTATAATTTGTAATTGTTCGCCTCATCTTCCCTGTCAAAAACAATTGTATTGGTATTTGATAATTAATTTTCAGATCCATATTCACATTATATTATTAATATGGGAAAGCAGGGGATGAAACATCTGGTGTTTATCTCAGAAGAGGCAATTCAGTGAAAGACTCTCCCTTAAATATATTACTGAGTTTATGAACCAATTCTTGCCATTTTCATATCCTAGACCAGCATTAAAATTTTATATTGTTTTTGCTTCCTTATGTTGCCAGCCTTGAGGGTCTTGACAACAATCTTGAAAACTTGGTTGCCACTCTGTCCTTCCCAGTTCCATTTTGGGGAGAAGATCAAACAAAGTAAGAGATGAGGAGTTCTCTCCATCATGCTTGCTTTTTTCTATCATCTATTACTATCCTATTCTATCCTATCATTTTCTTGTACTAATGGGCCCATCCCTTCCTTTTTCTTTCTTTCACTATTTACAGTACCAAAAAAGCCTTCCCTGTATGAGTCTAAGTGATTTTTGCACTTTAGCCTTCCAACTTTATTTCAGGAGCTATTTGCTACTTACTTATTCAGTTGCTTGGTGATTATATCCACCTTCCATTTCCTCAATATGTCTTTCTAACACTTAGTTCACCTAAAAGCCTGCTGTGCAATTTCTAAAATGTTAATTTTTTTCATATTGAAAAGGTGTGTAACTATAATTTTAATAATGTATTTTTGAGAATTTCCCAACTTTCTTACACAATCTTGGATCTCAGAATTTTTTCCCCATGGGATCCTGCATATTACTTCTCTGGAATTGCCTTTTCTGAAACATATTATGCTCCAATTTCTCTTCCTGAAGTATCTTGAATCTAAAGATGATATGGTTACTTCTCCCCAAAAATCCCATTCCTATCTAGGAGGATTGGTGCTCCTGTTCTTGTCTTCAGTCTTCTGAAACATGAAATGGTCAGCAAGTCTCCTGAGAAATTGTGGAAGCTTGCAGTTTTGGTGAATCTGGGTTTTCCAACAAACATCCGGGTTGAAGTTTTCTTTATAACTATGAATGTCATCCCTGAAAATTCTTTAAACTAGTCCAGGAAGGCATTATCCAGAGGTTCTGCCTAGCTTGGTGGGCTACAACAGTCGTCTCCCCAAACGTCAATAATATCTTATAGTTTCCTACCTTGTGTTTTTATTCAAATCTTCTTGGACTTTGGCATTTAAATTCCTGGATCTCAGTATCTGAATGCACTTCCTTCATGTATAATGCCACTCCTCCACTTTTGATTGGTCTTTTGAACATGTTATATCTTTCAAAATTGTGTCATCAGCAGATGGGCCATAGATATGGATCCTGAGCACTCTCATAGTCTTGATCAGTTTAAGTCTTCACATAATATATTTCAGAAGGTGTAGAAAAAGTAAGATGTAGAATGTAGAATGGTGTGTGCTTTAATGTAGCATGGCACATGTACCTTTCTTTGATAATCATACAGCCGTATCATTCAATTTGGGCCTATTTTATTAAAGTGTGTGGAAGCATAACAAAAATCCTTTTACAAGGCAACAGCTAGGTACATGCAATGTGCTGCCACATTTTCTCGATGCATTGTCATTTAACTACAAATCCTGGATGTAGCTTTCTTGCTGAAGAAAAGTGATACATATGTAATTAAATTATGGGGCTTTCACTGGACCTGTTGCAAATCTCTCTATATAAAATATCTCAATATATTTTTATTGCCATGTAGAAAGTTTGTAATTATGAAGAAATGTTTATAATCCCAATGGAGTTTTATCAAGTTGCAGTTGCTGATTAATTTTTCCTAAAGTGGAAATATTCTAAACACTCAGTTTGCAATTAATTTGCTTGTAGAACCCTATAATTATAATACAATATATAATATGTTCTAATTCTTTCAGATAATGGAAAACCTCCAACACTGGTGACAAGCATGATTGATTATAATATGCCAATCACAATGGCCTATATGAAGCATATGAAGCTGCAGCTATTAAGTTCCCAACAAGATGAGGTAAACTTAGCTTGTTCATATTAATAATAATTATATTCAAATTACATTCATGTAATTTGCTGTGTGAGGTTTGGACTTGGGTTAAGAGTTTTTCTTTTTAATGCAATTTGATTTTTCCAAATGGAAAATATGGTAAACATGAAAACTTTAAAAAAACCTGTTATATAGAGTTCACAAATTTATAGATAGTAATAATTTTGCAAACTGAACAGCTTATATCATTAGCTAGTGTTCAAATAATGGGAAAATATGGGAAGCAACATGAAGGGATATTTTTTTCATTGTGTTATTGGTTGTCTTGAAAGGAATCAAGAACGTTTAAAAGCAACAAATTTTCTTGAACATTTGACTACCATGACTATCTGGAAAAATTGAATGACATGGTTAGAAATAATAATATTAAATTTGTCTTTTACCTATAAATTGCAGAGGGACACATATACATGAGCAAAGTTGATGAGATGGCACTTACTGAATTGAACTGAATTGTTTCAGTGTTTCTCAGTATTCAGAGCTTGAAGATGCATTTGTGCTGGGAAATTCTGGGAATTGAAATTCACACATTTTAAGTTGCTAAGGTTGAGAAATGCTGCTCATAAATATACATAAAAGAGGAAAGTTGACAATAAATAAATGTCCAAAACAATTTATAGAAAACCGAGACCAATCATTGACTCCTTAGGCAGTACAGATTAAGAAAAGGGAAATTCATAATAAAGCCTCCTGAATCCAATTTTCAGTTTTATCCAACCTAAGACATTTTACTTTTTCATAAACATTCACCATTTGAAAAGAAAACAATCTGAAGAAGAAATGGGAAAGCTTTCCCTTTGATCTAATTAATAATCTGCTTCTACTCTGAAAATATAAAATAAAGTCAAAATAATATGCTAATTGGTTCTCTCCCAATGTAACTCTAACCCATCTACCAGAGCACAACCATCAATAAAATGAGAAAGGGAAAAAGAACAGCATATTATTTGATCTGTTGATTGATCCTCTACACTCCTCTTAAAAGGTTGTTGTTAACTGTAATAGTATTTCTCCAAGAAGCTCTACAAATTTAGATGCATATTTTAAAAACAGAAGGGGGACAAAAGGTACCTTTTGCCAAACATAGCCAATGTGATCAAATTTGGAATATCTTGTACTCAGAAAATTATTTTTGTCAATATCCACACTAATCTTCAAAAGTAATGAAAGATTTATTTTCACAACAGTTTTCTTATTAGCACATATGATTCTGTAACACACACACACATACACACACACATTTTTGAACACATTTTTGTAACATTTGCATATTTACAATCAGCTTTCCTTCATGCCATCAGATGGCAGCACCAAGCCAATTTTGGCTAACCCCTGAAAAAGTTAACAAGATGATTTCATGTTACTGCTCAGATGGAACATAAAAAATTATATGATTACAAGTATCAAATCACTTTATACTATGCCATATTTTCTGATCATAGTTAAAATATTTTCATGATGCATCATGAAAAAAAAATTGCTGAGAGGCTTACATTTTTAGCCTATTCCCATTTTTCTGGGAGTAAGAACTATTGAATACAGTTGACTCTATTGAGCAGGGATCATCTGTCTGAGTAGACAGAATCAGAAAAGCAGTATATTTACAAACTACAGCTACAGGTCTGAAAAGTGTGCTATAATAAACTGCTCTTCTGTATGTACTCTGTATATTAATGGGGCTATACTTGTGATGTTTTACTACTGCCTGCAACTGTCTCCATGAACTACAAAATCCTTTTTTCTACAAATGTTCATTCTATAGTAATTTTTTAAAAAAGAATGATTCTAAATATCAATTGTCTATCCTACAGCTGGGCATATGTGAAAATTAGCAATTAACGCCAAGATTCTTGGACCATGACAATTATCTCAGTCAGGTTGTGATACTAGATCTTGCAAAAGTATCCAAGCTTAACACATTATGCTGCCATACTCTCCTTACCTATTATGAATGTATATGATCCTGGAAGATAGGATGATCAGTCTGAATCTGTAACATGACAACAACCAGGAATACGGTTTTAACTAAGGGGTTAGCACTAGTGGTGCGATTCAACTGGTGTAACAACCAGTTTGGTGAGTGTGCGCTTTACAATTAATCATTTACTATAGTTTAAAGCAGGGATTCCCTACTTTTTTGGGATTGTTAGCAGAACTAGATTTTTGATTATATGCAAATGCTCTTGAAAAATAGACTACTTTGTAAAGAAGTCATTACCCATTCATAAAATAACTTGTATGGTAGATAATCTATTACAAAGCACTCATTTAAAACAATCCTACCTAACGCTTATACCTCCTCCCTGTACAATATTTATTACTTTTGGTTACATTTATTCTTTCCATGAAAATAAAAGCTTTGAAAGCTAATTCTTCCTCTGAATTGGGAGGAATCCTAGGAATAAGTAGTCAATTTATTTATTCGGTTTTTTTCATTTGTTAAATGTCTTTATTTTAATTATCCATTTAGGTGTCTACTATAACCTTGTTATAGTTTTATTCAGATACTTCATAGAATAGAGGAGGTAGATTATCTCCATATTGTGGGTAAAGTTGGATAGGAGAAAATGTACACCCTACATGGAGGATTTTCCCTTGGTTAGATCTCTGTGTGAACATATAGGTGGTGAAGAAATCAGACTAAGGCCAGCAGACAGGTTTCCTTTGCCTGGTATGATGATAACTATGTTGAGGGAAAAGACTTATATCAAACTATTTTTATTCTGGAAAACGGCATTGTTTTTTCTGATGAGTACTTTCCCAGGCAGACTAGTAACTAATTTTCACACTAGCTTACAGTAAGTATGATAGAAAATGAATATCTATCATTTCATCAGGAAAGAGTTCATTTCATGGATATATTGTATACTGTGAAGAATAGATTGATAGGGAGGCCCTAGAAAATGTAAACAAATTTTATATGTAATGTAATACTTCATAATTTAAAAAATACATGATGAATTTATACTAAATGTTTATTTATAAGAATTTATTCATCATGCTTGCATATATTTTGGATGGAAAACAAAACACAGTTTATACATTAAAACTTTTCAATCACAAAAACTACTATTGAAACAACAATAATCTGTTCTGATTTATTACTTATCCGTAATTTTTTCCTCCACTTCAATTGCCCCAAAATTAAGTTTGTTCCCTACCCTTCATAAGTCCAGAGTATTTTGCTATTCCTTTATCTGATATCTCACCATAGCATCTATTACAATTTGATGGAGTTTATACCTTTAGATTTCTCTTTGCTAGGATTTATAGCAAATTACAGAATAGTCAAAATGATGATGATATGCTATAATGATGGTGATGATGATAATGGTAATGAAGAAGTTGAGTTTCTCTATGCATCTTTCAGAATGGGTCATCAGTCATGCTTAAAATAAACAAATTCCTTCAGATTAAGTTCAGGTTACTTAATTTTTCTATCAGTGTACCCAGAGATGTGTTCCATGATTCTCATCAGGCTCCTGTCCCACTTGCATTTTAATATCTTTAACTAAGCTCTTTTATTGGAAAAAAATGGGAACTTATCAATCTGAAAAACAATAGAATCCTTCTGTATTTCCTTGGATCCCTTCCATCCATCCAAAGAAAGCCCAGTCCCAGAATGTTTGCAAAATGTCCAGTGTAGCTCTCAGCTTGAAAAGATCCCTGTGCTAAATCAATGTCTCCCATGATAATGAGTTTTTCATACAGACAGTATTTCTTCAACAATATCTGCTACATTCTTAACATTCGAGATGTGCCTCAAACCCCAATGAATTTAAAACCCCTGAACTAAAGCAAGGATATAACACTATGCACCACTGTTACCTTACACCATTTCATTCTGCATTTTTAAGATATAGAAGTATTATGGTGACCTGTTCGTAGAAATTACAGCTATTTTGCGCAACCTTCTATCTCTGTTCCATTTAATCATTAATTATGAATTCATGTATGCACAGCATACGTATGTGTTAATATTAGGTTTCTAAGGGGAAATCAGCCAGCTAATAATTCTTACATAGATACTTATAATCTTAAGTGTTATGACTCTTTATATGTATTTCTTGCTAGATTTGTCATTACCTGACACAATCCAATTCTGTACAAACATGAAAATTACCTTGATATTTTTAATAATATGTGATATGGAATGTTATGTCTTCAGGATGAAAGTTCCATAGAAAGTGATGAATTTGATTTGAGTGATTCTACCAGAATGTCTGCTGTGAATTCTGACCTCAGTTCAAATCTTGAAGAAAGAATTCAAAGTCCGCAAAATCTTCAAAGTCAGCAAGATGGTAAGGTATTTTAATGTTTAATAAATGAAGATGAGTTTTATTGCTAAGTTTTTTTCTTTATTGACTTTTGTTTTTGTTTTTCCTCCATTCATTGTATCCAATTCTTGGAGACTGCCTGGATATGTCCCTGCAGGTTTTTTTAGCAGGATTTCTCAGAAGGTGAGAGAAAGTGGCTAGCTCAAGGTCACTCAGATGGCTTTGTGCCTAAGGCAGGGCTAGAACTCAGAATCTCTCAGTTTCTGGGCTGAACCCTTCACCATTACTCCAAACAGGCTCTTTATTCCTGATTATTTGCAGGCAATTGTTGATTCCTGATGAACTATTTCATAGGATTGTTTCAAAACCATTTTAAACAAAAACAATGTTTGTGTGAATGTATCATTAAAGTAGCTGTATTCTTTGGAAGATGCTTCCAAGCTATCACCAGCCATCTTTGTGTATTTGCTTTACATGTTTGCTTTGCTCCACATCTGGTCCTAACAGAAATATTATCTGTGTAAGTAGAGACATGTCCTGTAAATTGAACAGACTTTGAAGTCACTGTGAAAGTCTTTAATAGGACTTAATTGCTTTAATGCTTCAAAGATACTAATTACTTTGTGAATCATAACCTCTGCATCACTAACACTATGGTCAGATTTGCAAACAAGTATAAACTACCTACATGCATCCTGGATCAAACATTGGAACCTACCTGACTATGACATATTACATCAGCATGATCTTAAAGACATCGCCATCATTCATGCCAAGTTGGTCTGGTCAATCCTCAAACTTCACATAGCCCCTTTACATCATAAGGAACCAAGAACTATCAGAAAGCCAATCCACATCAGCAATCTACAGGTACAGATCAAGTCCAACACTTCAAAGATGTACTTACTGAAAATCTCTCCGGTAATTTATCACTTGTAGGAACCCATTTTGAAAAGTGGATGCAGTTTAAAGAAGGCATCACAAAGACTGCAAAAGTGTACTTGGACTGAAAATATGGGCTGGTTTGATGACTTCTGGTTTGAGCTTCTTCGGCAACAGACCGAAATCTGCAATTGAGCACAGTGATCTGTGCTCACTGCTGGGCACCCCGAGCTGGCTGGTTTCAGGGCTAAGCCTCCCCGTAGAGATAGTGAAGAGGGGGGGAGACTGCAAGCAGGGTCGAGGAGAGTTGGATCTCTCCTCCCCAGCTGGCCTTACTCCCTTTCCTGAAGGTGGTTGCAGTGGTGGTCAGAAATGGCGATCTCAAAGAAGAACTCAACCGGAAAAGAATGTGCAGGAGGAAGATGAGAAAGTTTTGGCTGACTGGGTCGAACTGGAAAAACAACAATACAAGGTACCTTGGAATTTGAATTATAAAGAACAACATTGTTCCCAAAGAAGACTTTGAAGCGGCTAATGAGAGAGGGAAGGGAAAGGATTTGGTGTTTTGTTTTTTTTCTTCCCTATATTGACAACTAAGAGACTTAAGCAAGAAACTGGCAAAAATCCACTTTGACATTAACAGGTATTTAAGCTGAAAATAAAATGTCAAAAGGTTAATAAAGATTTCTGGATTCTCAAAAACTTTTAAAATAAGGAAAAAAACAAAAGGGTGGGATCTGGAAAAATGGAGGAGACCACCTGGAAATGAAAGGAATTAACAGTGAAACTTTAACAAGATTCCAAAAATATACATTTTAACTGAAACTTTGTAACAAGATAAAGAACCCCAGGAAGAGAAAGTGGAAAAAAGAAGCAAGAAGAAACAGCTTTGGATTATTTGGATTACTTGGTGATTTTTGGATTTTTGGCTATTGGATTTAAAGGACTAAAATTAATTGGGAAGTTGTTTAAAATTTTTTAAAATGATATCACTCTTGGAAGAATTGAAAATGGAACTTAAAAAACCAGAAAGATGCACAAGAAAGAGGCTCTTTTGGTTTTGTATTTCAATTTTTAGAAATGGAGATCCTGAACTATGAGAAACAACAAGAAATGCCTGTAGAACAAGAAGGGCAGGACAAAGAAGAAGCCATATTCAATGACCAAGTATTTCTATGTGGGGAAAAGAAAGGAAAGGGTAGAAAGAGAGTGAAAAGTTTAAGATCTGAAAAAACAACTCAAAAAAAGAACAGTTTGAAAAGTAATTATTGTTCTGTTCGGAAATAAGGTGCGCGAGACCGGGTTCTAACAAACAGCTCTTTATTTAAACAGTAAAGTAACTGGTAACAGAACATTGGCTCAAGCCACGGCAGCCCTTCTTATAGTTGGTTGCTTGCGGCTTGTGGCTAATGACAGTTGTTTGAGTGCTCCCACAGTTCAGCGGGCCAATCGGGATGGCTCTTAAGTAACCAATCCGAGAATGGCCTTTTCAGCCAATCAGATTGAGGTATTTGGAGTCTACCAAGTTCTATACACAACACCCCTGCCCCCTTGGTTTTGTCCAACGTGTGTAATGTAGTCACGCAGGTAGGTGGGGCTTTTGTGAGTCCTGGTTGACCTGTGAAGCTCAGTTTCAGCGTGGTCCTCAAGAGGTTCGGACGGGATCACTTTTTCTCTGCGTCTTCTCCATGGAACCTCCTGGAAGGGTGAGTCAACCTTGCCGCTCCCGCCTGGGTTTCTCGGCCCGGTTGAGGTGGCTCCGCTGCTCCCTCCTGGTTCATCCGGGCTGGTCGAGCTGGCCTGGCTGTCTCCTTCCAGAAAGGCCTCGTCTCGTTCTTCTGCTCCTGGACTTCTTCTCTGGAGGTCGTCTAACTGTGAGTGCTCTTTTTGTTTTATTTGAGTTTCTTGTAGTGATTGTTGTCGTGTTATTGGAGGTTTGTCTCTCCCTTTTTTATTATTTTGTGTTTCCCCCCTCCTTGGTTGTTTTTAGTTTGTTTATTTGCGGCGCTGGTGTGGTGTTGCATTCTAGTGTTTGAAAGCGGAGCTGGTCGATGTGCTCCTTCCATGTTCTACCATCGTCCAACACAAGTCAGTAAGACCGGGGGCCTGTGATTTGGGTAATTGTAGCTGGAAGCCATAATGGGTCCCCGCTAAGGTTTTTTGCGTAGACTAAATCGCCGATTTCAAATGATCGGTATTTACTGGAGGAGTCAAGGGTTTGTCCCGGGTATAGGTGGGGTGCAGTCTATTGAGGTGGGAACACAGTTTCCTACCCATGAGGAGTTCTGCTGGGCTTTTGTTGGTTGTGCTGCTAGGGGTGATATGTTGGAGTGTTAACAATCTGTTAAGTTTATCTTGCACATCCCCTGTGTCCATTTTTTCTAGGGCCTCCTTAGTATAACGAACCATGTGTTCAGCCTGTCCATTTGAAGCCAAATGAGCTGCTGCTGTCAGGGCATGTCAGATGTACTGCTCGAACGCTAGAGCGGTAAACTGGGGCCCATTATCCGAAACTATTACATTTGGCAGTCCATGCGTGGCGAAAAGTTTGTTTAACTGTTTCATGACTGCCTCGGTGGTAGTGGATGCCATAATAATGACTTCTAACCAGTTCGAGTAGGCATCCATGATTATAAAATAGGTATTCCCTTTTGTAGGCCCAGCAAAGTCAATATGCAGTCTCAACCATGGGCCTCTGGGAGTTTCCCATTCCATGACTGGTGCCAGTGGGGGCGTAGGCCACAATTTTTGGCAGTCATTACATGTTTTCACCCATTGTTCAATGTCCTTGTCCAGCCCCGTCCACTAGACGTAGCTCCTGGCCAGGGCTTTCATTTTGACTATGTCCGGGTGCCCCTTGTGCAACATGCACAACACCTCTTCCTGTAATTTTTCTGGGGTTACCACCCTGTCCCCCCACAATATACAGCCTTTTTCAATAGACAGTTCAGTCTGTTGGGTGCGAAAAGGTTTAAAAGTCTCACTTTTGTTTTCATCCGGCCATCCTTACCTACCCAATGCAGGATTTGAGCTGTCAGCTGGTCTTTCGCGGTAGCTTTAGCAATGTCTGCTGTGGTTAGTGGCAGATTTGGCCAAGACTCGATTTGGAGAGTGGAGACGGTGGGAACTGGGTCGTCTTCTGTGTTGGGCAGTGGGGAACGGCTCAAGGCATCCACATGGGTGATGGTCTTTCATGGGCAATGGAGGAGCGTGTAGTTGTAGGCAGCGAGGAATTCAGACCACCTCATCATTCTTGGTGATAGAATATTCAGGGTTGGTTTGTTTCCTGCCGGGATCCCGAGCAGGGGTTTGTGGTCAGTGATAATTGAAAAAGTCCTACCATAAAGATATTCATGGAATCTTTTGACACTGGCCATGATTGCGAGAGCTTCTCGGTCGAGTTGGCTATAGTTTTTTTCTGATTTTGACAGCATTTTGGAGTAGAAGGCGATTGGTGCCTCTCTGCCATCTGGTAGCTGGTGGCTCAGAATGGCGCCGATTCCAAAAGGTGATGCATCACAGGTGACCGTCAAAGGCAAGGTGTTGCTATACTGGATCAAAACGGTGTTAGACGTTAATAAGTCCTTGATACTTTGGAATGCTACTTGTTCCCAGTGGCCCCATTTCCATATATATTTTTTTTGTCTAACAACCGATGTAAGGGTTCTGCTACGGTTGCTTTTTGGGGAAGGAATACATTGTAGAAATTTATGAGACCTAAGAATGCTTGTAAGTCAGTTTTGTTCTTAGGTCTAGGTTCGTCTTTGATTGCCTTTATCTTTTTTTCGGTGGGGTGTATCCCTTGCTCATCTATGAGGTAGCCTAAAAATTCGACCTGATTGGTGGCTAATTTACATTTTTCTCTCTTGACTTTAAGCCCTGTGTCTCTGAATCGTCGCAAGACTTCTTTTAGTCTACTTTCTAGTTGGTTTATGTTCTTTGCTGACACCAGTACATCATCAAAATAGGGGATGACTCCCTTGATTCCATTTAGAAGGCGCTCCATGAGGCTTTGGAAAATACCTGGGGCAATGCTAACGCCAAATTGTAGTCGGTTGCACTTGAATGCCCCCCCCTGTGTGTGACTATAGTCTGTGCCTCTGCAGTTGTGGGGTCAACTGGTAGCTGTTCATATGCTTGTGTGAGTTTGAGCTTTGCAAAAATTTCCCCCTCCCCCAGTGAGTGCAATAAGTGTTGCACTACCAGTACTGGGTATGCGCTTTGCTGGAGCGCATGATTTAGGGTTGCCTCATAATCTCCACAGATGCGCACTGACCCATCTGGTTTGACAGGAGTCGCGATGGGTGTTTCCCACCTGGCATGGTCGATTGGTTCTAACACCCCTTGTGCTATAAGTTTGTTTAGTTGTTCGTCTATTTTTGGTTTTAAGGCAAAGGGAACACGTCTGGCTTTGAACCTGATGGGAGCTATCTTTGGGTCTAGGCTAATGAGATTGGGGTCCCCGATTCCTAGGGGTGTGAACCATTCAATACCCAGCAGGCCAGGGCAATCACCGTCGATGATTGTTAGAGGCAGGATTTCAGCATGATTTTTAAATTCAACTAGGAAATGTCCAAGGCCCACTACCGGGATTCGGTTTCCCTGGTAGTCCTTTAATATCAGTTTTTGTTGTTCCAGTTCTCTCTGCTTGATGTCTGGTATCAGGCATCTAATAGTGTCCCAAGATACCATTGATAAGTATGATCTGGAGTCTACTTCCATCTCACAGGGCTTCCCTTCAATGTTCACCTTTACCCGGACCTTTTTTACGTTAGCTGCCCTGGCATTTCCAATGGTTATCATCTGGTGCATCTCTCCTCTGTCGCTCGTTCGTCGGTTTCTGCTCTCACGGTTCCACCTGCTTCTGGCTTGTCTCTCACCGTTTCTGGGGGGAGGGTGCTGTCACGTCTTTTAGGACTATTGCTCTTTTTGTTTTGGCAGACCCTTGTGATGTGCCCCTGTTTTTCACAAACTCTGGAGATGGCATCTAGGAACCTACATTCTGAACATGGGTGATTGCCTCCGCACCCAGCACACTGGAATTCCCACCTGCCTTTTCTTTTTCCCTGCCATTTTTGTCCGACTGAATCCTATGTACATCTTCATTGTCGTCATCAGTGTCGCTCGGGGAGTCAAGATCTTCATAGTGGGCGGTCACTGTGGGCTGTTTCTTGCTTCCTTCCACTCTCTTTTCTCTGGGTTGATTCGGCAGATCTGGAGTTGCGTTCATCTGGCGCATAGTGGATGCGGATTTCTTGGCTGCTTCAGCGGCGGTGGCTTCTGCGATTGCCTCGGCCACTGTAATATTTGGTCTGTTAAGCAGCTTGCTTTGGAGAGTAGCATCCTTCAATCCAAGGACCACGCGGTCCCTCATGGCCTCGTCCATGTTCTGGAACTTGCAGGCTCCTCCGATATTTCTCAGGACTGCTACAAAATCTCCGACACTCTCGTCTTCCTTTTGGTCTCTTTTGTAAAACTAATGCCTTTTGATCAGGTTGGAGACCACAGGTGCATAATGAGCTTGGAGCATCCTGTTCAACTCAGGCCATGCCATCTGCTTAACATCTCTTGGTTTAGCTAGCACCTTTGCCATTTTAAAAATGACCGGTCCACAGTGCGTGAGGAATACAGCCCTCTTCCTCTGGTCAGATATCTCCTGCAGCTCTTTGCTTTCTAGAAACATTAGGAAGCGATCAATGTATGGCTCCCAATCTTCCTCAGCTGGGTTGAATGGTGCTGCGGTGCATTGTTACCGGCCATCTCTGTTGCTTGGTTCTGGTTGCTGCGTGCTTCGGTCTCGCCTTCTACGACAATCCCACCCTCGTCGCCAGTGATCTTTTCAGAAATAAGTGCACGAGACCGGGTTCTAACAAACAGCTCTTCATTTAAACAGTAAAGTAACTGGTAACAGAACATTGGCTCAAGCCATGGCAACCCTTCTTATAGCGGCTTGCTCACGACTTGTAGTCAATGATAGTTGTTTGAGTGCTCTCGCCATTCGGCGGGCCAATCAGAATGGCTCTTAAGTAACCAATTCGAGAAAGGACTTTTCGGCCAATCAGATCGAGGTATTTGGAGTCTACCAAGTTCTATACACAATAAGTACAACATTAGGAAGAAACAGAAGAGAGGATTACAGAAGAGAGAATCAGAATTAGAGAGAGAAGGGGTCAAAAAGGGAAGGGAGAAGAAGAGGCAGAAGAGGGAAAGGAAAAGAAATTATAAAGGACAGAAACAGGCATAGTGAAACAGAGAAAACATACAAGACACAGAGATGATGGTGAAAACTTAATTGAAAGGGGGATTATGCAAGGGTACATAAGATAGTATTGTTATATTAGAAATAGAAATGAACTTAAAAAATATGGAACAAGTGTGATTAAAATGATAGATAAAATACTCATTGTAATGTAATATAATGTTTAATAAATAAATGAAATAAAGAGAATGAGAGAATGAAATTAGGAAAGGAGGGGAACATTTTAATTATTATAAATGTGTGATAAAAATTTAAGTGAAGAGGAATATGAAAGAAATACAAAAAATTATGGAAATATTATAAGTGTTCCTAGAAGTATGATATCCTATCGGAAATAAATGTTAAAGATGTCAAAGATTATAACTAACATTAATGATAGAGCTGAATTGGAATAGAATAAGTATTTTATTTATTATTGTTTTATATATATATATATTTGTTTTTTTAAGCTTTTGCGGGTACTTACATGTGTGCTGTTCAGCTTCCTTCGGGTATTATCCCACGTAATTGTAGTGCTTTCAAAGTTGTAGCAACGTTTCAGCAGAATCTCATCTGCAATCATCAGGCTTCTGTATGGATGTGGGTCTCACAGCTTTTGGTTTCAAATTCAAGGGTGGCCTATTCTGATTGTCTGGGAGTTTTGGTCTGTGTTCACTGGACTTGGAGTTTGATTGATTGGTGTTTCTGGTTTCTTCTGTCTGTTTTGAGGCTTTGATTGGCTGGCAACACTCTGTTCCTGTGTTGGAGGCTTTCAGTGCAGCTTGGCTTCGTGTGAAAGGATGGCTGCTATCCATTAGGAAGCCAGGTTTCACCTGGGTGCCTGGTGGGGGGGGGTGTTTGAGTTGGAGCCATCAGAGGGAGTCTGTTTGTGCTCAGGTGTTTGCATGGTTTGTGGTGTGGAGATCTTTCTATTTGAGAGTGCAGGCTTCCAAATGATTGACAATCTGCTGGAATCATCTCTTCTATTCATGCTTTCAGGTCTTTTTTCAATCTCTATGGCTTCTCTGATGATTCTGTGGCTGGGGTTTTCTATAGTGGCCAGGGTTTTAGTGCCATTGAAGTTGATGTTGTGACCTGTGGTTTTCATGTGTTGGACTAGTGAGGAGGTGTGTTCCAGCTTTTTTACTGCATTTTTGTGTTCCTCTAGGCGGGTACTTATTCTTCTATTGGTCTGTCCAATGTATGTGGCCGGGCATGATGTACAGGGAATTTCGTATATGCCTTGGTTTTCCAGGTTAATTTTGTCTTTGGGGTTCCTCAGGATGGCTGTTATTTTTTTGTCTGTTTTGAAGGCAGTCTTGATGTGATGCCTGTGTAGTATCTTACTGATTTTATCTGTGGTACCTCTTATGTAGGTACCACAGATAAAATCAAGTCCAATGAAACAGGTCCAGGCTCCCAGCCAATCAGAATGAACCAGCCTCAAATTTAAAACCAGGAGCTGTAAGACCCATATCCATACAGAAGCCTGATGATGGCAGATGAGATTCTGCTGAAACGT
>BLBF01000002.1:51823619-51834570 GCA_015471245.1 Laticauda colubrina
CGAGCAATGCAGTCTTGATTCCAAGCAGTAATCAGGGATCATCAAAGCCAGAGAGAGAGAGCAAGCCGTAGTCTTGCTACTTTTATATTGTTTTCTTAACCACTCCTTTAATTGCTATTTCCCAGTTAAAGCTGTATACACTCTAACATACACTAACTATGATTCATAGTTATTATTTCACCTAAACCAGTTAGGGTAAACAATGTTATCCCTAACACAGTCCTTTGTTGTCTCTCCCGTTCGAGCAATGCAGTCTTGATTCCAAGCAGTAATCAGGGATCATCAAAGCCAGAGAGAGCAAGCTGTAGTCTTGCTACTTTTAAAGTGTTTTCATAACCACTCCCTTAATTACTATCCCACAGTTAAAGCTGCAGACACTTTAACATAGACAACTATGAATCATAGTTATTATTTCACCCAAACCAGTTAGGGCAAACTATGTTATCCCCAACAGGTGGCATTGGTGGTATCAGTGGCGTGGGTGGCATCGGTGGCATCAGTGGCGTGGGTGGCATCGGTGGCATCAGTGGCGTGGGTGACATCGGTGGCATCAGTGGCATCAGGGAACCAGTGGCAATGGTGGCGTCCGATGAGTCTGTGCCTGGACTGTGAAGGGCTGCTGCCTGTGCTGCTGGACCTCCTGGTAACCGTAGCCCTGGGCAGTGAGGGCCTGTGGGAAGCCTTGGAATGGGAGGGACATCACCTGGGGTGGAGGAGCAGACCTGGACTGGGTGGGAGCAGGTTCATCTGGATCTGGAGGGTTGTGAAGCAGATCGGTGATCCTGTCCTTCACCACCTGGTACTGGCGTTCCGCCATATCCATGAAGGTCTGGTTGACATAGGTGAGGAAGGGTTTGCGATTGGAGGATGAGGAGTCGGTGTGGACCAGCTGAGAGAGGATATTTATGCTGCTCCTGATGGTGTCTCTTATCTCCAGCAGGACAGTGTGGCTCTGCCCCTCCTGTCTGGCTCTCTGCCTTTCTGTGGAGGTGGAGCTGGGGGTGGATGCGGGTAGGACTGTGGTGGAAGTGCCGTCTCCTTTCGCCCACTGCACCAGGGAGTCCTCCACGTGTTCCACCACGGTTAGAACAGCTGTCCACGGGTTCTCCATCGTGGCACACTCCACAGACACCTGCCTGGAGACAGGAGCTGACTCTCGGCCGGAAGAGGACTGGCTCTCAGCAGGCTGCCGGAGAGAGAGGGTTGTGAGATGGGCTGCTCCTGTGTGGTGGATCTCACCCTCCAGGAAGCTGCACTTGGCCATGACGTAGGTCTCTCTGTCCGTCAGCTTGACTGCGGCCTGGCCAGATTTCTTGAGGTGTAGCTTCCCATACCAGGTGTGCATGTGCTTCCACCAGCCAAGGAGCACCTCCGAAGCGTAGCCCAGGATCTCTGCCTTCTCTCTCCAAGCAACCTGCTTCTTTTTGGTGTCTCGATAGAGCCTGTGTCCCTTCCGCCATAGATCCTCGTTCTCCCTCAGCCATTCTAGCACCTCATCCTCATGTTCCTCCTTGATGTTGTATTGCCTCCTCTCCTGTTCTCGCGTATGCCTCTTCCTCCCTTTGGCAGGACCACATGGACCCTCATCAGAGGGGCTTCCAGGTTGTAGGGGCTGCTCCTCCACACCACCAGCAGCACCAGCACCAGCAGGATCATCATCATCATCAGCAGCAGCAGCAGCACCAGCAGGACCAGGATCAGCAGCAGCAGAGTAAGCAACAGCAGCGCCAGCAGCACCAGGAGCACGAGCAGGACCAGGAGCACGAGCAGGACCAGCAGGACGAGCAGGATCAGCAGGACAAGCAAGACCAGGAGCATGAGCAGGACCAGCAGGACAAGGAGCAGCTACAGCAGAGTAAGCACCAGCAGAAGCACCACCGCCAGAAGCAGCATCATCAGCTACTCCAGGTGCAGCATCAGCAGAAGCACCACTGCCAGAAGCAGCATCAGCAGAGTAAGCACCAGCAGAAGCACCACCACCAGAAGCAGCATCAGCAGAGTAAGCACGAGCAGACACACCACCGCCATAAGTAGCAACATTAGCTCCTCCAGAAGCAGAAGCAGCAGAAGCCCCTGCCCCAGAAGAGTGAGCCCATGCTGCAGAAGCCCCAGCAGGAGCAGAGTGAGGGCCAGGGGGTGGGAGGGTGGCCCTGTCCCTCTTGACAGGGCTGCCAGCAGATGGCTGAGGCTTCCTCTTCTTCCCCATGGTTGTGGGGTTGCTGGCTGGCAGCAAGGTTGGCAGGTAGGCAGGCAGGCTGGCAGGAAGGATGGCAGGAAGGCAGGCAGCAAGGATGGCAGGCAGGCAGACAACAAGGCTGGCAGGGAGGCTGGCAGGGAGGCTGGCAGGCAGGCTGGCAGCAAGGCTGGCAGGCAGGCTGGCAACAAGGCTGGCAGGCAGGCAGACAGCAAGGCTGGCAGGGAGACAGGCAGGCAGGCAGCAAGGCTGGCAGGTAGCAAGGCTGGCAGGCATGCAGGCAGGCAAGGCAGGCAGGCTGGCAAGGCTGGCAGGCAGTCGATGTGTCTGGAAGCAGGTCTTTCTTCTGAATGGTGACCTGCTTGGGAGCTGCCTCCCTTTATATCCGTGGGGCTGATGCAATGCATCCTCCCCACATGCGCAGTGAATGCTAGGCATCCACTAGGCTTCCGCTAGGCATCCGCTAGGCTTCTGCTGTGCATCCGCTTCATCCACTAGGCATCCGCTGTGCATCCTCTTCATCTTCTCGGTGTCCGCTCTGTATCCGTTCCGCATCCGCTTTGCTGTGGCCCCCCGGAAGCCTTGCGGATGTGCCATCCGCTCCCATCCGCTTCCATTCTCTAGGCTTCCGTGGAGCATCCGCTTTCCATCCGCCCTGCGTCCTCCCCCCGTCCATTCCTTTCCGTGTTATCTGCTCTGGTTATGCAAATTTTTGCCCCTTTTGAGAGCAGGTAACAATGAATGGAACATTTTTCTCGTCCGCTGTGTCCTTTTTACAAATGTTTTGCATCCGTCAGCCAGTTTGACAGGGCCTTTACCAAGCACTGCCTATCCAATACATACTTCACCTACAACGGACAAAAATACAAACAAATAGAAGGAGCACCCATGGGATCACCCCTCTCACCTGTCATCACAAACCTCTACAGGGAACACTTTGAAACACAAGCTCTAGAAAAATATGATCACAAACACAAACTCTGGCTCAGATATGTAGATGACACTTTCATAATCTGGCCACATGGGAAAGAAAAACTGAACAACTTCCTCACACATCTCAACAGCCTACACCCCAAAATACAATTCACCATGGAAACAGAAGCCAACAATCAACTTCCCTTCCTAGATGTCTTAGTATACAAAAAATCCAATGGATCCCTAGGACACACCATCTACCAGAAGAAAACACATACAAACCGCTATCTACATGCACTCTCACACCACCACCCAGCACAGATCAATTCCGTAGCCAAGACACTCATCTCCAGAACAAAATGCTTAGCTGATGAACAACACTTAAAAACCGAACTACACACTCTCACGAATGTACTTACAGCCAATGGATTCCCAAAAAAGAAGATTACCCACCTAATCCAAAAAGAAACCCCAACCAAAAGCCAAGACAGAGAACAAGAGAATGGCAAAGCCCTCTTCCCATATATAAAAGGCAGTACAGACAAAATCAGCCTATTGCTGTGCCTGGATGTTTTTTTCTACATCCTGATTGGTTGGGAGTCTTGGTCTGTGTTTATTGGACTTGGAGATTGTTTGATTGGTGTTTCTGGTTTCTTCTGTCTGTTTTGTGGCTTTGATTGGCTGGCAACACTCTGTTCCTGTGTTGGAGGCTTTCAGTGCAGCTTGGCTTCGCGTGAAAGGACAGCTATTATCTATTAGGAAGCTAGGTTTCATCTGGGTGCCTGGTGGGGGTGTGTTTGAGCTGGAGATATCAGAGGGAGTCTGTTTGTGCCCAGGTGTTTGTCTTGCTTTTGGTGTGGAGATATTTCTATTTGAGAGTGCAGGCTTCCAAATGATTGACAGTCTGGTGGAATCATCTCTTCTATTCATGCTGTCAGGTCTTTTTTCAATCTCTATGGCTTCTGTGATGATTCTGTGGCTGGGTTTTTCTATAGTGGCTAGGGTTTTGGTGCCATTGAAGTTGATGCTGTGACCTGTGGCTTTCATGCGTTGGACTAGTGAGGAGGTGTGTTCCAGCTTTTTTACTGCATTTTTGTGTTCATCTAGGCATGTACTTATTCTTCTATTGGTCTGTCCATTGTATGTGGCCGGGCATGATGCACAGGGAACTTCGTATATGCCTTCGTTTTCTAGGTCAATTTTGTCTTTGGGGTTTCTAAGGATGGCTGCTATTTTTTTGTCTGTTTTGAAGGCAGTCTTGATGTGATGCCTGTGTAATATCTTACTGATTATGTCTGTAGTACCTCTTATGTAGGGCAGGACAGCTGTTCTATAGGTCTGTTGATCTTCTAGGTCTCTGTTATGTCTTGGTGTGTTTTTGTGGATTAAGCTGGTGATTTTATTTTTGTGGAAGCGGTTGGCTGTCAGTACTTTAATCAGGGTGCATAGTTGAGTCTTTATATGTGTGTTGTCTGCCAGGTGTTTGGTTCTGGTAATTAGTGTTTTGGCCACAGAATTTATCTGTGCTGGGTCGTGGTGGGATTGGGCGTTGAGGTAGCGGTTGGTGTGTGTTTTCTTCTGGTATACGGTGTGTCCTAGTGTGCCATCTGTTCTTTTGTAGATTAGTACATCTAGGAATGGTAGTTGTTTGTTTATTTCCGTTTCCATGGTGAACTTGATTTTGGGGTGTGTGCTGTTTAGGTGTGTTAGGAAATTGTTTAGGTTTTCTTTTCCATGGGGCCAAATCACAAATGTGTCAGCGATGTATCTTAGCCATAGTTTGGGTTTGTGGGTGGTATTAGCCAGGGCTCTGGATTCGAATTCTTCCATGAACAGGTTTGCAATGACGGGTGACAGTGGTGATCCCATAGGGGCTCCTTCAATTTGCTTGTATCTTTGTCCTTTGTATATGAAATATGTGTTGGTTAAGCAGTGTTCTGTTAGTTCCATGAGGTGTTTAGCTGGTTGCTATTTATTTTTGATGATTTTAAGAGTTTCTTTTATTGGGACTTGAGTGAATAGTGAAACCACGTCGAAACTTACAAGCAAATCTTTTTGTTCCATGTGTAGATCTTTGATCATTTCAAAGAAGTGGTATTTGTTTTGTACATATGAAACTGCGGTTTCAGCATGGGGCTGTAGTTGTTTTGCTCAGTGTTCAGCTAGGTTTTGTAGTGGTGCTCCTTTGGAGCTTACTATGGGTCTGAGAGGTATGCCTTCTTTGTGCATTTTTGGGAGGCCGTATAGTTTGGGGCATCTGGAAAATTTTTCTTTTGTGATGATCGTCTGTTCTTTGCTTATGTGGAGATATATATATATATATATATAACAAATCTATGGAACAGCTGTCCTCCCCTACATAAGAGGTACTACAGATAAAATCAGTATGATACTACACAGGCATCACATCAAGACTGCCTTCGAAACAGACAAAAAAATAGCAGCCATCCTGAGGAACCCCAAAGACAAAATTGACCTGGAAAACCAAGGCATATACGAAATTCCCTGTACATCATGCCCGGCCACATACATTGGACAGACCAATAGAAGAATAAGTACCCGCCTAGATGAACACAAAAATGCAGTAAAAAAGCTGGAACACACCTCCTCACTAGTCCAACACATGAAAACCACAGGTTACAACATCAACTTCAATGGCACTAAAACCCTAGCCACTATAGAAAACCCCAACCACAGAATCATCAGAGAAGCTATAGAGATTGAAAAAAGACCTGACAGCATGAATAGAAGAGATGATTCCACCAGACTATCAATCATTTGGAAGCCTGCACTCGCAAATAGAAAGATCTCCATGCCACAAGCCAGGCAAACACCTGGGCAAAAACAGACTCCCTCTGATAGCTCCAACCCAAAGACCCCCCCACCAGGCACCCAGGTTAAACCCAGCTTGCTAATGAATAGCAACTTGCTAATGAAGAGCAGCCATCCCTTCACATGGAGTCAAGCTGCACTGAAAGCCTCCAACACAAGAACAGAGTGTTGCCAGCCAATCAAAGCCACAAAACAGACAGAAGAAACCAGAAACACCAATCAATCAAACTCCAAGTCCAATGAACACAGATCCAGGCTCCCAGCCAATCAGAATGGACCAGCCTCAAATTTGAAACCAGGAACTAACTCTATACAGAAGCCTGAGGATGGCAGATGAGATTCTGCTGAAACATTGCTACAACTTTAACAGAACTACAATGACGTGGGATAATACCCGAAGGAAGCTAAACAGCACACATGTAAGTACCCGTGAAAGCCTAAGAAAATATATATATGTGTATGTATATATATATATGTATATGTATATATATATATATATATATATATATATATATGTATGTATGTATGTATGTATGTATGTATATGTATATGTATATGTATATGTATATGTATATGTATATGTATATGTATATGTATATGTATATGTATATGTATGTATGTGTATATATATATATATATATATATATATATATATATATATATATATATAAAATTTTCATGGGTACTTACATGTGTGCTGTTCAGCTTCCTTCGGGTATTATCCCATGTCATTGTAGTGCTTTTAATGTTGTAACAACGTTTCAGCAGAATCTCATCTGCCATCATCAGGCTTCTGTATGGATTTTGTATGTGGGTCAGCGGTTGGTGTGTGTTTTCTTCTGGTATACGGTGTGTCCTAGTGTGCCATCTGTTCTTTTGTAGATTAGTACATCTAGGAATGGTAGTTGTTTATTTATTTCCGTTTCCATGGTGAACTTGATTTTGGGGTGTGTGCTGTTTAGGTGTGTTAGGGACAACTACCATTCCTAGATGTAAGAGGAGAAACTGACCTACCAGAAATTGAACCACATCCCCTGGAGGAGGAAGTAGAGGGACACTTAACCCGTTGCCTAACTGCAAAGCACCAATAGTTGATGGAATTCCGACAGAGTTGTTGAAATCACTGACAACAAAAATACTGACAGCACTTGGCCAAAGTATATGAAAGTCTGGTCAGTGGCCAAAAAAATAGAAAAGGTCAGTGTTCATCTCAATACCAAAGCAAGATGATATGAACCATAGCCTTGATAACACATGTGAATAAAATTCTCTTGAAGATAATATCATGAATAGAAAACTGCCTGATATACAAGCATGAATTCAGAAAGGACGAGGAACATATGATCACATTGCCAATCTACATGGAGAATGGAAAAAGGAAAGGAATATCAAAAAGATCCTACATGTGCTTCATTGACTACACAAAAGCTTTCAATTGTATTGACCATGAAAAGCTCTGGAACTGCCTTAAAGAACTGGAAATAACACCACACTATATCCAACTAATTCAGTCATTGTAATATGACCAGGCAGCCAATTTAAAATGGAATATGGAGACACAAAATGGTTCAAAATTGAAAAGGCCCCAGCAAAGTTGCATCCTGTCATCTACACTATTTACATGTACACTATTATGATAAAAGCATATTTGGAGGAATCTACCATTGAGGTTAAATTGGTGGTCGAAATATCAACAACCTCTGATATGCAGATAATACAACATTGCTTGCAGAAAGTAAGGGGGATCTGGAGTGGCTGGTCCTGAGAGTCAAAGATGTAAGTGAAAAATGTTGATGCACTTTAACCTGCGGAAAACATGTATAATGACAACTGCAGAGAACAAACAGGTCAGAGTGCAGATCAACAAGGAGACTGTTGAAACAGTGAAGGAATTCATTTTCCCAGACTCTAAAATTGACTAAAGTCGTGACTGCAGCCTTAAGATCAGAAGGTGTATAGCACTTGGAAAAATTGCAATGTCTGCCGTAAGATCTGGAATAGTAAAGATATCAGCCTCAAAACCAAATGCAGATTAGTTAACACAATTTTTTTTCCCATTTGCTACTTATGGATGTGAAATTTGGACTCTGAAACAAGCAGAAAAGAGAATATTTATAGAGATTCTCAGTCATTCAGGTGATGGTGGTCCCAAAGGAACAAAGCAAATCAGAACTAAAGAAGTTTCTTGGATCAGAAGTGAAACATCTTCAAGAAAAAACAAAGTCCAGTTGCCTTTTGAAAAAGCACTTTTGGAGCAGATAGGAGAAGGATGGATGTCTTTGAACTGTGGAGTTGGTGGTGTTTATTATGCATCCCATTGATTGCAAAAATAACAAAGAAATCCTGGACTAAACCTCACCAAAAATATCACTTGGAGCCAAGATCTCCAAATAGAAGCTCTTATATAGTTTGGTCACTGGCTCACTTGAAAAGTCAATCATGCTGGGAATGATCAATGGAAAAGGAGAAGGGCTGCCTTAATACCCACTGGTTGGACACTATAAAGGATGACACTGGGATGACCATGGCAGATCTGAAGAAGATGGTGAGAGATAGAGAGGTATGGAGTGTGCTGATCTATATAGTGGCCAAGGGTTGTATGCAACTGAATGGTACATGATGATGAGTCTTCTATCCTAGTGACTGGAATTCCTCTTTTCCTGTACTTATTGCTTATAGAATGGAGTATAGCACATGTGCTTCTTACAAGTACAGATAAGTGCATTGTTTGCATGTCTGCTACGTGAAAATAAAATTTCTATTATTTTGTTTTTAAATTGAAATTTGCTAGATCCTCTCTTTGAACATTTTGAACATAGTTCATACATCTAAAGATAATTAATATTTTATTGGGGAGGTTGACAACAGAATTTATATTCTTGCAAATTTTTTTTTATTCCCAGTTTTTTTCTTGGAATGCAATAATTCTTGTGCTTCATTTGATTGACATTCTGCATGATTATTATGGAACATCACTAACCTTTTAAATATCTTTAGAAGACAGTGATATGACACTTGAATTTAAAGAACGGGAGAAGGTCAGAAGCAGCTAGATTTCAAAAGAAGTTTCTTTTCTTTTAATTTCAGATAAAATGATGTCCTGCATTCTGCACCTTTTAAAAAAGGAAAAAAATGAATGCCAATGAAGAAAACTGTTAGATGACTCTTATAACACATTTTATATAATTGTCAGTTTAAACTAAAGGATAATGCTTGTTGCTTATAAGGAATTAATCATATCCTAATTAAAAAGTATTACAGTTGTCATAAATGAATAACTCAGCTTGGTAGCAAATTGCAACATAACTGCTTGGTCAAGCACAAAAAACCATTACAATACAGCTTTTTATTCATTGATTAAGTCTAGCTTTCCTGTTGTAACAGGGAAAAATTCTTGAATTCTACACAAGAGTTCAATTTAGATCAGGCACATGTCATATATTGTGATATAGTAAAAACAAGTAAATATACATACTTAAATACTGAGTATTGGAAAAACAATATTTCAAGCTTGAGGTTGTTAACCGTTAAAATAGAAACCTATGCTTTCTGTGTCTCCCCAAACTTCATGAATATCTTTAGCCTAGACATAAACTGGCAGACTAATATGCAGAAACACTTTACATCTCTTGTATAAGTGCGAAGACAAAAAGACATTCTCAAATTTTAATACACCAATACCAATATTAACAGAAACTATGTATTAGTCTCTAAATTAAAAAGTAAAGCAAATAATGAAGCTATTTATGCTGTATCTGCATGTGTGAAATCAGGCTTGAATTGAAAATTGATTGACCTATTTTTTTCCCATGGCAAAGTAAAAAGTTTTCTTCAAATTGGAGGTGATGCTATTGTATTGAAGATTAATACTTTTGAAACCTGTTTTAAGGAAAGCTGGCACATAACATTCTTCATTTATTGACATCACCTTCAGTTGCTTCAAAGAAAGTACTATTCATTGAATTTTCTCATATGCAATATATTTTTCACAAATAAATATCAATTTTAGAATAAGAAATTAAGTTATATTTACTATTAATACAATTATAACAACAGTGCCAGGCACTTCAGTGAATTCTTTGTGAGGTTCCTACTGTCAACAGAAAGATGGCTGAGCTAATCAAACATTATTCTGCACAGTGTTTTGAATTATTTGTGTCACAAAATGTGAAGAATTGCTTGTAAAAATATATGAATTGCCTTTTGAGCTAGGCTCATCAGCTGTCCTACAAATAGATCAAATCTGTATTGGTTTTACATATACTCATTCATGAATTTTATCTAATTCCTGCATGATTCTTTACGAACCTTGCCATACATTTATTGTCATATAAAACCTAATTTGTTTGCTTTATGTCCAGTTTTCCTAATATAAATATTCCTTCACATAGCTTTCTTTAATACATTTTATATTCATTTCCCCCTGATATTTGGAAAAAAAATGCTTATTAGTCTTTCTAGTGCGGGCCAAAAAGTCAGGATTCCTAATCAGTTGCCATGGTAGGAAAATCCTTGCCCTAGGCTCAGGCAGAGAAATTTCATGTTAATAATAGGAAGGGAACATCAGATAATAGCAACAGCAGTAGCATTTAGAGTTCTATATTGCTTCATGGTGCTTTCTAGCCTTCTCAAAGTGGTTTACAGAGTCAGTATGTTGCACCTAACAATCCTCATTTTACTGACCTCAGAAGGATGGAAGGCTGAGTCAACCTTAAACTGGTGACGATTGAACTCCTGGCAGTGTTTAAATTCTGCTTATTTCTTACTGAGAAATCAGGCTAACCGATATTCTTGCGTGTCCAAAGCAAAATTCCTTAGAGGGGAAAAATAGGATATATATATATATATATATATATATATATATATATATATATATATATATATATATATATATATATATTTGTTTTCTTATATATATGTGTGTGTGTGTGTGTGTGTGTTTAAGCTTTCGCGGGTACTTACATGTGTGCTGTTTAGCTTCCTTCGGGTATTATCCCACATCATTGTAGT
>BLBF01000002.1:51834670-51856299 GCA_015471245.1 Laticauda colubrina
ATATATATATATATATATATATATATATATATATATATATTTGTTTTCTTATATATATGTGTGTGTGTGTGTGTGTGTGTTTAAGCTTTCGCGGGTACTTACATGTGTGCTGTTTAGCTTCCTTCGGGTATTATCCCACATCATTGTAGTGCTGTTAAAGTTGTAGACCTATGGAACAGCTGTCTTGCCCTACATAAGAGGTACTACAGATAAAATCAGTAAGATACTACACAGGCATCACATCAAGACTGCCTTCGAAACAGACAAAAAAATAGCAGCCATCCTGAGAAACCCTAAAGATAAAATTGACCTGGAAAACCAAGGCATATACGAAATTCCCTGTACATCATGCCCGGCCACATACATTGGACAGACCGATAGAAGAATAAGTACCCACCTAGATGAACACAAAAATGCAGTAAAAAAGCTGGAACACACCTCCTCACTAGTCCAACACATGAAAACCATAGGTCACAACATCAACTTCAATGGCACTAAAACCCTAGCCACTATAGAAAACCCCAACCACAGAATCATCAGAGAAGCCATAGAGATTGAAAAAAGACCTGAAAGCATGAATAGAAGAGATGATTCCAGCAGACTGTCAATCATTTGGAAACCTGCACTCTCAAATAGAAAGATCTCCACACCACAAAACAGACAAACACCTGAGCACAGACAGACTCCCTCTGATGCCTCCAACTCAAACACCCCCCCACCAGGCACGCAGGTGAAACCTAGCTTGCTGATGAATAACAGCCGTCCTTTCACACGAAGCCAAGCTGCACTGAAAGCCTCCAACACAAGAACACTAGAACAGAGTGTTGCCAGCCAATCAAAGCCACAAAACAGACAGAAGAAACCAGAAACACCAATCAATCAAACTCCAAGTCCAATGAACACAGACCCAGGCTCCTAGCCAATCAAAATGGACCAGCCTCGAATTTCAAACCAAAAGCTGTGAGACACACATCCATACAGAAGCCTGATGATGTGGGATAATACCCGAAGGAAGCTAAACAGCACACACACACACACACACACACACACACATATATATATATATATCCTATTTTTCCCCTCTAAGGAATTTTGCTTTGGACACGCAAGAATATCGGTTAGCCTGATTTCTCAGTAAGAAATAAGCAGAATTTATATATATACTATAAATAAAATAAACATGGAACAGTTCTTACATATCTGCCAATTGTCAGTTCTTTGAATGGCTACCAGTAACTATATCTGTTTAGAAATAAATTATGCAAGGAAAAAGTTAAAAAACATACTTTTTAAAACTGCACATTCTTTTATTTATTTTCAGATTCTTCTACTCTCCTAAAAATATTGCAATTGTTAATTTTTTTACTTTATTATGTGATGTATTTTCAGAAAATTAAAACATTAATGTGAATGATGTAATTAGGAGATGCAGTGCAGACTTCTGAGTGGTCCAGTATAAGCAATTGAATATGGCTTCTAATAACAATAGTTGTTTCAAAATTGTTTTGTCATGTTTGACTTCTTAGCAACAAAATACTGCCAGCTGATTATAATCAAGTTCTTAATTTTATTACATGATTACTTAGGTCCCACAAATGAAATTTTCTTCTTTGTCACTCAGGAAACAGAAATGCTTCATGTTCTAATCACTTTTCTACTTTGTATAGTATACACTATAGTCAATACATTGGCAAAAGTATAAAAATATCATAAGAAAATCTTTTCTGTTTATGTCTCGTGAATTTTATTTATTGGAAAAATGATTTTTTTACTGGAGAAATATTTGTGTTTGACTTGATCCTTCAGTTGGGCTTATTTTGCTGTGTAATAAATAAAAGCATATATTAATCTAATGCCAGCTGAGTCAGAAAGTCAACATTTCCTTCTTTTATGCATCTTGCTTGGTTCTAGTAACCAGGTATTCTCTAAATTCCTTAATCTCTTAACACATGGATAAATTCAACCACAATTTGAACTAGAAAGCTGTTGTTAGGGTTAGACAAGCTGCTGTTGAATATGATGTATGCAAGTCCCTGAATATGAAATTGTTCCAAATTCTCTTATTACTTAGATTTCTCGCAATTTAATTTTGAAAGAATGACTTTACATTACTTTGTTTATGTAACTTTTAATCTGATTCTTTTAAATTTGATGGATGCAGATTTGAATGGTAGGGAGGGGAAAAAGAAACAAAGAAAATTAAGAAAATAAATTTGTATAACTAAGGGCCAAATAGCTTGTCATTGTCAGTGAACTTTAATAAAATAGGAGAGCAACTCTATTTTATTTACTCTATTTTGTTTGTATGTACATTGAGAGGTTATGCACTGAAGATAAATTCCTTGTGTATAAATCATACTTGGTCAATAAATAAATATTCTATTCTATCTTGGTTCTATATTTTTCAACCTAACATTGAAAATTGTAGAACCATGATAGATGTTAAAAGGGAAAATATCAACCCATTCCATCCATGTTTCTACCTACACTTTGTAAAAGATTATTTTTGGATTGTTTAGTTGGAAAAAAACTTGTGCTACTGTAGTATTGATTTACTAGTTTATAGAAAAACAATTAGATAGATGAATATTAACTCATTTGGTGACCTTTGGATATGTCTAGATTACAATTCCTCCTGATTTAAGACAGCCTTCATCATAAACTATGGGTATTATTCAGCAATTACATGACATCTTTATAATGGAGCTATTAAATGGTTCAATGATGTATTGTTGAAGATTAAGAGACTCTATTCCAGACTAGGAATGATAATAAAGCCTAATCTATTATAGATACAATCCTATAATAGCATGATTAAATAAGATAAATCATTTCCTTTTTTATGCTGCTATATTTTATTCATACCACACAGACTTGAAAGGTAAAGTGCTGACAGATGTGACATGGTTCATTGATTTGTGCAATCCACAATCATATTTCAAAATTATATAAATTGATAATGAGAAAAGAAATTGGAATTATACAGTTCTTGTTTCTGTAAGTCATTTTAAATTCAGCAAAAATATTAAAAAACATATATGCATATTAGGAACCAATTTAATTTAATTACATATGCTAACATAGTGTGTCCAGACTCACAAAACAGATTAAAGACATAGCAAGAATTAGGCAAACATATTTTAGTTTGTTTCATATACAGTACCAGTGTTTGTATAAATTAAGAAATGAGATGATCATGCTAAGTATAATTGCACAAAGCAGACTCTATTCCATAAGCCAGCCCTGGCCTGAACTGTTGCTTGATGCATACATTGAAACAGCATACCTAATCTTCCCAGTCAGTGTTTAAAATTGTCAATTTTTGACAGGTGACTTTCACTTTATCCCAAATTGCTTGATTTAATACTCTCTATCTCAATAAATGATCAGTGTTTCCAAAAGATAAAATAAAGAAATATGTTTGAACTATGTAGATATGTAAATGCTTAGGTAGTTCAAAATAATGAATAAAAAAATACAATAGCATTAAAGCTTGTGTTTGCACAGCACTCTCTCCATTTATTGTCAATGGTACATAAAAATGAAGTTATCGGGGAGTTGTTACATGACCTAGTCTCTCCCTCCCCCTGTCTCTCTGTGTGTATGTTTCAGATTCTAAGATTTTATTATTGGGTCCTCAGATTTATCTAATGTAATTTTCGAGATAGTCAGGAATGAACTATATTCCAGTGTAAACCACATTCCTTTTTATTCAATCATTTGGTTTAACATATGTTCATTTCTTAAACTTTCTAATCAAAACAACTTGGTATTTTGTAAAAAATATTCCTAAAATTGGAATGCACAACTACTAAGGAGTTGAAGAAAATGTTTCCTTTTTTACAGCTGTATTTTTTCTGATAATGTAGCATTACAATTTGGAGGAAATTATTCTGTTAATGATGTTGACTTTACTAGAACTATACTAAAAAAAAAAATTCTTCGGTGTATTATATACTGTATTTCTTTTCTCCTTCTACCGCAGAACTTACATTTCAAATACAAAATTACAGAGGACAGAATCATTTATATTAATAGCCACTAGAGGTCTGCTGGTATTATAAAAAAGTAAAGATTACCCTGCCAGTCTTGCATACTTAGTCAATAACTATTGATTTCTACAACTATTAAGAATCTTCTAATTCATTAAAAAGAAACTCTTAAATGTGGTTTGATTGCCTTTTTGTGCCTAATATTTTGTGTACAACAACTCCAAATATCTTTATTCAGGAACCTATGAATTCCAGGAATTTCTGTTTACTCAGACATAGGCTTCTCTATTTACCCTCATAGCTTTTCACAGCAGCACAGAGCAGAGATAATTTTTAGACACACAGAAAGTATCAGTAACAAAAAAAAAAAATTAAAAATTCACACCATCCAAGTGTAATTTGTAACCCTTTTGGGTAAATACAGATATTAGTGACATTATTCTAAATTGCTATAAATTACTTGATATATAGAATGGATTATTTCAAAATATCAATATAACATTATGTTTAGCAGCTTTGAATATAATCATACAAATAAAGTATGACAAAATCTGATAAATAAGTTAATAATGCTCCATGTAATTTTTTTTGTCAATGAAAAATATGTGGAATAATCTGGAGATTTAACTTATTTGTTTTGCCAGCTTTCTATTTTGCTATACTGAGTTAGATCAAAATTGACTGACCTCATGATCTACAGAGTTAACTGATAAATCAACATGGATATGTTCAATGATGTCACTGTTACACAACAGCTCTTGTTGTTATAGTAATTACTGTGCTCATAATGTTCACTTTGTATTGTCAGTAAGCCAAAAACGGATCTCTACTCTGAGTGCAATAAAGCTTGGATAACTCATCATGAAAATGTATAACTAGCCTTTACAATTTTTTTTTATGAATTGTTAGTTTCTACCTTCTGTTTTCAGTGCCAATAGTTTTTTCTGCCTCAGTAGCAACTAGTAAAGTATGAAATAGGTTTACATATTTTATTCTACAGACAACTATGTAGCACTGTTTTAGGCTTTTACAGTTGTACAGTTGAAAGATGCAAAATGGAACAGAAGTGGTTTTTCTTCTAGTCTCTACCCAAGCTATGATCTTGAGTTCAAGGAAGTTCATCATATGTGTAGTTAAGGAAAAACAAAACAAAACAAAAATACAGAAGGTTGTGATATACTGAAAAGGTCATGCAGAATAAATAAAAATGTATGAACAGATTTGAGATCGGCTTACGACCTGACGGAATAGAGTTCTCTAGTAACCAGTAAAATGTAACTATTGGAAAGGTGAAAGAAAGAGGTTAATCCCAGTCTTTTTTTCTGTGAGGAGTCTTTGGTGCTCTCTTGCTTGTTTTCTTGCAGATATTTCATTTCCCAAACTAGGTAACAACATCAGTGTTTTTTGTTTTTGTAAATTTACCCTTGTCAAATGTGATGGAGAAACAGGATAGACTAATGTGCAGTAATTCAGAAATAACAGAAGCTTTATGACACAGCCAGGCCAGTCACTCTAATGTGTCCTGGGAAATTAAATTCTTAGTATCTCTCATTCCATAGTAAGTAGCAAGCATCTGCGTTTATATTTTTCAGAAATTGCTGCATCCTATAGCAGTAGCAATTGATAGGAATGCAGGAAACAAATGCAAAAAGTTTGGTATAAATTAGGATTCTACTGCTGAGTCACTTTTCCAAACACACCATCATTTATTGCTAACAAGGACAACGAAATTGATGTTGCTAAAAAGAAAATGTAAGAAACATTTATACATATTGAACTGTTGAAAGTTTTTTCTGAAGAAGTAAATTTTGGGATACAGTTTGATTTATGATTGTTTTTCCACACAACTGATTTTCCAGGTCCTTAGAGACTTCTCCCAAGAAAATTGAAATTAAGTACATTTCTACATTTATGCTTATGATTATGGAGCAACCCAGGTATTGTTCTGTCAAAATAACAAGAGTTAAGCAATGCCTAGATATTATTGTAAAGACTGTTTAAACTCCTAGTGCAGTAATGATCCTCCATCTCTCTTGGTGGTTATACTCACCATTGAATTTATCAATTTTACTTTTCCAGACAATACATTTGCATAATTTGCCAAAAGCATTGCTCCAAATTATTAATAATGAATCATATTTTTTTTATTTTTTTCATTAGTGATAGTGAGTTTATAGTTGTTTAATTGTAAAAATTGTAGGCTTTCACGAACAACTGTTGAAAAAATAGCTAATCATTCCATAGGGTTTTAGAAGTGTGTTGTTTTATATATATAGAAAATAAAGGGCATATTTAAAAATATATATATTAAAAATAACATAAAAAGGTAACATCATCGTATTAGTAAGGAGTGCTGTTTATATTCTAGTGGCTTGCCCGTTAGTGTTCGTGAGGGTGGTCTTAGAAATTCTTTGATTGGGCTGTTTGGCAGTTTCTTGATTGGGGTATTGTTACTGATGATATTAACTTTGGTCTGATATTAACTTTGAAGTTAATCTTATGCTGATTAAGCATAGATAATTAATTCATCATAGATTAACTCCAAGGTTAACATCAGACCAACAATCAAGGAAACAATATCCCAATCAAGAAATTGCTAAAGAGCCAAGAGTAAACAGCTTAACCAAAAAATCTCAAAGACCACCCCCACCAACACCTACAGGGCAAACCACAACAGGGCAAACCACCCATAATATAAACTGACAGCAAACTACACTCCTTACTAGTACTGATGATGTTACCTAGTTGGGTTTTGAGACATCTGCAAGAATATAAGAAAGCTCAGAGAGCACCAAGGACCCCTCATTTCAATCTCAAGCTACAAATATTCTCCTTTATCAGTATCTTAAAGTGTATCCAATCAGCATGTAATCAATGTAGATGTACAAGGACATGATCCCACACTGAAGTTTTGGATACTTTTCAAGGGAGGGCTACACAAGGAGTGTGCTCAATGGCTAAGATTGAGAGACATCAGTGTAGATAATCTTCTCAAAATCTGGTTGGTTTAAGGGGAGCTACAGCTAAGATATAAATTGTAATGGTACACAAATACTAATCATTGCAGCCATCATTTGCAATGATGAGCAAAGTTCAGGCAGGACATTGGCAATATTGTCAACAGACAATGTGGGGAATTGCATGTTACACTTAGACAACCATGTAGATCCATCAGATGTAGGATTGGAACATTTTAATTTGTTCTCCACCTCTACAGAAGTTGTGATTTGTAGGATATAAGAGCATAACATAACATGGAGAAATGCATAATATTTTTAAAAAGAATTATATTGCATTCAAAATAAAATCCACTCAGAGTGATGCCAATATCTATGTAAACAATACTCTAATATATCTGTCAAACATATTTCCAACTTATTAATCATTCTTAGCAAAATGAATAATCCCAGGCCACCATAAATTTAGGATAATTATATTTTAGACGAAGAACCCATAGTCTTGGTTGAAGGTTGATACAACCTCCCTGTAATCTTTTCAACGAATGTCAGTAGTCCCAATGTTAGAATGTGTTGTCATGGCAACAACATCTCTTACTTTGTGCAGGAAAAATTAGCTCTTACTGTGCAATGGAGAAACATAGAGGGAGTCAAGCTAAACCCAGGGTACAATGTAAGAAAAAGGTTGGACTTCACCTAGGGGATGCCGTATCAGTAATGCTAGAATTGACCTGCCACCAATTCTGATATTTAAGTTAAAGAGCAGAATTCACAGTAAGTGACAACTCCTCCAGAGTATGTTATTGGCTCAGAGTTTTCTAAGGCTTGTTGAAGAATGTTCCATACCTGCAAATGACATTAGGCAGCTCTGTGTGGTATAACTGTATCTTCACTAGTTTAGATGTCAAGATTTATTTAATATATAAACTGTGTGAAAAATTGTCTCAAAGTAACCACCAAATATGTACCTATAAGATTTATTTATGAGTTTATTAAAAGCCATGACATTGAGGCTGAAAAGGAAGCTAGGAAATCTGGAGAAATGAAAACTGTACTGCAGCTCATAAAAACATTGAGCAATCCATGAAAGTTTAGACATTATTTTATTGTTGATATATGGACTTCATTTAGAACTCTAAAGAAAATAAGGAGATAAGTAAATTGTAAGAAAAAAATAAAATAATGATCTCATGTGTGATGTTTTTCTGATGCAGTGCAGTACAGTATGTAAAACATAAACACGTATTTCCATTATGTAAGTAGCTGGAAGGAAATCAAACATTTTCTATAAATTTTCAAATTGTTATGCTTAAGCAATCTATTTCAGAACCTATAGAAAATGATCCATTTCATATTCAATTGTAAATCATATAGCAAACTTTGAAAAGAATGGAAAAAAATTGGCAAGTACAAAGTACTAAGCTTTATGCAAGCTTTTAGTGCAAGTCACATTAAAAAGGAATATGCTCATGGATTATCCTTATGTGGTTTGCATATTAGTGTTTAAATGTGTTTTTGTGGCAAAATATGTATGAGATATGAAATAAATATTGCACTTCTGAGCTCTATGTTGATCTTCCTTGTATCATAAAACACAATTTATACTTCTTGTAGAATTGAATAAAGATAATGAACTGAAAATGAGGTTCATTTTTTTAGCCATCAATCTTTACTGCTGTAATAAAATCAATATAGCCCATCGATATAGCCCATAAAATGCTTTTTAAGTAACTTCTGTGTGATTCTAAAAAAACTCATAGGCAGTAGATATACTTTATCAAAGATTTATACTTTTTAAATTGAACTCTTCTATCTCTTGTACAAGAAGCTGAATTGAATTTTTTTAAAAAATTAGAGCAAAGCAGAGATCAGAGCTTTTAAATGAGAAATTTAATACTTACAAAGAATAGCATGAATAGGTATAATAAAAATAGTGAAACATTTTCCACAGTGCAAGGATTTATTTTAGCAGCTACTGCTTACAGAAAATACATTAAAAGCTGAGTAAGCAGAACCCAGATTCCAGAAAGCTATGAGCATCATAGTATCATCAAAGACGATGCAATATCTGTTCTGCCAAGGTATTAATTTAACTGGGTTGTCTATGTTCTGTATAACTTGGAAGGTTCCAAGTAGTCTCTTCTGATTGGCCAGAAAGGCCAGTAAAGGATTGGTTCATTAGGAACCAATCCAAGGAGCCGCTCAAAGGCGGCAAAGTTAAAAGAATGTCATTGGCTACAAGCCGGCAGGCAAGCCTCTATATAAAGGGCTGCTGCAGTTTGAGCCAATGTTCCGTTAGTGTTTGCTGTTAACTAATAAAGAGTTATTTGTTGGAACCTGGTCTACCATGCGTCTTTTTCGGACGGAACAGTATAGGTCTTGGGTAGTTGTTGAATTGAGTTGAAATGTGGGTTAGACCAAGGGTCTCCAACCTTGGCAACTTTAAGCCTGGGGGACTTCAACTCCCAGAATTTCCCAGCCAGCATTTGGGAATTCTGAGAGTTGAAGTCCGCCAGGCTTAATGTTGCCAAGGCTGGAGACCCCTGGATTAGACAATATCACCATCTGGTGAATTTGGAACTGGCTGACTCAATATATAAATATTATTGAAGCTACATGGAGCAAAGCCTGCAGTGGGGTCCACCAAGATTATATCTTACGTCCGGTAATCTTCACCATCTTCATAAATGATTTAGATGAGAGGATAGTAGGGGAACTCATCAAATTTGCTGATTGCCCCAAGCTGAGGAGAATAGCTAACATTTTAGAAGAAAGGCTAAAGCTTCAGAATGATGACAGACTTGAACATTGGCCCCTGTCCAATGTTTTACACTAAGGTTTTACACTTAGGCAAGAAAAACCAAACACAAAGGTGTAGAAAAGATGGTACCTTGCTCAATAGCAGTAACTGTGAGAAGGATGTAGGAGTCCTAGTGGATAATCACTTAAACATGAGCAGCAGTGTGCTGCAGCTGCCAAAAAGACAATGCAATCTGGGCTGCATGAGCAGAGGGATAGTATCAAGATCATGTGAAATGTCGGTATTGCTTTATACTGCACTACCACACTTGACTACTGAATCCAGTTTTGGTCATAACAATTCAAAAAAGATGTTAAGACTTTTGAAAAAGTGCAGAGAAAAGCAACAAAGATGATTAGGGGACTGGAGGGGAAACTACATGAAAAATGATTTCTGGAACTGGAGAGAACTAAGTCACTTTTTCTGAGGCTGTTGTAACTTTAAGCCATCATCAGACAAACAGCTATAAGTCAAGGACTACTTGCACTAATTATTTCTACAATTGCTGAATCATTTGAGTCTCTTCCTTAAAAATAATAATAATAACAGCTTTAATATAATGGCAAGATAAATTGCCATTATCTTAAATAAAGGCAATGTAAGAAAGGACTCATTTCAGATTTAATTTCAGGGTAGTTTAATGTAGTCTCGTATTAACTTGTTGTGTTACTATAAATTATAACCCTGCCATGTCATTTTAGCTCAAGGGTCTTCAAACTTGGCAAGTTTAAGACTGGTGGACTTCAACTCCCAGAATTCCTGAGCTAACATGACTGGAGGAGGAATTCTGGGAGCTGAAGTCCACAAAGCTGTCAAGTTTGAAGACTCCTGTTTTAGGTTTTGGTGATATATTTGTCCTCGTGAATATTTATCTGTATATAAACCTATCTTTTGAAACATGTCCAAATGCTTGAATATTTGCTGAATAATAATAATGTCTTGTGAAAAACATTTTAATTATTTAAATTACTTTGAGGTTCACATACTCTTTATACTTTTTGTTTTCAGTTAAATTACAGAATTGCTAAGCCATGCTGCCACTTGATCACATGTATTATGACTGAATCCAATTACCATAAAACTTGAACCTTTTCTATATATATGTGATTCTACATATACATGATTTCATGTATAAAATGAAATCATAAAATGATTTCATGTATAAAATGTGTAACCTTTAGAATGTAAATCTATATGGGTGGTTCTGAATGTCAAATGAAAACATACCCAAAGTATTATATGTTCTGTATAGAATGGTATATACTCCAAACAATGCAATCTGATTGGCTAGAAAGACCAGTATTGGATTGGTTTGTTAGGAACCAATCCAAAAGAGCCGCTGAAAGGCGGCAAAGTCAAATAGCTGCCATTGGCTACAAGCTGGCAGGCAAGCCTGTATAAAAAGGCTGCTGCGGCTTCAGCCAAACCGTTCCATTACTGTTGGCTTAACTTAATAAAGACTTTGTTGTTGGAACCCAGTCTACCTTGCGTTTTTCCAGACGGAACAATGGCGACGAGGGTGGGAGTGTCCTAAACGTGAGACCGAGCACATGGCAGAAAGAATTCCAGACTGAAAGTGATGGCTGGGAATAACGCGCCGCCCGCACCCTTCAATCTCAACGAAGAGGATTGGGAATCATACGTAGACCGTTTTCTGATGTTTTTAGAGAGCAACAAAATGGAAGAGATCTCAGACCAGCGAAAGAGGGCTGTATTCCTAATGCATTGTGGATCAACCATATTCAAATTGGCCAAAGCATTGGCGAAGCCCAGAGACGTGAAACAAATGACCTGGTCTGAGCTTCACCGAATGTTAAAGGCCCACTACACACCGGTAGTGTCAAATCTCATCAAATGGCACGAATTCTACAAAAGAGATCAGAAGGAAGGCAAGACCATCGCTGACTTCGTGGCAGCTCTCCAACAACTGGGGGAGCTTGCAAGTTCCTGAACTTGGATGAAGCCATGCGAGATCGAGTTGTCCTAGGTCTGAGAGACTCTAACTTACAAAGTAAACTACTAAATAAACCCAATATCACAGTGGCTGAAGCGATCGCAGAAGCCACAGCAGCAGAAGCCACGAAAAAGTCAGCCGCCACTATGAAGCAATGAACTCAAATAATGACTCGATGACCCTATCCAGAGGAAAAAAGCAAGCTCCCACCACAACTCATCACGAAGAATTCGACAGTTCATCAGAAATGGAAGATGAGGACGATGAGGTCCACCACCTGTACGCCAACAAAAAAAGGTGCAAAAAAAGAAATTGGCAGGAATGTGCTGGCTGCGGGGGAAATCACCCTCGAGCCAATTGCAGATTCCTTGATGCCATCTGCCGAGCTTGCAAGAAGAGGGGACACATCGAAAAAGTCTGTAGGAATCGAAAAAATAACAGCCCAAACAGACGCAGTAACTCCCCACTACCAGCTGAATCAAAGTAAGCCGAAAAGAAATGGGAGCGCAACAAACGAACCGGCAAACGAAAAAAGACCCATCAAGCTGTCACTATTGGAAGTGCCCAGACGGAAAGCGGGAGAAAGGTCAAAATTGTTGTAAAAATTGAAGGAAGCCCCTGCGAGATGGAAGTCGACTCAGGATCCTTCCTGTCAATGGTGTCTTGGAACACAATCAGATGGCTGGTTCCAAACATCAAATTAAAAGAACTCCAGAAACAAAAATTAATTTTAAAAGACTACCAAGGAAACCGAATCCTGTGGTAGGTCTAGGACATTTCTGAGTCACATACAAGCAGCACGCTGAAGTCCTGCCTCTAACAATAGTTGACCGGGACCGCCCCAGCCTCCTGGGCATCGAATGGTTTGCACCATTGGGCATCGGAATGACCGGGGTGAGCTGAGTAGCCGCAACCGACTGGGAAGAGAGCCTGAAACATGAGTTCCAGGACGTCTTCGACGGCACCTTAGGCAGGTACTGGGGGACCCCAATTTCCTTTAGTTTAGACCCTCAGGTAGCACCTAGAAGGTTAAAAGCCAGACGAGTCCCCTTTGCTTGAAAGGCCAAAATAGATGAACAGTTAAATAAATTAATTGAGCAAGGGGTCATGGAACCAATTGACCATGCTAGATGGGAGACACCAATAGTAACACCTGTTAAACCTGATGGGTTGGTACGCATCTGCGGAGACTACAAGGCTACCCTGAACCATGCGTTGCAACAAAGTGCATACCCTGTGCCAATCGTGCAACATTTACTGCACTCGCTAGGGGGAGGAAAATTTTTTGTCAAGCTTGATTTAGCCCAAGCATATCAACAGCTTCCAGTAGACCCAATAACAGCCGAGGCACAGACGATAGTAACTCACAGAGGGGCATTCAAATGTAACAGACTTCAATTTGGAGTGAGTGTTGCCCCAGGCATTTTCCAAAGCCTTATAGAACGCCTATTAAATAGAATTAAAGGGGTTGTTCCATATTTTGATGACGTCCTAATTTCGGCTAAAAACACGACCCAATTAGAGACAAGACTGAAAGAGGTGCTAACAAAATTTAGAGAATCCGGCCTGAAAGTCAATTTTTGGGTCTAATAAACTTCTATAACGTATTCCTCCCTCACAAAGCAACAATAGCAGAACCGTTACATCACTTATTGGATAAGAAAACGAGTTGGACTTGGGGGCATAGAGAACAAAAAGCATTCCAAGGCATAAAAAAATCTGTTAACCTCAGAAACCGTTCTTATTCAGTTTAGTAACACACTTCCATTGACGGTCACCTGTGATGCCTCACCGTTTGGAGTTGGTGCCATCCTGAGCCACCAATTGCCAGACAGGAGAGAGGCACCCGTCACCTTTTACTTGAAAATACTTTCTAAAGCAGAACGCAACTATAGTCAACTAGACAGAGAATCCCTGGCAATTGTTGCCAGAGTTAAACGTTTTCACGAGTACCTCTATGGGAGAACATTTTTCATTGTGACTGATCATAAACCGCAACTAGGAATTTTGGCAGGAAACAAATCCACACTGAACATTTTATCTCCCCGAATGACCCGATGGTCAGAATTCCTAGTTGCATGCTCCTACACATTAATACATCGACACGGAAAACAGATCTCCCATGCAGATGCATTAAGTCGAACACCGCTGCCAATGATAGAGGAAGACCCGGCGCCAACAATGACCACCCTGAAAATAGAAGCCTGCCCCGAATTGCCAATATCTGCAAATGATGTCACCAGAGCCACCGCTAAAGACCCAGTAACTGCCCGCATTATAAATTGGGTAAATAAAGGCTGGCCAAAAAAACCCCAAAACTGAAAACTTTAAACCTTTCCGGACCAGACAGACTGAGCTGTCAATACAAAACGGGTGTTTATTGTGGGGTGATAGGGTGGTAATTTCCTCCAGATGACAAACTAAAGTGTTGGGCATGCTTCATGAAGGCCACCCAGGCATCATGACAATGAAAAGCCTCGCTAGGAGCTATGTCTGGTGGCCTGGTTTAGACAGAGATATTGAATACTGGGTTGCTACATGCAATAAATGCCAGAAAACCAGGCCATCACCACCACAAGCACCTATAAGGGCCTGGGAGACCCCACGAGGCCCCTGGTCTTGAATCCATATTGACTTTGCGGGTCCTACTAAGGGTCATACATTTTTTATTGTTGTAGATGCATACTCAAATTGATTGGAAGTCGCAGTAATGTCATCTACAACAACCGACACTGTTATCAAGCAACTCAACAAACTATTCACAACCCATGGGTTGCTGGACGTCCTAGTGTCCGACAATGGGCCACAACTAACCGCTATACAATTTGAACAATACCTAGCCTCTTTAGGTATATGCCATGCACTTGCTGCGCCAGCCCACCCAGCGGCAAATGGTAGGGCTGAGAGAATGGTCAGGTTTACCAAGGAGGGTTTGGAAAAAATGGACCCAGGGGATGTCCAGGATAAATTGAACCGATTACTCACTCTCCAACATATCACCCCCAGTACTGTACCTAACAAGAGCCCGGCAGAATTGTTAATGGGGAGGAAACTTAGATCACATTTGGATAGGTTACATCCAAACTATACCTTTGAGAAACCCCCGACTCCTCCTTCTGCACGTTTGAAATCGGCGACCTTGTCTACGCAAAAATTTTTACTGGGGACCCTCTCTGGCTTCCAGCCACAATCACACAAATAACAGCCCCCCGGTCCTACCGTCTAACCGTAGACGATGGCAGGGAATGGAAGCGGCACATAGACCAGCTTCGTTCCCGAAATGTTGAGCGAAATACAACCGCGCAACCTCAAACAATAAAAACCGACGAAAACAAAACCAAAGGGGGGGGGAATACAAGAAAATAATACTGAAGGGAATAAAGAACTGTTAAAAATAAACCCAGAACATCTAACCAATCAAAAAGAGCAAAAAGAACACTTACGGTTAGATGAAACTGGCAGAAATAATCCACATGAAGAGGAACCCGTCCTGGAAGGGGCCAACAAAGCCAGCGCGACCTGCCTGGGAAAGCCAGGAGGGAGTGGCAAAACCACCAGCCTGAGCAACTCAAGCGGTAGCAATCTTGCTGACTCACCCTACCAGACGGTTCCATGGAGAAGAGCCGGAGAGACAGCGATTCCATCCGAACTGCTCGAAGTCTCCAGCAAAAATGAATTGCACAAGTCAAGTAGAGTAAGAAGAAGCCCCACCTACCTGCGCGACTACATCACCCACGTAGGACTAAGCTAAGGGGGGAGGGGTGTTCTGTATAGAGTGGTATACTCCAAACAATGCAATCTGATTGGCTAGAAAGACCAGTATTGGATTGGTTCATTAGGAACCAATCCAAAAGAGCTGCTGAAAGGCGGCAAAGTCAAATAGCTGCCATTGGCTACAAGCCGGCAGGCAACCCTGTATAAAAAGGCTGCCGCGGCTTCAGCCAAACCATTCCGTTACTGTTGGCTTAACTTAATAAAGACTTTGTTGTTGGAACCCGGTCTACCTCGCGTTTTTCCGGACGGAACATTATAAGCAATATTATTAAACATAATATTGTTCTGCAATTTTATATCAGTGTACAATGTAGTAAGATATAAATTTTAAGTTACCTAATATTGTTTTAATAGTAGAGGGAAACTGACCTAACTCAATGTGGAAATTTTCTTTATTTTTTCCTGCAATAATAAATTAATTAGGCAATAAAATAAATTATGAATAATATATTTGCGATTAATAATATGACTGATTCAGTGAAGACAGGTGTTATTATTTCACACACAGTAAAATATTAATTGTAGGAACTCCCTATAAATCATTCTGTTTTTAGTTTGTCAAGTACTATCACTACTGGTTGGTTTAATTTACCATGATATGTCCATTTCATAGATTGTTGTGAGTTAACCTTATTCTCTCAAAAATATCGGGAAAATGAAAGATATACCACTATTATATGAAATTACATGATATATATTTGTAACATATTTTTGCACTACATGCATAACATTCTGGTTATAGTGCAAGTGAAAAAAATAAGCAAAGTAACACTGAATGTTCTGTACAAGCAGAAATTGGCATATTTATTTGAATACAATGTTCATCACATGGTACTAAGCACCTGTAATTTCATGTTTTTGTAGATGATTCAGCTGCAGAGAGTTTTAATGGCAATGAGACTGCAGGACGCAGTTCCAACACTTCAGGTGGAACACACTGCAGAGAAGTTGCAGAAGCCAATAGTAATGGTAAAACAACTCTGGAGTTAGATGAACAGCCTCTGAACCTGAGTGACAGCCCCTTTTCTGCTCAGCTTAGTTCAGAATACAGGTTAGATGACCCAAACAATGATGGAAAGAACAAGTACAAGAATATCCTAGCATCTGATCTTAAATTGGAGCAAGAGGCAAAAGAAAATGGAAGCAAGGTAAGTTGCTTCCATGTTCATAAGATATTTCTAGAGCAGAGTCTGTTGAAATGTGTCTTAAAATTTTAATATGCAAATTTTAATGGTTTAAGTTTGGTCATTAACAAGTTGTCTTTCTGGGCTTTATCATCCCTAATATATAGTTGCTGATATTCTTAAAGGTTTCTAATAGATAAATGCTAATTTTGCAGAAATGTAATACGACTGACAATTTTATCTTAAGAATGTTTTCTACAGTAATTCAATGTACACAATTTATTGAATTCCTTTTTATGCATTGGCCATTTCCAGAATCTCTGGCAAACTCGGCCAATCTGAAACATGTAAAATACTTTTTGAAACATGTCCAGATGTTTTAATCCACTTTAGTTTTGAGATTTCTCCTAGAATTTTCTTATTTAATTATTGATATTTTATACTTCCATTGTGTTAAAATTTTAAATTGTACATTATTCTGAAATGCAACAGTATGAAAGATTATTTTAATAAAAACAAATATAAAAGAAAACATGAACTTATTATTAATAATAATGATAACAACTGTGGCAAAAGAGAGCGAGGATAGTATCAATAGCAATAGGTGCCCTGGGTGCAATCTCAAAACAACTGCAGCACTCCTTGAACGCCATTGGCATTGACAAAATCATCACTAGACAATTACAAAAGGCAGCTTTATTTGGAACAGCTTACATCCTGCGGCAATCCCTTTAACATTATTACATGACAATATCTGCCCAATCCAGGCCCTTGGGAAGGACACAATAGATAGATAAAAATGCCAAATCCAGTCTAACTATCTGGCTAAGTATGCAACCAACCTTAATAATGCAAATGGAACCAAAAATCTGTCTAAAGAAATAAATGGACAAGAAACCAATGTTTTGTAAGAGGTCATATTTAATTCTTTTTCCTTCTCTTTCCCCCACAACAATCCTGCGAGGTGAATTGGGCTGAGAGAGTATGATTGACTCCAAATCACCCAACTGGCTTTCAAAGCAAGCCTAGAACTCTCAATCTCATGTTTTCCTAGGCCAATATTTATTTTATTCTGCTAAACTGAACTAGCTTATGCAAGAAAGTTACTCAGGAACATCACCTTCAGGGATATGTGTATATTGTCTCTCTAACTTTTAATAGAGAAAGTAATGAAGATCCAGTCATTATAGTGCAGTCACAGCTCTTTTTATTTCTTCTCTTAAGATAGCTACTGGCAACATTTCTATAGAATTCTCTCCATACGAACATAGCCCAAGTCTACAAAATCAATCTCTAGTGCAGACCCCCCCCCAAAAAAAAACCCCAATCCTAATGTCTCTCAGGACAAATGGGTCATTTGGGTCTGGCATGGCCTTTCAAGGGTACTTAATACTGTATTTTTATTTCCTGCTTTTTTAACTGTAGGAACAATTTATTTAGGTCACTTCCATTGCACCCCCAAAGCCCTGTTCATCTTTTATGTTTGATCTCTACTGGAGAGAGCAGTTTTTGGCCCAGTTATTAGGCCTAGCCATGTCTACTATAGGAGGGGCCAAGTGGAGGCAAATGACTGCTGTGATCAGAGGTGGTATTCAGCAGGTTCTGACCAGTTCTGAAGAACGGTAGTGGAAATTTTGAGTAGTTCAGAGAACTGGCAAATACAACCTCTGTCTGGCGATTTTACAGCATCCTTTCCCTGCCATGCCCACCAAGTCATCCCCACAGAACCGGTAGGAAAAAAAAAATTGAATCCCACCACTGGCTGTGATGCAAGTTCCATTCCTTTCTATGTGAGTTGTGATATCACATACAATGCAAAATAGGCTGAGCTTATAGCACAATGCTGTTTTTGACTTTTGATCAAAGCATTATACACTGTGGATGTCTTTGCCTATCTTCCAAGATGCTGTAACTAGGGAGACATATGTGTGTTAGCAATCTGCCATCACTCTTAGACATTCAATGTTCTTTTTCCCTTGACTTCCCATAGTTTTGTTTTATGAAAGCAAAACAGAAGTGAAAGGAATATTTGAAGCCTTAATACTGTTTTGTCTATAGGAGTATATGATTTTTTTCTAACCATTTTCTTTCTCTCCATTTCTTTAAGAAAATAATGTATTTCCTTTATGTAATATGGCAACCACTTAACTCTGGTAATCTAGTGGAAATTTTATGGATAAGAGAGAGAATTTTCATATTATACAGGAAAAAAGGGGAAAACAAAAGGAAAGCTCGCTGAAAATGGAAAGTTGCTTCTCATAATACAGTACAATTCTTAAATGTCTATATCTAACCTGCAGTACAAATAAACTGTGTAAGTTATGCAGGGAACAGACATGTATTATTTGCACATATTCTTACACAATAAGTTTAGCTTTATGTCCAGTAAAATCACTTTGCCTGTTCATGTCTTATAAAGTTAATGCAATAAGTAACTTATGCATTTATAAATGTGTGTTATGTGCATGTTAAATTGTGTGTGTATTTATTAATGTTTAAGAAAAATAATGCACATTCTGGCAGAGAGAAGTTCTCTGAAGATGGGCTCCAACATGAGTCCAAAAGTTCGGAAGACTAAATCTTTGCTCCTGGTGACTGACCCATCTTGGATCCTGCAGCATTCAGAACAACATATCTATGAATTAATTCCTTTTTCTCCTCCTTCTCGAAAGCAAGGCAGATGTTTTCCTCAAGCAGATTTCTTAAAATGAAATTTCTTTCATTCTAGTCACCTGCCCATAGTTATTCAAGCTATGATTCTGGAAAAAATGAAAACATGGACAGAGGTGCTGAAGACCTCTCCCTGAACCGGGGAGAAGAAGATGATGATGACCATGATGATCACGAAGATACTGAGAAAGTCAATGAATCTGATGGGGTTGAAGCTGAGCGCCTGAAAGCTTTTAATGTGAGTTATATGATTCTTTTTATGTTCTTTGGAATTTCATTTAGTTATTTATCTATGATTTGGGACATATGTTTATGGGTTAATGCGAGAATTAAAGAGGTGTATTTTAAAAAAAATATGTGCAAGGGAATTCCCCTCTCCTTTTTTTTAATGATGATACATAAAGGCTGCAATCCTATACTCACTTGCCTGGGAGTAAGCCCCACTGAACTGAATGGAACTTACTTCTGAATACACATGTATAGGATTGTACTTAGATAGGAATTTCAAAGAAATACCCAGTTCATCTAATTTAGTTACTTAATCATCATCTATAGGAGAAATTTCAGTTGTGTATTGTGCGTGTATGTGTGTGTGTGTGTGTGTGTGTCCCCAGCAAATGCAGGCCGAAGGGAGGGAGCTTATAGGTTGTTGATCCTACTGGTCCGCTATTTTCTATTATTTTTCAAATTTTATATAATTTTGCATGACAATACACACACCATATAATGTTCACAACAGGGGAAGAATAAGAGATAATGGTTCTACAGACCAATAAAGTAATCCTAGCACATTGTTAATAAGAGACATGAAATGCTTATTTTTACAATCTATGTTTTATTTTCCTCATGATTTCTATACACTATAACCTAATCTTTTCTTGTCTTTTGTCAGTCCTAAAATAAAATCCTTGGTTGCTTAACATTTCTGGCTTTCCATCACAAAGCTCTTCACTGTGGTTTTTTTTTTTTAATTAAATAAAAAAAGCAGTCTTCCTATCTGTAACTGAGACAGGAAGCTTAGAAACCAAATACCCCTCCAAATCCTTCTCCTCTGTCTCCCTCTTACCAACAGATGTTTGTCAGGCTGTTTGTAGATGAAAACTTGGACCGAATGGTCCCAATCTCTAAGCAGCCCAAAGAAAAGATCCAGGCTATCATTGACTCATGCAGGCGACAATTCCCTGAATATCAAGAGCGTGCCAGAAAGCGTATACGTACTTACCTCAAGTCCTGCAGGCGGATGAAAAGGAGTGGTTTTGAGATGGTGAGTTTTGATTTAAAACCCAGCCCTAGTTTTCATCAAAACCCCCATATGTAAATCCATGACACTATTTTGTTTCCATCTTAGTGTCTCTTTTTATTTGTATTTTTGGTACTGTCAGGTTAGAGGTTATTTTTCTCCTTTCATCCCCTATTCTTTGTACAATGCACTTGAAATGCTTTGTCAAATAAAACACACATTTATGTCTAATATAAATTTATCAAAATGGAGGAGCACCACAAAATATAAAGGAAGAAACACATAGAAACATATTTCCTTCATCTTTTTATTATTCTAACATTTATGACAGAAGGCATAGGTAGTTTGTTTCTTAAATTTAATTGCATATTTGCAATTTTATATATATATATATATATGTGTGTGTGTGTGTTTTTTTTAAGTTTTCGCGGGTACTTACTTGAATGCTGTTCAGCTTCCTTTGGGTATTATCCCACGTCATTGTAGTGCTTTTAAAGTTGTAGCAACATTTCAGCAGAATCTCATCTGCCATCATCAGGCTTCTGTATTGAGTTTGTATGTGGGTCAGAGTCTCACAGTCGTTGGTTTTAAATTTGAGGCTAGCCTATTGTTGTGACAGGATGTTTTTTCCTACATCCTGATTGGTTAGGAGTCTTGGTCTGTGTTTATTGGACTTGGAGTTTGTCTGATTGGTGTTTCTGGTTTCTTCTGTCTGTTTTGTGGCTTTGATTGGCTGCCAACACTCTGTTCCTGTGTTGGAGGCTTTCAGTGCAGCTTGGCTTCACGTAAAAGGATGGCTATTATCTATTAGGAAGCTAGGTTTCATCTGGGTGCCTGGTTGGGGTGTGTTTGAGCTGGAGGTATCAGAGGGAGTCTGTTTGTGCCCAGGTGTTAGCCTGGCTTGTGGTGTGGAGATTTTTTTGTTTGTGAGTGCAGGCTTCCAAATGATTTCAACACATGAAAGCCACAGGTCATAGCATCAATTTCAATGGCACCAAAACCCTAGCCACCATAGAAAACTCCAGCCACAGAATCATCAGAGAAGCCATAGAGATTGAAAAAAGACCTGAAAGCATGAATAGAAGAGATGATTCCACCAGACTGTCAATCATTTGGAA
>BLBF01000002.1:51866299-51914422 GCA_015471245.1 Laticauda colubrina
ATCAAGTTCACCATGGAAATGGAAATAAACAAACAACTACCATTCCTAGATGTACTAATCTACAAAAGAACAGATGGCACACTGGGACACACCATATACCAAAAGAAAACACACACCAACCGCTACCTCAACACCCAATCCCACCACCACCCAGCACAGATAAATTCCGTGGCGAAAACACTAATTACCAGAACCAAACGCCTGGCAGACAAGACACATATAAAGACTGAACTATGTACCCTGACTGAAGTATTGACAGCCAATGGCTTCCAAAAAAACAAAACCACCAATTTGATCCACAAAAACACACCAAGACATAACACAGACCTAGAAGACCAACAGACCTATGGAACAGCTGTCTTGCCCTACATAAAAGGTACTACAGATAAAATCAGTAAGATACTACACAGGCATCACATCAAGACTGTCTTCTAAACAGACAAAAAAATAGCAGCCATCCTGAGAAACCCCAAAGATAAAATTGACCTGGAAAACCAAGGCATATACGAAGTTCCCTGTGCATCATGCCCGGCCACATACATTGGACAGACCAATAGAAGAATAAGTACCCGCCTAGATGAACACAAAAATGCAGTAAAAAAGCTGGAACACACCTCCTCACTAGTCCAACACATGAAAACCACAGGTCACAACATCAACTTCAATGGCACTAAAACCCTGGCCACTATAGAAAACCCCAGCCACAGAATCATCAGAGAAGCCATAGAGATTGAAAAAAGACCTGAAAGCATGAATAGAAGAGATGATTCCACCAGACTGTCAATCATTTGGAAACCTGCACTCTCATATAGAAAGATCTCCATGCCACAAAACAGACAAACACCTGAGCACAGACAGACTCCCTCTGATACCTCCAATTCAAACACCCCCCCACCAGGCACCCAGGTGAAACCCAGCTTGCTGATGAATAGCAGCCGTCCTTTCACACGAAGCCAAGCTGCACTGAAAGCCTCCAACACAAGAACAGAGTGTTGCCAGCCAATCAAAGCCACAAAACAGACAGAAGAAACCAGAAAAACCAATCAATCAAACTCCAAGTCCAGTGAACACAGACCCAGGCTCCTAGCCAATCAGAATGGACCAGCCTCGAATTTGAAACAAAAAGCTGTGAGACACACATCCATACATAAGCCTGATGATGGCAGATGAGATTCTGCTGAAACGTTGCTACAGCTTTAACAACACTAAAATGACGTGGGATAATACCCGAGGGAAGCTAAACAGCATACATATATGTATGTTTTTTTAAGCTTTCGCGGGTACTTACTTGTGTGCTGTTTAGCTTCCTTTGGGTATTATCCCACATCATTGTAGTGCTGTTAAAGTTGTAGCAACGTTTCAGCAGAATCTCATCTGCCATCATCAGGTTTCTGTATTGAGTTTGTATGTGGGTCAGGCTCTCACAGCAGTTGGTTTTAAATTTGAGGCTAGCCCATTGTTGTGCCAGGATGTTTTTTTCTACATCCTGATTGGTTGGGAGTCTTGGTCTGTGTTTATTGGACTTGGAGTTTGTTTGATTGGTGTTTCTGGTTTCTTCTGTCTGTTTTGTGGCTTTGATTGGCTGGCAACACTCTGTTCCTGTGTTGGAGGCTTTCAGTGCAGCTTGGCTTCGCATGAAAGGACAGCTATTATCTATTAGGAAGCTAGGTTTCATCTGGGTGCCTGGTTGGGGTGTGTTTGAGCTGGAGGTATCAGAGGGAGTCTGTTTGTGCCCAGGTGTTTGCCTGGCTTGTGGTGTGGAGATCTTCCTATTTGAGACTGCAGGCTTCCAAATGATTGACAGTCTGGTGGAATCATCTCTTCTATTCATGCTTTCAGGTCTTTTTTCAATCTCTATGGCTTCTTTGATGATTCTGTGGCTGGGGTTTTCTATAGTGGCTAGAGTTTTAGTGCCATTGAAGTTGATGTTGTGACCTGTGGTTTTCATGTGTTGGACTAGTGAGGAGGTGTGTTCCAGCTTTTTTACTGCATTTTTGTGTTCATCCAGGCAGGTACTTATTCTTCTCACTAGTCCAACACATTAAAGACACAGGTCACAATATCAACTTCAATGGCACTAAAACCCTAGCCACTATAGAAAACCCCAACCACAGAATCATCAGAGAAGCCATAAAGATTGAAAAAAGACCTGAAAGCATGAATAGAAGAGATGATTCCTCCAGACTGTCAATCATTTGGAAGCCTGCACTCTCAAATAGAAAGATCTCCACACCACAAGCGAGGCAAACATGGGCACAAACAGACCCCCTCTGATGCTTCCAGCTCAAACACACCCACCAGGCACCCAGATGAAACCTGGCTTCCTAATAGAAAATAGCCGTCCTTTCACACGAAGCCAAGCTGCACTGAAAGCCTCCAGTGCAGGAGCAGAGTGTTGCCAGCGAATCAAAGCCACAAAACAGACAAAAGAAACCAGAAACACCAATCAAACAAACTCCAAGTCCAATAAATACAGACCAAGACTCCCAACCAATCAGGATGTAAAAAAAAACATCCTGGGACAACAGTCAGCTAGTCTCAAATTTAAAACTAACGGCTGTAGTAGCCTGACCCACATACGAACTCAGTACAGAAGCCTGATGATGGCAGATGAGATTCTGCTGAAACGTTGCTACAATTTAAAAGCATAATGACGTGGGATAATACCTGAAGGAAGCTGAACAGCACACACACACACACACACACACACACACATGCACACACACTATACATGTTTCACTTCATTTTTTTCTAGCTATCAGTTTTTTAATCCTGCCATTCAGACAGTGTATTTGCTATGTAATATAAACAGATATACCAACAATATTTATCCTTGTTTAAATTTTATTCTGAATCAGTTTGTTTGTCTAGGTTCATTTTTTGTTCACTATTTTCCTAGGAGAAAACTTAGGGGTTTTGTCAAACCGATTAGCCTTAATAGAAGAGCTCTTTATGAGAGTAAAAATAGAAAGTGAAAATCTGGGTTAATATGAAATATTAAAAAGACAAAGTTAATGTCAACCAATATACCTCATGAATTTACAGTTGACAGACAAGTAAGAATGGTAGCTGGTTTCATTTTCTTTAGCTAAATTATAAAGATTAACAATATGCTGGAATAACAAGGAGAAAAGTAATCTGAGGCAGGAAGACAAATAATATAAGATTGTAAAGGATATTTTTTTCACAACAAAGATCTGAATAATTAAAGAAATCATCTTTTCAAGAGTAATTAGCTGTGGAGTATAAGCCTTGAAAAAGAGAATGAGAAATAAGATAACCAAAAATATGGTTGCTAAGAATATCACATCATATAAGAACAAATTAAAACTCCCTTGGGCTGACAATTAGAAATTAAAAAAGCATGTATGTGGAGATTTGGTGTGAGTATAGAAAAATGACAATGCTTCACACAGTTGAGGGAAATGGAAGTGGAAGACTTCTATTTCCCTTAATACATTATCTGATGTGTGTGGATGTTATCACATAAATCATGGAAAAATCCTTGGAAGAATACAGATGAGGTTGAGGTTGAGATGGCGAACATTGTTAGGAAGTCACAAGGAGTCAAGTCATCTCACTAATTTAAGAAGTAGAAGGGAGGATTGATTAATCTGACTTGCTGGTAGCATGTCTGTATTTCTGGCTGAAAATAATCTTGCATATACAGTATTTGCAGCTGATATAAGTTAAATGATTGGAATGAGGACTGCTGACACTTTTAACCCATAACAGCAGAAATGTGGTAATGCTTGTGTTAATACTCTTAAGATGAATGAAACATACTTACTTAGAAACAAGTTTAATTTATATTTTCGGACTCCTTTCCTTAATTTTGGTAGAATTATTTATATAATGAGAACATGAAAAAACATTAACAAAATTTCATATAAATAGGAATTCATACCCAAAGCTCTAAATAAATCTCATTTTATTTAAAAAGACTACAAGGAATAGGTAGCTTTTGATAAATTGAAATCTGAGTTAAAATAATCCTTTCACAATATTCTCCATTAAGTTCTGATAGTGGCAGTTTGCTAAATCTCTCTTCTCATTATCCTTCTTTTATGAAACAACAGTTTTGCATGAACATCTGTCTCAGAAAAAAATAACGTAAATTGATTAGGAAATCCTTAACAGATACATGTGTTCCATTGCTTTACTTTTGCTCTGTCAACGTGTGTATGCATTTACTTTTCCATGTAGCCTTCCCCATGTCACTGTGACAGGAATAAATTAGGTCACAAGTTGGTATTATATACATGCATGCAGCTGGGAGGGCCGGTGTCTTTATAATTAGCTAGAAAGTATTTGTTGCTTCTTTACATTTTGTGATTACAATTTTTCTGGAAATTGGAAAATTATTGTTGCTTTATAACCATGTAGAAGAACATAGATAAATGCTCTAAACTTGCTATGGGGCTAATTTTGTTCAAAGGTCTCTTTTCAAAATAGTCAGCTGTGGTTGCCCTCCTTCATTTTGCTAATAATTACTTACTGATGATTTTCTTCTTCTTAATTCATATGCAACATGAATTAAAAAACACTGAAACTGCTATCAAATGCAATATTGCAAGGATCAAAATGATAACATCAATATATGTCAATTTGCTAAGGGTATGAGACAATATTAAAGTAAAACAATATCAGGACATCCAACAGAGTGCAGTGCTGTTCTTAGTTTGTATTGAAAATGCTGTTCAAATATGCACATTATGTTCATTTGAATTGCATGTCTCTTATAATGAATATTTCAAATACATGCCACCACTATTCTCAAGATATACTTTGCAGTCTTAATTCTATAGCAGGATGTTGGTGAGTAGTTTTGATTCTGTTGAGATATTATGATTGAATTTTATCTTTTTTTAGACATTTGAAATTTAATTGTATATAAATGAAGGAACAATTCTAAATCCCACTACCAGAATTATTGAACACTTTGAGACTAAAGAAAAAAGTGAGGCATATATTTAGAACACATTTAGAGGATATATGTGGAGAGAAACATGTTATTTAACAGGCTGAACTGATAGAACATAAACATATTTGCCTTCTAACCTGAAAATATACTTATTTTTTTTCATAAATGTACATATTTTGTGTATATTGAGGTAAAAATATGGTACACATAAGATTTCATTTTGAAACCTTGTTTTAGAAATATTGGGCATGGAACAATTACCGCCTTAAATGTAATTATTGTAACCTAATCTCAGCCTGTGCATTTGCCCTTTCTTTTATATTTGGGAAAGATACTGTAGATATTTATTACATTTATATATAATGAATAATGTTATAATTAATTAATTATTATAATCTCATTACAATTGTTTCTCTATACATTCATAAATCTCTAAATTTGACTATAAGTAATGGAATTTTCATTGTAAGATTTTGGATATTGTTATTAGGCCAATGATATATGCAATTTTTGAAAATTCAAAGGATTTTTGATAGAATATGTACTTATGCAGTGCTAAAAAGTTTAATCTAACAGAAATGATAGATTTTGAGGTCAGCTAATTTCTCAGAATAGGTCATTAAAAGTATGAAAGAAAGCTTGCCTTCCTTGTATATTATGGCTTGCACGTGGATTTTATTCAAATAAGGTAGTAATAAATGAGATGAACATACAGTATAAACTGCTAAATTGTTAATGTAATAATATTTCCATCCGAAACATTCATAATCTTCTAATCATTAATATCAACAAATAATAACACAAAAGTAAAAATCTTAATGCAAAATCAAACCTTGAATTTTGAAAAGGTAGCAGAATTTTTGTTGTTGTTAATTGTCCCTGACAATAGAAGTTCAGCTATCAAGATCTGACTTGATTTATATGGGAAGACAATGATCCAATAAGAACCTGAATGTTCTATAAAATTCAGTGAAGGCCTACCTATATATATATATTCATATATATATTATCATAGAGATTTAGTGAATGAATTCTTTTATTTAAAAAGGTACAAAATGCAGGATAGTAAAGTTTTATTTTTCTAAATAATTTTTTTCTTCTTTTTAGCTCCTTATTTACAGAACAGTATGGTTTCTCCAAGTTTTCCAATACTCTGTATTTTGTAAATGTTGAATCTTATGCAAGAATCTAAGAGTGTTTGAAGTGAGCATGAGCGAGACTGTATACATGTGTTTATATGCAGAATATTTTAAGTGAAGTAAGAGTAATTTACTCTTGAATGACTTTCCCCTGTACGTTAGATTGGACTTTTCCATTACAAAACCTCTGCCTTTCTCTGGGTTTAAGCAACAAACCTTTAAAAATAATAAAATAAATTGAGTGTGTATGTAATAGAAAGTTCTTACATATAATTATGCAAACATCTTGGACTGGGGAAATAACTCCATTCTCCTCTAGATTGTACCAAATCTTATAAGTTACTTTCCTCTGAAATAGAAAAATTCAAGATGTCATTGCTAATGACAGTAATAGTAATTTCTGGGATGGTTACTCTAATTGAAAGCATTTATGCTAAACCATCCCTAGAACAGTTTGATCTTGGAGAAGAATGAAACAATTCATTCTTGAATCTGTGAGCATTGTATTTCAATATCTTTATGTTATGTTTCATTTGCTGCATTTGTTACAGTAGGAATGCCTATTATTTTAAAATTTAAAGTCCAGCCCAGTCAAAGTAAGTATTTCTAAGTCCATTAATTTCAGAAGGGAAACTGGTGTGCCTTATGTGGGTGAAACTCATTTTTTATCTTGGAAATATGAAAATATAATAATCTTTAATAAAATCTACTGCTAGTTTAGGCTTTCATTTTAATTTGTTAGATTTCAATCTTCTTTTGCCTGTTTATCTATTATATTTCAGTACTAAAGTTAATTTATTACTGAATTGCCAATTTCAATATATTCAGTACTCAAATGATTGGATAGTTCATATTTGCAATAATAAACTACAACCAACAGCATAGAAACAAAATGCATTATTTCCTGAAACACGCAATCTCTATGAATGGGCAACAGAGTTCCTCTTGCAGGAGCTGTAGCCCCTGTGATTCCCTCCTGGAATTTAGGAGCTATTAGTGAAATTTATTATACAGAAAAAGAAAACTCCTCCAGCATAATGACTTATACTATTTGATTTCCCTTAGTCACATGGATACTGAGAAGAATGGACTATTATGATGAGGAAAAATGGCAGTATTGGTAGAGAACACAATAGTGAGAGCAGGTTTCTTTTACTTTTCTTATTGACTCTGTTTAAAATAATTGCTTCCCTGTGCCACTTGCAATGTGCAAAGGATATCTAAAACAGATAACTCTGACTTAATATGAATGGCATGTTGACTTGTCTGTAGCAAGGTTGTTAGAAGGGTGAGAATGAAATCTGTCACTTAGCAGTACTACCAACTCTTTTGATATATGTGCATGTTTATGTGTCTGGTACTCAACTTATGTTTTGACTCCAAATTAACCCTTGGGAACAAAAATATTACCTATGTTTGTTTCTATAGGTATTCAATTGGGTGGTCTTTTGGAAAATGAATACATGAGTAAAATAAATAAATCAAAATAAATGAATTTCATTAATGATGAAAATCATATTCCATTAATATTTGACTTTATAAAAATATTAATGACTCTGATTTGTGTCAAAACTAATAATTTACAGCTTTTCAATACTTAAAGGGTTAAGACATCTGCTCTGGTAGGATTCAGTTTGTCATTGTAATAAAAAGAATTACAAACACCTTTTTATTCTTTAAAGAAAGCTTACAACCCATTGGATAAATCTGTATACAATTTTTTATATATTTCTTCAACAAAATTAAATTGCTTAAAGATTATGGCTTTCCCATATTTTGAAGATTTTCATTTGCAAAACTAGTTAAAGAGAAAATCATAAGGATATAGTAGTAAAACATATATTATTGTAATATTATAAAACCTGAAGTTAGATTTCAATAATACTATTAATTACGTAATATTTATATAACATACTTATTTTAAGCCCTTTACACTCATTTTCTAATTATAATTCTTACAACAACACTGAGTCAGCATTGTTATCCATGTATTGCGCTGAACTATTGGAATTAGGAAGGAGTGCCATTCCATTAATGGCAAGACAATTCAAAAATAGGGAGTTTCGAATTCAAAATCAATATTTTGGCCACTATTTCACCAGTGTTGATGAAATGTTGATGTATCACAGACACCTCTTCAACATGCATTATCTCTATAGTTATGTATAAGAGTCCACACGGATATATGCAAGGAGGATCATGTGTCTGAGGATCTGTGGGTGAACTACAGATGTAATCTCCAATTATCACTTTTCAGTTTTGACAGTCCTTATTTCTACTTTTTGTTGAAATAAATTAAGTAATTACCTATTGACTGCTTATCCATATGATTATGAATAATCTTTTTATATTCTCTCTCTTTTTCTTTTCCATAGTCAAGACCCATTCCCTCACATCTTACTTCTGCAGTAGCTGAGAGTATCCTAGCTTCTGCCTGTGAAAGTGAAAGCAGGAATGCTGCAAAGCGCATGCGATTAGACCGACCGCAGCAGGTACAGTGATGTTCATGAGAAATGGGGAACATGAGATGCATTGTTCAGTTGTCTGAACAAAAAAACCAAAATAAACATAGAGAGGTAAAACCTGTAAAGAAATAATAGGTATTTTTTCTTATAATTTTTCTTAAAGACTCTATTGTTATGGTTTTTCCAGTTGAAAGTGATATTGTATATGTGGTATATAGTCATATGAGAACTCTCAGTCTATTTATACAGCTTTGAGTAACTTTTTTGTTGTTAACCTAACCTTACCTAGCCTTTTCTCTGGTAATATCACATTATAGCATACAAAACATTTACTAGACCAATACTCGAATACAGCTCATCAGTCTGGAACCCACATTATGTATCTGATATTAACACAGTTGAGAAAGTCCAGAAATATTTCACAAGAAGAGTTCTCCACTACTCTACTCGTTGCAGAATACCTTATGCCATCAGACTTGAAATTCTAGACCTAGAAAACCTTGAATTACGCCGTCTTCGATCTGATCGAAGTATAGTATATAAAATCATACATTGCAGTGTCCTACCTGTCAATGAATACTTCAGCTTCAACCATAACAATACAAGAGCAAACAATAGATACAAACTCAAGGTTAATCACACCAAACTTGATTGCAGAGAATACGACTTCAGCAACAGAGTGGTCAATGTCTAGAATACTCTATCTGACTCTGAGGTTTCTTCCCCAAACCCCAAAAACTGTAACCTTAAATTGTCTACTATTGACCTCACCCCTTTCCTAAGAGGTCTGTAGGGGGCGTGCATAATTGCACCAATGTGCCTACCATCCCTGTCCTATTGTTTCTTTTATTCTTTTTATTTTTCTTGTATGTATCCATGTATTCATAACTATGTTTTTACTTATACCTATTATCTTGTAAACAATTGACAAACCAAATAAATAAAAATAAACTTTTCTAAAAGAGGGCAGGAAACATCTTCAGTTTGTATTGAAAGAAACAGGAGAAAAGTAGGGATAGGAAAATACATAGGCTTCAATCAATATTCGATTACCCACATGCTCAATTGTTTTTGGTTAAATCACACTTGTAACATAATTTGAAAACATTTTGTGAAAATTTAAAAAATGGTTTATCATTGCATACTGAAAGTGTCATTGTCAATATTTTATTGTAAAATAACAGACATAAATAGCTACTGTATAGCATATTAATAAAGACATCTCCACTGCTTTAGTGAGAATCTTTGAAGTGTCATAGACAAAGTTATAAAAAAGATTGCATTTTTAGTCTATTTAAATACAAAACTACATGTGTAACCCCCTTCCCCATTGTATATACCACTCAGATTGGCTAACAGTAAGTCTAAAATCAGCTACAAAATTATCTAATAAGATCAAGCAAAAAAAAATTGATAACATCTGTAAATAAAATGTTATTATATGAACATCTTTACAGAAAAAGGCCAGTCTGTTATTTTTGAATCAGGGACTTTCAGAGTTTGTGTGCAGTCCCTGAGAAAGATGCCTCCTATTTAGAGCCAATAGAGGCTATTACCTCTATTGATGGAAACAAAAAAAAAGTCGTGTGTGTGTATGTGTGTGTGTGTCTGTCTTTTAAACTGATGGAGTTGTCTTCAGAAATGGGTTAGAATGCTTTTTGTACTCCTTGGACAATTAATATATTTTAGTTGCTTTGATTTTTAATGGATGTTAAAGTGAGCTAATTATTATTTTATTTCTTTTGTCTCTAAAAATTATATTTTTAGAGGATCACAATACAAGATACAGGGATCATTGAATGTTTATGTAGTATCTCAGATACAAAACATTTGCCTATTTCTAAATTTATGAGGACAAATTTAGACTCTTCAGTGTTGTCAAGATACTCTAGGTTTTGATGCTGTATTCATGCATACAGTTAAGCTGTGAATATTTCAGAAATGATTATACCCAGAACTTCAAAACTCACATAAACACAGATCTTCTTTGCTATTCTTTAGACAGTACAATCTTTTCTCATTAAGGCCAAGACTTTCTAATCATTTTTTAAAAATATGCAAGCTAGTAAAACAACATCTGCTTCATGTTGCTCTCTATCTGCTATCTCTGATACAACAAAGAGAAAATGAATATATTTATTCATACATGTATATGATTATATAAAGTAGTGCAAATTAAAGTTACCCAAAACTTGAAACAAAGCTGTACTAATGTATAATTGCATGTACATTTTTAGCGTAACCTTCTTGACAGCAACCCAAAAACATTTTCCATCTAAAGCCCATGTCACACTGCACCAACGGATGCAAAGAGGATGTAAAACGGACAAAAAAGCTTGCCATCCGTTGGTTATCGCAATGTACTCACTGCCTCTGTTTTGCTTCCTCTCTATCCGTCCAGCATCCGTTTATTGACGTTTCATCCACTCAGAAAGTTTTGAGCTGCCCAAAACTTTTGAGCGGAAAATGTATCCAATGCATCCGTTCTGCATCCTCTAGTCATACGGGGGACATCCGTTCTGCATCCATTACGCATCTGCTATATCCGCTAGGCATCCGCTGTGCATCCGCACAACTCAAATCCGTTCCAGCGGTAAACGGACGCAGGGAGGAAGCAGAACGGACGCGCAGCGTTCGTAGCACGGATGGAGAAAGGATGAAAGCGGATGCAGCTCATCCGCTCTGCATCCGCTCTGCATCCGCTCTGCATCCTCTACGCATCCGCTCTGCATCCTCTATACATCCGCTCTGCGTCCTCCCCACGTCCGTTCCTTTCCATGTTATCTGCTCTGCTTATGCAAATTTTTGCCCCTTTTGAGAGCGGATAACAACGGATGGAACATTTTGCTCGTCCGTTGTGTCCTTTTTGCATCCGTTGGGCAGTGTGACATGGCCTTAACTAATCACTGCTTCACTTCTCTCTACTCATCTCCACAATGACCATGTCTCTATGATACAGCAATCTATCCAGACAATGACCATGTTCTGACAAAGGATCCCTCAGAGCAAGACATTTGATCCAATTAGCTATTTCTAAGAGTCAGGCTGACCATTCTTTTGCTGTAGTGCTTCAGATTGGTGGTGGCTGCTATTCCAGAGAAGCTCTGGGAAATGCTCAAAACAAAAACAATGCTAATCTGCAACTCTGGAGGAGTATCAGGTAGAGGCCCCTCATATGTTTCCATTCCTAATTTGAATAAGTAGAATTTGTTAGGATTCTAAAAGGAACAGCCCTGCTTGGAAAGCTGATGGTAGTAAAACCAGCCTACTTTGAAAAGGATACAGTAAAACAGGGAAAGGGCATAAAATGGTAACACAAATTATCAACCATCTGGAATAACTTTATCTGAGGAAATCTTCTAGCTTTGGTCACTGTCAGTGACCTATAAGGTGAGAGGCAGTATGTTTCGAAATAACATTTGTATCACAAACATTCCAAATAACGTTTGGCTTCCTGTAGACTAGTTAGCTGATTTGGGAGTCGAATATTGAACTGGAGAGGTTTTTTATTTGATCCAGTGGGATTACTTTCACATTCTTGAAGATACACCTATATTCTTGTGTAAAAAAAGTACTCCATATATTCTTGTAATATAAGTATTGGCTGCTATCCATACTGGAACTTTATTTTATGTAAGTTGAAGCATATTGAGCTCTTCTCCTTAACTAGCACATGATCTTGGAGGGTTAATGCATTTTTATTCAGTAAAGTTCCCTGAACACTTAATGTTAATGGGATTTAATGAACCAAATCAACAGCCAAACAGCATCTAGTCCCTGTTTAGAAATAAAATTTTCCATCTCTACTGATCGCATCAACTCTGTAACCTTATTGAAATTGAAAGAAATTCTTGGCCACTTTGATATGCCAAAACACTCAGCTATAATTTGAGCTTTTATTGCTCATAAAATTTAAACTGGGTCGAGCCCAGAAGAATTAAACCTGATAGAAAATACAACATTATGTCAAGATGGTTCTTTACTAGATTACATGCAAAAAACAGCATTGTCCAATCAGACCAAGGATACCAAAGAAATGCCCTCAATCCCCATTTGCACAGCTGGTCACATTCAGCAACTAATGGACTTGGATAAGGATGTTCATTTCTATTTACACCAAAAGTTGCACCTCTTTCGTTGTTGGATCAGAATGAATGCATTGCAAATTGGCTGAAAGCTTGTTGCTGTGCAATATTTGTATTGACATTTTTGCTGCAAGATTTATGATGGCTTGAGTTGCAACTTATATCAGATACACAGAATACTTGGCTATAGGTAATATTTCATAAAAAGCTTCATTTGTTTAATAACAGTAGATAAAAGACCCTTGGATTATACAGGACAGATAGTCCTTGACTTACAATCACAACTGAACCCAAAACTTTTGTTGTTAAGTGACACATTCATTAAGTGAATTTTGCCCCATTTTTTACCTTCCTTGCCAAATTTGTTAAGCAAATCACTGCAACTGTTATATTAGTAACACAGCTGTTAAGTGAATCTGGCTTCCTCATTGACTTTGTTTTTCAGAAAGTTGCAAAGGGTGATCACATGACCCTAGGACAAAGCAACCATCATAAATATGAGCTAGTTGTCAAGCATCTGAATTTTGGTCACATGACTATGGGAGTGTGAAAAATGGTCATAAATCATTTTTTTCATTGCCACTGTACAGGTGAAACTCAAAAAATGAGAATATCGTGCAAAAGTTCATTTATTTCAGTCATGCAACTTAAAAGGTGAAAGTAATATGTGAGATAGACTCATTACATGCAAAGCAAGATAGTTCAAGCCGTGATTTGTCATAATTGTGATGATTATGGCTTACACCTCATGAAAACCCCAAATCCACAATCTCAGAAAATAAGAATATTACATATAATCAATAAAACAAGGATTGTACATAGAACAATATCGGACCTCTGAAAAGTATAAGCATGCATATGTACTTGGTACTTGCTTTGGGCCTGTTTTGCAGCAATTACTGCCTCAATGCGGCATGGCATGGAAGCTATCGGCCTGTGGCACTGCTGAGGTGTTATGGAAGACCAGGGTGCTTCAATAGTGGCCTTCAGCTCTTCTGCATTGTTCAGTCTCATGTCTCTCGTTTTTCTCTTAGCAATGCCCCATAGATTCTCTATGGAGTTCAGGTCAAGTAAGTTTGCTGGCCAATCAAGCACAGTAATCCCATGGTCATTGAACCAGGTTTTGGTGCTTTTGACAGTGTAGGCAGGTGCCAAGTCCTGCTGGAAAATGAAGTCAGCATCCCCATAAAGCTCGTCTGTGGAAGGAAGAATGAAGTGCTCCAAAATCTCCTGGTAGACGGCTGTGTTGACCCTAGATATAATGAAGCACAGTGGACCAACACCAGCAGAAGACATGGCTTCCCAAATCAACACAGACTGCAGAAACTTCACACTGGACTTCAAGCATCTTGCAGTGTGTGCCTCTCCGTTCTTCCTCCAGACTCTGGGTCTTTGGTTTCCAAATGAGATGCAAAAGTTGCTCTCAACAGAAAAGAGGACTTTGGACCACTGAGCAACAGACCAGTTCTGTTTTTCTTTAGCCTAGGTAAGACGCTTCTGATGTTGTTTGTTGTTCAGGAACAGCTTGACAAGAGGAATACAACATTTGAAGCCCATGTCCAGGATCCATCTGAGTTTGGTGGCTCTTGATGCACTGACTCCAGCCTCAGTCCATTCCTTGTGAAGGTCCCTAACACTTTTGAATGGCCTTTTCCTGACAATCCTCTCCAGACTGCGGTCATTCCTGCTGCTTGTGCACCTTTTTCTTCCACACTTTTCCCTTCCACATAACTTTCTATTAATGTGCTTTGATACAGCACTTTGGGAACATCCAACTTCTTTTGCAATTACCTTTTGAGGTTTTTCTTCCTTATGGAGGGTGTCAGTGATGGTTTTCTGCACAACTGTCAGTCAGCAGTCTTTCCCATGATTGTGAGTCCTACTGAACCAGACTGAGAGACCATTTAAAGGCTCAGGAACCCTTTGCAGGTGTTATGGCTTAATTAGCTGATTAGAGTGGGACGCTTTGAGCCAAGAATATTGAACTTTTCACAGTATTCTAATTTTCTGAGATTGTGGATTTGGGGTTTTCATGAGCTGTAAGCCATAATCATCTCAATTATGACATCACGGCTTGAACTATCTTGCTTTGCATGTAATGAGTCTATCTCATTTTTACGTTCACCTTTTCAGTTGCATTACTGAAATAAATGAACTTTTGCATGATATTCTAATTTTTTGAGTTTCACCTGTAATTTTGAACAGTCACTAAATGAATTGTTGTAAACCGAGGACTTCCTGTATTAGCATTCCAATGATGGGTAATGATAAAATAATTTTCCAAACAGGAAATTCCTGATATGCCTGGGTGTCTTGGATTATCTCTCTAAATTTCAGAAATGCACAAAAGATTACAATTTATCTCACAGATTACCTATATCTATTGTATCTATTGTATCTATGTATCTTTACAATTTTCAATAATCTCAGGAACAACAAGTTTATATGCAACTGTGATTGCTCATATGAAGTTATTCTCATGATGCTACAATCTTGTCTGTAATTCTATTTTAGACTGAGTGGACAGTAATTCATTCCCAGGCCAGTTCTATTTTTCATGAGCAGCTAATATCCCACATGAGAAGAATCCATATAATTAATTTATTCTTCATAAAATGTTTTATAAGGATTATTGCAACATTGCAGGCTACGGTGTCATAGAAGAAGTTCCCAGGCCACACCAGATTATGAGTAATGATTAAAGATTCCTCCTAGAATCGTTTGCATCACAATTTGAATATTAATCCTTAAAATTGCACCCACCTTTAAAGGTAGTTATGCCTACTTCCTAAATTGTAATTATATAACATAGGAGTTGACTTTTTACAACAAGAGCCAATTATTCTCTATTCTGTCTTTCTTATCAACTGTTGTTAAATCTAGGGTGCTTTATCTCTAGTGTTTGTCTTTTTTAATTCTAAAGTCCCAGAGCACTTTAGCTTCTTTATTATTAATATTTTAGGGTAGAGTCTAACAAAAGAAGCAATTCAAAGCAGGGTGAGGTTGTTGCTGTTGTTATTGTTGTTGTTTTGTAAATTTATGGAATTCTTGTCCAATAAATTCAACACTTTCAGATATCAAAGAAGTCCTTGCTGCTCTGACATGATTGGTATATCAAACATGTTATGAACAAGATGCCTGTCTGCTTGGATCTTAACCCATTCATGTTCCAAAAGCTTCTCAACTTGATGGTCCCAGTAGTTTCTTACTGCGTTCAAATCCAAACCTCTGGCAAAGTTTCCAATGAATAATCCTGACAACTCAGACAGGACACTGCTTGTAGCCAGTTTGTGAAATTTTGCTGCAGTCACTGATCAAATAAAACCAATTATTGTTATCATGGTTTGCTGCACACAGCCAGATATTTTGACTGGATTTGGCATTTTTGTCCACCTATAGAATCCTTCCCAAGGACATGGGAAAGGCATGTGTTGTTTGATGGCATTAGAGGTATTGTTGCAAGATGTAAGCTGTTTCAAGCTGCCTGTTGTTATCGACTGATGGTAATTTTGTCATTTTACTGATAATTTATTTTTTCACAATTATTTTGTCACGTATATATTATTATCTTCATATGTGTTAGTTGTATTAATTGAGATTATTTAGAATTAGGTAATTGATCTCGCATTAATTTTGAATGGTGTATAGCATGAATGGCAACATTTGTCATTTGCCATACTAGGTTGGTGGGAGTTCAGCAATGTATGGAATAATAAGAAGTCCCAAATCTGGATTTTTGCATTCCATACACCAGAAGGCTGAATAACAATCATCTTAATGATACTTTCTGAAATATAACCAGGTTATCTATCATATCAGACATGAGAATGAATGCCTCTTGATTCAGATAGAAAATGAGATTGGCAGTGAATTAAATGCAATGTGTCATGATGCTTCTTTCTTCCATGTTTCTCTTCCATTATCCAATTCATCTTGATATCATGATAGCAAGCCAAACAAATACCAATAATTGCCTCTTCATTCTATCTGTAGTTTCACTTCCATGCTCTGAGGAAGAAAAATGGTGGAGACTACAGATTCATAGAATTCGTTCTACATTTGACCCTTATGATAATAATGACAGTTAAAGAGTATGTAGAACTTGCTTTGTTTTACTTCTAGCAAGATTAAAATCTTGCTGTGATTGTATTACTTCTTTTTTATTTTTTTGAAAATAATTCATAAAAACTGCATTAAATAGCAATATAATTTTTTAATCTTTATATGAAACATGCTCCTCTAACTTGACACTCTTCACTGGACATTGTTCTTGCAGGATGAGACTGCATCTGCTGACAAACAATTTAAACAGGAACCAACCCAGGTCACATACTCAACATCAGCTGTTTCTAGTACACAGGAGGTGCTGTACATCAATGGAAATGGGACCTACAGTTACCATAGTTACAGAGGGTTAGGAGGAGGTCTGTTAAATCTCAGTGATGCTTCTACTAGTGGTGAGTGTTTTTGCACTTTTGCAAACACATTTGCATGCATGCATATCTGTCCTGTTTGGAAAATTTCTTCCTCCTTTATTTCAGAATAAAAATTAGCCAAACCATTCAGTTGTTCTATGGGTTAGCATCCTAATATTATGTTAATGGACATGGATTAATAATATTTAAACCTCAACTCTTTCTCTAATTAAACTTAGTTCTATATAATATAAAGTGTAAAGTAATAGATTTGGGAAAAACAAAAAGAATTTTGGCAAAGCAGGGTAATTGGAAAAAATTTTCATTTTCTTTAACAGAATTGAATTATTTCTGCCTACTTTATCAATTTCTAAATGTCAGTGAGGCATCATTCCCTTCAGTTTTTCAGATATATTGCTAAATAGTATTCCAGGTACTTAAAAGAGGAAGAACAGTCATTCTGATAAAATTCATAGGGAAATGTGGGAGTATTAGAGCCAATATTGATATATTTATATTTAAGTCAGAGTAATACTTACTTGATTAGACTACTAGTTTCCTCTAATACCTCATCTTTGGGATTGAGAAAGTATTACTGTTTGCTCCAAATCGCTATTGTCCAATTTCTTGTTTTGAGGAATTCTGTGATTGTGATAAATTTGTGGTCTTGATCTGAACTGGCCATCTTTATACTTTCATATCAACTTTTTACAAACATTATATATAAGTAATATCTTTAGTCTTTATGCCTCTTATTTGCATAAAACTCTCTCAATCCATTTGTCTGGAAATAAGACACAGATGTTCCCCATTGTAGAAACTACTAACATCATAAATTTAATCTCATTCTGTCTCAAGAAACTTGAAAAACAAGCACTTCTATGAATGTTTTATCATTTACATTTGTAATATAGAGAGCAAATCATCATGATGAATGAGTATACATATATAGCACAGTTTGTAATCTTCTTTAGGACAGCAACAACTTAGATGGATGCCTGAATAATGCTAAGTTCATATCCTGATCTAACCATATTTATTTAGAAAAGGGTGTCCTATTTAATTTAACAAAACTTTCTTCTCAGTATTGCAGTGAACTATAACATAGAACTGTTTCTGCTAGCAGAACAAGTTTAAAACCCAGATGGTTAAATTATGCATGTAATTAGTATCACTTCTTTCCTATAAAAACATGCTTAGAGAATGAGTGATAATATAATTTAACCAGTTTTTTTAAAATACATGGACAAGATATTATAATACTATTATTTAAAACAATTGATCTACATTCTATTAAAACTCTCATTATGTTTATCTGTTAGTCTGTTTCTATATTCAACTTAGCACAAAAGATGCATTATATTACAACAATTTTGAATCAAAGTTCCTGAATCTGCACATTAAAGAATTCATAAAAATGAATTGTATTACTATTACTTCTGTGAAATTGAAATTTCCATAATGTTGAGACCAGTTTTATTTGCAAACTTATGGCCATTTCAGCATCCCTGGGGTTATATGATCATGATTTCCGATGCTCCCTGCCAACTTCTCATAAGCAGTAGCAATGGGGATGCCAGCAGAAAGGAGGAAGTCACTTCTGCTTCCACTATTTTTTGCCCGCCTGGGGTCATTCAGTTTATCTGTTTAAGTATATATTGACTTATTATTGAAGTTCTTTGTCACCACAATTATTTTCTATTGATGATATATACTCAAATTAGGTGAACAAACAAATAATAATCAAGACATCCCCAGATGCCTCCCCAATGGATACATTACAAGGCTTTCAATAGCTTTTTGGAATTTTGGAAAGGAAAGAGTTGGGGAATTTTGCCTACTTACTTTTTCCAGAAGAGATTGGACAGACATTTGTCTGAAATAACAAATAGGGTTTCTTCCTTGAGCAGAGGGTTGCACTAGAAGACCTTTAAGGTCCCTTCTGTCTTGCTTCAAACAGTTCTAAAAGAGGCGGGAAGAGGGTTCTCAAGAATGAGAAAATGGAACTCTCTTTCCTTCATCCATCCACTCAGTCAGTGCCCTGAGGTTATATTTATGCTGATAACAGTGGTTCTCCAATGCAGTTCTCAAGTAATCAATGTCTTCTGACAAATCATAAGTGAATATCCTGAATCTGGACAGTTGCTAGAGAGTTACTGAGTTCTTTTATTACTTCATACCATTATAAATACTTATTAAAATGACTGCAAGCAAAATGCAATCCAAAACCTAACCCGTCATTGAAATTATTAAATAAAATTGTTTCCTTAACATGCCTTTCGTAATTCTATTAGATGATTGGGAGCTTAACAGCACAATCTGCTTGGCATTTGAAAGAGAATAATTCCTCCTTTGATTTGAAAGGTGAAAGTATCCTTGCTTGTGAACTGCTCAGAGTTTTCCCTGTTATGTGTGAGAGATGATTTTCAAGAAAAGTGAGAGAACATTTCTCTAACTTAATGATATAGTTTCCATTTCTTTAGAACTGGCCAATGTTCATTGCAGTAGCTCCCCCTCCCATTCATATTTCAAAACAGTGTTCTATTTTTTTAAAAAAAAATATGTACAAATATATGAGATACTACTTTTTAACCACTTAGAGATAACTATTAAATTTGCTAGGACTTAATGTCTTGGATAGGCTGTTGAATCTCAAACTGGCTGTCTTAATCCTAGTTGCTGGATTGTGGGAGTAACTCAGATATGGCTTTGCTGCTCCTAAACTGTCTGTGCTTTTTCAGTGAAATAAGTATTTTAGAAATTTTGAAATAATGACTTGCATTTTAGAATTCTAAGTAATTGATCATGCCAACAAGTAATTTATGAAGCAATAACTACCTCCTGTTAAATCTTGCAAATCATTTGTCCAGCAGTGTGTTTAATGTCAGATTTACTCAGCAGCTAATATGATAAATGAATGTCTAGTTCGTGGAAAGGATTCACAGTGCTTGTAGCATTTTGAATGATTTAGTTAAAACAAGAACTGTTTCGTTTCCAAACATATGTGATGTCTCTGTAACTGCAATGAATCCATAAAACATAGTCAGTAACTACTTGCAATATAAATGACTAAGTTACCTCAATGATGGCAAGTGAAATAAAATTCCTTCAGCACTGAAAAGGATGTGACAGAGAAGATTTCTTACTTGAACTTCAGGTATAATTTGCTATTCTAGATGAAGTCGAACTTCTGCATACAAAAGAGAAAGAGAGCATAAATGATGGCTCTTTAATCTTCAAGCAATGAGAGTCAACCTGCGAATTTGATCCCAATAGTAACATGAGCATCTACCTGAATAATATCCTCTTCAAATTAATTAAGTATTAAGTATAAATCCAAATATATGGAAAATTATGCTTATGGATATTCATCCATTGTGCTAAATGGTGCTTATTTATGTTTGACTTGAACATGGAGTTACACAACATACTCTTTGGCCTCTCAATGGAGGCATTGTGTTGTCCTGGGTGATTTTCCTCCTTCAAGATCATTTTCAATTGATGTTGAAAATGCAAGAGGGCAACAGGTCCGACAGCTGGCCCCTGCTTTGCGGGTTCCCTCAAGGGAACCACTTTCACCACTCCTGTTTAAAATCTATCAATCAGTTGTGGGAGATCATCCATCACTATGGGGTAAGATATCAACAGTATGCTGATGATACTTAGCTATATATCTCTGCCCATGGTGAGCTAAAGCAATGCTGTGTCCATCTTATCTTGGTGCATGGAGGCTGTTGAGGGCTGGATTTGGAGCAACAGGCTAAAACTGAGCTCTAGCAAGACAGAGTGGATCTAGATCAGGTTCTCTTGGTGCTTGGAGAATCTTTGGTTATAGGTTGGGGTGCCTTGCCTCAAACTGACCCAATGTGTAATCTGAGGGTTGTAGATTCACAATTCTTGCTCCTGGAAATTGTGCTCAGGAGGCGTTGCATAACTACGAGTTATGTGCCACTTATGCCCATTCTCACTGATGGAAAGTGTGAGACCACCTTTTGGTCACCTTGCATCTGGATTATTGTAATGCACTCTACATAGGGCTGCCCTTGAAGAATATTTGGAATACTCTTGCAGCAGCCCAAATAGTTTTGCACAAGTTTAGACTTGGGTCACCTCTGAGAGATTCCTCTGGTGTTATATGGAACATCACCCCCCCTCCATTAGGTACGATCGGCCCCCAGCTTGTTGCATTTCTGAAAGACCCTGAAGATTAGTTTTTTTTTAATGCATTGGGGCAAAAAAGTAGGCTAAGCCAAATTGTTATGTTTTAGTTTTGGTTGTGTTAGGGCTGTATTTGAAAGAGTTTTTTAAAAAGCAATATTCTCAATGATATTGAGACTCAAGATCCATCCCACCCCTGATAAGACCTAATGGTAAAGACTGCAATGACGACACCATTAAAGCCAACATCCTTAACACATTCTTCGGCTCAGTATTTGTAAACAGCAATGGATCAAGTCCAGTATTTCCGAGATGAACTACAGACAACTACAATAATACATATCGATTTTACAGAAGACAATGTTGAAAAAGCACTATGCAATCTAAAACCATCTCTATCTATTGGACCAGATGGAATATGTGCCTACTTCTTAAAAAAGCTGCCCACTGCCATAGCCGAACCTCTAAGCATAATCTTTGAAAAATCTTTCAGGACCAGCCCCTTGCCAAACCTATGGTCACAAGCCACAGTCATCCCCATCTTCAAAAAAGGAGATCCCACCTTAATTGAAAATTACAGACCAATCTCCTTATGCTGTGTTACCTGTAAAGTCATGGAATCAATTATTAACCAATCCATTATCCTCCACTTAGAGACAAACAACCTACTCTCCAGTAAACAATTTGGTTTCAGGAAAAAACTATCCTGTAATCTGCAACTCTTACACTGCAAAAACATGGACTACACAACTTGATCAGGGCAAAGCAATAGATGTAATCTACATAGACTTCTGTAAAGCCTTTGATTCAGTGGTACACGACAAACTACTCCCAAAACTAAAATCTTACGGTATCTCTGGACAACTGCATAACTGGACAGAAGCATTCCTGTCAAACAGACAACAAATGGCCAAAATTGGGAGTGTCCTATCAAATTATGTACCTGTCAATAGTGGTGTCCCCCAAGGCAGTGTTCTAGGACCAACTCTCTTCATACTCTACATAAATGACCTCTGCGAACTACGTTCTTTTCGCTGATGATGTAAAGCTGTTCAATACCACAGACAATACTGCTACCCTTCAAAAAGATCTTGACTATGTATCAGAATGGTCAAACAAATGGCAACTTCAAATCTCAACAAACAAATGCTCTGTCTTACATATTGACAAAAAAAAAATCAGAAAATAAAATACAAGCTGAATAGTCAAGATCTTGTTGATGCTCCAAGTTCTGCAAAGGACCTTGGAATACTCATCTCTAATGATCCAAGTGCTAGAGCCCACTGTAACTACATAGCCAAAAAGGCATTAAGAGTTGTTAACCTAATCCTATGTAGCTTTTTCTCTGGTAATATCACACGACTAACTAGAGCATACAAAGCATTTGCTAGACCAATAGTCAAATACAGCTCATCAGTCTGGAACCCACATTACGTATCTGATATTAGCACAGTTGAGAAATTCCAAAAATATTTCACAAGAAGAGTTTTCCACTCTTCTACTCGTTGTAGAATACCTTATGCCACCAGACTTGAAATTCTAGACCTAGAAAACCTTGAATTACACTGTCTTCGATCTGATCTAAGTATGGTATATAAAATCATACATTGCAATGTCCTACCTGTCAATGAATACTTCAGCTTCAACCATAACAACACAAGAGCACACAATAGATACAAACTCAAGGTTAACCGCATCAAACTTGATTGCAGGAAATCCGACTTCAGCAACAGAGTGGTCAATGTCTGGAATGCTCTACCTGACTCTGTAGTTTTTCCCTAAACCCCAAAAACTTTAACCTTAGACTGTCTACTATTGACCTCACCTCTTTCCTAAGAGGTTTGTACGGGGTGTGCATAAGCGCACCAATGTGCCTACCATCCCTGTCCTATTGTTTCTTTTATTTTTCTTATATGTATCCATTTCATGTATTCATAACTATGTGTATACTTATACCTATTATCTTGTAAGCAATTGACAAATCAAATAAATAATAAATAAATAAAAATATACCAAACTTTATACTGTTTTGCTATTCTCTGGGCTCTTAAAGCACAAATCAGAGTGCCCTGTCCAAGGAGATCAGTTTTTAACATCAAATTTTATGAAGTACTTGAAGTAGCTCATACATTTGCTGCTAAATCAAAATATGTCTTCTGCTGCAATTCCATTATAATGATGATTTACATTATATTCCACTTTGCCTTTGAGAAGCTCTCAATGGCTTAGATGTGATTTCCAAGTAGTTGCCCTTACTGGCATTGGCAGGCTGAAATCTTCAATAATTCATAAATATAACAGAATTCTATTGTAGATACAGAGGAGGGAGCAATGTCATTAATACTAGAAATGAACAGATTTGTAGTATATGTAGCCATGTAGATTTGTTGTATAAAGTTGCATTGAAAATAAGAATGGTTCATGAAGTATTCTGGGATCCTAGAGATGTGAAACTTCTGAATTTTTTTTTCTGCTTTAGTTCTGAGAAAGAAGTGGAATTTGGAGAGGAAAATAAAAAAATTATTCAGTTCTTATTGTTTAGCAAACAATAAGAAAACCTGGGGTGTCAAACTCAATTTCATTGAGGGCCGCATGAGGGCTGTGGTTGACCTTGGGGAGGCTGGGGGGCCATGGCCGACTGGGGGTGTGTGGCCAACTGGGTGGGCAAGGTTAGTTTGACATCACTTCCCAAACTGCTAGCATGTTTTCTCTTTGCATTGTATAGACTGGGCCGAAGCCAGGCTGGCCTGATGTTTCCTCTTTGCATTGGGTAGACCAGGAGGCCCTGCATGCTGCATCCAATCACATTGTAGGCCATGTCCATGAGTTTGACACCTCTGTTCTACTCTTTTATAGAGTGTAACTTGATTTGCTTATTAGGATGCATTTAAAATTAAAAAGCAAAGTTTATTGTGATAATTTTATATTTTGTTAAAATTATTGTAACATAATTTCACATTTACATAAATAGATTTTCAGATCAAATGAAATCTTTATTATTTTTATAGACCAATTAAATGGATGTACAAGTTTGCTTAGCTTTTAAGAAAGTAGCATCTCTTCATTTTTGCCTGAGAAAATGGACAAAGGATTAATTCTGAAAACATGAAATCATAAACTTGCAGTAAACATTAGGCACCCTACCACTATGCACTGCATTAAGTTTGTTGCCAAATGAAATGTGTCTGTGCTAAAACACTGATTGCCACATGAAATGTTATCTATTTTCAGAAACTGAAATATTATCTATGAGAAAATTCAACTTTTTAAGGCAAAGCTTTTAGATTCTTCCACATGTTTATTTCTTAATATCATATTTGTGTTTTTCAACATGGATTATATTATTTTACAGCTTAATCACTTTTATGTGTTGGTCAAAAAGAAAATATTCGGAAACATTCCACAATTTCCCGTCTACACACACACACACACACACACACACACTATTTGCATTTTAGGAGAAAAGCAGAACTTCCTGTCAAATGGCCTTGGATAAGATAGCCTTTTTCGAGAATTTTCAGTAATTTTTTTTTTGGAGGGGGGGGTCACTTTGGTACATTCAGTGGATGATATGGTTCCCAGAGAATAAACAGTTGTTGCCTTATATCCATTTGCAACTTCATTCCCAGTGTAATTTTTGAAACTTGAACAAAGCTTTGCATAAAGTACTCCTATGATTCAAGTCCAGTAGGCAACACAGCAATCAACTGATTTTTCATTATCAATGATTCTACAGTATAGAATGTGCTGACAGGGCTGTAAAGTTGAATCTAGTTTGGTAAGAATGTAAAAGCTCAGTAACATAATGTACAAATAAGCTGTCCTCAATTTATCTGTGCACTTGGCACACTCCATTTTTTATCAAAGAAAGAAAGTTGGTTTCAGAAAATCAAAGGCCAGTCAGAGATCATCAGTTATGAACAAATTCTAGAATAGACTATTAAGCAGCTGACTTGATTGCAGCTAGAAAATTATTAACTGGTTGCTAGAGTTCATTATGGATTTACTGAGGGTATATTATGCCAGACCAGCTATCTCTTTTTGCACGGTCACTGGTTCAGCAGAGAATACATGCACCAGTACCGTATAAACTCGCATATAACCCGACTCTAAAACGCATTTTTTTTTTCAAATTTGGGGGTCGGCTTATACGTGCATAAATCTGATCTCACACAAACGACATGACGCCACTTCTCAGATCACGCAATATCATCGATATTACCATACAGTCATACATACATATAGCACATTTTTTTTACTCTGGGCGCCTCCATTTTGCTTTTTCTACACCACCGGATCATAACATGCTCTGATTGGTTAGTCATTCACGTGACCGCTTTCGTGTTTGCGATCATCACGTGCAACTTTGTGTCTAGTTTCTTTGCATTTGTAGTAGTAAAATTCATTAAAATATACCCATGTTTGATGTTAAAAGAAAAAGAATGTCACATGCTGCTTCTTTTAAACTAAAAATAGTGAAGGCTGCAGAGGAAACAAGCAACCTTGAAGCAGCAAGAACCTTTGGACTGGATGAGAGCAATATTAGAAGATTATTAGAAGATTATTAGAATATTAGAAGACACTGTTTAATTTGTGAAAATAAATAAAAATAAAACACAACAATAATGGCTTTTATTTTCATTTATGCTCTTCTGCAAGCTTTTGCTACGATAAGTGCATATATTACCATTATATAACATCAGATTCTTTACATACCTGGTAATTAACTTAATATTGTTTCCTACACAAATGCTTTGATAATGAACCTTCATCAGTGCATTGCATATTAATACTTTTTTGTTATTAGCCCAAACAACAAACCATGGTATTTGGGGGTTGGCTTATATGCGAGCTTTTGCAAAATTCCTCATTTTGGGGCAGTTTTTTAAGGGTCGGCTTATATGCGAGATCGGCTTATATGTGAGTATATACGGTATAAATTGATTTACATTCAGCGAATTCAAAGAAATCCTTGTTGATATGATGATAAAATGTGGTTTAGATATTTTGACTATTATATGGAACAAAAGCAGCCATTTCCAATGTGTATTTAATAGGAATTTTAAGTCAAGTAGAGACAATGTTTTGGACCCAGAAATAAATTACCTGGGCAACAATTGTATCGAGGTATTGCTTAATTTAATTGTTAAATTTACATTTATCAAAAAAGCAGGAGTCAACAGTACAGAAGAAAGAAAAAGCAGCTTGAATATCTAATATTATTAGATGAAAAAAAAATGAAGATAAATATAACAGTTGTTCTGTATAAAAATAGTAGACTCCAAATAACTCATTCTGATTGGTTACTCAAAACTAATGGGGATAGGTTTAAAAGGAACCAATCCCCGAAGCCGCACAAAGGCGGCTAAATCAAATGAATGTCATTGGCTACAAGCCGGCAGACAGAAAAGTATAAAAGGGCTGTCGCGGCTTGAGCCAATGTTCCGTTTTGCAACTGTTCTGAAATAAAGACTTTGTTGTTGGAACCCGGTCTACCTCGTGTTTTTCCGGACGGAACACTGGCGACGAAGGTGGGATCGTCCTAAACGCGAGACTGAGCATGCGGTGACAGACAAACCAGACAAAGAGCAATGGCCGGAAACAATGCGCCGCCCGCACCCTTCAACCCCAATGAAGAAGATTGGGAATCTTACGTAGACCATTTCCAGATGTACCTAGAGAGCAATGAGATGGAGGAAATCTCAGACCAACGAAAAAGAGCTGTCTTCTTGACACACTGTGGGCCCGCAATTTTTAAAATAGCCAAGGCTTTGGCAAAGCCCCGAGATGTCAAACAATTGACGTGGACCGAGCTCCAAAGAACATTAAAGGCCCACTATGCACCAGTGGTGTCAAACCTAATAAAGCGGCACGAGTTTTATCAGAGAGACCAGAAAGAAGGTGAAACCATCGCTGATTTTGTAGCCGCCCTACACCAAATAGGGGGAGCATGCGAGTTTCTTAACTTAGATGAAGCAATGCGGGATCGAGTGATATTGGGGTTAAGAGACTCAACCATACAGAGCAAACTACTGAACAAACCCAACATATCAGTAGCCGAAGCTATTGCAGAAGCCTCGGCTGCTGAAGCCGCCAAAAAATCAGCAGATAAGATGAAACAAATGAATGCAAGCAACGATGAAAAAAGCCCGGTCAGAGGAAAAAAAATACCTCCCACAACCACTCATTACGAAGAACTCAAGGAGACGTCAGAATCCGGGGAGGAAGACAACGAAATCCACCACCTATACGCTAACAAGAAAGGGCGCGAAAATAGAAATCGGCGGGAATGTGCTGGCTACGGGGGAAACCCTCCCCGAGCCGATTGCAGATTCCTCGATGCCATTTGCAGAGCATGCAAGAAAAGGGGGCATATCGAGAAAGTCTGCAGAAACAAAAAGAATTACAGCCCAAAGTGCCGAAACGACTCCCCAGCAAAGCCTGAGCCAAGACTCTCCGAGAGAAAGTGGCAGCGAAACAGGCAAGCCACTAACCGGGAGAAAGCATACCAAACTTTCACTATCAGAAGCGCTCAGACAGAAAGCGGGAAGAAAGTAAAAATAGTTGTAAAAATCGAAGACAGCCCCTGCGAGATGGAAGTTGATTCTGGATCGTTCCTATCCATGGTGTCATGGGACACCCTCAAAAAACTAATTCCAGACATCAAAATTAAGGAACTCCAGAGACAAAAACTAACCCTCAAAGATTATCAGGGAAACCGAATTCCTGTAATCGGCCTGGGACATTTTTGAGTCACTTACAGGCAACATGTCGCAGTACTACCATTAACGATAGTCGACCGAGATTGACCAAGCCTCCTGGTTCGAATGGTTCGCACCATTGGGCATCGGGATGACTGGAGTAGACCGGGTGGCCGCAAATGACTGGGAAGAAGACCTGATCCAAGAATTCCAGGACGTATTCGACGGCTCCCTACGCAGGTATCGGGGGACCCCCATTTCTTTTAGTCTAGACCCATGGATAACCCCTAAAAGGCTAAAGGCCAGATGGGTCCCTTTTGCTTTAAAAGAAAAAATAGAGGAACAACTAAATAAATTAATAGATCAAGGGGTTTTAGAACCGGTCAACCATGCTAGATGGGAAACACCAATTGTGACACCAATTTAGCCAGACGGGTCAGTTCGAATTTGTGGCGACTACAAGGCTACCCTGAACCACGCATTGCAACAGAGCGCGTACCCGGTGCCAGTTGTGCAACACCTACTGCACTCTCTTGGGGGAGGAAAAGTTTTCGCTAAACTAGACCTAGCACAGGCATACCAACAGCTCCCAGTAGACCCCTTAACGGCAGAAGCACAAACAATAGTGACTCACAAAGGGGTATTCAAATGTAACAGACTCCAATTTGGAGTAAGCGTAGCCCCAGGCGTTTTCCAGAGCCTCATGGAACGCCTGTTAAATGGCATAAAAGGGGTTGTGCCATACTTTGACGACGTCCTAATTTCAGCCAAAGATGCAACACAGCTTAAAAAAAGACTCAAAGAGATCCTAAATAAATTCAGAGAATCTGGCCTTAAAGTAAAGAAAGAAAAGTGCTGCCTAATGACTGATCGTGTCGAGTTTTTAGGATATTTAATTGATGGAGAGGGCATACACCCCACTGAAAAAAAAGTCAGAGCTATAAAAGACGCACCAGAACCAAGGAATAAAACTGAGTTGCAGGCATTTTTGGGACTAATAAACTTTTATAATGTGTTCCTACCCCAAAAAGCCACAATAGCGGAACCATTGCATCGATTACTGGACAAGAAAACAATTTGGACATGGGGGCTTAGAGAAAAAAAAGCTTTCCAAGGAATAAAAGACTTATTAACATCAAACACCATTCTTATCCAGTTTAGCAACACACTGCCATTGATGGTGACCTGCGACGCCTCGCCATTTGGAGTCGGTGCCATCCTGAGTCACCAATTGCCTGATGGGAGAGAGGCACCCGTCGCATACTATTCAAAGACCCTGTCCAAAACCGAACACAATTACAGTCAGTTGGACAGAGAAGCTCTAGCAATTGTCGCCGGAGTGAAACGCTTCCATGAGTACCTATATGGAAGAACTTTTCAAATCGTAACAGACCACAAACCACTACTAGGAATTTTGGCAGGAAACAAGCCCACACTGAATATTCTGTTCCCACGAATGACTAGATGGTCAGAGTTCCAAGCAGCCTATTCATATACATACACATCGCCCAAGGAAACAAATTTCCCATGCAGACGCTTTGAGCAGAGCACCATTGCCATCAACAGAGGAAGACCCGGCACCAACGATGACAGCATTGCAGATAAAGACTTGCCCCGATCTACCCATATCTGCAAATGATGTCACCAGAGCCACCGCAAAAGACCCATTGACTGCCCGCGTACTTAACTGGGTAGGTAAGGGCTGGCCGGAAAACCAAAAAACTGAGAACTTTAAACCTTTCCGGACCAGACAAACTGAACTCTCAATCCAAAAAGGTTGTTTATTGTGGGGTGATCGGATAATTATTCCTAACAAATTACAAACCAAGGTACTGGATATGCTTCACAAAGGCCACCCGGGAATAGTTAAAATGAAAAGCCTAGCTAGAAGCTATGTTTGGTGGCCGGGTATAGATAGGGACATTGAATACTGGGTAAACTCGTGCAATAAATGCCAAAGAATCAGGCCTTCCCCGCCAAAAGCACCCATAAGAGACTGGGAAACCCCAAGAGGCCCCTGGTCACGAATCCACATCGATTTTGCGGGTCCTACCAAGGGGCATACGTTTCTGATTGTCGTGGATGCATACTCTAATTGGCTGGAAGTAAAAATTATGCCATCTACGACAACAGAAACCGTCATAAAAAAACTTGACAAACTCTTTGCAACCCATGGCCTACCGGACGTCCTAGTGTCCGACAACGGGCCACAATTAACCAGTCTCCAATTCGAGCAATACCTAGCCTCCCTAGGTATAAGACATGCCTTAACCGCGCTGGCCCACCCTGCTGCAAACGGTAGGGCAGAGAGAATGGTCAGCTTTACCAAGGAGGGTTTAGAAACAATGGACACTGGGGATGTCCAAACTAAAATAAATAGATTACTCACTCTCCAACATATCACACCCAGTACTACAACCAACAAAACCCCAGCAGAATTACTGATGGGAAGGAAACTAAGGTCGCATCGAGACAGATTGCACCCAAATTTCACACCAGAAACACCCCCCCCCCGACTCCTCCACTCGATTCAGGACCTTTGCAATAGGCGATTTAGTTTATGCAAAAAATTTTACCGGGGACCCATTATGGCTACCCGGACAAATTACACAAATAACAGGCCCTAAATCCTACCGACTAACGGTAGACGACGGCAGGGAATGGAAGCGGTACATAGACCAACTTCGCTCCCGAAACATAGAACAAAATGCAAACACACAAGCACACATAGAAAAACATGACAAAATTCAAACCAAAGAGGGGGGGGGAAATGCGAGAAATCAATAAAGAACCATTTAAATTAAACTCCGAAAACAATAACAATCAAAAAGAGCAAATAAAAGACTCACTGTTTGAAGAAAGTTGCGAGAAGAGTCCATCCAAAGGGGCCAGCCAGGCCAGCTCGAACTGCCCGGAGGAAACGTGAGGGAGCGGCAAAACCGCCGGCCTAAGAAACTCAGGTGGCAGTAAAATGGCTGACTCACCCTTCCAGACGGTTCCATGGAGAAGGACTGAAGACACAGCAACCCCATCCGAACCGGCCGAAGTCTCCAACAATAATGAACCGCGCAAGTCCAGTTGACTCAAGAGAAGCCCCACCTACCTGCGCGACTACGTCACCACGTAGGACTGAACTAAGAGGGGAGGGGTGTTCTGTATAAAAATAGTAGACTCCAAATAACTCATTCTGATTGGTTACTCAAAACTAATGGGGATAGGTTCAAAAGGAACCAATCCCCGAAGCCGCACAAAGGCGGCTAAATCAAATGAATGTCATTGGCTACAAGCCGGCAGACAGAAAAGTATAAAAGGGCTGTCGCGGCTTGAGCCAATGTTCCGTTTTGCAACTGTTCTGAAATAAAGACTTTGTTGTTGGAACCCGGTCTACCTCGCGTTTTTCCAGATTGTATGGGTGGAAAGCCATCTTATCAGGCAAGGAATTATAGTATATGAACATCCTACATTGCATACTCTTCCCTGAGCTAGAAGTTTAATTAGTTTTCCAAAGACCTTTCAAATCTGTGAATCTATGACGATATCTTGATGTTTCATTCATTTTTAATTTTCTTTCTCAGGTCCAACTGATCTCAGTATGAAGAGGCAGCTAGCAAGCACTTCCGGGTCTTCTAGCAATACCAGCTCTAGACCTCAGCTGAGTCCAACTGAAATTAATGCAGTACGGCAACTGGTTGCAGGATATAGAGAATCAGCAGCATTTTTATTACGTTCTGCAGATGAACTGGAAAACCTTATTTTGCAGCAGAACTGAGACACACATTATTATCTTGCTGATCTTGTTTTATCATAGAATTTCCACTGTTGACATTTTGATATTTCAGAGCAGATCTTTTCATGTGCCACGCTCTTGTTGACAAGTTAATTTCCATTAGGCCACACTGTTCTCAGTGTACTCAGTGTGTTATGGTTCTGCAAGAGAACTTGGATCTCTGACATTTTTAAGATCATTTGTAGTACAATTTGGTTTGTTTTCATGTGTCAGCATCAATAGCAAAAAAAGTGAGTAGAGTGTTAACTCATTCTAACATGGACAGAAACAACAGATATATGCTGGGGTTTCAAATTTGATTCAGAATCCAAGTGCAATATTAATGGAATGTGCTACTGATTCAGTGGACTTAAAGCTGCATTATATGGCAAAAGTTGCCAAAAGTCCTAATATTAATAGGATGTTATTGCAATGAAAAGGATCTTGTATTTTAAATAAAATGTAATTTTTATAGGAAAAAAACAAGAAAAAAAAGGCTGGTTCACATTCTAAATTGATCATTTTTACTTTGGTAAATTTTTCACTGATTTTTCAAATGAAGTTTTGAGGAGCTATTGTTAAGTTCTCCTCAATGAAATTTTAATCCCCTCCCCAGTTCACCTCTGTCCTCAAGGCATATTTTTCATGCAGAGCAGGCCATTCCCTTGTAGTTTCCTATCAAACCTTTGTGGACTTAATTCTGCAGGAAGCAGACTTTCCTGAACTTCATGGCATTTTTTCTTCTGTTTCATAATGAGTTGCAACTTAGTAGTTGTTGATGAAGATGCGAGAGATATTTTCAAAAGACATATCATTAATTTTGTTTTTCAAGGGATTTCCTACAAGCCAGCTCATTTAACTCCAGGATTGCTGCTGCTGTCTTGTATAAATCCTTCTGGTAGTGAATGGATGTAGATGACTGAATGTGAAGAGGTTGCAAGTGACAATCGGAAAATTTGCACTCTTGTGTATATTTGTTTTCTTTCTTTCTAAATGAATATGTAACTGAAAAGGGCCATTGACACTTCTGATGTGATTTTATAGTGCTTATGCTAAACTAAAAATTGTACAAAAATGGTAAACGATAAAACTGCCATTTAAATAAAATTCCCTTCCCTTGAATTTCTCCCTCCCCCACCCCATCCCCATTTCTTACTTTAGGATGTCAAATACACATCAGTGGTGTTTGCTGTGTGCTAAGGAAAGCTTATTTTTATGTATTTAGAGAGAAGTATTTTACTTCGGGCTTATGTAATATCTGTTTTGTTGATTAGCTTTTGTTAAATAACAAGTTCCTTGTGCATTCCTAAATTTGCCTTATTTTTGTGTACAATTTTTTATGTACTTTGGTTTTTCAAAAATGAGTTTAAGGCATCCGGTGATATTTTCTATCTACTTGTTACATATAGTTTTTCAAGTAATGACTGTGGTTGTGACAAAGTAATGTGCACTTTTTTCTTGTAACTGGACTTTGCTATGCTTTTTCCCTTTAGTGTTTCTAGAATTACTGTTGCATACAGTTATGTTTTAAAAAGACAACTTTTGTGATACTGTTGGTGAATATCAGTGTGAAAAAGCCTATTGAAATGAGTGTTTTGGAGATACCTAAGTACACAAGCTGTTAAGTTGTAGATGCAATTGTTCACAAATTTAAATGAAATTTTAAAAAAATGAGGGCTGGGGGAACAATCTTCAGTTTTGTTTGGGTGAATAAACATCTGTGTTTCAATGCATGCTTGTGAAACAGTGTTTGACATAAAATTTTGTCTTTTCTCTCAGGGCAATTTAAATCCAAATTATAAAAAAATAAAATATTCATCTGAACATAATGACGGTTTAGATAATCAAATAGAAGCATGCTTTGCATACATTTTGCTGGCGTCTTTGCCTAGATTTCAGTGAAATTGTCGCTATTTAATTTGCCTATAGAATTTTTTTTTAACAATATATATCACAAGTAGATGGTGAAGATTTGTAGAATCCCTAGGAAAAGTCTTAATCTCTGCAGTGCTGCAGCAGAAACTGGGGCTAGTGTTTCTACTAGCAATCCAAACTTGGTAAGGTAATCATCATTGTTTTAAAAAGAAAAAATATTTATGGACTTGAACAGATTGTGTGTCCAAATAAATGTTGACAAGAAAGGGGAGGAAAATTATTATGTGTTATTATGTTTTGGCAGGTTAAATTATGACATTGCATTAAAAACTGTGAATATATCCAATCCTTTGGTTATGTCAAAAGACGCATATAGAAGATTGGCTAAAATATATACATATTTATCCCACTGTCTTAGCCTCCACTGCATGTGGCTGTGTTGTATTGTACTAAAATAATGATGGCCATTCATGATAAATCAGTTTCTTTAGAACTTATCTACCCAGCTACATTCTAGCCATACTTACATCAATACCAAACACAATGGTTTGTAGAGAAGTAGACCAAAAATATATTATCAATGCATGGGATGGTCCCATTACAGTAAGATTCTCAAAAAGATGGATAGCCAAATAAATACAAGATATACCTAGGGAACAGAGGTGGCATGAAGCAGGTTCTGACCAATTCTGGAGAACCGGTAGCAGAAATTTTGAGTAGTTTGGAGAGCCAGCCAATACCACCTCTGACTGGAGATTTTACAGTATCCTTCCCCTGCCACACCCACCAAGCCACACCCACAGAACCGGTAGTAAAAAAATTTGAATCCCACCACTGCTGGAGAAGCTGTACAATAAAGTCTCAGAAGATTACAGTTTTTTCTTGACATCCAGTTCTACATGAAGAAAGAGTTAAAGTTTAGTAATGATCATGAATATATTTCAGTGGAACTTCATCTTGTATACCATCGGAGGAGGGTCAAAGAAGTCGGTCTGATAAAAGTGGCATTGTGACACATATCCCATCCATTTGATGCCTGCATCATGACATTTGTATATGTTCCAATTCGGTAGAGCTTGTGGCACAACAGCATAATACTGCATTTGCAATTTGGACATACAGAAGGAACTTGAGGATGACCATGTTCACCACTTATGTTATTTCATTTTGGGGGGTTTTCCTGCCCCTCCCCCCAAAAACCACATTATATTAAAATCACATCTCAAAAAGAAAAAAAATGACAATGAAAGTAAATAAAAATTATTCCCACCAGCAATTCGACCATGATTAATATATCAAAAATATTTGTCTTTCTTTTGTTTAACATGTCCATCACTCTGCATCTGCAGCAGTCAAGTTACTTTCTTGATTCCAGCTGCATGAACAAGGATAGGAAACCAAGTGGAACGTTCTTCAATATGTAAACAAAATATGCCACCTGTGGGCCAAGGGATGGCAAATTTGCCTCACATATTGGAGAACTGGTGGTCTGACATGGAAGAGTAGAAACTAGATGAACTCTTGTCAACGTTGTTTCGTGAGATATACATGATGCCATACAAATAGCAGTGAGTGTCACATAATTCAGTTAATTTTCTCCATGGGAAGCTCTTTGGCCTTCCCTGTTGTTCGGTAAAAGTGTTATCCATCCAACTATAAGTTGGCAGTAAATCATAGTGGAAAGAAATTTGCTGCCCCCATGGTTTGTATTTTGCCTCCATCATAAGTGTTTTGAGTCAATACCAAACAGTGATATTCTGATGCACATGCAGCAAGGAAAGCAATTAATTGATTCCTCCAGCTTTATTGCCCTCCTTCCTAATATGTCAAGCTGTTGACATACAGTGTGCAAACATTCCCCAATCACATCTTTGGAGTACAGCTGGGCTGGACTGTGTGCTGAACACTGTCACCTCTAAGCTACTGCTTTCTCTAACCCTTCTTTTGGGCTCCATTTTGTTGTAATCCAATTTGAATACAATTGAAATTACACAACACTCACCACACCCACAGAGAGAGGGGGGGATCAGAATCTCAGAATAAAGTCACAAACAGCATGTTGATTTAGGAATTCTCTTTATATATACAATAAGCATTGCTTTACAGATTCATCTTGTTCTGTTCAGGAGGCAATGAGGAGAAGAAATGAGGAACTGGACCTTTTCCATCCTGATATATTGTTTCAGACCCTTCTGCATGCACCCATTTCACTGTTCTGCTATTTCTAGCTTCTAGCAATACTTCTCAGGCACTGCTGTGTCTAGCTGCTTAAGAGGTAAGAGCAACAGAGTAGTAGATGCTGATAGGAACTGACAGGAAGGACTTGCCCAAATCAGCCTGAACTGGCCAGTCAGGTTTTCTGGATGCTCTGAATGAATGTAGGATGAACTGGGATGAATTTTACATAATTTTCCATAAATTATTTGATGCTCTCTGATTAAGAGGAAAAATACTAATGATGAGGCAGCCATGGTTTAAGCCTAAGCTTGTCTTGAGGAGATGATACGAAGCCAGTAAGGCTCTCTAAGCTTTGAAAATGTTTCTGGCATTCTCACCCAGTGGTTTATCAAACTCCTGTGGCTTCTTCTACTTTCTTATTCAATTCTCTGTCAGTGGCACTCCTTGAGTCAGTACTGCAATGTATTAATCAATTGACATGGCCTTTCAAAGAACTTTTGAGCTTGATTGTAGTGCTATTCAATGATATCTACTGTACTACAGTATAATAGTATAAAGTAGTATTATTCAAAGGCATTACTGTAATACTATACAAACTCTACGAGTGCAAAATAAGCAAAAATTGCTACAATGAATCTTCTGCTCCACATATTGATTAGTTAAATTAATTAATTGACTAGTGACTAGTATAATTGACTGTTTGGTGTGATATTGCTTTATTGATTGCCATAATATCTTGTTTGATTGAACAATCCAATCAACAAACCATCTCAACAATCCCATCATGCCAGGAAAACAATCTAATGTCAAACCACAACCTAAAAAGAAAGAAATCCCTACTAAAGAACCACAGGACTCTTGCTTTTGCCTTATATGTAAAGAAACTTTAAAGGAGAATGAAGATTACATCAAATGTTCTCTTTGTGACAACTACACTCACCATAATTGTTTAGGATTACCCAAGCAAATGACTCTATTCCTAAAATCATCTGCCAATGCTTTTCCATATTTCTGCCCACTGTGCAGACCCAAACCAGACAAATACATTGCCCTGTTCAAAAGAGCTGATACCATAGAAACACGTATAACATCCCTTGACACCATTGTAGCATCCCTGGACACTATACAAGCAAGATTAACAAACCGTGAAATAAAAAGACACAACACAAAAAACGAACATCAAACAACAACAAAGCATATCTCTACCCAACAATTGCAATCAAAACCCAATCCACAAAAAGCAACATATCCTACAAATATTGATATATCCTTCCTCATCAAAGAAGCCATTGGGCATGAACGGAAGTGACCAAATGCCATCTCATTTGGTCTAGAGGTCAATGATAATGATGACATCACTAACATCCACAACATCATCAGAGACTATCAAGCATCAACCATCTCCCCTGATGAAATACTTGATATTTCCCACATCATTCCAGAACTCAAAAGCAAAGACGGCTCAATGGCCCTATACCTCTGCAGGGTCATTTGCAAAAATGAATTAAACAAATATAAATTCATTTTCTCAATAAATTCACTCGCAAAGGGCAACAACAACCATAACAACCTTCATTCTCACCCTAATCTAACCTTACAACAACGTATATGATCCCGTGAACTTCGCTCTGAGCACAAAAGACTACATGGATTAGATAATACTAATCTATACACTGACTACCATGCAGATTGTATCAAAAGCAAGAACCACAACCTACGTCCTAATAACTATCACCCAAACATCCAATGTTAGGGATGCACGCCCCTTACTTCCTCCAGACCCAGTACTTTATATCTTAAATGCAAACTACTCAATGCAAAAAGCCTCACAAATTAAATTCATGAATTCCTTATCTTAGAAAACACAGCCACATTCGACATTATATTTGTCTGTGAGATGTAGCTGAATGCACCTTTCCCCGACTCCACTATCACAGTCAGAGAATGTCATGTTTATCAGTCTGATCGCGAAATCCATAGATTAGAGGAGGTGAAGTTCCTATATTCTATAAAAAGTCCCTAATTCTAAAAAAGATTCAAATTATACAAGAGCTTGCTCTTCCTGAGACCATCATCTGTGAACTGTCCTTAAATACCTCAATCTGCTTCTTACTATGCTATTGAGCCCCTGACTATGATATAATTCATGCAAACAAGGGACTGGGACTGGATCAATTAGTATATAACAACATTAGACGAAACAACTGCCTCAACCTCATCTTCTGCAACAGCTCAAACTCAATTTATGACCTAAAAATACAGGAACCATTTGCAAACATTGACCATAGCATGATTGATTTTTCTCTAAATTTACACCATCACAAAGAGGATCATAATGATGGACCCCCAAAATACAATTTTAAAAAAGCCAATTATGAACTCATAGCTGCCAACTTATCATCTCTTGATTGGCACATTCTGTTCTCTGGCTGTAATATCATAGAAGAACATTATAATGCTTTCTTGCTTGAACTCAAAAGGGTCATTAAACTATATGTTCCATTAATAACCCCCAAAATCAAAACAAAAAACAATTTACCCAAAATAATAAGAAAACTTCAATCTAAAAAAAAATCTTTATAGTGTAAAAACAAAACTAAATATGTAACTAACTTTAAAAACCTATACAACATCTTATGCCGATAAATAAAGGCAAAATGCAGCAATTACCACTGCAAGCAAGAGGAAAACCTTCTGTGCACAAAATCTACCCATGCCTTCTATAACTTTGTAAACACCAAGCTTAAAGACTCAAAAACCATCCCACCCTAAAAGGATCAAATGGGAAAGACTATAGCGATAAAGCCTTTAAGGCAAACCTCTTCAACACGTTCTTCAGTTCAGTCTTTGTAAACAGTAATGGCTCATGCTCCACTTTTCCTATTCGTACCACAATTACCTGCAATGATACTGAGGATAATGTAGAAAATGCACCATGTCACCTAAAACCATCCTTATCTATTGGCCCTGATGACCTATGTGCATACTTCTTTAAAAAGTTATCCACTGCCATAGCAGAACCTTTAAGCATAAAATACTGTCCTGCAATTTGCAACTTCTACACTGCAAAAACATATGGACTACATTACTTGACCAGGGCAAAGCAATAGATGTAATTTACATCGACTTCTGCAAAGCCTTTGACTCAATGGTACATGACAAACTGCTACTAAAATTAAAATCTTATGGCATTTCCGGATCCCTTCATAAGTGGATTACTGCTTTCCTGTCAAGCTGGCAACAATTAATAAAAATAGGAAACACCTTATCAAACCCTGCACCAGTTAACAGCAGTGTCCCCCAAGGGAGCATTATAGGACTCACACTCTTTACACTCTATATAAATGACCTTTGTAATCACCTTATAAGTAACTGCATCCTCTTCACTGATGATGTAAAACTATTCAACACCACCAACAATGCTACCATCCTTCAAAGCAACCTTGATTATGTGTTCAAATGGTCAAACAGTTGGCAACTCAAAATTTTGACCAACAAATGCTCTGTCCAACACATTGGTAAAAAAAAAAATCAACATACCAAATACAAGCTAGGTGGATATGATCTCGTTGATGACCCTCACTCTGTCAAAGACCTTGGAGTTCTCATATCAAATCACCTAAGCACCAGAACTCACTGCAACAATATTGCAAAAAAGGCTTTAACAGTTGTAAATCTGATCTTACGCGGCTTCTCCTCTGACAATACTGATTTGCAAACTAGGGCATACACAACCTTTGCTAAACCAAACTTGAATACAGCTCTGCTCTGGAATCCGCATTGTATATCAGACATCAATACAATTGAGCGAGTCCAAAAGTATTTTACAAGAAGAGTACTACACTCCTCTGTTCACAACAGAATACTCTATACCACCAGACTTGAGATTCTAGACAACCTTGAACTATGCCGGTCAAGATTGGACTTAAGCATAGTACATAAAATCATATGTTACAATGTCTTACCAGTTAATGAATATTTCAGCTTTAACCGCAACAACACAAGAGCTGTCAACAGATATAAACTAAATGTAACCACTCCAAACTTGATTGCAAGAAGTACTATTTCAGCAACAGAGTGGTCAGTGTCTGGAACTCCCTACCTGATTCTGCTGTCACATGCCCAAATCCCAACTCTTTTACCCTCTATCGACCTCACCCCATTTCTAAGAGGTCTGTAAGGGGCATGCATAAGTGCACAATGGTGCCTACAGTCCCTGTCCTATTGTCCCCAAATATTAGTTCCTATTTCATGTATTTAAACTTATGTTTATTCTTATTTCTATTATATTGTGTTTGACAAAATAAATAAATAAAATAAAAAAATAAATATGGTTACCTTCTGTGAAGGAGGTAATATGGAATAGTTTCCATGTGAGAAAAGCTATCGGTAACTTAACCACCAGCTGGTATTTATCTCAGAGTCAACATTTCTATAAATGTCTTCCTTCCAGGAAATATGTGAGATGTGGGTCAGCCTGCAGATGGATATAGCCAAATCCTACAGAGTGAACTTTTATTATCATGCTGCCTATTTAAATCAATATTCTAGAAAGCATATAACAACAGAAGGCTCATTACCATCATTTAAGCATCCAATTTTACTTTCTCATTCTAAATGCAATTTTCATGCATCCAGATATGAAATTACGTTCTATGGCAGAGATAGAAAATCCATCTGGAAGTTAAATAAATCTTTAGTGTTGCTAGCAACTGCTAATTGGTCATTGTTTGCAATGTGTTAGACATGCAATGGGATCTTTAATGGATGAATAGCAATTGTAATACAAATGACAGTCTAACAGAAAAATTAGCTCATTAATGAGCTGAATAGTATTGCTGGTACTAGTAAAATGTAATATACATGTAACAGCAGTTTATTTAATCTTGATCATGTGTTTCTGTAAACTCACATAAGCAAGGCTGAATTCTATTTTCTTTTTTCAATGCTATACTTTTTTCAAAGAAATCTTACTATAGGTCAGGGGTGTCAAACTGGCAGACCGCGGGCTGGATGCATCATACATAAGGCCATGTCCATCGCAGCTCCACAAAAGGAAAAACATTGTAAAACATCACATGACAGCAACATGATGTGGTGAGTTTGATACCTGTGCCATAGGTTATCGAATCTTTAATTTCTTTTGTGGATAATCCTTTTTTTAAAATAAATTACCCCCACAGGAAAACTTCTATAACAAGGACACAAACTTAAAACAGTTTCCTTCTTAATCAATTTGTAATTCTGTGTGTGTGTGTGTGTATGTGTGTGTGTGTTTGTATACACACACACACACACACACACACACACACACACACACACATGCTTTCCATTGTTATTACTGGCCATTTAGATAATATCTACTTGCTTCCTTAGCTGCTCTTATAAGCTTATCTTTCTGTGATCATCTTCCAGGAGAACAAAAAGAATATGTCCTATGCAGTTAGAGACTCTGGCATACAGAAAACAAACATAGCCAGCAGATGGCAATGAGAGCTATAGCTACAATTTGAAATGTATAAACTGTTGTTGGTTTCCTGTTATAACATATGCCAGTATTTTAATTGTGGGGTATATATTCTTCTTCCCCCAGGTTCAATCTCTTTTTTAACTTTATGAAAGAATATATATTTTCTGGAGGAGTATCTATATCCATTGGATAATGTGTACTGCAGCGTGATTACATATCACCAGATATGGGCTTCCTCTTTTTTTTAGAAGCTGCTGCTTCTATTCTAATTCAAAATCTATTTTGTGTCATACTGAATCCTTGTACTGCGGCACCCTAGTTTATCAGCATTTTTTTCAGATACCATGTTTTATTGCATTTTGGACAATAGCTTCCTGATGGGCAGTCCTCAAGCTCCAGTTTTAGACGTCTGTTAATAATTTTATAAAATGATTTAAACCTTGATCAGAAAATAAAAATAAGTGAGAAACCAGACAAAAACACAACTGAAGATCCTGTCCTTTTTAACACAGTACATCCAAATGGTGCAGAACTTTAATAACCTGCTCCATTTGGGTGTGCCTCCTGATTGAATTCTCAGATAAAGCAAAGGAGGATAACCAAGACTACAAGAAACAGAATAACCTTGCTGCTGCCCCAAGGTTATAGGACATTTATATTCCTTTACATCAGGAAACTGCAACTCACAAAAATATCCATATGCATTATCTTGTTCCCAATACTGCTGAACAGAGGTGCTGTTCATCAGGTACTGACCAGTTCTAGAGAACTGGAAGCAGAAATGTTGAGTAGTTCAGAGAACCAGCAAATACCACCCCTCACTGACCCCGCCCCATCTATTCTCTTGCCACGCCCACAGAACTGGTAGTAAAAAAAAATTGAATCCACCACTGCGGCTAGGCCCTCTTTATGCCTATCATCTATGGAAAGTGCTGTGTCAACACTTCATTCCCCCTAAAATGCCCAGTCCCTCTGCTGAAACTGAAACCTTGAGTAATGCCTTTCTCAGGTTTGGATTTTAGAAGGAACTGCACTCGCTACTAATCCTAGCCTTAACAGAGAGACAGCATGGCCATTCTGATCAATGGTACTTCTCTTATTCCCCCCAAAGCTAAGTATCCTGAAATTGTCTATACAATTGCTAAATTGTGTGCCTGAGCCAAGAGGCTTTGTTAAGACTTGACAGCAGTAGGTTGTTTATTTAATTAATAAGATTGTTCTCAGATTATATTTGGTGTTTTAGCTTTCATGATCTGGTATTGGACCAAAATAAAATGTTCATTTATCCTTAAAATAGTTTGCTGTAATTTTTACTACAATTGAAGGATACCATCTTTCCATAGATCTGAAGACTTTTAAATTGGTTTGTAATATTTTATTAATAAACAGTTTAGTTTCTCAAAAAAAGAGAAAAAGTATGCCTTTTTTATTTTTATTTTTCAATAAATAGGAATTTGACTAATGGGATATTGTCTGGCATGCTTTTATACATAATCAATAGGCTTAGAGTTTAAAAATGAATTGCATTTCAAAAAGTTAGAAAAGGAAGTAAGGTAAGCTTTGCATGTATATTCTTCATACTAGCTATGTATTATACTTTTAGATTACTTAAATTGGAGCTTGTTCAATTATGTGCTTTGAATACTGAAAATTAATTAAAGTGTATTAAAACATAGATAATAGCAATAGTGAGAAAAACTTGGTAATTTATCAGCTTCTTGTTCGAAATAACTGGAAGCAAAGAAGATTAGCTAAGTAACTGCCTACCTTCTTTCATATAGAAGTTGCCATGAAATCAGGTACCACCCTGCTAGGATTTTAGAAGGCCATTTGGGAATGATATGCTCGAAGTTGTCATCCCTCCTACAGGGATAGTATTTGGTCAGTGGTGTTTTGACAATTCTTTGATATATGAGATCATTATTTTAAAAAGTTGAATATAGCTTATTTTCTTTACTTGTACTGATTTAGACATTTAAGATGACTAGAATTATAAGAGAAATAGCTAGTTAGAGACAGAGGGATATTGATGGGGAGGATAATTTATAATGATTATAACAAATAACTCAAATTTATCAAGTTCTATAATCGTTTATATTCTATAAACAGGGCCACTGAGAGGATTATTATGTGCTGGAACAAGACTAATATGGGCTCCTAATATGGACATGTCAATTTTCCAAGTCTAACTCCTCAACCACTACACCACTTGTTCCACTCATCTCCCCCATGGGAGCAAGGTGGGCTCAAGCCAGGCCCCTCCCCTTCAGCCCCACTGGTGCAGCAGTCCTCAACCCAAAAGAAAGAGGACTGGAGGGTGACAGTGCACATGCTCCCAAATTCTCCAATGCCACCCCCCCCCCCCCCATGGAACAGTTGCTCTATACATCCGGGTACCCGCCTGCTTAAAAAAAGACAGAGGTGGGTTGACTTTCTTTACTTCACCCTCCCACAGGTGGCTGTAAAGCTTCGCCTATGCAGAAAGTCAAATCGTATCTACAATGAAGGGCCAAAGAAAGATGGAAGACTTAAGTCAATCTAGGTTGCTGGGGGGCTCATGTGCAGGCAGTAGCACTGAGCCACATGTGGTATTAGCATGATCAGTGGGGTGGGTGGGAGCCCCTCTGGCCCCTTCTCTGCGCATCTTGGTGGTTCCACTCCTGTCTCTTTCATTAGGCAACATGACTCATCATTTTCACCATTTAAGTATTGAGTATGAAGTTTATATCCACTATTGCTTTTCTTTTTAAAAATTTGATTTTGTAAATTTTTTTAAAAAAATTCCACTTCATGGGCCCCCTTTGAGCTCCATGGGTCCCGGGACAATGTAGTGGCTGCACCCCACTCTCCTCAGGCCTGTCTATAAATAAAAAAGTATCCAGGTAAAGGGATAGATCTCTCAAAAATATTGATTGCCCATTCAAAGAATTTGACAATTATGAATAAATAATAAAATTAGCCAAATGTTATGAACCTGGCATAAAATATTTTGGGAAGCTGGGATCCTATTCTGTTAGCAAAATATCAGGGATTTTTTTTTTTTTTTTGAAAAGGGCCCTTCCTGCAATACATTAGGAGGCTTACATAACAGTTATTTGGAAAGTAGAAAAAGACTTTATGAATTTAGCAATTCATCAACCAATATGTTTGATGAAAAGATTTATCAAGATCACAGAACTTATTATCTTCAAAAATTCATTCAGTAAAACCTGGTTTTATGATAGATTGACAAACTTCTTGATAATATCAGGTGTTTGAAAATTCAGTAGCATTGTAAGCTGACAAAAAATAAAATAGCTGTTTTGGCATCATTTAGACACACTAGATAATAACTAGATTGAGTTGTTACATATTGAGGTGGTTTTTTTAGCAAGTTACAAAGAAAAAATGGATTTCTTGCAGAATTTATTTGCTGGATTAAAATTTATGATTTTAATCTCTTTTTTGGAGTGGGAAGAGGGGGTAATAGTTCTCAACTTACAACTGTAATTGAACCCAAAATTATAAGTCAAGACATCATGTGATGGGATACAATTTTACAATATTTTTAAAGAAAAGCTAATGTCATCAAGTGAATGCAGCAGTCATTAAGCAAATCCATTTTTGCAGTGGGCATTTTTGCCAGAAATAAATACTGGAAAGTGACCAAAAAAAGTTGCAAATTTTGGTCACATAACTATGTGATGATACAAATGGGCATATAGGTGAGAGATTGCCATGTCTTCTTTTCCCTGACATCAGAAAAAATACCTCTTCTTAATCCAGCAAATAATAATCTAAATGGCAGCAATCATTGATTAATTCACTTTATTGGAAAATCGAGAATTGTGAGAAGAAAAAATAGGAGACAATGGAAGAGTGGTAGATTTGGGGTCTCAGTGACAAGGTGCCGCTATACCCTAAAAAAATCCTGACAATCCAGTCAGTGTTGAATACCTTTGCACAATCATTGGAATTTTTGGAATGTTTTCAGTGCAGTTCAAATGTAGTCAGTAACTTAGTGCTGCTAATTTAAGAAATAATTTCATTCATCTGGGCTGTAAGATGACTCTAACTGACTCTGGATTGATTGAGATTGAGTGATAGTGTTTTTTAAAGTCATCTAATGGATACATAATAATTGTGAAATTTGATCATCACATTTCTGAAAACTAAAGAAGTTTACACCTATATACGAGTAACAGTTGCATTTCATTAAAAAGGTTGCCACAAAAAGTACACTTGATCCAACAATCACAAAGAGACATGTGCATGGTCACTTTCCGCATCACTTACAAAGTCTATCCCATTTAATTTGGAGCAGAAGATGGGAAAGAAATATCGGAGGGAAGAGGAGAAAAGAAAGAAAGGAATGTTCCATTTCACATGAAACATCTAATTAAGAGAAAAAGAGAGATGTCTCACTCCCCATAGGAAGATTATCCAAGTGATTCTGTTGAGTAGTCACTTTATAAAAGTTTGAAAGTCTTAATAATTATTAAACAAAATGTGAAAGGAATGTTTCATTATGAAGTAATATAAAATTATTATATTGCAGGGGTATCAAACTGGTGATCCACACCCACCCCAGTTACGTGAAGGGAAAAAAGTCACAATACATCAAGTGATGGCAACATGTTGAGCTGAGTTTGACACCTGTGTTATATTGGAACAGAGGTACATTTTTTAATCCTGGCCAAATCTTGTAGCTTTAGGAGAGAGTAGCCACTTTGAAAATTTTGGAAATAAAACCATCTAATGGAGCATAAAATATGAGTGGCCACTTGGCTAAAAATAACTAGTACTAGCCCTGACTCATTATTTTTGCAGGATTTAAAGTGTTGTGCTAGCCTGATCTATACCAGAGGAGCAGATGCACTATCATACTGAAATGGCAATGTCTACCATTATTGTGAGATTTCATAACCTTTCTAATCTCACATCTGTTGGGGGAAGGGAAAGGTCAGTGTATCTTATCATCTGAAACTTTTATCATGATGGCTAGTGAGCACACAAACCTGTCAGTTAAGCCTACAAATAGCTTAACGGCCAGTATATAACCTCCCATTAGCTCAAGTTTGCCTGGATGCTGGCAAGTATTTACATGAAATTTTGTCTCACTTGTCATAGCAGCATATAGGACAGCCAGGAAACCACCTGGCAACCTCTTCTTGAATGTATTTCTTAATTACTAGGAAGCAGATGCTGACAACCTTGTTAAGTAAACAACAAGTTCTGCACCTGCTTGAACAAACCTTCCCTCACCCTTTGCCAAGCAGGTGACAGGTAACAGTTTTCCTGCCCTCACATACAATGGCCTCAGGGATTAGTCGGAGTCTATCAGCGATTTCTCTGCTATGTTTTCCCCTGGCTCTCTCTACAGAGAACTCAATTCAAGCAACAGAAGTGGAAATATCCCTAATTAGATAGATATTTGCATTATGACCAATTACCTGGTATGTCCTTGTATAACAGTTGTGCATGCATATCCTCCCATCCTTTGCCACAAACACCCACAATAATAACAAAAGATTGGAATGGCAGTTGGAAAAATGAACCAATTATTGAGCAACTAATATTTTCATGAGGTGTCTTGTTACAGTAAAGGATGCTTGTAGCATGAAAAGGTTTTGGGAAGATTTTGTTCTTTGTGAAGCAGAGTGAGTAAAGCTTTGGAATTCATGTATGCTGAATTGGCACTGAAGAGATGGAAGTTAAGTTTTATCCTAAGAAGATTTATTCCTAAAAACATGATTCTGAAATTGCATTAATAACCAGTTCCATACAATCACAGTGCAATGAAGCTGTGATTCATAAGAACTGTCGACAGGAATTAAATACATTTTGTTCACTCCTGGAAACTGATCCTTTGCATGATTTAAAAAAAAAACCTTTTACCATGTATAAGAAATGTATGTATAAGAAAGTAGTCTGCTTCTTAGTCAGATCAATGTTAATTCAGCCTAATTAGCAGCACTTTGTTTATTTCAAGTGTTAAATCTCTCATATTTCAGCTAAAACTAAAGCTATATTTGAAAGATTGCTGTTTCACAAATGAAACAACCTGTATTGATTTTGAGATTGTTTAATCTTTAACAAAAGCATGTAAAGTAGGCAACAAATCTTCCCTGTGTTTTTTAATTGGTCTGAGTTACATATAGTCAGATACATATTATCAAATACGATTGGCAGATATTGGTATTATTTCTTCTTTATGGAGTAAATGTATAAGAACAGGAACTCTTACGTATAGAAGTCAGTGGCCAATTAGTCATTGAAAACATGATTGGAGAAATCCTATATTGTATTCTTATTGGGATTGCTTACGTGTCTCCTAAAGAAAGGATTAACAGAAAGAAAAAAGCAGAACTTGGTTTTCCTTTCCCATCTCTCTAAAGAGTTGATTGGCAAGAAAGTTAATTGTTGTCCCCTCCATAAGCTTATTTTGATTTGTGCCATTGGCCACATAAAAACAACAGCATATTGAGGGTAATAATAGGACAGAGACATGCCTTATATAAATGAAAAATGGTCATAAGACACTTTTTTCAGTGCTGTTGAAACTTTGAATGGTCACTAAATGGACTGTTGTAAGCGGAGGACTAGTTTATATTTAGTAGATTAATTCCTCCTCTGTAAGCCTGCACAATCACTAAAATAATCTAGAGGAACTTGGATATGCTGCATAAATGCATTAATGCTTCATATCTTATGACATTATTCTGATATTTTGGGTCAAGACCCAAAGACAGAAAGTGACTGAGTAAGAATAACGAACTGGAATTACAGCATAGGATGAACATCCCTTTGATATGGTCTCTAGCACATTAAAGGGAGCTGTTCCTAGGTAAATGCAGAATGCAGAGAGTTGAAAACATGCCCAGAATGTCAGCCAAGATATGACAAAATCCGTAAATCCTGTATTCTATTCTATTCTATTCTATTCTATTCTATTCTATTCTATTCTA
>BLBF01000002.1:51914432-51950232 GCA_015471245.1 Laticauda colubrina
TTCTATTTCTATTTCTATTTCTATTTCTATTTCTATTCTATTCTATTCTATTCTAAATTGAATAATTAAGACATCTGTCATTATATTCTACATAATGGTATTTAATTTCCATACTATGGCTTTTTCCCAGTTACAGTAACTCATCTAAAGCCCATGTCACACTGCCCAACGGATGCAAAAAGGACACAACGGATGAGCAAAATGTTCCATCCGTTGTTATCCACTCTCAAAAGGGGCAAAAATTCGCATAACCGGAGCGGATAACATGGACGTGGGGAGTATGCAGGGTGGATGGAAAGCGGATGCGGAACGGAAGCCCAGCGGATGGAAGCGGATGAGAGCGGATGGCGCATCTGCTAGGCTTCCGGGGGACCTCAGCAAAGTGGATGCGGAACGGATACAGCAGATGCAGAGCGGACGCTGAACGGATGAAGCGGATGCACAGCGGAAGCCTAGCGGATGCACAGCGGAAGCCGAACAGATGCCTGGCGTTAATTGCGCATGCGGGGGGGATGCATTGCATCAGCCCCGTGGATATAACGGAAGCAGCTCGGAAGCAGGTCGCCGTTCAGAGGAAAGACCTGCTGCCGGATGGATTGGCTGCCTTGCCTGCCCTGCCTGCATGTCTGCCTGCAAGCCTTGGTGCCAGCCTTGGTGCCGGCCTTGGTGCCAGCCTGCCTGCAAGCCTTGCTGCCAGCCGGTCTGCCTGCCAGCCTTGCTGCCTGCCTTCCTGCCAGCCTTGGTTCATGTCTGCCTGCCAGCCTTGATGCCTGCCTGCCTGCCAGCCTTCCTCCAAGCCTTGGTGCCAGCCTTCCTGCCAGCCTTGGTGCCTGCCTGCCTGCCTGCCAGCCTTGGTGCCTGCCTGCCTGCAAGCCAGCCTTCCTGCCAGCCTTGGTGCCAACCTTGGTGCCAGCCTTGGTTCCTGCCAGCCTCCCTGCCAGCCAGCAACCCCACAACCATGCTGAAGCACAGCAAGCCTCAGCCATCTCCTGCCAGCCCTTGCAAGAGGGACAGGGCTACCATCCCGCCCCCTGGCCCTCACTCTGGTTCTGCTGGGGCTTCTGCAGCACGGGCTCGCTCTTCTGGGGCTGGGGCTTCTGCTGCTTCTGCTTCTGGAGGAGCTGATGACAAGCACTCCAGCACCAGCCACCTACACAGCACCTGGACCCTTCACCCCTGAGACTGAGCGACCAAGAGGAGTGCCAGAGACTCATTTTTGTTTTATAGCTTGTTGTTAATAAAGTCTATTTTTGATTCACACACTTGCTTCATTTCTTTTTTTTAATAAAGTCTTGCTGGAAACTTTTAGAAATGGTTTAAGCCTTTGCATGCTTGTGGGATGGGTAAAGATAGCTTTGGGATGGGTTAGGATACCTGTGGGATGGGCAGGGATAACTTTGGGATGGGTAATAGCTGTGGGATAGATAAACCTCCAGTGCAAGCATAGTGGGACTGTATGGTCCACCCTCCCAGGTGCCACACCTATGGCCCTTTATTATCAATAATAATGTAATAATTATCCACACATGTCAACATAAACACAACTCTTTATTAAACGCCCTGTTCATTGTAGGCCAACCAAACATACATGGCCCAATCTCATCCATGTGATGAGACAGGCTGAAGGATGCATCCATTAAACATCTACCATCCTGTCTTGCCACTCCACTGCTCCAGCTGGGAAGTTGCACCAGTGTCTCAGGAGGTTGCGCTGCTTCTTCGCTTCATGTGAGGCTCTGTTGGGGCCTTGCACATCCTCAGTGTCGATCAGGTTTCGCCCTTGACTCCGTTCACCAGGCTCCATGTCCCCATTGCCTTGTTGGAGGTCCACAAGCCTGTTCTGCAAGACTGGGTAGCGGGTGCGCATGAGATTGTGCAGGATGCAGCAAGCTTCCATGATCCTCCTCACGGTCTCTGGGCAATGCTGCATGGTGGTGAGAAGTACCTGGTGGCCAGGATGCCAAAGGCGTTCTCCACCACCCGCCTTGCCCTGGACAGCCTGTAGTTGAAGATCCTCTCTTCATGGGTGAGGAGTTTGGAAGTGTAGGGCTTCATGAGGTAGGTTGTGAGGGAGAAGGCGTCATCCCCCACGATGAAGTAGAGCACATCTTGTGTGTCGTTGGGCAGGGGTTCTGGATCTGGGAAGCCCACGATGAGGTTGCCTTTCAGCTCCTCCTTTAGGTGACTGGCGTTGTATACCTGGGCATCTGAAGATGAGCCGTTGCCTGAAGCATCGATGTACATGAACTTGTAGTCAGCATCGACCATGGCGAAGAGGATGATGCTGAAGAAGCCCTTGGAGTTGAAATAAGTGGACCCCGACTTGGCTGGAGCTTTGCAGGCCACGTGCTTGCCATCTATGGCTCCAACGGTGTGGGGGAAGTTCCACTTCTGATACCATTGCTCTGCAACTTTCTTCCATCCTTCTTCAGTGGAGGGGTACTGAGGAGCTCCTCCTTGTATTCTTCAATGATGGCCTGCACCACTTCTCTGATCACAATGCTGATGGTGTTGGATGGCACCCTCCAGCCGTACTGCATGCTCCTGTAGGTGGCCCCTGAGGCCAGGTGGCGCAGAGTGAGTGCCACCTTGAGCCCAGGTTCCAGGCTGGGCCGGAAGTTGGTGTTTTGCCTTGGTCAACCTGGGTGTCAGCCGCTGCACGACTTCGTCAAACATGGCTGGAGGCATCCTCATGAAGTTCTGGAACGCCCGAGTGTCTTCGTTCCTGAGCTCCACCATCAGCTTGTTGTACAGTCCATCCTCTGCTCTTCTGGTGAACCATCTACGGACCCAGACTCTTTTTGGCTGCCTCTTTTTCTTCTCGCAGTAGAGTTCACAGAGCCTGCAGAGGGCTTTGCACTGTTGCAGAACGATGGTGGCTGCCAAAAGGACTTTGTTACAATCCACGGTGGACATGACTGGATGCTGTGGAAGAGGAAGAGCCAGATGAAGGCTGCAGAGGTCTGCACTGCTGGGCTGCTGTTCTGAAAGTGAGATGCAGATGAGTTGCTCCCCCTTTTTATAGGAAATATAGGTTTTCCGCTAGGCATCCTCTAGGCATCCTCTAGGCATCCTCTAGACATCCTTAATATCCGAGATAGGTCCCCTCTGCGAACGTTTTTTCCATTTTAAATGCTTTGTTTCCGTGCTGCATCCCCTAGGCATCCGTTCTGCATCCGTTCCGCTTCCTCCCTACGTCCGGGCGAATGGAGTTGCGCGGATGCATAGCGGATGCCTAGCGGATATAGCGGATGCGTAACGGATGCCTAGCGGATGCCTAGCGGATGCCTAGCAGATGCCTAGCAGATGCCTAGCGGATGCAGAATGGACGAACTGGATACATTTTCCGCACAAAAGTTTTGGGCAGCCCAAAACTTTCGGAGCGGATGAAACGTCAATAAATTCATGCTGGACGGATAGAGAGGAAGCAAAACGGAGGCAGTGAGTACATCGCGTTTTCCAACGGATGGCAAGCTTTTTTGTCCGTTTTACATCCTCTTTGCATCCGTTGGTTCAGTGTGACATGGGCTTTAATTCAGTCAAATATCTGTCAAATAGGGTTGAACCCTGCCAACATGGGTTTTGCCAAATAGTGAGCTGAAAATTTTCTTTTTCTACTTGGCTTCTTCATTTGTTCTTGCATCGATGTCTGATCAGGGAACGAAGGCCGATATCTTCTACTGTGAAATAAAATCATTTTGGCTATTTACTGTATGTTCCATTATTTTTCTTTTCCTTCTCTGTCCCACTTCACTAAAGCATAATTCATAAACCTTTGTACTGAATGCACCGTACCTCTAGATCCATTCTAAGAACAAACAGAAGTCTAATTAGCAGATGCCTGTGAACAGGAGAAGTCCTAGAGCAGCACATACTGTATTGGGAATTGAGAATCACATTTGCTTTTCTTCTCTTTTTCCTGGCATAGTGAAATCAGGTTATTAATGTTGTAGCAGAAGATTTACAGAGATTCACATGTAATGCCTCTGGGCTAGTTATTTTTCTGTCCTTCAGTTATTTATATTACCTGAAATATTAGATAACAATTATTTGGACAAGGATCTGATTTAAAAAGAATTATAGATGACGAGGAAAAAGAGAAAGAAGAGGAGGGGATTGTAGCAGCAGCTGGCACTTATAGAGCAACAAGTAAAATAGGTGTGGAAACTTTTTTTAAACTGTTAGAAAGAAAAGAGGATTAAAGCTGAATATCAGGAGTAGTCATAGCCAGAAAATCATTATAGGACTATAAAGTGGCTCACCAATTTTAGAAAGGAGAAATTTTTTAAAAAAGGAAATAGATATTTTTAAAAGGTTGTTCCAAGATAGCCAAAGAAAATGAAAGCATAATTTCAAGAGATAGGAAAAGAGACAATAAGATAAACATAACTCTCTGCAATAGGTAACATCATTTTTCCCCTTCTGGTAAAGTTATTCAGCTTTCTTTAGTATTTAATACTACATTGTCTAAATCATGTATTATAACTAGGCCAAGTGATTTTTTTCTTTAAAGTCAGATTTATACAAATTCTTCTTTGTTCATTAAAAAAAAAAAACCAAGAAAATATTCTTATCATTTTTCATGTGATCTGCCTTGGAAAATAATATTATCAAAAATGAAGAAAACTTCTAACAGGCCATCATATAGAGGCACAGGACAAACTTACTTATAGGTTATCTTTACAATTAAGAAAATCTCTATCAAGGATATACTAGTGATAACAGTTCACACTTTAATCAGCAAAGGTACTTAAAAGTAACTGTGCATGGGGCTGTTTTTGGATGCATGGATGGTGTAAAAATAGTTTAGGCTTTATAAAGTTATGGCCTTTAAAACCCTATGTGAGAAAAGATTTAAAAAATGTAGGCAATGACCTGCCACAAGTGAATTTCACCATTGGATGTGGAAACCTAGAGAGGAACAGCTGAAGAGGACCCACTTTCTCACAAGGTACAGTACATGAGCTGTGGACTAGGTAACATGTCTTCTTGATGATGTCTTCCACTCTATGGACTGCTTTTCCCACAGAGGCAGGGATGGCTTCATTTCTCCTCCACAAGTAAGTTAAGTTGATATTATTCCAAACTGTTTGCTCTTAATTGATTCTGGGTACCCATCACAAGAAATATAATAATATGTTATTTTAATATTTTTATATTCATTTTTACATATATTATTTATGTGAACAGAGCCTTTTAGAATAGAGGTTGATTAGAAATATTGCCAAATAAATAAAAGTCAATTTCAGCATCACCTTCCAGTTAATGTTTAAAGTGAGATTTAATACTTGCTGAATATTTGACATGTATATGGCTGTTATTGGCAACCGTTCATTTTAAAAAATAACATTCACAAAACTTTAAATGCTCATTTCTAAAAAGCTTGCTGAAATGGGATAAAACCAGTGAAAGCCAGCCTAATTCTGTCCCAACAGAATTGTTGGGTTGCATTATCACATTTTGCAAATTGGTCATCTGTGCATACACTTGAATCAAAGTCCAAAACAAAAAGAAGAGTGACTCGCTTGTGCGAAAGAAGAAAACCAGAAAGCTGTGGTTAGAGAAAATGGTTGAGGTGTAAGAATTTTAAAGAATAAAAGATAATATATGAAAGCAGCATATAAACTTGGTGGAAGGAATGATGGTTTGCAAGGACAATTTGGCAGAGATATAGAAAATGGTGCTGGTGTAAACTCACTCTAGTGTGGTTCCTTTTTTATTTATTTCTTGTTATTTTCTTTTACATTATTTCTATCTCTTTTTTCTGTATTTCAGATAACATTGCTTATTCCAAAACAAATAGCAGTTAGTAAGCAGCTAGCAGATGTGAACATAATGAGCTGTGAATTAGTATTCTTTTCACTGGTAAAGTGTAAAATATGTATTTCAAATACTTTATCCTATCTTATTTTTCTTCTAAAAAAAACTTCAGATGTTTTATAGCCAGTTATTATTTCTGTAATTTTCTCATGATTTGGTGAATTTAGTATTGTCTTAATGGATGGATTTTCTTTTTTAAATAGCAGTTATTAATTATTTCTCACTAAGTTATTGGAGCATGTTTGCAGCTGCTATGAGAAATTATCAATGTTCTATCAGAGTCTTCACATGCACTTTGGAGCACTCTTCTCTCTTTGAATTTGAAATTCATCATAGGCTACTATGCAGTGCTTGCTTCAACTAACCAAAAGAAACATACAAAACAATCACTGCTTTATTTCTAGTACTTATATTATCTAAAATCCCTTTACTCTTAATTCATAGAAAAAAGAAAGTCAAACAAATCAAGAATTTTCCAGGCAAACTCTTTCAAAACAGAGCTAACCATGGTTGTTTGTTAATGTGATATGAGGGAATGGGTTTGGCTCTTTGTGGATGCTCTGAAGTCCCCCAGGGCAAATAGTAGCCCAAGTGAATCAAAACATGCTGAGTTTTCTTTCCTTTTCTCTTTGGCAGAGGGATTGCTGCCTGCATAGTTTGCTTGTTTTATCCTGCAACCACTTTCACCTTAGATAATCTCAAGTGATAAGTTTCAAGGTAATGAAGGGGTAGGGGTAATGGGGAAGAATTGGTTGCAGGAACAATGTAAGTTCAGGAACAAAGAAATAATGATGAGGAGCTCTGACCAGTTGGAAAACAAGATGACCCACATGCTAAGCGTTGCAAAGTTCTGCAAATGCAGTTCCCAATATATCATAGCTAAGCATCAAATAAATAAATAGGTGCAGAACAAGCTTTTAATCCTTATGTGCTGGTACTTCTTTATTATAGAATGTAAAGTAGAGGGAATTTCTTGTATTTGCTGTTCAGGGAGGAAAATTTTCTTTTGGATATAATTTTCTATGTACAGAACAACAGCTCTGCTGTCCATTGTATTGTGTCAAACATTGCTTCCATAATAATTTCAAATATATTAATCCTTAGATTAATATTCATTGTGTCTGCAAACTGCTTTTGTCGCAAACAACCCAGAAATACTATCAACTCATAGTAATTGATTACTTCTGTGTCAAAATAAAATTGTCAAGCTCCAGCTGATTAAAATTCACAGTGGCATAAATGTAATTTAATCAATATGTATGGGAACAGCAGGAATGCTATTATTAGTGTTATGTAGGAAGTCCTTGGTGAATAAAACAAAAAAGCTGTTACATTAAATAGAATTAATATAATTTTAAGTACAATGAGGATACTTTTGAATATAACAATTGCTTCCTATTATAACATTTATAACAAATAAAGCAAATGATCTGCAAACACTAGAAATAAAAGTCAAGGACCATAGTGGAATTAAACATAAAGAAGACCACACTAATGATAACTGGTATGTTAATCTGCCTTAGAAATAAAAATGAAGTTATTGAAGTAGTAGATAGCTTCTGCCTTTTAGGATCAACCATCAGCAGCAAAAGAACAAGCAGTCAAGAAATGCAGTCTAGCACTTGGTCGAGCAGTGATGGAAGCCTTGAAAAGATATTCAACTGCTGTGATGTGTCTATACTTACAAAGATCAGAATAGTTCCAGAAATAGTATTCCCTATAGGAATGAAAAGTTGACCTTGCAGAAGCAGGATAGAAGTATTGATGCTTTTGAACCTTGGCATTGGAGAAAACTTCTAAGAATTTTATAGACAACTAAAAAAAGCCAACTAATGAATAATTTCTGTGTTTTCACCGAGAGCAAGAATAATTAGGATCTACTTATTCTATTTTAGACACATTATATGAAGACCCAGGTGTTCTAGAGCAGCGGTCGCCAACTGGTGGGCCATGGAAATTTTTTGCTGGTCTGCAGAAGAAATGGCCCCCAAAAGCAATTAATTTGGGCCATGCAGTTCTCATGCCTCCTGGCTCTCCGTGGGACCCCGGAGTCAGGACCCTAAGATGCATGTGCCAACCAGCTCCTACACCCGGTGGTGGTGGCAACAGCAGTCCCCTCCCCCAGTGCCCGCTGTTAGCTCTCCCCATTAGTTCTTTAGCTTTGAATTGCTCCTGCCTCTCTCCTTTCCCCCCGTACCCATGTACAAGCAGGAAAGGGAGATGCAGCCATGCACAGCTCTCCACTCTTCCACCCCTCACTGCTTCTCCCAACAACAGCCTCGCAGGTAAAGCCACTGCAGCAGTAGCGTCCTGAGTGTGACTTGATTGGGTGGGGCAAACACAATCAAGTCACATCCCCACTAGCAGTTAAAAGGAAGAAGCAGATGCAAGCTCACATTACTCTGAGAAGCACAAAGCCGAAGACACAAGCCTGAAGATGATGAATGAGACTTCATCGAAACGTCACCTAGATACTTCCAATTTTACACAGGAGAAAACCTGAACAACCAAAAATCTACAAATACCCGTGAAAACCTCAGAAAACACACACAAACAAACACACATATATATAAAATTTATCATTAACATAAAAATTATATTAAATATATTAGCTTTAAAAAAATTGTATTACTGGTCCTCATGATTTAAAAGTATGAGTTTGGTGGTCCCTGAGATCCAAAAGTTGGCGACCCCTGTTCTAGAGAAGTCTCCAATGATGGGAGGAAGGAAAAAGAAGAGAACTAGCGGGATAGTGAACAACCAAGTTAGGCACAGATTATCATAGAGAAAATCTATGTAGTTGCCAAGAGTCAACACCAACCTGATGGCACATAATCAATCATAGCATATATTGTGTGTTATTTTCCCAAAAGAATGCATTTCAGACATACAGTAGGATTTAGCAAGGATAGTAGATTAGGAGGAAAAAAGACTTTCCATTTTCTAGGGATGAAATAAAGAACTATCATTCTTGAATTATTCCATCATTCAACCCCCATTATGTTTTGCAGTAAGGATAAGAGTAATATTCAAGATGTTTGTAGTTATAATCCAGGATTCATGTCTTTGCTATTTTAACTGACATGCTTTTCTAAAGCAGAAAGAAGAAAAATTAAAGCAGTAGTGACAGGAAAGCTAAAATGAGCCAATTTTCCATATCCCACTAGGCAGACTAACTCAGATGTCATTATATATGAAAAAAGCTTGTATAAGGTCTAGATTTCTGAGCAGCAGACATAGGAGCACGTGTTTGGGAGGGGGAATCCTGATTCACTCATCTTTCTTAATTTTATTCATAAAGCTTTATACCTCTAAGCTGAACATGAATTTTATTTGCACTAATTATTGGCACGCTTGAGATATAAAATGCATCCCTGGAAGATTACTCTGACATCTTTATTTCACATTTGAAATTATAGACTGATTTGAAAGTCACCAAAGTGTTCTGTCAGTGAACCCATTAGTATAGATAGACTTTGAAGTTGGATCCTTAAATGACAACCAAATTAATTCTGAAGTGGCATTTGTTTACATTTCTGTTGGATTCTATATAATGTAGAAAGCATAAATTCATACAGGTGAACTGAATAGAATTCATCTGTCATTTCAGACACTTTTTTCAGAATTTGGATAATGGTTTGCCATAATTCCATGGATAACAGAAGTGTTTGTTCCTGTAGTATGGAGATCCCATTTCTTATAAACTCCTTATAGTAGACAAATTGGCCCTCTATCTTCAACTCTCTCATTTTATGAGTAGGGCAAATATAGAACCCAAAGCATCTGCCTCACCATGTTTACTGTTTCATCAGACATTCCATCACATATAGTGTGAAGCTTTATTCTCCAGAAAAATTCAATGTTGCAATTTTAAATATTTGCTTAAATATCTCCACAGACCTTAGTAGTACTCAAAAGTGCTTAGATCTGCAGGATTCTAATTTTGCATCCTTTCTTTCATGTTTCTTCACACAACACATTTCTATTTTTTCAGCAAGTGGAATTTATGGAAGACATTTTTTTAAAAAAATTCCACACCTTTCACACCAACATTCAACATCATAATGAACTACAGAAGAGGCTTGTATCTTAACACCATAATGTCACTTTGATTCTTCTTTAGCTATCACTGAACACTGCAGTGATTTGATGTTATGTCTCTTTCTGTGTTTGTGCTATATACAGTACTGTTTTATGATTTAAAAATACGAAAGGATTTTGGGTTGGGGCTATCATCTATTTCTCATGATGGTAGTTATCAGCTTGGTTTTGGAGACATATAGTTCCAATAAAACTACAAACAATGACTGCAGCGCCTCGTTTCCAATATTATTCTCTGCAGCTGGCTTATGAATCACCCCTTCTTCCATGTCCTGGCCTGGCCTGGCTAACTTATACTAACTTGTGTTTTTTTCCCCAGATGCTTGGGCCTTGCTGTTTCCAAATAGTGACTCAGAAAGAAGTTCACCCAGTGCATCTTTTTATCCTCCTTATGGTATTACTGTGATTTGACAGTTTACTTTGGTATGGATACATTCAATATATTTAAAAAGCTGCTTTTTGCTATGTAAGGTATAATCTTGACCATTTGCTTTCCATGCCTTAATTTTTCAGAATCAAAATATTAAAACCAGTTTTTATCATTCCTGTACAAAAATAACTGAAAAATTGCATTTAACTGAATTGCTTTCACTGTATACGTCTTGCATGTAACTTAGGAACAATCTTAACCTCCAAGTACTCTGTCAGGAAGACCTAATATTTCTGAAGTACTCCTAGTAAAAAGACTAGCAGGCTGAAAATAATAGTTTTTGCCTCCTTGAGAGAAACAAAAAGATTCCTTAAGACTGTGACCTCAAGAGTTGATCTAAAGGTGTTTTTTTGTGAATTGTGGAGAGCTCAAAGAGTTTTAGGTTCTGCATGCTAAACTTCAACTATTTTCTTCCTATGTTTGCCTACAAAGAGAGGAATAAAGGGATCTTTTTATCCTTCTGAAGTAAAAAGAAATATTTGAGAAATATCAGATTATTGTTGTGTCACTGTGATAGCATCCTTGGGAGCAAGAGATTTTCCAATGTTGTTGGCTAATGTATGATTTCTTGTCTCGTAAACTGTGGTAATTTGGAGCAATAGTGGAAAAACTTAAAACTGGTTTTTTTTTTTTAAAAAAAGACGAATCACTAATTAAATACTACCTAAATATCTTCCAAACGCACTCACCCACACTTGTCACAATGCCCCATCTACTTTGTGGTCTCCATCCAACGAACAATAAAATGTGGAACTTGTGCACCAAAAAGTTGACTATCTCTAATTTAGTGCAATACAATTTTTTTATAGAAAAAGGAATGGAACCGATAGCCTTGCCACATATAAATTGAGTAGACAATAATCAACTAAACCATACTCACATGTTCTCTGCCCTGAATAACCCATCTTTCAAATATTCAACGAATGCCTTATTTTCTTTTAGGGGGGGGGGGGAATAATACACCAACCAATGTTTATTCTTGCTTTTATTTTGTTTAGAATATTTTGATACTGAAGCCCAAATTGTTACTTTCAAGGGACTGGTGGGGGGTGGGGGTAAAGCAAACATAGACAGAACAAAACTCTCCATTTGTATTAGAATTTTGTGATCAATTATTTTGGTAAGCAAACAATGTTTTCTTTAAAAAAAAAAAAAAGACAGGCAGACAGCACCACTGATGAAGCATGATCCCTGAATTCTAAACCGAACACTGTATCTTAAAAAAGAAAAAAAAATCACTTGGTCACATTTATTCAGGTAATAAAGAATAATAACCACTGCAATGCCACTGAAATAAACTGTTTCCCTTTCTGAGAATTTAACACAAAGTGTGTGCGTGAGTACATGGGTTTGTTTGTGTATTTCTTTGGTAGAGGACTGAGAGGAGTTTTTGATTCTCTATCCAAGGACAAAAATATCTATTTATGGTAAGAATACATAAATACGTGTTCCTCATACATGCTAGATATGGGTTGATTTCACATTGCTTCAATCTGGGCATGAGAAATACTTCCCTAAAAAAGGCATTGAATGGCGAGTGTCAAAGAGATGTAAACATTCAAAATACTGACAAATAATAATAATCGAGCATACAAACTCAGTACCAAAAATGTTGATCGACTCGGATGTTTGGAAAACAGTAACAAAAACAAAACAAAACAAAACAAAACAAAAACTCACTTTACAGCAGTACAAGAGAATTATGGCAACAAAGTAAAGCACTTTTCTTGTAACATTCATGAACAATACAAAGACAAAAGTATTCTACAGACTAAATTATCTTCAAACTATCAAATATAGTACAAAGCGAAATATGTGTTATAAAAAAAGCAGCTCCTTTAAATTAGGCAAAAAAAATACTATTTTGTTGGTTTTTCAATGACAAAGCATGATGATTGAAGACAGCAGGACTTCCCCTTCAATTCAGAAACATTTAGCCACACAGATCGAGGCTTATTTGCCAATAGAGCTTCTCCTCAGTGTTGCACAGGATTCCTGCTGTCACCCACAGGAAATCACTGCTTAATACGTCTTCCCACATGGAAGCTAAGATGATCCTGCTAGATGGGGTTTCTGATCTCCTCCTGAGTGCTGGTCCTTGGCCTTCAACATATTATGCAAAACCAGAGACTGGAACAACTTCACTGAAATTGTGTGCGCGTTGATAAGGACTGCAGCATATGAACATTTCTCTTTCGAAACTGCATTATAAAGCACCATCTGCACCAGTTCAGAAGAAACTGAGCAAGAAATTCTATGGTCCTGAAAGAGAATTCAGTCATTCATCCTGATAACACATATCACTTTGAAAGATATTCTATAGGACACATTTTTGCTTTATGGCTCAACTTTTCCTCCCCAAACCAGATTAGTTTCATGCACTACATCATAGAGGATAAATGGAATACAAAATTGGGAGTGCCAACTTCAATTTTTAACATTATTATTTCAATAAAGTAAGGGTTTTTCATGTAAAAAAACATTTTGCAAAAGACAAAATCTATACAGGAAATGTTCCAACAGTATGTACAGACCTTAACAGTGTTAATAAAAACATTAAAGATAATGGAATAACTTGGTAAAAAGAAAAACAATAAAAAACAAAATGAAAATTTTGTATTTTTCAGTTTTTAAAATAGTTGCATGGATATGGATGTACAATGGTTTCTTTTTTGTGCTAGCTGGTTTTTATATGTTAAGTGCAGCCTTATCTCATATCCTGATTATATTATTCTTTTTTCTTTAAATTAGGATATACAACTGAACATTTTCTGTATAACATGTAAACAGGGAATGTGAGAAATGTTTTAAGTTTCATGTGCACATCCTTTGCAATGAATAACAACTTGACTTTTTTCCAGCCCTTGTGGAATATCCTTTTTCCAGTATTTCATGATGTGAATCTTATGATAACACCTTACATTTTTGCTAGAAGAAATATTGCGGTCCCCATGACAAAAAATGACAAATATCATTAATGTCTTGGAAAGGTGAACACCTTTGTTAAGATCTCCCCAAAATGCACCATGTTCTAGTCCCACCTTGGACATAAAGTCAGCTTGGTGGCTTTAGGCCAGTCATGCATTCTTAGCCTAGGAAGAAGGCAAGGGCAAAAAAATCTTGCCAAGAAAGTAGAGACTTGCTCAGGCAATCATCAGGAGTCACCACTGACTCAAAGGCACACACACAAAAAAGCACCAAGCAGAAATCTTGCTACTGCAATATTTTTAGGGAGCTAATTATACATATTGACTGCAAGGGATGGCACATTGACCCCAGTGCCAGGAGGTATCTTTCTCTCCATTGAAAGCCAATAGGCAGCTTTGTTTGCTTAAATCACAACATCAAGTAGCTAAACATGACTAGCTACCTTGCACCAGAACCCAAATGTGTTCTCCATATGATTTCTGATTGGTGAGTATCATGCATATTCTTTCAAATTAGAAAATGCACTTCAAAGATAATGGAATTAATAGCTGTAATCAGAGAAGAAACATATAAGTAGAAAATTGGATGGTAGGTGTTTCACAAATACTTGTCTCACAGCCCTAACACTTGTATGAAATATTTAAATTCAGCATTTCATACATAGCCCTAGTGAATGCGATTCTGTTCTTTGAGCTGATATATCTGACTATCTTCCCCAAGGAAAAATACTTCTGAAAGTATTTAAAACAGAAAATGCATGTGGTAATATTTTTCAAGATATGAACAAAAAACATAAACCTCTTCCTATAAAGTCATAGCACCTTTTCACACAGACTAAACACTGTATCATAGTGCCAGCTTCCTATGGAGATTAGACAGTTGCATATAGATGTTCTCTTGCTCATGATCTCTTCTTTCCTTAAAACAACTCCACACTTTTCCAGTCTTCTGTCCAATAACCTATCTACTGCCTTACACAATTTTAAAATTCTGAGGACCAAACTATTTTTAAATCTGTTACATTATATATAAACCACCTGAAGATGAATGTATGTCTTTTTCTTTTTATTATAGCCATTTAATTAGCAGACGAGTATGTGCACACACACACACACATACACTCATGCATGCACGCGTGCACACACATACCGAATTATACACACAACTGCAATAGTGGGAAAGTTGCTGGTGTAAGAATTCCCTAATATGGGAATAAACACATGGATAAAACACCATTGCCCATTCCACAGATAAATAAATACATGTCAAAAACTTCCACAAGACAGTCTTGTGGAATACTGATATAGTACCAATATTTGGGCAAAAATGAAAGGAGACAAGAATTTGCAAAATTAATACAATACTTGTTTTCTTCCAGATAACAAATATTACAAGCCACTACTGCCACCATCAGGCATTTCTAAATAGCAAATCAAATTAATTTCAGATGGAATACTAAGAAATAGTGGCTTAAGATTCACAGTGGAAAAATGTTGAGAGATATGTAATACTATTTAACAATCCTTGCCAAATGTCTTTTCTCCAATGTTATATTAATAATTCATAAGCATGCCATTCTAATATATGCCAGATATACCCATTGTGAAAAGAGCTACTTTTCCATCATTTGCCAAAGTTGATCTAGATTTCTATTTAATAGTGGTATATCTGAATCTTTAAAAAATATGTGGGAAGAGCTATATCTATAGAGGTAATCCTTGACTTATAACAGTTCATTTAGTGACTGTTTGAAGTTATGACACTGAAAATAGTGATTTATGACTATTTTTCACATTTACGACTGTTGCAGTATCCCTGTGATCATATGATCAAAATTCAGATGCTTAGCAACTGACTCCTATTTATGATGGTTGCAATGTTCCGGAGTCATATGATCGCTTTCTGAGACTTTCTAAAAGCAAAGTCAATGGGGAACCCAAATTCAGTTAACAGCCAAGTTACTAACTGAACAATTGCAGTGATTCCTTAACAACTGTGACAAAAAAGGTTGTAAAATGGGGCAAAATTAACTTAACAGTTGTTTCACTTCGCAATAAAAAAATTGGGCTCAATTATGGTCATAAGTTGAAGACTACATGTATATAGAGGGGTATATTAAATTGCAAAATAGATACCCAAAGAAGGAACATTAAGCCTTCTGTTTGGCTGCTGTTTTGGCTGCTGCATATACACGAGGAATCACATTTTTCCACCTAAGATTGTATTTACGACCAGAGGTCAGTAAACTGATCCTGGGAGAAGACACTATCTGGAACATGGTTCAAAGAAGAGTATGAGTGCTTTTATCAAGTAAGTGCTGAGATTCAGGAACACCCACCTTTTAAAACATTTTAATCAATGGCTATTTTATCTAGTTTCCAGTCCCTCCCCTTACTCCAATAGTTCAAACAGAATGTTTTAATGCTATTAGCTACACCACAGACAAACAAATATAATCTGGAGAAACCCAGGCACTCCAAATTTTCATTCCAGACTAAGATGTTTGCAGACAAATCCTGTGCATGTTTATGATATTCAATGCAGGTCAGAATGATTTAAGATTGTGGCTGTAAGTGTTTTCTCTAAATTGTGCTCAAATGTCCTATGGCATGCTATAGGAGCTTACCATTTGTTCAGGACTGATAGAAGGCAATCTAAAAATGCTCAAAATTATTGAATCTGGAATTTCACCTGCTGTATTTAATTATTGTACCAAAAAGATCTTCTTGAATTTAGCTAATTCAGAGATACATGTATCATTAACCACTAGCCCATCTATTTGGAACTTTACAAAAACATGCCTTTTAAATCTATATTTTTAAAATAATCTCTCCACAGATACCTGAAAGTGCTGAAATATGCATAAATCTTCTAAAATGAGTGCTTTAGTAAGGCAATTATAATGGTGTAAATTTGCTTATACCATAGAAGATCAAGACTACTGTTAATACACCTGCTATGAAAACAGAACAGGAATCCAATCCAGTCAAGTCACAAGATCTCTGACGAAGGGAATGTAAGCCTGCTTATTCCAGCTCATTAAGGAAAAAAGGAAAAATGAGTCTCATGTTTAATATGGCCCCACAAAAATATAATGTCCAAACAGTAGAGCTTTACTAATAACTAGAAAAGCCTGGAAGCCTTATATAGTTTAATAATAATAAGAGGATAAAATACATATAATACACTAAAGTATATTTTAATGTTATAGTTTTAAAATCCTCATTATGTTAAAACTTGACAATGCAAAATAAATGTCAAATTGTTTATTTTACATGAACTATTTGTTTTTAAGCATCTTGCTATTAAAAGCCTTAACATAAGGGGAGAAATATCTGTTTTGTGAATGGATTACCAGGCACGAAGTTAGTAAGGTTCTACTGTGTGGGAAAGAAGGATATCTTTCTCTAACATTTATTAAGTTCTGGTGATTATCATGTGATAGCATGCAAGTTGCTTCCGTTTTACATTTTATGTTCAGTCCCTCACTTCTAAGGTAACCATGCATCTCCTCTTATTAAGTTCCATATTTTTAACCCTTTACAATACTTCTCTTATCAGGAAAAAGAACTTAGCAATTGCTACAGTTCTTCTCAAATAGTTTGGTGGCTATATATTTTGTGTATAACTAACATAAACTACTAGTAAATACAATATTGAGAGTAAAATTTAGTATCCCTTTAAAATCTCTTCATTCCTCTACAATGCTATACAATATTTGTGGGGTAAACTGTGTTAACAGACAAAACTGTTTTAAAATAAAAGGTATTTTAAAATATCCCAAGTTGTAAACATATTTAAAAGGACTATAAATCATACAATTGCTTTGCTCATTTAAATCTTCAGAAACAAAGAATTGCTTTGAAAATGGTATCGCTTTTCAAAACACCCTTATTTAGATATAAAATGGCACATACTATGAATATATGTTAAATATCTCATTTTAGGACAAAATTATAAGTGAAACTTGAGGAAGATAAATGAATTAATAAATTCTATTATAATAGCTATATTTATTTCCCGTCCCCCGAACTTCTAAAGCCATGAAGATTCTAGTTTGTTAAAACTTGTTGCCAGGTTTAATTATACTTTAGTGTAACAGCTTTTTAAGAAAGGATTAAATTACCCACATTAGCTACCAATGGATCAAAGTCAATCACTGCAGACAATCTTGGCTCCAGGTGTGCAAAACCTGCCAAATGGCCATTGCAATGATGGTCTGCTACGGGAACCTGGCTTTCACTCTTTTTGATCCTGCTTCTTCTTTTCGTGGGTTATGGCTATGCCACATTCAAATTGCTCTTTCACACAGAAATATGAATACAGAGCAATTTGTTATTCTTTTCACTGGGAAGATTGACTTATAAATGGTAAAAATAAAATTAAGCAGTAAGACATGAACAATTCTATATTTTAAGACAGTAAGAATGCTGGACACTTCTTAAAGGGGAATTACCAGGGAGAGCCATGCAAGCCAAAATCACTCCATTCCAAAGCATCCCTAGCAACTTAAAAAAAAACTCCAGATACGATATGGCCTACAAAATTCCAGTTATTCTTCTCTTTTGCTTTCCTGTGTTAACAAGGAATGTGCTTTGGATTCTATCGAACAACTAAACAAGCTACACACAATTTGGAAGGACCTATGCAGTCATCATGGCAGAAGGCACCACAGCCCTTGCATACTATCATGGCTTTCAGCCTGCAAGAACATTTCAGTTCCAATTCATCTGCACTGCTGTTGTCGGCAAATTTCTGAACTGGGCTTTGGGCATTTTGAATAGGTAGGCTTGTGGTTGTAGTTGAGCTATTCCCTAAAATCCCAATAGATTTTTCAATGGCAGAAGTCGCCCTTTTGAAAGTTGTGCTACCAAAGTGTATTGTAGAGTAATTTCCACGCTGCGCCTGTATTTTTGGAGCAGTTAATGGGGCAAAAGGCTTCTGTGATTCTGAAAGTAAATATGAAGGGAAGTCGGCATTTTTCAATGCAAAAGCTTTCAACTGTTCCTTGACTTCATTCTGATCATAGGAAGCTTGTTTCATGCCTAGCTCACAGCTGCTGCTTAAGCCTTCCTCCAAAGAAATGGGTTCTGATTTTATATTGCTACAGACATTTGCCGGCTGAGGCCAACTAAGTCTTTTGGTGGTTTCCATAGTAACTCCCGGTTGTTTGTGATCAGATGGAGCTTCTGAACTGGGAGGGGGAGGGGGCGGAGGGGGTGGGGGATGCACTAATGATTTATTCTGCTGAGTTTGTGAGGCACTGGGGATGTCATCACTTTCCTTAATTTGAACGTTTGGGGAAAAAACAGTTGCCAGTCTCAGCTGGTGAGGTGCTGCAGACATATTGGCCTCTCCCAGGGCCTTCTGCTCAAGGTGCCTGCTGAAAGCAAAGGAACTGCAACCAGATGGGGCTTTTAAGGTTGCCTGCATCAAAGTGGCTGTAGTAACAGGGCCTCGGGCAGCCATTGGCATTTGGTAGAAATGAGGTTGATGGGAGGTACTTGCTTCTGTGTGGAAGCTGCCATTTTTCTCTACACTAAATAAGTTCTTCTGGAAACTACATGAGGGCAATGGCCTTTTCTGCTGCTTAATGTCCGGACTGTGAGCTATTCTGCTTTGAATGGTGTGCTTGCTTTGCCATTCTTGTTTAAATAGTTGGCCATGTCCAAGCTGATTCATGCTAGAAGTGATTATACAAGGAGTCACTTTAATATCTGAATCTACTGAAGGCTTCCCAGGCTCACATTTAATTTCTCCAGCTGTCCTGGCTACTCTCTTTTTGGGATGATTTTCACGTTTGCGGATTTGTAGTGGGAGTATATTTGTGGCTGTAAAATCTCTCCCATCTGCATTTGGGGAGCTGGGAGGGTTTTCGACTGTGTTTCGCTCAGATGTGACTGATTTACACCTGGAGGTAGTTTGCAAAGGCAAAGGAAATCGACTGATTTCTAGTTTGGCCCCTAACCTGGGCTGTGGCAATACTTTTTCCAATGGCAAGTTGCCTTGCAGTAACTGGGTCACTAGAGGATTATTGGCTTCTACTGATGACAAGCGACAACTTGAGGTTCCAGCATTTGTAACTCTTTTCAGTGTCTCTGTTGTCAGTGCCAAAGAGTGCTCCATGGAATCAGTTACAGATCTCTTAGAGCTCTGAGCTGGCTGTGAACTTGGGGCTATTTCTGCAGTTTGCACAGGCATTTCAGGTCTGACAAAATCTTCTGTGTCCATCCTGAAGCATTTGTCAGATTCGTTTCTTTCTGACTTAAGAGGCAAGGCTATGCTTGTCACATTTCTTGTATGCATCTCATGCAGATGTACCAAACCGGAAGGCTCTGTTTTCACATTTTTTAAACAGTTATTTTCTGAATATTCCTTATGCTTACTTGGGTGAAGATGACTGACCAAAGACTGCTCAGTATTCATTACCTCACTGTCATTCCAACAGATTCGGCTGTTGGGATTATATCGATTGGTACAGATATTTTCTGCTTCCTTCTTGAAAGTTAAAGGATCTTGAAACTGTTCTGAGAAATCTTGGGTAGGAGAAACAACATCCAATTGCTTATCTTGAGGCCCAAGAGGCAATTCTCGAAGAGCAGTACATGCTGTTTGTAAATGCTTGCCATCTTGCTTCGTTAGATCATTGTTAAAACCAGAGCTGGGCTCCAAATTTTCATTATTAAGTAGCTCTGGCCTACTTATGACAGATACTTGTGGAGATGTTATGTTTTGTAAAGCAGTTTCAGTCCTGACTGGCCTGTTTTGCGCTTCCATGCTACTTTCTGCACTTTCCGTGGCAAGACCCAGAGATAAGCTTGAATTCATTGTTGTCATTGTGTGATCAACAATGACTTTACAAGGAATGGATCTATTTGCAGGTGCCTGTATATATCCTACTGAGGGTTTACCAGGCATGTCTAAATGGTTTCTCATTCCCAAATTTCTCTCTATGCCATCAGCACTCATTTTGGTGGAATTCTCATAAGAATTTACAGTCATCATGTTGCTAGAAAATATAGAAATGGAAGTCCTGCCAATGGAATCTCCTACTGAAAGTGCCTCATTTCCATGTAAAGCTGCCCTAACAGAGATGCTGTTTGACAAAGCACTTGGATCTCTATACCCAGTTAGGGATATCTTATCCGAAGGATATCTACTTATAGATACCCCTGGAGGAATCAAAACAGAGCTGCCAGACAGGTGATCTGATAAATTACTTACAATAGATGAAGTTGGCACAGTGGTATACTGACTTGAAATTGCACTAGTTGCATTGCTACTTGGCATTGGTAATGTTTTCTCCTCTAAGGAATCTGACAAGAGGGTAGTGTTGGCTGTGGCTGGAGGACCGGAGTTTTCATGACATTTTGGCACAATAGAAATGCATGGAGTGTCAGCCCCTTGGATGGATTTCAGCATAGTTATATTGCTAGTCTTTGTGTCTGTACTTTCAACAGACATCAAAACAGAGGGCTTATCAATTGCACCAGCAAAAGAAAGTTCCTTAATTGTTCCTGACTTAGCAGTGCTACACACAGAACTAGGAACTGAGTTTTTCTTATATAGGACTGAAATACTTTCTGGAGAGGTAGAAGATAGCATTTTCTCACAAAAATGAGGCACAGATATGCTTTCATCAGAATTTTGAACATGGATATCAGTGCTAGTTTCTGGCAAAGAAATGGCATTAAAAGAATGCTGCAATAAAGCAGTAGCTTCACGAAGGTGAGCAGATTTGTTGCTAGGAGACCGACAGTTAGGATTAACTATAATTACACCAGTAGAACCTTCAATCTTTGTTTCAGAAGCCACAGAGATCTCCACAACTGGTGGAGCTTCTTTCAAGGCCTGCTGAGACTTGCTTTCTTTATTGCTCTGGAGCAAGTGGGCTCTTGCTTGGTGCTTTGCAAACAACTTGGCCTTTGTTTGCTCCTTGATGTGGGCCAATGTTCGGGTCTTCCCACCTTCACAGGGGCTCCCCAGCCCTCCAGAAACAATGCTTGCAGCTGCAGCAACTGCAGCAGCTGCTGCTGCTTCCCTCTGAGCTCTGGCTTGCTGGGCTCTTGCTTTGATATCTGCAAGAGTTCTGGCCCCAGTATTCCTCCCGCTGCTCATGGAGGTACTTGGAGTAGTCCTTGGTTCTGGTTTGGAAACTGGCTGGCTCTTGATAATAAAGGGTGGGCCAATTTTTGAGAGTTGAATCTGATGGGGAAAAGAGAATATATAAAAACCATATTAGAAAATAATAATTTGCAGTGAATAGCTTTGAGTTTTTACCATATGATGGTGAAAACAATTATTTAGCACAAGCAAATATATAACATTCAACCTACTATTAATCCCCCTCATATTAATGAACTGGAGGAAATTGAACTGGAGGAAATAATATTAAATATTAAAATTAATTGAACTGGAGGAAATAATATTTCCAGTGTCAGGAAATAATGAGTTCAGTTTCAAGATCCTTTAATATTTTCCAGCACTTCTATTTATGCTGGATGCCTCTTTCTGGAGTTTGCTTTTCACAACCATATTTTCTGATTTTTAGTGTTGTATTCAGAATATAGGTATTTGAAAAAAAGATTTCATTGAATTTTCTATAGGTTTTGCAAAATTAGAAGCCAGAAAATCATTTCCAACTACTTTCATAGGTAGTTTCTCTTTCTAGTCAGGATTATAATTTAATATATAAAAGTTTAATTATCTTAACCTAACTGTTGGTCTGTATCTGAATGAACACCACTTCTGTGGAGCTCTGTTACAAGGAATTATGCATATGAAGCAACTAAATAAAGAAAACAAAGCAAGAATGCAATGTTTATTGTTTATATCCTTCTACTAGTATGTCTGACTATCTAAGTAACTGACAAAGCCCCACAAAGCCGGTAGGATAGCACTCATATGACTTCCCTCATTTATGGTTAGTGATTCTATTATTTTCATAGCATAATATAATGCATCTTAAGAACCAGAGGCATGAATGACACAGTTTATGATTTTACAAATGTTACAGTGAACAATTTTCCTTTTTCATTAATGCATTACTCAATGACAAAACAAACATTTGCAAAATACTACTGACAATTTCTAATGCTGTGTTCCTGAGGGTGGAAAATCACTTTTTAAAAATAAAATAGAGTATTTCATAATGGTGACATGTCAATTGAAGATATTATAAGGAAACCTATTTATTGACACCCTACAAGGAACAATGAAATTATTTTGCAGGCAAAAATTAGTAATTATGAGGTATTATAATTGAGGTATATTATAATATGAGGTATTCAGTTATTTGTGGAAACTGTTTATGGAAACAGTGTTTCTTGACTTAGATAAAATGCAGTCCAAGTAACATGTAAGTTTCTCAATTTACCTTTAAGGGTGGGACTTTGGGCTCTTCTCTAGGTGGTGGTTCTCTTTCAGATGAATTTGTTGATGAATTACGATGGGACTGATCATCTTCAATTCTAGCTCTCTTCTCTTTACAGATTCCAAAACTGTGATGTTCAGCTGTTTTCCTCTTTGGAATCTCTAGATCTCTGCTTTCATTTCTTACTTCAGGTGACTTGGTAATTTCACTTGATTTTGAAGAATAGGAACTTTCAAATCGATTCTGTACAGCCCCTTGAAGTTTGTGAGATTTATTTCTGCCAATTTCTAAAGAAGACGTTGAGGTATATAACTTGTCATGAGATTTAGATGGAAGAGATTCAATATTTTTGCATTCTGCCACTTCTTTTAAGACAGATACTTCCAGTTGAGAGACTGCACTTTTATTTTCAGATCGTTGGTGGCTACTATGATTTTTCATTTTTATCACTTCTGGAGAAGAGCTTTCTGCAAGAGAAGAAGTGAAACAGTTCTCTATTTCAGTTTGTGACCTACAGGTTTGATTAGTAAGATTTCTGGACTGGGATCCTTCTGCTATTGAAGGTTCAGATATGATAGCTTTCATAGCATCAGGTATACCTTGAAATGAATTTTGTTGTGATGGAATATTATCTTCTTGTGGAATATTAGGAATGCCACAGGTTTCTTCTTTCAGAGGTGACAAGGATTCTTCAGACAAACACAACGATTTTCTTTGCTGAATAAATCTTTCACTCATTGGTGAATTGGAAAGTGGAGATGCTTCTGAAGGTAACAATAAACTATTTGAATGAGATGTTTCAGAAGCTAAAAGAACAGAAGACACTGAAGATGTTTCAGATGTCAAGGGCAAATCAGACATTGGGGAAGTTTCTGATGGTAAAGGTAAATTAGAAACTGGTGATGCCTCTGAAGTTAGGGGCAAATTTGACAACAGAGATGCTTCTGATGTTACAGGTGAGGCTGGCAGTGGAGATATTTCAGACATTAAAGATGTATTCAGATTATCATCTACAGATTTTTGTTGAGCATCAGTTTCAGTGTTTTCAGTGCAAGACATGTCTGATGAGCACACAGTTTCAAGAGACACTGGTGTAGAAGGTTCCTCTGAAGTCGATTGAGTGTCACCTCCAGGAGATGCAATACTGGCAGATGGTTCTTCTGGGCTTTCAGCAGAAAAAGATGTTTCAGAAATACAGGCATTTTCAGAGGACAGTTCATCAGGGTCACTCTGTAATTCCATATGTACTGCAACACCTCCACCAGTGAATAAGGAACCGTTAAGGACAGGGGAATATTTTCTATGAGGACTAAGTTCTTTTATTGATTCCAAATCTTTTCCTTCTGCATTACTAACAGAATTTGAGGAAGAAGCAGATTGTGAAGGTGATAAACTGTTTTCTATCTGATCTGTTATGACTGGCATTTCTTCCTGGGAATACTCCAATCTTTCCTCTCCTTTGATTTCAACATGAGATAATGGACTTAATACATCATTCATCACAACACAGGATTCAGAACTCCCTGTAAGTGGTAATGGATCTGTTTCCTCATTTGTACCAACTGAACTAACTGGTTGTTCTGAATTCATGTGTTCTTTTTGGTTCTCTTCCTGGCATTCACAAATACTTGTCTCAACTTCCTCAGCAATCTCTTCTTGAATAATGGATTCTTCCGGAATCAAAATGTCTTCTGTTTCTGCCATTAGATCCTTGGAAGGAACATGTTCCATGTTGCAAAGTGCCTGACAGAAATCTTTCTCTGGCAAGAGTGGTGATTGGTTGCTCTTTTCTTCATGGTCATCAAAAGAAGGCTCTCTTGAAGGACCAGGCAAATCCGAAGAACCAGAGAGGGATTTATTATCATCTTCAATATTTTGTACTGATGTAAGCTTCCTAGATTCTTCCATTGACATCCCCAACCTAGTCAGAGATCACAGTTAAATTAAATAATCATATTTCAATAAACATATATCAGAAATACAGCTAAAGAATTTCATTCTATGCTACAAACATATAATCTCTAAGGAAATCAAATATACAAAATTCCTGATCTAAAAAAAGTACATTTGACTAATAAAATAAAATTTAAATGTACTTATATAAAAACATTTTTGTCATTTACTTACAGGTATTGACATTTCAGTGATTTATACTCAACTAAAGCCAGGGCAAAGGGATATTAGCTTGCTCTAGCATCCAATCTTCAATGCTATCATAGAAAATCTATCAGTGGACTACAGAGTGAGTCAAAAGTCTGTCATCTCTGGCCATTTCTCCACTAGCAGTTTACAGCATATTCTAGAGTCATCCAACCATTATTGTGCCAAAATGGCAGGAATGAGGACATATTCTATACCACCTCAGTGATAGCTGGATGATGCCATGAAGGTATTATAAATCCCTAAAGAGGAAAAGGGGTTTACCTCAAATTTTGCTATTTTTAACTTCTTCCACTGGTGTTTTTTTTTTTTTTAAACTTCAGTCTACTGCCCGAAAATATTTTTGCCTTATCTAACTATTCTGTCACTATACATTTAGCATTTGGGATACACAATATTTTTAGGTTTGAGCGGGACTTTAATGACATGCCAGAACCTCACTTTTAAAAAGTAGATGTGGCCAAAAATGGATTCATTGAAATTTGAATTTCATTTTAAAATTAAACACAACTAATATGATTATTCATTTAACATTTATTTCTCTTTTGTGTTCTCCTATTATGTACAAGTAAAGTGTTCTTTGAGTAAAGCTCTACTTTATGGCTACATCCATGTAATTTTCTTGGTAACAGTGCTGATGTGTTTTGGCAATGCTTTCTGGAAACAAAATTTAACAGGATTTCTTTCTGAGCATTTATGTATGAAATTATAATACTGTCTGATATAATATGCAATATTTGGATTTGTTATGAGGGAAAAGTAACCTCACAGTGTTTTTCTAGAAAATATTTATATATTAATTTAATGCTCTTCAGATGAGCTGAACTACAATTCCAGTCGGCCCCAACTACTCCAATTCATATTAGGGATAATAGGAGAAGACTACATGAGATAAAAGATGGATTAAACAAGAAAAAGCACAATAGCCTTGGTTTTCTTAGAATGAGAGGACACTATGTAAAATTGGTAAGTACAGACACTATAATCTCAACACTTATTTTAAGTGCTAGTGTGTCAAAAATGAACAAAATTGGGGTCATTGAGTCCTTTGAGAAAGAGCTAGGAGATAGCTGTTTTGAAAAAGAAGAAGTGATATACATTCTGGAAAAGATGTCTGCATGGATTTCCAAACTCTGAAGTGGGAAATTATATTGCAAAAGTTTTTGCATTAACCTGGATACATGTTTTTTTTCAAAGGCCCAGGAAAAATATTTTTTGTATCAGAATCATGAAATCTTTGTCTATGAAACCAGAAAATACCTTTGATTATGATTTGCAGAAATACTGAATTATATTATTGCAATGATATAATCAATCCTGGATACAATATTCATAACAAAAAAAACCTTTTTAGATAGAGCTTCTTTTGAAAGCTTTTAAATATTTTTTTCAAAAATAAAATTATATAAACTGGTAGTCATCAAGTTATGGTAATTGTTAAGTGGGTCCCTATGTGACTGCATCTGATTTTACAACTTTTTGTGCAGCAGTTTTTAAATGAATGCTGCAGTTGTTAAACAAACTCCATAGCCATTAAGCAAACACAGCAGTCATTAAGTGACCCCACTCTACCCAATGGGTATATTTTACTGGAAGCCATAAGTGAATGCTAGTTTACTGCAAAAAAAGGTCATAGATCATGGTCATGTCATCACAGGAAGCTGCAAATGACTGTAAACCTGGATAGTTGCCATGTGTCCAAAATAACTGTGAGGTTTCCAGCTGTCAGAACTTTGAAATTGAGCCATAAATAGCTCCGAACAGGTTCAGACAGGTTGTAATTTTCAACGGTTGCTTAGCGACCAGTTGTAAGTTGAGGGCTATTTGTATAAAGGAACTAAATTGAATACAATTTGTTAATATAATTTATGTGATTTCCTGCGGTGAATTTAAGAATATGGCATACTGTACATGTCTAATGTAACTGTTTTTTATCTGATTAGAAAATAATTTCATCTGATTAAATGATTAAACATTTAATATTGAATGTTTGTGCATGTAATAGCTTAATACTTGTTTATGAAAGAATCAAGAGTGTTACCCTAAAAAATTTTTCAAACAGAAATATTCTTCAACTGGGTGGTTTTTTTTGTATTTCTATAAAATATAACATATACATTTCTATGCAATATAACACACAAACATACATTATTTTTATTTACTCAATCAATACCCTAGTAAAGGATTTCATGAGGGAAAAACAAGTACTAAAATAATTTTGTGTGACTATATTTACCTAATTTTATTACTTTTGATTCCTTCTGAAGATTAAAAAAGGATGGGTTTTACCTATTCATATTCAGTCTGTATTATATTGTCTCTATTTGAATTTAATGTTTAGAATATTTGGGGAACGGTTTGGTGAAATTATAGATTACTTTTAGTGGTTAAAATAGGAGGTTGAGAAATTGAAAAAATAAAACCAAGTGAGTTTTATCAGTGCCAATAGGAATGAAAATAATTGATAAATTTATTAGGCACTTTTTAAAACGAAAAGTTAGATTTAATGAAAGGCAAATGTTTCTGTTAACAGCTATGCACATACTTACTTTTCTCCATAAAATCTTTCAAAGAACTTCTCTTTCCAGGGTTCTGTTTTCTTTTCCTTTTCAATTTCTTGCCTGATGCGCAACTGCATCTCAGGTGTAAATTCTCCTAAAAGAAACAAGAAACGGAAGGTCCAAAAAATTAATCTAGGTGTGAAGCTGAGTTTTGTGTAGTGCAGGAATTTCTTCAGGTGACTCCTTATATAAATGCTATGCTAAAGTTGTTGGCCAACTGTGCTCTAAGGTTTCAAAACTTGGACAAGTGTCAAAGATTTTTTGCACATCCAGAAGCATGAACAACATTGCTTTCCTAACATCATGCAATTCCTGTGCTCTGCTAGCTCCTGCTTGAGAAACCTTCATCTTTGGGCAGCAGCTTTTCATGAGGCATGGATGATTGAAGTTTTCCCCTATTGCAAATAGTAGTTCAATATTCAATCCAAAATTTGAATCCAAACTTCAAAATTCAATACAAAATTAATTTGAGAGAAATCTATGCTAAAATTGTACTTGTAATGCTGTTTTTAGTATTTCTAGAGTGTATTGGTGGGATTTAGTCACATGCATTTAGGTTTCCAAAGCTGACACTGATGAAAATGCTTGTTCATATTTTAAGTGAAAGTACCCAATGGTAATCTGTTGCGAGATATAAGAGGCAGATGTGCTTAACAAAACTGGAAGATGATCTAATGTTATATTGTTTTGAAATCTTGCCACTTTACATATTACCAATTTCATTTCTTAGTTTTCTATCCCGCCTCTCCTCCAGGAGCTCAAGGCAGAGTTATAGCACTCTGTCCCCAATTTTCCCCCACAACAACTGTGCAAGGTACATTGGATTGAGTGAGAATAAAATATTAAAAATATTAAAATGAATGTTTTCTTGGCTGTGACATGATGGGATCTCTTTATGGAGGGAAAAACACTATTGGTTAAATCTAGTAACAAGTAGAAAATTACCTTCTGCCAATCGCTGTTTCCACCCTTGTGCTGCATATGCAAAGAATTCATTATTTAGAGCGGAACTACTGAGGCGCAAAACTCCATCACTTCCCATCTAGAAAATAAGCCGATGGTAGCAGAAGACACTGTCAGAGATTGCTTCAACTAAGAGTACATAAGAAGAGAGCTCCAATCATGTGAAATGGGGAAGGATAGAAAGTAGGATTAACATAGGGAATAATTTGCTAATATTAAATAGCATTTTCATTATAGTCACCAAATTAAATGCAAGTGGCCTAATCCAACATCAGTGTGCCTAATCAATGTTCTGTTGATTATGATACTGGAATCCTATGCATGTTTACGTGAAAATGGTTAAGTCCGTTCTGTTCAATGGGGCTAATTTTCAAATAATGATGCAGTTTTGTTTATGATCTAATAGCAAATCAAATAATTTTTTTTGGAGATGGAACAAACAATAGCAACACTGGAAACATTAATGTTCAACATTTCTCATCTCTGCAAAAAAGAGTACATTTTTGATGATGGTATTTCAGTGACTAGCAAGAAATTATTAGAGCAACAGTATGTCCAAGCTTCATGCAAAATTAAGAAATAAGTCGACTAATGCATTATTTCACAGAACTGCAATGGATAGAATTCAAAACCACTAAAACAATATACTACTTGGATTCTGTGACCCTTCCTTCAATCAGGCTTCTAATGATGACATGAGACAAATGAAGTGCAATGGATGACTTGAAGTGGAGATGGATACATTAAGAGTGTAGCCAACCTTTTTTTGGTAGCTGAGGGCTAACATTTTTGGATCTTAAAGTCTACAGTGTGCATTCACAATATTATGTTAGAGTTTGCAGAATGAATAGCAAACTAAGTATGGTTAAGAAAAACCAAAATAAGAAATGGCAGTTTTAGCTTCTAGCTTCCTCCATTTATCTTAATCTCTTTTTGATTAAGAGTTGGAAGTCAGATTACATTTTACACTAGAAACATCTGAAACATGAAAGTATCCATTTTTCAACAAGTAAAGTTCCACGCTTCTCATGATCTAATTTAAATATAGTCAATGAAATATATTGCTTTCAAAAGGAATAAGAATAAAGGAAAAATGTGTCAGTTAAAATACTTGTTATGAGCTTCTTGTAAGAATTCTACTCAGGATCAGTCACTACATCAGAATGTTTTTAAATCTTTAGAGCATGTATTGTATAAATTAAAGAATTAAAGAAAATGAAAGGAAGAGAAAACTAAAAATTTCTAAGTACACACTTAATTCAATAGTCTATCTTACAAAGAAGGTACAATTAACCATGAAAATTAAATTATTTGGAGGAACATGCCAATAAAGTTGAAATACACTATTAATTTTTACAGTTCTCAAGAAATGCTACCTAATAGAAGCAATACTTTAATGAGCCAGAACGACAATTGTTTTTAAGTTATTTGCTTCTTCTTTTGGGTTTGGAATTCTGATTTTGTCCAATTAAACACAATGATATTACTATTTGCCAGGCATTCACTTTCTGAGGATCTTGCACCAAAAAGATTCATTTAAAAAAAAAACATATTTAAAAGGAGAAGCATATTTGATAGAACCTACCAGTTATTTTCATAAGCCAAGAAAATATCAAATCTTAGTAAATATTAACTTTTTGTAGTTGAAATACATATTATACCATGTAAACATTCATTTTATACAACTTCAAATCTTTATGATTTCCTAAAAGAGTATACTATTTTACAGTTGATCAATTTTTTCCTGCATAGCTAATACCTTAAGAAGCATTCAACCAGTTAAATCTATTATCTGTTTGAGTCCCTGCAGTTCAATCCAATATCACCATTACTGTTTTAAAAAGCTATTGCTTAACCTTTCTACATAATTGATAAGCAGAAATATTTCTCAAATAAAAGATTCAGTTATTATAGGTTGTAATTCTATAGTTAATATAAGCTGTAATACTGCAGACATTACATTATTTGATTATATTGCAATAATAAAGCTTTAGCTTTATAACATCAAAGGCTTACTGTACTAAATTAACATTTTATGATCCAATATTGATTTTCTATTTTAAAGGACGGTATTAAAGTATTAATGGCTTTTAGAAATTTGTGAGGAAAAGATTATTTTAGAAACTTTCTTGCTGACATTTAAGAGGAAAGTGCCATGAAGAAAATGATTAACTATGGTTTTTTTAGAAATGTAATAATCATGTTATTGTTCTATATTTAAGACAGTCTATAAAATAAAGCTGAATGTTTACCATTCCCTCACTTATCAGTATGGTCAAATATCATAGGAGTCTGTTTTTCAATATGTAAAATGTGACTCCATTTCATATCCAAATGTGGCCACTACAGTTTCGACTTTAACTCAACGTATCTTTTGAAGCATGAAGAAATCTGGAGTCTGAGATCTTAGCTTTTCCTACTATTAAATTATATGAATTAAACACACATCAAAGAAAGCTTGAGACTCTTAATTTTATAAGGGCATTGGTCGTAACCCTGACAGAAAGATTGTGGCAGTCAGAAGGTTCAAATATGTAATAAGTGCTAACAAATTAAAAGAAAAATGTTCAGAGCCAAAAATCCACGCACTGTAAGTAATTTAAAAAGGTCACTGAAAACTGTTCCATAAATTACATTCCAGTAGAAATAACAACATACCCAAATATTTCAATTAAGCAACTTCCCTAAAAGATACACTTTTCTACAAAGAAATTTAGCAGTTAGTAAGCTTCCTTAACTAAATATGTGTATGCGACAAGTATAAATGCATACTTTATGGTCACCAGTGGTGGGATTAATTTTTTTTTTACTACTCATTCTGTGGGCATGGCTTGGTGGGTGTGGCAGGGGAAGGGTACTGTAAAATTTTGTCAAAGGTAGTATTTGTCAGTTCTCTGAACTATTCAAAATTTCCACTACTGATTTTCTAGAACTGGTCAGACCCTGCTGAATACCACCTCTGATGGTCACCTTTGGCACCATGAAATACCAGAGAAACAAATACAGGCTGGAGCGTCTTTTAGGTTCAAACTCAGAATAGATTCTTTTATTTTTCTGCAATGGAAAAATTAACATTCTTAAATTTTCCTATTTTGCCATAGTAATAGGGGTTTAAAGATCCTGGTGAATACCTTAATATCAGCTATCATACAGGGATGCACCAATGCCTAAACAAATTGTACGCAATGCCAAAACTTCTTCAAAATATGTGCAAGAAAATGACTGAAGTTATTTTTCGACATGGTGCATGCTGGATGAGTTGACAATATGGATTACCATTAGAGTTCCAGATGAACCTCGCTTCAGCCACTTGAATGAATTTCAAGTGAAAATCAAGTGAAATGCACACACAAAAAATAACATACATTTTTGTGGAAAGGGGTTTAACTATATTTATATATTTTACATTCTGTATGGGGAATGAAATGAAATATTGTTTTCCAAGTGAAAATATTTGTATTGATAATATATACTGTCAGTTTATGGAATGTATGGGTAGAAAAGTATGTATGCTTAGTGGAATACATATATTAGTTATACATATCATGATAAACATATTTCAGTAATTTCATCTTCCTCTGACTATAACTAAATGAAATTGAGGAAATATTGGGCCATATATTACCAAATGCACATTTCAACAGAGATTGAAATGAGTATAAATGAATATGTTTCAAAATATTAAACTTCAGAATCATCAGAATGTACAGAGTTTGGCACAGCGGCTATGCAATAGCACAGGTTTAAATCTAATTTTGAAAATTCAAAAAGTGCTTACACACAAAGCACTTTTCATATACTAAGCCACAGTGTATATGAACTTGATGTTCAGGTATATAAGCAATGGAGCTAAATACTGTAGCATAAAATGAATGTGTGATTGTTACAACACTTATTCAAAATGTTATTCATGGCTAGTGAATTGATAGGTGAAATTTACTGAATCAGGTCATTAAACTATTTGGATCAACATTGTCTACTCTGAGTGACCCCTCTCTGGTGAGATTTACTGACATTTGCTGCCTTAAATATTTTCTTTGAGGTCTTGAATTAAGGGCATTCTGCTTATAAATCTGTGTTTGTCCTAAATTATAACCCCCAAACTGCAACTGAATAATGCTGTTCTTGTGACACAATTGTAAGGTAACCTAGTTTTATATTCTATCTTTATATACAGAGGTTGTGTAAACAAATCCCAGTGTGGTAAAGACTAGAAAGTATGTAAACAGTGTGTCTAAGAAAAACTGCAGGGAATGTATCTTCCCAAGAGAAGGAAAAGAAAATTGGACTGCAAACCAATTTCTTAAATGTAACAGCCGCAATTCAGAAAAGTACAAGCAAAGGATTCATTAGCTTACTGGAAGAACAGGTTATTATTTGCAACAAGCAAAGGAAGAGGGAGTAGGGAGAATTGCAGAAATAAAGAAAATAAAGCTTTTTTCTGCATATTTTGGATTGCAGCCAACAGCTTAAAATAATTTTTCATTATAGTAACAGATATTTTTATTAGAAAGGGATATAAATAAATCTTCTCTATTACCCAACCATAAAAGTATTTAAAAACTTGACACCTCATTTTTCTAATGGAAAATTGCGCATTAATCATGTCGTAGACTCTTTTGGAAACTATAACATCTATCCATTATATTAACTGGTACTATGACAAACTAAAAATATACCAATTTTATTTCTAAATTTAGACTCTATAATCAAGACCTTTTTTTGCTTTACTAGCTGATAGCAATATCCCAATAGACGACACCTTACTGGACAAGGGTTAGAGACAGAAACTAAAAGGCAACCCATTCCTCAACTTTCTCATCCTGCCTTAAGTGTCATCAGGGTAAAAAAGATGAAGAACTGTTACTTTAGGTTGTGTTAGATCAAGAGTGGCTATTGATCCTGGGAGAACATGTGAGAAGCCTCTGGAAATCAAAACTGGGAGCACAGTATTTAGGATAAGAAATCTAATATCAAATGGTTGGGAAAGTAATAGATCACATATATGGAATGATATAAACCATTTTGGAAGAGCACAAGAGATGAAACATATATCACTGAGTATATTACAAGAAATACAAGAGTCAACTAAGGATTTTTTTAAAAAATTTTTCATTAGCAGATAATTAATTTAGGTGAGTTCTTCATTGCTGGGTGGAACGTTCCATGGACTTTCATGGGAAAGTCAGCAGCCCTTTCATTAACTGATTTAATTCATCTCTGAATGTTATAACTAATTTGGGAAAAAGAAATGGTAGATCAAAATTTAGAAGGATAATAAATGTTTTAAGATGGCAGTCAGGCCAGAAATACTTTTTTTTTTAAGTATAGAGTTGTGTCTAATAAGAAAAATAGATCCAAGAATTTGCCTCCTATTATTCCATGGCTTATAAACATCTGTGTTTAGAAAGAATTTGGGGCAATTAGGAACCTCTGTGTCTTCTTGGTCTTCTAAAGGCCAGAGATAGAGAAAAACGGCAAAAAGTAAGATCACATGTTCTCCTATTTGTTTCATTACAGAACTTTGATCTGGAAGGGTTAATTATGCTTTGATTTGTTAGGTTTATAGGCTAACTTTTCACCAGGAGCTCAGCATAGATAGTTGTCTTATTTATTTTGATAGCTTCAGCTTATGTACTTTTCGAGGACTGCTTGCTTTGGGCACAATCTTTTATATGACAGCAGCTAGGAATCCATAAATGCCTTGGTCTATACACTGAGTTTAGCTTAAAAGTATCACCCGTGGTTTTTGAACTGAAATTGAAATGTTCTATCACAGAATGTGGGACTGAAAAATTGGCTTGCTCATTCATTCATTCATTTTCTGCCTTTCTGTTGATAGGTACTCAATTTGATTTTGTCTATAATGTATTCTTTGTAATCCTCTGTGTTAGATTGGAGTTCTGGAATTACAGGTAATATTGCTGGACAAAGGTTGCTAGGTTGTCCATCCCCTGAGGGGATGGACAATATCTCATGTTAGTCAACCAATCATGTTAGTCAACCAATCAGGTGATAAACCTCCTCCTCCTGTTGCTAGGACACACTGATTAGGTCTTGGTTCTCAGGAGCCTTATTGTTATTATGTCTGGTACATTAGAGGAAAACATTCTACATTACATAAGCCCCCCCTTCATCCCAAATATGGCAACTAAGAAACAAAGCAAGAAAAATATGGCTTCACCTCGAGTGATTTCGATAGTTGACACAATTTTGCAGCAGCAATTTAATAAAAAACTGAAGACTGATAATGGAGATATAATTGTTCCCAAAGAAGTACCAGTTCAAATTTTGTGTTAGGGAAATGATACTGGTTTTTTACTGAGTGATTAAACCATGGAAAAATATTCCATGTCGATGACACATATTAGTAGGTGTGATCTTTATCTTTAAACAGTATATGTTTTGACTGAATTCTGTCCAAAAGGCAAAGGAATTTCAAATAAAATAAAATTTAAAGAAGAATCAGAGAGATTCAAATCTGTCAGTAGAGACTCTAAAAGAAAACTGAAATTAGGTACTACAAATATCTTTTTTAAAAAAATTGGCTTGTTGTGGATTACAAATGCTTAATGTGGAATATAAATGGAACACATTTTCCTCAAAAGAGAAATTAAATTAAAATTAAATATGGAATTGTTTTGAAAGTAAATCCCCAACTAAAAGCAGAACTTGTATTGCCTGATGAACATGGTAGATTTGTTAGCCTGGAAGTTAATATGCCTGGAACTAAAATTTTGACATTGGGAATGTATGTGCCAAATGAGGACAAAGTATTGTTTTACAAATGGAGAAACTAATATATGTTGCTTCTGAAAATTAGTATTTGATGGAAGATTGGAATGGAGTGATCTCCCCACAACTGGACAGAACTTCTCAGAAAAGATATTAAAACCAATCAAAGCAAGTTATCAAAGTTTTCTTTGATTTGATGGACAATTTAGGCTGGTTAATATATGGAGATAGAAAAATGGCAATTCAAGCTGACAAACTGAAAATAATTTTGCAAAAATTTATTCATAAGGATCAATGTAGGTTTTTATCTAAAAGTCACTTAAAGGACTACCATATTTCTCAGAAAATAAGGCTGGGCCTTATTTTATTTTTTTCTGACCCCTGAAAAAATGGCTAGGCATCTTTTCAGGGGTGACTTAATTTCCCCCCCATGTGCAACCTTGCCTAGAGCACCCTACAGGCAGCAGTATTTCAGCTGCTTCTCAGGTGAGGAAGCTACCTCCGTAGCTTCCACGGTTCTCGCTGGTAGTGGCACCTCTCTTGCCAGTGCCATCTCCAATAACAGTGGAGGAAGTGGAGGGACAGAACCTGCTGCCAATGAGAACCACCTGCCCTCCTGCAGGGGCATCACTTTGTTTGATGGCGGCTGTGTCGACAAGCTTCCCAGAGGATTCCCCTGCTGATTCATTCATTCATTCATTCATTCATTCATTCATTCATTCATTCATT